>JAWNLS010001251.1:6449166-7053333 GCA_035042185.1 Drosophila kambysellisi | reverse complement strand
AATTTTATAAAATAATAAATAAATAGTATGTATATTTCCTGGGGCAATTGCTTGCACAAACCGTATTGCTTACATACGCACTTATTATGTACACTTAGATTTAAAAGTTGATCTACTTACAAGTTTGTCCATGCTGCCACCAGTAAGCTCCTTCAATTTGATATTACGTTTAACGTGCTGTTCCGTCAGCTCCTTGAGTTTGGCATATAATTGTGCATCCATTTTATGACTGCACATATTCACAACGGCCTGGTAGAGCTCCTCCAGGGAATATTTAATGGGCTTGGACAATTGAATGGCGATAACGGCCTCTTCCAGCTTCACGTAAGTGTCCTCAGAATAGTTATCTGGCAGTGTGGGTTTAGCTATGGCGTATTTAAATGCAATTTGTTAAATCATTTTGTATATCGTTATCGTTATTGTTATCGCAGCTGCACTGCTGCGCCACTTACCCTTGAAGTTCTTAATTACAATCTTTTTAACATCACCGGGCTTGGTGTTGTGTATGGCGCCCATGCGATTAAGAAGATTTGAGGTAGTTGATGCCGCACGTATGTCATTGCCATGATGCGGTCCCAGCATCGAAAAGTTTGGCAATCGTTCGCCATTTGTGGACGCTGCTGAATTCATATTTTGGGCGGCGAAGGCGCTTCGGTTTGTTGTTGCTGTTGTCGTCGTCGTTATTGGATTGTTGTCACCCTTTTTCAAACAGGCGGCAATATTCTCAGTGTCGTTTAGTTCAGTCGTATCCATAGGCCTATATTTCTTAGCAGCACTCATTGCTTGGAAAGAGAATGAGTGTGTAGTGTCCAATACGCTGGAGCCTTTTAATGCTCACCGCGCTGGCGCTGGACCTCGATTGCTGCTGACCTGCTGACGTTTGCTCCAAATAGCTGCCGGTCGGAATGCTATCATGCACAGAAGGTTTGTAATTGTTTGGCAATCCAAAATTTTCTCTTGTTTTGGCATAAATTTACCCTGTGCTGGTGCTAAGAAAGTACGACGATATCGATATATGAAATGTCTTTCGCTAGTTTCGCACAATTCTCGCTGTCGCCATCAACAATAAACTGTATAGCTTGGACAAAAGGCACTTTCTTTGTTCAAGTCCACGTTCCTTACTGTGTGCGTGCACTAAAATTTCAGCTGGCGAAGATAATGACACAATATACGCGTTAAATATTTATTTGCACTACACAACTTAATTTATATCTAGCAGATTAATGCAGGTAATCGATTATCTATAATCGAGTCACCATTAGAATCCAGTCAATGCGTGCGATAGTTTAATCGACACTTGTGCGATAAGAAGTTCACAGCCAACCACGCTCGATCTGTATGATGTTCGGATTCGAACCTAATACGAACCCGGTGTTTTCCAGAAAATCGAAATTTTTAAAGACATTTTTAGGACGGAGTTTAGTTTAAATGATGTTTTAATAAATTGCTACATAAATAAAAAAATATATTTTTTGATTTTTTTTGCATGAGCCCCTTTTTTTGCGTGCATGACGCAAATGAGAGTTGCTTGCATGAAGGTGAAGCAATTCAAATTTAGCCCGCGAAAGTACCGCGACGAAGAAGAAGTGTGCAACTTTTACAGCTAATTTTACAGTTCGGCTGTGACGTATTCGGGCTACAAATAAATTTCGAATTTAAAAGAAAATCGACATTGGTTCCTTTTCAGGATTAATTACGCAAGCTCGACCATATCCATACATATTTTCAAATCATATAAGGATTAAAAATCGCACCAGCGAATTCTAACGAACTGAATTATTAAGTAATCTAATCTAGGACCGAAGGTCGACACACATAGGCCATATTTGGTCCCTTGTGGCAGAACGGACTACCACTGGACTAGACAAACAACAAACAACCACGACTCCAGCGGGATTCGAACCCGCGACTGATTGATATAAGGAATATAATAAGCTTACGATCATCAAGCCGGCTCCATTATTATTAAAAGTTCAGTATTGTTTTTGGTAAAAACACAACCTTATATGTATGTATATTTAATAAGCGTTGAGTTCTTCTTTTATTTGACTTAAATATAATATCAAATATGTTTTATACTGTAATATTAAGGTTTTTGCTAAATAAATACTGAAACGTGTATACAAAATGTAAAGGGTGATGTTTACATAAAAAAAAAATGGTATCTACAGTTTACATATACATAATGATGGTGTGTGTGGTAGAAAAGAAAGTCAAAAAGTCCAGAATTCTTAATGTTGCTCTCTAGACAGCGCTTTGGAATAAGATATACATATATGCATATATATTTAATGTGTGCTTAATTGGTAACAATTTCTAGGTACGGGGGGTTGAAATGTTTACTTATATTTATATTTTTAGAGTTTTATATGTATTTTTTTTTTAATTTTTTATTTTTAAATATATATATATATAATTTTTTATTTATATGTAATAGCATTTGGGCTTTAGTTTTACGTTCGCAATTGAGTTAAGCTTTAATCTGAGTAAACTTTTGAATCAACGTTGTTTTATAAACTTTCATTTAAATCCATCAACAGTATTACATAATTTGTGTACGAGTTTATGTAAAATAAGCAGCCAGACCAGGTCGGCTTTCTTATGTTTTGTATATGTATTTATATATGGCAGCGTATTGTTAAGAATACATCAATACATACTTTCATAAATTCCCGATCCCGTGCAAACGAATGATATATTTGATTTTTACAGAAATACAGGAAAGAGCAGCTTTTGAGGACAGCGTGATGTTTTTCGGCTAGCAAATAAAGTCAGTTATTTGTAAGTTTGTTTTAGTTATAGATAGAAACTATTGACTATAACACATTTGCAGGACATATTCCGTTGTAAAAGCAATTCAAAGCGGCGCCTACTTATAGTATATGCTTTAAAAAGAATACAATATCAATTGAAATATACACAATAAGTGTTTACATAAGTATAATAGTATACTTTCAATAGATTCGCTTTTAAAAGAAATAAATATCAATTATACGATTTACTCTACTTTCATCCGCTTGTGACATTTTTATAGCCTTGTGTGTGCTTACACAAAACAAAGAAAAATAAATACATTCAGTAGTAATTTTTGTGAATAAAAAAATGTAATAAATAATAAACGGTTTTTCAAGAAACACACACATACACACACGCTCGCTCACACACATACTTTCAACCAAAAACACACAGACACAAACAAGATTCAGCCACTTAATCTGGCAGCATGTGCACAAAACTAACGGGAAACATGCCTCGTCTCCCCGGATGTCCCTCAATGATTCCCTCCATCCAGTTCTCGTCGTCGGTGCGCTCATTCAGCACAATTAGTATTTCACCCTCCTTAAATTCCAGCTCATCATCATTGTCCGCCACACAATCGTACAGCGCTCGACAACGCCGTTGTCCATTCTAAATGATCACAATTAATTGAAATTATTGCAAATATTTGCATATATCATTTTACTCACATAGTGCAATTTGGCACCGGTGCCAACAACGACGGGATTCTTCAATTGATTGTCGGGCGATGAGTTCAGCCTATCATTGTCGCTAGACGAGACATTCGATTCGGCGGAATGATCCAGACCGCCGCCAGAGGAGTCCATATCCGTGTGCCAGGACTCGTATTCGGTGAAATTGGTGGATTGATTGATGAGCTATGAAATAACAGGCATTCAAATCAGTTAGGATCAAAAAACAATTGCATATGTTTCATTGTTTAGAGTTAGTGCAACAAATATTAGGAAACACAGAAGAACAGACGAAATTGTTTGAGTTGTTTGAGTAATGCGCGCATGGAGTTAGGAGAGCTTTTGCGAAAATGCACACGGCACATGTAGTATAAAAAAAAAAATAATTAAAATACAAATACATAGATAAACAGAACAGGGGAACGGAACAACAAAAAGTACGGCAAAATGTTGTTTGTTTTATTTGATTGTTTAGTTTGTTTGGCTCTGCAATTTACCGTTTCCTCGCTGGAATGCTCTAATCTCAACATGTTTTGTTGCTTGCGCTGAAAATTTGTGAATTACAGGAGATACACAGGATACATTGAAAACATTGCAAGTTCTCGTCAACTACGACGCGAGCATCCTTTTTTTTTTGCTTGCCCAGCAGCGAACTAGTAAATGACCCCTCATTACCGAATGCTTCTTCATAAACTGGTAATACTCTGGAAATTCCAAATCAAGCACATCTGTGCACCAATTTCTTGTAGCATATTTATAATTTATATTTGTTTCTTATTTGTGTAACAATCTACTTAAAAGGAAAGTACTTTTGGTTATCGTTTCTGCACTTTATGAAGTGAATAATTAAATATATTTCCATGCTTTTTTTTTTAACTGTTAGATATCCTAGAATCAATCAAGAACTTTCTTGAAATTGAATTGAAGCAGACAACGGACTATCGTGGTATATGGAGTGGTATGGAATTCCGATTACAACACCTCATCACAAAAGGTATGCGAGCTTGCAAATCGCGTGAAAAAGGTTTCGGCAAGGCATACTTTCTGCATTACAGGGTAATGCATCATGTGAACTGGGCTCTCTACTACTAATGTGGCCATGTTCATGGAAAAGAATACAAGGATGAGGTAAAAACATAGATTCGAAGCTACTCCGCCAACAAAGTGCAGATTACGAATTGCATTCGTAATGGGGTCGGTATTTTCGCTGCTGGGTTGGTTGTGGCGCCCAAACAAGGATGCGAGCGAACAACTTACCTTGCGTGGCGGCGCAATCGGACCCTCATCCATGGAACTGATGCTCTCGTTTGACTGACCATTTGGTATCTCGCGCTCTGTGCGGAATGCAAAAATAATTAGTTGTACCTAAATTAAACTAATTATTAAATCAGTTGCTTACCTGCCGGCGGACCGGGCGGTGGTATTTTGGGTCTCACTAGCGCCGATTTGTCCACATGCTTGAGCATGGGCAGCTCTCCAGTGGGCGGCAGCACCAGCTTGGCACCAGCCAAGTGAACATTGCGATTCAGTGACTCGCCGCTGGGTGAGCGCTTATGGCCGAATGTGGTCATTGGCATAAGGCTGCTATTGCTACCATTTCCAGCAACAGCAGCACTGCCACCACCGCCACCAGGTCCACTTGCTCGGGGTGAGCTCTCCACGCTGCGCATGTGCGGCAAGGTGCCATATGCCACGTCCATTGATTGATTCTTGTGATTGATGTTGCGTATGTCGTTTGCATCCATGTTCTGCGAGTGCCTTGGCGGATGCGGCAATGTGCCGTAGAATATACTTGTGGGTGCGCCACTTAAAGTGCCAGGCGGTGGTGCTGGAGCAGCCCGCTTCTTCAACGAGTTCATGTTGGCCGTTGATGTGGATTTTCGGGCGCCCGTCACATGAGCCATCTCACTCTGCATATTCAAACTGTTGCGAGTTGCACGCACATTTTGGCTGCAAGCGGAACTGGGACTAGAGCCGCCACCACCACCGCCAACATTATTGCCGGTGTTACTGGCGCTGACAATGCCCAAGTTGTTACCACTGCCCAAATACTGGCCAACATTCGTGTGCTGTTTGGGTGAGGTGCCAGCGGATTGCGTATAGCTGGGCAGCGTAAACTGGCGACTTGGACAATTGGCAATTGGACTAGAACTGGACTGTATGGAATCGCAAGTGGAGGAGCGTGAGCGCAACACTGGCGAATCGCCACCAGCAAAGCTGGGTGGACGTGAGCGAGACTTCTATTTGGATTAGAGTGTATAATAGGTGAATATTTAATAATATATAGTAACTATAACTTGTACTCACGCGCTCATCGATGACAGTCTCATCGTCGCTGAAATCCGTGGAGCCATCCTCGTTGGGCAGATTCCAATCGGTGTTGATGTGATCAAAGGCGCTCTTCTCCCGCTTTATGGCACATTCAATCTGCACAGCAAACAAAAACATATATAAATAGAATCCTCTTAATAATTCGATTAAAAATTGATCTTACCAGCTCCTTGCAGCTATTGTGACCCATCTCTTTGGCAATGTCCAGCGCTGTTTTGTTCTGTGAATTTCGTAGCTCGTAGTCGGCGCCGGAGCGCAGAAGCAGTTTCATGCACTCACGTCGATCGTGCAGTGCACAGAGATGCAGCGATGTATTCTTGCCGGTGACATCCAACAGCCCGGGAGGATTGGTGGCTCGATTCAAGCCATTGGGCGGCATATTCTGTATGAGAAAATCAACAATGTGCAGCGTGGAGCCGCCCTCACGCAGCACGGCCAAATGGAGGGCAGTTTCGCCCGAATCGGAGCTGGGTAAACAGCATGTGAGATCGGCACCCTCGGCCCACACCTGCAGCAGTTGGCTCATGTCCGCATGGACAATCGCCTGCTCCAGATCGCAGCGCAGATCATTGTCATCGGCACAGGTGCGCATCACATAGCGCTTGGCCACATATTTGGCGCGTATGAAATCGTAGCGCTCTTCCCTGCAAATTGCAATAGAATTAAATACGGATGAATTAAAGAGAGGCAAACATTTGAGCTTACATGCTGCTCTCATGGCTGAGCTTGCCTCGGCCAAGCTTGGCCTCCATAATGTCATTCAAGGTGCTGTTGCCCATGGCACGTGCAATCAACAGATTCGCTGTTGTTAGATTGTCCAGCGTGAGGCTTTGGATGCGCGAGTGATGCACACCGAGATCACGATGCACACCCGAACATTGGATGCAGACGAGGATGCCAAAGTTGAGGCTAATCCAGGTGACATCGTTACGTGAGCCGCAATCGCAGCATCTATCGTTGCCCGGCAGCAATTGCACATAGCGAATAACCGTCTTCTGCAGCTCCACCAGGCTGGGGCTGGCATGGGGATTAGCATGCTGGAAGGCCTTGGTCAGAGCCTTCTCCTTGCAGTTGACCAAAACAGCCATCCAAGCCTTCTGATCCGCCTCGTCCTCAGCTTGAAAATGATACGGTCGATTGTCTAATTGAGGATAAAGATTCAAATGTTAGTCTTGTTTGGACTGGAATGATGTCTGTGTTTGAATCACTTACAGCTGATTAGATCGAAGCCACGCTTGTCATCTGGTACCGGTTTAATTTGGCAGGTGAGCAGATTAACTCGCGTCGGTGGCTTTGATTCGTCCGCATGACAAATATCCAAAAATCCATCGCTGGTGACGCGGCAACGTCGCTTCTGCCACACACGTCGCACCTTGCCCTCGCTCTTCTTGAGCAGATGACCCTGACGCGTCACCCCATGATGCTTGTCGCCCTGCAGCTGATGCAACGAGTAGCCGCCACCCGAACTACCAAAACCACCGCCACCACCACCACTGCGATTCTCCGATGCGGACGCATTGTCCACCCGCTCAAAGTCCGGTGTGCTGCGCAACAATGTTCGCAGATCCAGCAAGCTGCGCCTGTCCTCGTCCTGCTTCTGCTTGATCACGTGCAGCTTGTCGCTCAGATCGCCAATGTACGTGCCAAAGTGTTCGATCGTTTGCAGTCCATCTTTGAAGTAACTGCAATGCCAATGGACTTCGGTTATATAAATGCGTACACAATAAACATTAAACAACAGCAAATAGGGCAAATGTGCTCAAAAGGCAAATACAGCGACTAGCAGATACCCTTTACAAAATCTCTTTGATCTGATTTTGTCAAGGCTATTAGAGTTGGAATTTTAACTTGGTGCAGAATTAATATAGATTAGAAATACTGCATAAAATTTAAAATATTTCAAAGATCAGATTATTATTGGCGAAGAAGTAAATATACAAGAGCAATATGCATGATTTTCTGGAAATGTATACAACAAATTTTCAAATTTTTATGCAGAATGAATATTAATTTACAAAACATGTCAACTTTGGCAAATCTTAACTGAACTATACAAAGAGTCTGTGCTTTATGCTAATGAATTATGAAATAATTAGAACAATCCATACACCAAATTTATAAAATTCTTTACGAAATGAATTCAAATATACACATAATATTTTCACAGCTTTAATATGCCCAATTTAAAAAAATTTGAAAGTGGCACAGGGTATACTAATTAGCATGCAGCTCAGCATAGGCTGCGGCTTAAACTTACTTATTCAGCGCGTGATAATACTCGATGAAATGCTGCAGCAGCTCAATGCCAGTTTTTGTTTTGATCTCTTTGTATTTGAGCAGATACTCGCAGGTATGCAGCTGATATAGGCGACGCTCCTTTTCCATTTCATCGGCAACAACAGCGGCATCGATTTCTGTACGCACCATGCCCGCCTCCTTGGCCTGAGCCTTTTTCTCCTTCTCAATTTTGATAAACTTGGCCTCGTACTCTTTGGCCGCCTTATCGAATGGACGCTTCATATCGCCTTTGACGCCGCGCAGTTCGCTCTTTAGCATCGAGTCCACCGGAAACATGACAATGTTGTTGATATTTTGCATCTGCCATTGAAATTGGGAGAACACAAGATAAGTTCAGGGCTCAATTGTTCAAATGTTTGTGTTTTTGTTTTTCTTAATTGTAATTTTATCGTGCTCTTTATGCAGATTAGCTGAAACAGCTTGGCTCATAAATGGGTCCACAATGTTTATCAGCTTAAACTTAACTTAAAATTAATATTTTTCTTATTATTCAATTACTGACCAGTGTTTTCGTCAGCGCACTGAGCTCTTTGGTGACCACAGAGAACTTGAGAAACGCTGCTCCAATGTCGGGCTCATCCTGATCAATGACCTTGGTCCCCAAACGCTCCAGTCCGCGCACCATTATCATTTCATTTTCCACATGATCTATAAATGATAAAGTGGTTTATAAATAAGTCAATCTACATAGTTTACTATATACATACTAATGCCAGAGTTATGTATGGCTTTGACGGCCTTCTTGAGTTTGGTAAGACCATCGCGATCAAATTCCAGTCGCTGCAACGAATAAAGATAATAAATTTGATAAGTATAAGTACAAGCAAGATATTATTTTTTATTCTTTACTTTTAAAGTTGCAAGTTAATTCTATGCATTTCTGACAGATTTCCACTTTAACACTTTTCTCATGCACTAGCATAACTCGTTTAACCCCTTGACTTTTCAATTAAAATTAATTAATTTTATTGAATTAGACACACTGTTGAATGCATGCAATCAGTGCTTGCTTGTTCTAAGAATTTGAAATAAGTTTGAAAATTATAAAACCTAACAGCTTCCTAAAGCTATGGATATGAAACTCTTGTGAAGAATTGATAAGTTGTGGGGTTTTGTGTTCAACATGTGCAAACGTCTATTAAAAACCTATATCAATGATTAGATAAACAAGGTGATAGCTACGTCAATTTACAAACTTAGCAACGGCTAAACAATTTACAATGCAATCTTTTATTTTGCGATGGTATAACACCAAAAATAGTGAGTGGACAGCACGATAAGAAGAATTTTAGAACCTTGCTAATAAAGATTAGTCATAGTATATACGAATAGGTATGTATGTGGTTGTGAATGCTTCAGAAACATTTGTGGCATGAGTTGTTGGTGCAAATATTTGGAACGCAAATTGCTTAGAACAATAACAAATTAAGTTGGTCAACCCAACAACTGGTTTCCGTTTCTCTTTCTAGCGACTAAGCGAGTTTTTGTTTTTTTTCTTCATCTATCCCTCTTTTTTTTTATCTTTATTCCGTTGTGTTGTGATAACAAAAGATGAAGTACTTAATAAAAAAAAAAGGCGAGAAGCAGCCGTCTGGTCAAGTAACTTTTAGCCGAAAACCGCAACATGTTTATATTATATAGCAAATGTGGGCTTTGTGAAAAACATGCGCTGTAAATAATACACTTATTGTGTGTGAGGATTTAATTCGTGTTTCATATATATACACATATACATATACATATGTGAATGTCTTTTCGTATTTTGGGCTATTTATAAGAGTGTGCCAAAAAGACAAAGACTGAAATGAAAGGTGTGTCATTTTGGGTTCAGTTCATTCATTTATTGATTTGGACTTTTAAGGCCCATCAACGAAATTAAATATGATACATTTTAAATTTGCTGTCAAACATTTCAGGAACAAACTAAATCGTAGCGAGCTGAATGACTTGTATTAATTAAGCAAAATTATTAAATTTAATTTGTTGCACACTGGTATCAAATTCAGAGAATTAAACTAAATACACCTAATACTAAAAAAAAACAATAGCGAAAGTTGAAATTGTGTTTCAGACCCGCAAACCGCAAAATAAAACTATGATCTATGCAGGTTATTACTTATATTTTAGAAAAAAGCGTATGTTTATGTAATCCAAGCGCTATTTAGAATTCAGACTAATACAATATTTGTGCCTGGAGGCCACTGTGACTCGGATGACAGCTGATGGCTAATTTTAGCTAAAAGAATTGGAGCGCAGACAAAAACAGTTCGAAGAAAAATGTTCTTAGGGAAAACAACATATAGAGGAATTTTGATGGGCCTATATCTACATAAATAAATATGTATAATTAAAGCATTGTGGTTACTCGATTGATAAACTGTGATCGTGTGCAAGCTACATCGGTGCATATGGTAATGTCTGCTTAATCATATTTTCCGGCCTCACTTGCCCTTATCAGCAGAAGCAGCAACACCAATATGCATAGCAATGTGCGTATTTTAGTTTTTTATAGGGTGTAACAACAGCAGATGCAATGACTAAAAATAAAACATTGCTCTGCTCGCTTACATTTTGAAGGGGCGGCCAAGTGAGTTGCACGGTGGAGGGTGGGGAGGGGTTTGGCCAGCTGCATTGATTTCAGAATGTGCACTTTCATTATTTATGACTTTTAATGGAGGAGGAAGAAAACCACCTGCAATTCCCGCCGCCGACGACGTCATCGTAGAACAATTGCAAAGTAGAAGAGAGGGGAGTGAGAGAGAGAGAAAAAGAGGTGGGAAGAGACGGGAGACAAACGACTGTGGGGTTCACTTGGCTCTGTGCCAATGCAATGCATTTGCTTTCCATAGCACCACTATGGAAAAAACAAATTTGTTATTTTGTGGGAGAGTAAATAAAGAAAAGTAAATGTAGATGAGTGTGTGTGTGTGTGTGTGTGTGTGCATGCAATTTAAAGCGCTGGATCATTGATTAGCTACCTTGAACTTTCCGCACGTGAGGGAGAGAGAGAGAGAGAGAGAGTGGTATTGCTTACCTCTTCCAATATGCTAATCGTTTGACGGCAATCCGGCATGCGGGACGCAAATGTGGATGTGGTGGGCGAATTGTAATCATCGCGCGTCTCCTCCACAAACTCGGAGATGCCAATTAATGCTGGCGGCATTTTGATATTGTTATATTGGTGATTTACTTTCCACTGGGCACACTTTTTCGACTTTTGTTGTATTATTTTTGATTTTTTTCTTATATTTTGTTGTTTTTGCACACACTTAAGAGCACGACGAGCTTCAAGGACAGCGGATAATAAATGACGACGAGGGACGAGAGTGCAAGGGGAAAACAGAAACACGACCCGGACAGCTGCTGCTTTGAGGCCAGCAACAAAGGATCACACAAAGAGGCAACAGGAATAAGCAAGCAGGATAACAAGCGACAACGTTTACGATGCCTTAATTCGTGTTTCTGTGCGAATGTGTGCTTGTGTTGTGTGCGTGAGAGTGAGCTGGGATTGGTGCTGGTGTTGTTGTTGGCATGTACGTCTGTATTGGTGTACTCTTTACTACTCTCTTCCTTTTGCAGCGATTTTCACGTTATTCCTTTTGTATATAGTACACTACACTTTTACACACGCTGCCGTTGCACATTTGATTTACGCACACAACTTTTTTTCGTGTTTGTTGTACACTTTTTAGGCGCGCCACCTGATCGACTCATCTTTGCAGCAAAATTTGAGTCGCAGTCAAAGCGCAATTAATGTTACAGTAGTAGAGAAATGCGCCGCGCATATTTACAGCCCGCAATTGTTTTATCACATTGCTAAAAATTGTGTGCTATCTGGACACTGATGCATAATTACTGTCGTTTTTTCACTTTTCACTGTTGACGCGCCTTCGAGCCGGATTTAAATTAAATATTATTAATATTGCAATTTTTTTGGTGCTCTGCTGGCGTCGTCGTCGCGTACACTGTTGTCCAGTGTTGCCCATAGTTTACTTTTAGGAAAGTGCTAAAAATGCCCAAAAAAAAACTACAAGAATTGTACAGCCAACGTCGTGGGTATATGCTTCAGGGCTGCAAATTATATTGTTGCTCGTTTACAAAAGTAGCTTATTCAAACAACACATAAGAAGGGCTTAATATATAGTATTATTACGTTTGTGAATTATTTTCGCAGAATCAATGATTTAAGTTATTATTGTGACTTTTCTAACATCTTAAAATACCAGCCCAAATTCAAATCCGTGAACAAGTTCGTTTTCATCGTTCTGCGAACTGGTTCATGTTCACTACTTACTGAATAAACCAAGCACACTTTGCTCCTCGGAACATAAATATAAAAAATATTTATATTTGGTGATTTAAGTAATATATAATAAAAAGCAATGGCTGGCAAGCGACAAGCAACATCGCATCTGGACCACGAGAACTGGGCGCAAGAGGACGAGCCCGAGGAGCGAGGCACATTTAAAACGGCGCCGCCAGAAGAATTAAGAGCACGCGTTATCAAGAAAGCCACAAGGCGACAGCCGCCGACCGGCGCAAGCAAAGACGGCGATGCCGTCGACAGTCCGCGGAAAAGTGTTTTTAGTGGATTTTCAGGTGAGTGCGCTATTTTTCGCGTGAAGTATTTTTTATATTATTTGTATTATATTCACATATAGGTTTTGGCAAGCCGGCAACTGCCAGCGTAACTGCCGGCAACACAGCCGGTTCGCCCTTTGCATTTCTATCCAAACTACCGGCAGTATCTGCCCCGGCAACGGATGCTGACTGCTTTGCGAAGCCGAGTAGCAGCACTGATGTGAAACGTACGCCGCCAGCGAAAATATTTACGTTGGACACAAATTTACGGAATGATTTCAAGACAAACAATGCCAATGCTGGAATAGCATCATCAACAGCAACAACAACCACAACGACAAGCACATTAACATTTGGCAATACTTCAGTAGCAGCTGTCGGCAATAGTACCACAAAGTCATCCAAAACGCACGTTCCTATGTTTAAGTCGTCCATGGTATCAGCTGATCAGTCAGCGACAAACAGTAATCCATCACGCTATTCGGCCGAGTATCCCGATGAGGTGTGCGCATTGAATGTCGCCGTTGTCAAATTCCTACAAGAGAGCATTGACAAGAATCAACATTGCGAACTGACACCCGTATTCAACAGCTACGACAAGTTCTTGAAGAAACTGCAAGAGAAGCATGATCGCAAGCCCATCACCACTACATTGTCTGCCGTCACAGTTTCAACATCTTCATCTGCTTTAACTGCTGCTGCTCCACCAGCTGCAAGCTTCAAATTTGGCATACCCAGCACTACGGCCGAAAAAACTGCACCTTCTGCGCCTGCTGCGGGCTTCATGTTTGACATACCGAGCACTTCCACTTCCGAGAAAACTGCATCGACAGGCGGCTTCTTGTTTGGCAAACCCAGCACCACGGCTACAAGTACCACGGAGAAAGCTGCACCCGTCGCGAGCTTCTCCTTTGGCATTTCAAAACCACTAACCACCAACACCACAGAAAAAGCTTCATCGCCTTTGAGTTCTGCACCCGCTGCATCCGGCGGCTTCTCGTTCCTTAAGCCAAGCACTCCCATTTCTACGACCAGCGCCAGCGACACCGCTTCACCGTCTCTGGTTTTCGATAAAAAACCGAACTCCACCAACACCACTGGTGGTACCACATCAACAATGACAAAGCCACTATTTTCCCTTGGCCCTGTACAAACGGCAAACGTTTCACCGACCAAAACGGAGGCAACATCGAGCACAGCTTCGGGAGCCAGCATTTTTAGTCTGGGCGCTAAATCGGACAGCAATACAGAGCAGCTGCCAAAGACAAGCTTCTTCTTCGGTGTCAATAATAGTGGTGCAGCAGCGGCCACCTCGTCGCCAAAGACAAATGGTTTCGTCTTTGGCCTAAAGAGTACCGACGATAAGCCGAGCACATCTGGTTTTACGGGTTTCGGCAAGCCGGACTCCGCCGCCGGCGAAACCAAGTCGCCTGCCTCCAGCGGTTTCTCCTTTGCAAGTGCCGCATCAACATTCTCGTTTGGTAATGTAAAACCGCCGACGTCAGCCGAAATCCAAGCCGCCGAAAAGGAAGAAGAAGAGGATAGTCCACCGGTAGTGCAGTTCAAGCAGGTAGAAGAGTCACCCTTTTTTGCCTTAAGCCCATCATTTAAAATAATCTATTTTTAAATATCCCCAGGTGGTTGAGGACGATGCCATATTCTCGAAACGCTGCAAGGTATTTGTGAAAAAGGGTACGGACTACACTGATCGCGGTGTGGGCACACTGTATCTAAAGCCCGTCAAGGATACGAAGAAGACACAGCTGCTGGTGCGTGCCGATACCAATCTGGGCAACATCTTGGTTAATCTTATACTCAGCGAGGGATTGCCCTGCCAGCGCATGGGCAAGAACAATGTTATGATGGTCTGCCTGCCCACACCAGAGGAGGCTAAGCCATTGTCCATGTTGCTGCGCGTGAAGACCGCCGAGGAGGCCGATGATCTATTGGAGCAAATCAAGAAGCATACAGTCTGAACAACATTCGCTCGACGAGGGCCTTGCAGCTCGTCCATTTATGTTATTTGATTGTTTACATCAACAAATTATGAAAAATAAATAAACACATGAAAATGTAGACGACTTTATATTTGTCCTTTATTGTTAATCCACCTCGGGCACGATTACTTTGGCATCGATCAGTTCTTTCAGGCTCACATTTAAGATTGGCGTCGAGTTGAATGAACTATCACAATTGTTGGAATATTGTTGCAGTACTTGATTAATATCTCTGACACAGGCTGAAGCTGAAATATATATAAATTAATACAATAATTCATACGATATATTTATTATTATATCCTTGTGATAATAATTACCGATTAGATGAATTGTTATTATCTTTGTGCGACGATTGACATAGGAGCAGGTGCCGGCAATGTAATCGGTGATAGAAGGATTTAAGCGCTTTGCCTGATGTTGACTTCTCGATTTGGAAAGCTTGAAGATCAGGGTTTCACCCACATTCGGCAGGTTATCTAATGGTGCCGCATTCCGCAACATATCTGCAATTATATCCAATGATTCATCTTTCTGCACTGACACTACGTGGACATCCGCATCCGCATAGGTATTATCCAAATTCGTGTCATCCAGCACCATAACATCATCATCTGAGTCGGATGTCAAAAGACTCTGCTCAGTAACATACGTTGGTTCTTCGGCAATCGACTGCTCCTCTAGCACAGTGGAATCTTCTACTTTACGGGGTGAAGCAATTGGCGTTAATTGTTTCTGCTCCTCTTCAACTTTAGCTGCAGCTGCAACTGCAATCGATGTTTCTGCTTCCTTCAATAGCTCATCTTTGGTTGCTTCTGCAGAGATTTTTCCTGTCAGGCGCTGGTATAACAATATCTTCTAGAATTTTAATCGCTTCCGATTTACGTGGCAGTTTAAATATGCGCCCCAAATTACTGTCCAGCTCCATTAGCGGACAACGAAACTCAACTTGTGGATCCACTTTTGTTACTGGACAGCTCGTGTCCATTGCTGTAGCGTTTGCTGTCTCCGATTCATTATCCTGATAGATTATATGTTTATTGAAGCTATTCGTTGCTTTAACACTACTCTGATTTCCAGCATCTGTTTTGCTTGTTTGCAAGCGCTCTGAGTGATTCGAACTAATCATCTCTTCTTGGAGCTGTGCTCTGCTCGCGTTTAGCTCTTTTGATTCCTCCATAAGCTCATCGTTTTGTCTCTTTGATTTATTTGTTTTGGCAGCTTTTCCGCAAACACTTTGCGACTTGTCTGGTTTGGATGGAGGCTCCATAAGTGTCGTTTCATCTTGCAAAACACTTTTGCACTTTGATCGCTTGGGAAAATTGGGTGTGGAGCTTATATGCTCTATCTCCGATTCGACTGAACGTTTTTTGCGTTTTCTGCTTATTTCAGCCACATTTTGGACACTGAGGTCCCCAGGTTCTTTATTAAAATTTAGTTGAAGTGCCTCGATCGATTCGACGGCTACAAGTACCTTAATGGATTCCTTTGGTGGCAGATAACATCCATCATTGGTCAATAAGCTTATATTATTCTATGAAATTCAAAAAATCATCTTTAAAAGTCAACAATTCAATTCCAAAGTTTAAAATCAAATTTACCAGATGAAACAACTTTTGAATGTGATCCTGCAGATCCTTGACATTTATCCAGGTGGCATCAACCAATACTAAAGAACAGCTGCGAGCGTCATTGAAAAAGTTGGATAGATTTACTCTTATGGGGAAATTTTCCATGTCTATCTTGTTTTATTCTTGTTTAAAATAGACTACAAGTATGTGTGTGTATACAACTGTGCTATCGGCTGCCTATCGATATAAGAAGCTATCGAGTCATCCTTTACCATTAATAATTAAAAGCATCGAAAAGGGTATAATGTGTGGCCTATCTCTATACAAAATATAAACTTTAGAAAACAGCTACACATCTTTCATTTGCAACAAAGTTGAGTATTAAAGAGAGAGAATGGGTTTATCCAATATTTGGAATATATGTAAATGTAATGCTTGCAAGAGCTCCATATAGACAAATGTGAGATTACCCGGTTAACAGGGTATCTTCCTGCAAGCACACGCAACTAGTGTATTTTTACTCGCTCAAAGTATCGATACATTGACCATTCCTCACACTGAAAGCCCTTCCACTTCTTGTATACTACTCCAAACGAAAACGAAAACAAATAGTTTTTTATCACGTTAAATTTAAGTTTAGTCATCGGATTACCTATATAGACTAAGTATGTGATACTTATTGCGCACAATTAATCCCGAATTACTCGCTCGCGAAATTAGTCAACATGAGTAACGGCGAGAACAACAAAAACTCACGCACCCAAAACCAAGGCCAAGGTGCTGTTGATGCCAATACGAGTGGGAATGCAGCAGCGGGAATCGCCAGTCGAGCCAGGAACCAAAACCCATCCGGCCAGGGACTGCTATCACTCGCCAACGTGGAGCAGAGTATGTAACTCATTTTCGTTTTAGTTTCAGCAAAAGATATATGAAGCAATTTGGCAGTGGAGTCTATGCCTACTTCGTCTAACTTCATTTTATTTTCTTTATTGGCTATTTTTAAATACTGTACAGCCTCTGGAACAACAAAGCCAGCTAATAAAGAAAAGCGCAGCTGGTTTCATTCATTGACTAGACGCAAGAAGTCTGATTCAGCCAGTTCCAGTGCAACAGTTTCCGCTGGCCCGCATGCCGTGAATTCAAACAATAACAATGAGCCCATGGAGGCAAGTTGCAGCACAGTTGGCAACAACTGTAACAGCAGCAGCAACAGCACCATTGGTGGCGCTATGCGCAAGCGCAAGGAAAAGAAGAACGTCTTTACCCGCCTGGGGAAGAAACTTGGCCTTAGTGCCCTGCGCAACTGGCACTCAATGGGCGATGACTGTGACTGCGATGGCGGCACCACAGATGCAATGTACGAGTTTCTATCGCCGCCTATTCGCGTCGAGCCAACATTACCATTTACGCATGACTACATGCGATTCATAAGTAAAAAGTGGCTGGAGCGACAGGAATCACCCAATGAGGTCATGTACAAGGCCTGTTCAGAAATGCTCAAGTATGTGTATATGTTGCAAGTGATGAATCATGTGTGTGACGAATGTTCTTCTCTTTATTTTTTGCAGTCAAGTTTGGTACTGGGGCGAGATTTCGCGTCGCGATTCCCAGCGTCAGTTGAGTGACAAGCCAACCGGATCGTTTTTGGTACGGGACTCGGAGACGAGCGGTTCCCAATTTACGCTGAGCTTTCGCATTAAGAACGTAACGCTTCATTATCGTTTGGAATATAGGGATCAATTTTGGCACTTTGAGGAATTGAAGTATGGTTCGATTGTCGAGATGATTGATGACATACTGCATCGATGTACGAACGATAACTTTGTGTGCTTTGTGAAAGTACCCAACGAGATGCAGCCACCGTTTCCAGTCATTCTCAAGTATCCGCTCAGCCGATATTTGAACATGCCCAAGTTGCAGGATCTATGCCGACGTGTCCTGCAGCGTCAAATGCCCATCGCTGAGCTGGCCAAACTACCAGTTCCGGCCCAAATGTTGGAATATCTAAGCGTTGAGCGTGAATTGGTATTTCAAAGCTAGGTATTACCTTCAGCTGGTATTAGCTTTAATCAAACTGAACAACCAAAGAGGTTAAAATGCAGCTGGAGAACCACCAGCTCTACATAAATATTTATAATTGAATTGCTTGGATCTTGAAAGAGATTTGCGCGTGTCTTTTCACTTTTTCAACACGCACGACTTTTTTATAATTGTATTAACTTATTGAAAACTGTACGTTGTTAATTTAATTTCCTTAATTAATATTTGTTTGTAGGAAATGTATCTAACCGAAAATAAGTATCAGCATATGTTGAGCTTCTAGAATTATTTCGTATTTCCTTAATTTTTATTCCAAGTCGTAATGTGCCCTGATTTATTAATGCGGACACGGCGTGTTGATTCCAGTAATTAAAGCAATCAGGATACGCGTCTAATTCTAGAAGGCCATAAAGTGTTTCAAAGCATTTTCATTCACACACACATAGACAAGCGATTTATACACGCATAAGTGAAAATTGATACTTTACAGTACATACAATAGCATACTATACATATAGCAATATGTATGTTTTTACTCTGTATTATCTAAGTATAATTGTGTTCATATATAGAATACACATATGTTAATATTGGCCAAAATTAATCTTATTAAATCGTTTGCCCTTGGGTCCTGGCCTGGTCAAGTCTGTACGCCTAATTGATATTGAAACAAATTTAAATATATGTATATGAACATAAATATGTGTCTGAAGCTCCCTAAAAGGTATTTATAGAAAAATCAATGTAACGCATACATATAATACTATTAAGACCGCAGCTCAATGGAGCTCACGATATTTGTGTTAAATTTGCATTTGATTCCTAACTAACTCCTGCTAATCGACTATACTGTATGTGTACATATAGTACTTGAGCAGCATATGTTTAAATATATATTGTTATATTGTGTAATGGCAACGTTTTTTTTTTTAACGAACAGTATGAATAATTTATGTTTGCATATATTTTATCAAAACGAAATTAAATTAAAATACATATAATTAATGGCTTTCTTCATTGCTGCTGTCGCTTGTGTCCAATATCTCCTGCAGCTGTCCTGCCAAGCCATTATCTGACCGCTCTGAGTGATCATATATGCGATAAGCTTTGAACTGCCCCACCTTTTTGCCATCCACATAGTTGTAACTGTAGTGACACCTGCGGCACAGATATGCCGGATCGTGCAACTGCCTGCGGGAGTGCTCCACTATGTAGTGATAGCCGCGCAGACCGCAAATGAAGCACGCTCGACTATTCAAAGGGTTGACGGCGCGCAGTGAGGGACACGAGCTGCTGCTGAACAGGATATGAGGCCTGACGACCTCCACCTGGGAGAACACAAACAGATGCTCGCAATTGCCATGATGAAGATATTGCAATGGTGCGCCCAGTCGAACGGTGAGATCCAGAAACCGTGTACTCTCCATTGCGGCAACATTAAGTACTTCGTCCTGGAAACCGTGTGCTGTGCGTGCCCATTCGAGTACCGTTTTTGAGTAGTCACAATTATTTGGATTGCGAGTATCATTATAGAATGTGCCATTGATAAAGAAATAGCCGGGATTTGTATTAAGCACAGGCAGCGGCGCCTCCGGCTCCTCACTAGTATCCACAAATCGTTTGCCTTTACAAATGCAGGAGATTTTGTCACGCAGCTCGGTCAGATAGTTGCTGCCCAGACACACGAATTCCTCGGCAAACATTGGCCGCTCTAGTTTGTAGCTGCGATGCGCAGCACGTGGCGGTCGATAGAAGCGCACTGTTATCGCCACATCGAATTGCTCGAGGGACCACATCGATTCCAGTGATTCGGAAATCAAGCGGTAACTGTATTGTGTGCGTGTGAACGGATTGCCTGGTTTATAATCCTTATGCTCCTTTATTGCCTTGTATGTCTTGGGCACATTGCCTTCCGCTTGTGGCATCGGCTTGGTGTGCCGTCGCATCTCATTCCCCAGATCAAATATGTTGATCAGATTATCGTCCGGCGTAGCCAGCAGTTGCAACGAGCAGCTGGCTTCCACATCCGACGATACGGGTGAATTGTCGGAAAAATAAAAGGGAGCGTTGGCTGTGCCTTCATTTGAACTGTTTAGCTGGTCTTTATATTCCTCTAGAAATTGGCTTAGGCTAATTGGTGGTAGCGGGGACTCGAGCACGTTCTCCATTTTGCTGTAAAGGGATACAAAAACTATAAGGAAATCTGGACGATATTTAATATGATAGATAGAAATGGGCACTTGACACGCAAAAAGGATGTTAGGTTAGGTTATGTTATACATAGCTTTAATGGTTTTATCCGACCAATTAATACAAAGACAAATGCAGTAGGAACAAAGCACGATCAAAGAAAAATGAAACAATTTCGATGCGCATCACGCGTCCATCTCTAGTTTTGCACATACAGTTTACTGCTCTTTGCCAAATTTGTTAATTGCGTCCCTGTAGCTGATATTGAGCTTAAGTGATTGTGATTTAGCTTCCTCTGGCTGCTGTTCCTCTTCTACTTTAATATCTTGCGGGAGGTTCTCAATGTAGACACGCTCGAAACTGATGACTTTATCAGATTTATTTACGTATTTATATTGCTGTCGACAAACTGGCTCATAAAGTGGATCCCCGAATACGCTGTTGGTGTCTTTCTCAAAGAACACATTGGTGCCCAATGCCATATCATAAGATCCTGCAACAATGGAAAGAATTTTATCGTAATTGCCGGTTGCTCTAATTTATATTTTTATGCCGCACCTTTGAAAATGTTTCCATTTATTTCGGCCATGGGCGTTTCGCTCTCAATAGCAATTATGCGGATGGCAGCATCTTCGTGCTTTAGTTGATGGGGCGCCAAGTGATTTTTAAAGTCGGCGTACACCAAATATTCGGTTTCCTCGTACTCCGAGTCTGAATCGCTCATGGTAAATGGATGGTGGATAGTATTTTGCTGCTATTACGATTATTTAATATCGATAACTATCGCAGTAAACGATATTTTGAAAGTACCGTCTCTAAAAACGAGGCGAATCTATATTCGCTGCGGGTTATTTGCGTTGACAAAATTGTTTCTGTGAAAAGTGTCAGACTTTTGTAAATACAGAAATAATATTAAATTTAATTGCTGCCGTTTATGTTCGAAAGTGTGAGCAAGTTAAACTGTAACAGCTTGAGCGAAAAAATCATCAAAATCAATTTGAATATATAGTTGTTGCCGTCGGGAGTAGCGTGTATGGATTACATTCGGCAGCGGCCATTTTGAGCGAACACAGAAACGTCAGCAGCAGCGCCTTGCCTTGTATTTTGACGTAAGAGGTGTTTTCAGTGTAATTCTATAGATGCAAACGTGTACATATAATTTTTGATGTACATCAATGTTAAATGCTTTAGTTAATTTTCAGCAGGCCGAAAATA
The DNA here is from genome assembly GCA_035042185.1 of Drosophila kambysellisi. NCBI lineage: Eukaryota > Metazoa > Arthropoda > Insecta > Diptera > Drosophilidae > Drosophila > Drosophila kambysellisi. The sequence goes on along the minus strand of JAWNLS010001251.1, from coordinate 7,031,640 downwards.
GCGCGAAATAAAAAGAATTCGACACGAACGTTTAATCAGGTCATTCTTTATTAATCCAAATTCGCTCTTCCACCACATCCGCCTCTTTGCAGTGAATTACGATAACGATAACTATCACAGTGCGATAACTACCGCTGTAAGCTTTTAAGCGACAAAGTATAGCTTCGTAAACATAAACAAACCACCAAAGCTTAAAAACAACACAAAAGAAAAACTAGTAAAATGGCAGATGAAGATATTACTTTAAATGAAGATCAGCTCTTGGAGTCGCTGGATGAGACAAACGGCGAACAGGAGACTGAAATTGTGACTGAAACAGAGGTAAGTGTTGATCGACATTAAACCAGTTTTCATTTCGCCTTGCATGCCAAAAGCACCGAAATTCGCAGAAAAAGCTTTATGGCAAAGCTCGCGCAACAAAGCGGCCGCCATTTTCGAAGCGTCTTTATTCACTTCATTTAGTCATTGTCCAGCATAAACCACATATCGAATTTTTTTTGGCGTTCCGAATTTAATGCATGTTGTTTGAGTTAACTGAAATCAAAATTTTTGCTAATTTGAATAATTACCTAAGGAGGAAGGCAGCATGCAGATCGATCCAGAACTAGAGGCCATCAAGGCACGCGTCAAAGAAATGGAGGAAGAGGCTGAAAAAATCAAACAAATGCAGTCCGAGGTCGACAAACAAATGGCTGGCGGTTCAACAACCGGTTTGGCAACCGTGCCGCTTTCACTTGAAGAGAAACAGGAGATAGACACGAGGTCCGTCTACGTGGGCAACGTGGACTACGGTGCATCCGCCGAGGAGCTGGAGGCACATTTCCATGGTTGCGGCACAATTAATCGTGTTACCATTCTATGCAACAAGGCTGATGGGCATCCCAAGGGTTTTGCCTATATTGAGTTTGGTTCGAAGGAATATGTTGAGACTGCACTGGCCATGAACGAAACCCTCTTCCGAGGACGTCAAATTAAGGTGTGTCCATTTTATTATTATGATTTTGTAAAGAAATTAATAACACTTGGTCTCGTCTTGCAGGTCATGTCGAAGCGGACGAACCGGCCTGGACTCTCCACCACAAATCGGTTCGCGCGCGGCAGCTTCCGGGGCCGAGGGGCACGCGTCTCCCGCTCTTGCTGTCACTCCACTTTCCGTGGCGCTCGGCGCGCAATGTAAGGCAGATGGCATTTAACACAGCCAACTAATATGATATGTGCTAATTTCGGTCTGTGTTTCGTTTCAGAAGAGGTTACCGCGGCCGCGCCAATTACTATGCGCCCTATTGATAATTGTTTTTGCTTAAATTATAGTAAGGTAAGTTGACTGATTAATAACTCTCAATTGTCTCAGAGATTATCTGTGATAGGAAAAGTGCTCAATTCGTTAACGATTTGATTACTTTTCCATATTCATTATAAAGTTGTATATCCATAATCTATATGTTGTCCGCTTCAAAAAAAAAAAGTAAATGCACCAGGATCCTTGCATTAGAAAGTGCACTAATATGTACCATGTACCTCTTGACACATACATACACACATTTGTGTTTGTTCGTATTGGTAATCCGTTCATGTCATTTCTGTGCACTTTGCGCCTTTTCCGTCTGGTAATCTTGTATCCTTAACATATTCGTGAATTGGGGGCACTTGAATAACAACATCTATTTAGTTTGATTTTTAACACAATTCTTTAATCCAATCAATATTTGATTTCAGATTTTTTTAATATATAATTTCAAAAAACATTTTATTGCCAAAACTTCTTTGTAATAAATACAAAAAAAAAAAGAAAATACAAGAGTACGCCACAAAAAAAAAAAAAAAAAATATATTATACATGCAAATAATAATAATAAAAAAATGAACAGCAGCAACGAAAAAAATTTCTAAAACAGGCGCAAAAAAGATGAAAACCATAAAATGAAAATCAACAAGGAAAAAAGAAAAAAAAACGTAACTTGGCTATAATGTTTTTTGAAGCACCCAACACCACAAACACCCCTTTATCACACTTTTTAATTTTTCTCAAATAAATAATATATATATATATATTTATATATCAACTGCCTAACTAAAAAAAGATGATGAAAAGAGTATAAAAAAAGCAAAACAAAAAAGAAGACAAACAAAAGCAGCATAAAATAAAAAATAAAAAAGCAAAGAAAAGAAGTTTTAGAGATGGCAAAACAAAAAAGATGATGATAAAAAGAGTAAATAAAAAAAATTATGATAAAAGAGCTGATATGGAAAAGATGAAAATTCCCACAAAATAACAATAAAAAAAAAACATCAAAAAAGAACCAAGATTTACATCTTGTTTATGTATGCGAAAAAAAATATACATAATAAAATACACAAGAAAATTGATTATATCGAAAAGATGATGAAATATAAACGAATTACAACAACTTTTCTATGCCTTTCCTTTGGGTGGGAGAAGGTAGGGAATGCTAAAAAGAGAAGAGAGAGAGAGAGGGAGAAAGAAAGCGGCGACAAAGGAAGTCTTCTCAGCTTGGACAGTTTCCAGAGTATATGATAAGCATTATTTTATAATACAACCATAAATAAGTAAAATGTGTGTTTGAAAAAAAAAAACAAATTAAATAAACAATTAAATGTGGCTTTAAAGCTCGCTTATTATATGATTTTTATTTGAATTTCAAACAAAGTGCTGAATCCATAGGAATTTATGATTCAAACATTTAATGCTGAATCAGAAAAATGTGCGATGCTTGGTGATTAGCTCCGATTGCTCTACTAATCTAATTTTTAGGTGGCGCTTGAGACGCTTAGTTCTTCTTCAGGATGGCAGCCTGGACGAGGGGCAGATTCTTGCTGAGGAAGCACTTGAAGCCTCGATAGGCCCAGGCGCTGGCAGTTGACTTCTGCTCGTTCTTATCGGCACACTTCTCAACATCGGCCTTCAGCGTGGTCTTGTCCTCGCGTCCCTGGCCCAGCTGTGCGACCAGATTGTCAACCTTGAAGCCCTTGGTGTCCTCGAACAGATCGAACTTGTTGAAAATGCACTTAATGTAGTTGCGGGTGATCTCGTCATCGGGATACTCAAAGGCCTTGTATTTGGTAACCAGTGCCTCGGTCACCTTGTTGGCCTCGGCGCACTCCTTGCGCACCTTCTGCAGATCCTCAGCGGTGCGCAACTTGTACTCAGCAGCGGAGGCCTGTGCGTAGTGTGGATTAATGTTTAATCATCCAACTAAATGGTTGGCTCATGGCCAAACTTACCAGGCCGATCAAAGCGCAGAGGAGAATGGCAACGGAGTTCTTCATATTTGTAGGATTTGGTTTTTTTTTCCTTTTATTTGGATGAAATGAAACCGGACTATTTGCTTGATTGCTTTCCCCGAGATAACTAATGATTGACTGTGAGTGCGGGCTGGCTTTTATACCTTCCATATGGGGACCCGACCAAAGAACCGAAGCTTGGAAGAGGGGGCAACAACGATGTCGGCTTCATTTTGAGTGGTGCTCAATTGAAGCTCGCTGTCGTGCAATTTAAATTTGATATGGAAAATTTAAGTCGGTTTTAAAGTCGCTAATTTTTGTTTATGTTGATTACTACAAAATTCTAAACAAAGTCACAGATTAATGTTAGTCATGGTTCTTCTTGCCCCTGATTTATTATAGTAAGTATATATTTTGCATTATACATATTTTTCGCACAAATAATTTATGTATTTGTTATTGCACTTGAGCATATTGTCGAAATTATGCCAAATCAACTGGCTTGAGCATAATCATTGCAATTACTTATATGTGAACGCTATACATATGTAGTACCAATCATATATATGTATATATATATACATATGTGATGGATATGTATGTAGTACTAATCATAATCAGCTAAATCTGCTCAAGTTCTTCCAGCACAAAGCACGGCTCAAGAGATGGAAAATTTTCTATGTTTAATATCATTTGTGGCTCTCTGTTTATGTTGTGTGTGTGTGCGGGTGGGTGTGCGTGTGTGTGTGTGCGTGTGTGTGCGTGTGGAGTGGGAGTGTGAGTGAGTTTTTCCAAATTACAGGCAATATGTGCTTGAGTATTGCACAAGCCTATAGAAGGAGTTGAGCTTGAAGTATTAAATGTCACATCAATGTGCTAATTTTTAATGAAGTAATAATCTTAAATATAAAATTAATTTATAATCGAAATGTAAGGAATAAATATTTAATATTTGTATATTAGAATTTTAGTTTTTGAGTTTGTTTTTTATTTTTTGTAGGTTCATATTTATTGGTAACCTAAAAAGCCCGAATGAGAGTTTAAGGATACGAACATTTGTGTAATACAATATGAAAACGTTAAAAAAAAACAATATTTAGTGCCAAAAAATAATTAACATAAATATTCTTAAGTCATTCTAAACAGCTCCTGAAATTTTTTCGTCGAATTAAATATATATGTATATATAATATAAATATATATGTAAAATGTATATGCTTGAGAAGTGTATAATTCGTTAAATAGCTTATGAAATATTAATTATGAAATCGAATATTTATGATTGAGAAATGTGTATTTATTTAAAAAAGAATCTATTCAAATTTAGAACAAAATCATAAATACTCTAAGCGATTTAAGCAGCTTTTAAATTTAAAAACATGAAATCTTACAAAGTGTGCTCAAGAAAAGTGCATTTAATTAAAAATTACGATTTTCAATTCAAAAAAAAAAAAAAACACTTAGATACATTTTCCTTATACTGTTTAAGTAGTTCCGTAAAGTCTGTCCGTTCGTTTCAATTTATTCCCTAAAAGATATTACAATGCAGATGTTCCTGTTGACAAGTAAATTGAATGATATTTAATTTTCATTCGCATACAAAACTTAATAGTTCACTTGTTTGGTCACTTCGACTGTGGCACCCGCCCCACTCTCTCTCTGGCCCTCTTTTGTATGCTCCTATGCTAATGATGATCACCATGCTGATGATGATGATGATAATGCTGCAGTTGTTGCTGGCTGGCTGGCTGGATGGCCTGAGCTGCTATGATTTAAATGAGCATTAATTGAATTGGCAAAATTACGTTGACAAATACAAATACAATACGTGCATCCATGCCCCATATGTGTTCTGTCTGCTGTTCAGTTCACTAGCCCCATTCCCCCCTCTGGCCACTCAGCTCCCCTCCCATTCGCAAACAGTGCGATATCGTTTATTGTTGTCCATAATCACCACACACACACACTTTTTTTTCTACTCGAATGTTCTCACATTTATGTATGCTTGCTAGACAACAACGGGCACAACGAACAAAAGCAACAATTGCTTCTGTATTTGTAAATATGGAATAACACCAGCAATAAACAAAAAAATTTTCCACTGCAATTTGAGTTTCGATTTCGCCGTCGCCAGATTTCCCCGAACTTCTCTGTTTATCCATTGCCTACCGGCAGTTTTATCGTAATAATAACAAAGTTTTCAATTTCGTATAGATTTATAGAAATGGTTTAAAGCATTTGATTTTTATTTGAAACATCGTATATGAATATATATGTATATGGATTTGGGCTAAGCAAAGTCAATTATCGTACGTTTAAGCCATGAATTATGCCCAGCATTGACTAAATTATAAGCATTTGTATGTATTTATGTAAATATGTAAGTAGTTATATCATTTAACTGATCATCACAAAATCAAAGTAATATAATAATTAGAATCATAAATTAAAAATCACAAGATGCACTTTCATAATAATAATAATAATAATAATATTAATAGTATGTCTGTCGTTGCTCAGGAATTTTCAGTTTCAAGCAGTTCACAATTTTTATTATCAGAGATAAAACATAAGTTACTATTAATCCTTTGCGTTGATAAATTCTCATTTTCAAATAAAATATATATAAAAACCAAAATCGAATGAACTTAATACATAGTGCAAAAACAGGCTAAATCACTTTCCCTGGTTTGTTTGACATAACTTAAAATTGAATTTAATCATTGTCTACATACACATTATGCGTATTGCATATGGATAGATCAATAGATCATCTAGACAAAGTTGTATTATTTTTGCGAAATATATAACACGATAGAAAGCTTCAATCTAATAGCTGATTATTTGTTAATTTAGTATGTAATTATGTATGCTTATTTTTGTTTTTTGTTGTTTGTTGTTTGTTGCGATTATTGATTATTCATTTCTCTGGAATGGGTCGAAGTGTGGCCGATTCTGTTTTATTGGGTTGCACCAGGGCTGTCTCCAGTTCGGGCAAATCGAGTATGGGATCGCGCCAGTAGTTGAAATTGGAGAACTCGACGTCGACTTCGTCATGCTTGACGGGCGGAAACAGCTGATCCACAATGTAGGTCATGCTGCAGTACCTGCAAATGCATGTGGACAAATAATTAATAAATAATGTATATTTATAAGTCAAACGACAATAGTTATGCAACAATATTTAACGGTTTGCATTGGCCCTAAGCGCCCAAGCGTATGCAACACATTCTTAAAATGCAACCTAACCTCAAACTATCAAAACATAACCTCACAAAAAGTGAATGCAACATAACCTAACAACAAATGCCACATGCCGCGCCAGAGTTAAAACATTGTATAACAGCAAGAGTATGCACACATTTTATTTGTGTAGAAATGTATATATATAGGTATATAGATTAATTAGTATAATTCCTTATAAATAAAAAGAAAACAACATTTACTTTATATATATGTGTATACAATACGGACTTGTCATAGTTAACTCTTAGAACTATGTATATTTTGTTGGAGCTACATCTTTTAAAGCCGGCTCTCTTAGGACTATATCATATCATACTATATTATTTTTTTCTTAGTGGAAGTTCAGGCTATCGAAGCGCGCTCCCAAAACTAGAAACTATTGTATTTTTTAACTTAACACTACAACAATTATTATATCACAATTGAAATTTCATTCCCATAAAGGTTTTGTTTTGTTTTTCTTTGCTTAGTTGTTGGCATTTAGCCATTTGGGTGGGGAGGATAATAATATTTCATTTTTGGCACCATGGTGAGTCATTATGAGGCTCATATCACGACCAACATCATTGTCAGAGTCATCATCGACAAAGTCAGACTCAGAGTCATCCTCATCATTGTCATTATGTTGCTCAACATCGACATCCAAATCGTAATCATCGCTAAACTGCAGCTCATCCTCCAATTCATCGTGATCGAATACTTCGGTCCGATATTCGTATTCATCGTTGTGCAGCAGTAGAGGAAAGTATTCATCGACCTCAAGCGACTGATTGATGTAGCCACTGTATCAATATATAAATGTGACAACCAAAATGCTTCAGTTGAATTTTGTGCACTCTCATTGCGATTGATTGATTGATTGATTGTGTGAATAATAATGAAGTTAGTTCCTAAACATGTATGTTTATATATTAACTTTTGTGTATATAGAATGTGACCTAGACGACTTACAGCTAGACTTTACATAATGAGGTTAATAACGACTTGGGCCAATTAGCGATTATTTTTTGCGATTTCGTATGTGGCATGAGTTGCAGCTTAAGACAAACTTGAAGCAAATTGAAACTTTAAGTTTAAACTTTAAGCCTTGAGCTAATATTAGTTTAGCAATTGCGAAGACACCAAACACCAAATATACAGAAAGAAAATATTCATATGATTTTTGGGCTACTTACGATGACTGGAATGTTTGGGTCAGCTCGTGCTTCAGCTCGCCCTTGGTGTTGATGGTGAAGATGCGCATGATGGGTATGCCGACGGCGCGATATGCCCACACATCCTGCAAAGCAATACCGAAAGTAACAATAATTATTTGTAATATAAGAAATATTTAAACTGTATTCCGCTTACATTAATGCGATTGCCATAGCCGGCATAGAAGGGCTCCTTTTCGGGAAATAGGTCACGTATATCCGACAGACAGGCGATCTTAAATTGTTCCGGCTTCTTTTCAATCACCTCGCGATGGAATGCCGAGATCAGCGATGTCGGATTCAGCAGCAATGGGCCATCTGGTAGCCGTACATTGCCCTGTCGGATTGAGCGTAAATATTCGCGTGTCACGCGTGACTGGCCAATGGCACGTGCCGATAGATAGAGCAGCTTATAGCCATTCTGTTCAATTTTGGAGAAGAGCTGTGCGACACCCAATTGGGCCCAATCCTTGCCAACCATCGGCAATATGTGACCCAAGACATCCGACTTGGTGATGGTGCCATCAATATCCGAAATGACAACCTTATCGTTGTGCTTCCAGCGGAACAAATAGCACTTGCAGCGCGTTGTGCCCTGATAAGCGGTCGTCACACTGAACTCAATCTCATTGATGCCCTCTTTCAGGTTGAGTTTTTTCTACGGGAGATAACAGGTGGTCAATAGGGATTGAGGTATTTCTCTTATTATTATTAATATTAATTACAATGGCCGCCGAGCTAAGGCGCAGCGATTTCTTGTAGCGCTCCTTTGGCTCATCGCTCTTGTTGGAGTTCATGGTCAGCTCCTCAAGATTGTCCACGAGAGCGGAGGTATTCTCTGCATTCACCATCGAATCACTCTTGCTGAGCGTGGGATCGCTTGTGTCCGGTGTATTGGGACGCGATGTCTGTGTGCTAACGGCAGCCTGGTCGCCATCTAAAAATGAAAAAGTATTAACAAAGGGAAACAAAGAGAAAGGTTGTCAGCGCTAACCTTTCTCATCTTTAATCATTGGATTCTTGCGGATGTAAATGCCTTTGTTGTTGTTGTCCTGATTGGGCGCTGCATCCTGAGATCGTCGCCAGTTCCACCAGGAGCGCTTGGTTTGACCAGCATTGTCCTGCATTGTTTGGAGAACAGCCTCCGGTTTGTCAAAGCCGGGTACTGGAGCCATAGGCGATATCAGCTGTTCGATGGCATCCTGTCGGAAAATCAAAACAAAGTTTATTCAAGAATTGCAGTCAGCTGCATTGCGACTAACGGTTAAAAAAATTGTGGCATTAGTAAACACTTACATCGGTTAATTGTTTCTGGAATATAATCATTGTCATGACAATGGGACATGCAGCATTCCAGGTGAAGTATTTGCCATTCAGGCGTACAACTAGATTTGGCGATGAGAACATATGCGGATCTTTGCAAACCTGTTACGGGCAACAGCGGGAGGAACGGCGGCAGGCAAGGCATGAATAATGTTGTTGTTGTTAATACAAAGTGCAGTGCTGTGTATCGCAGTGTTGTATCGAATGCACACACATGTACACACAAAACTTTCGATAGTTACTCAAACAACGCATACCCCTAACGTGGGCTTTGGCCTGAGAACTATCGATAGTTTTGCGGCAACATTACAAATTATGCTGACAATGATGATTTTTACTTACATCGGGATAGGTGATCAGATGGCGATCGAACGTCTCATCTGTGGGTGGCGCCCCATTCTCCTGCATGCCGCACGTGGACATGGCAACAAAATCCAAATATCTAGTTAAATACAAATCGAGTGAGAATGACATGAACTCTTGAAATCTCCGCTTAGGGTGGTTAGCCGCTACTACGCACTTCTTGTTGTCTGGCATTGGAGCCATATGTTTGCTACCCTCGTCGAAATCTGAGTCCTGGCTCTTTGGGTTCTCCTCCAGGGAGCTTGGTGAATGGGGCAAACTGGTGCCGTTGCCACTCTCGCGATCCTCATCGCCGCTGTGCGTTTGCCTCGACTCCTTGGCCTTGGGACTGGGAAAGTATAGTTCAACCATTTCGGGATTTATGCTGCCCGTATCCAGATCGGATAGATAAATGTCGCCGGCAACGCCCTCCTTGCGCAAACGATTCGCCCGCTTCATAAAGCTAAACATGCTGCTCAGCATCGATGTGCGACGCTCCTCGGCGACAAGTTTCTCTTGCTCCGCCGTCGGCAGTTCACCCCATTTCCACAGGGCGCTGTTCTCCTCATCGGCATTGCCATGGCACTGCCCACGCATTGTCGTCTCCAGCTCACTGTCGCTCTGGATGGGTGTCGATGGCCGATGGCCACCAGTTCCTCCGCGGCCACTGCCAGCAGAGCCCTTGATTGTCGGCGTGGTAATCTCAGTGTCGCTAAAGAAGTGTATGTCCAAATCGTGACGCGGTACATTTGTGGGCGTTGTTGCCACATGCGTCAGCTCACTTACAGCCGTGACGAGTGGTGCCGACGATGCTGCCTGCTCCTCGTTCGACGACGAATTTGTGTTGACGGAAATGCTGGCAACCATATCGGTCTCATCAATGTTGCTCACCTTCACCGAGCTGAGCGAAACGTTATCCACATTGCCGGCATCGAAGCCGGCGGCACTGCCCGCGGAGCTACTTGAAGATGTTTTACGCTGTGAATTCTTCTTCTTCATTTGCGACTTCTTACGTCGTTTCTTGGTCTTGTTTTTGGCATCATCCTTGTTGGTATCGGTGATTGAAGTCGCTGCAGCCGTTGGACCCGTCGGTGTCGTCAACAACATCTCGGGCATCTTGGAATTTACGGATATTTCAATGGGTTCAGTTTGGGGTTGGATAGCCAGTTCTGGTTCTGGTTCCGGTACCGCTTCTGCTTCTGATGCTGCCATTTCGGCCGGCATTTTGTCCAATATCTCCGACTGCTTTTTGTCCAGAAATAGCTCCTCGTGCTCGGCCCATTCCTGGCGCATCTTTTGTGTGGTAAACTCCTTGCGTTTCTCAACCAAATTGCGACGCTCCAGCATGTTATCTGTGTGCCTGCATTAGAAAAGATTAAATTTTTCAGCAAAAATTCCAATTTATAATCAATCAAATGAATGATTCTTATACACAAGATTTTATGATTTATAAAGACAAAAATATGATTTCTAGGCGAAGCATTTTGCTACCTGCGGTGTGTGTAATCCGAGGCCTGATTCTCGTACTTGCTGCCCTCGTTGACTATCTCCTTGGGCTCCTCCTTGGACAGATCAATGGAGTTGCGACGCGGCATTGGCAACGGGATTTGCAATTCATCGCTAGCGCTTCTAAAAATATGTAAATATGATATTTGATGCCATATGATTTATGATTTGTGTATAGCTAGCATGGAGCATCTACAACAAATACGCGTTTATGGTGAGGAGTAACCTACTTGTCGGCTATGACGCCGCTAATGTCCTCCATGGTGTCGTTTGCGTTGTTGTTCAGCGACTGAAGGAAACTCTTTGGTATTGGTGATGTAGCCAAATTGGCGGGCAACTCTTCGCCATCATCTTCGGGGCATTCCTCCACAAAGAATGCCTCGCCAGAGTCGCCCAGTTTCATTTGTATATCAACGGGTGCTCCATTTATTTCAATGTCCACCTGAACAACAAAAAAAAAATCAATTTCAATTAATGAAAATGCAATCTTTCTCTCCTATAATTTGTATATACTTACCACCTTCTCGCGACTGCGCAGCACGCCCAGCTTACCGAAGCGCACGTGGAAGGGCGAACATTGGAATTCGCCATCCTTTTGCTCCACGGCGATCACATCGATGGCGCCGGTCAGTGTGGCCGCATTGATGTCATTGTAGAAGTCGGACAGGTTGCTAAACACGCGCACCAAACTGTTCATCTTGAGTGCAACTAGTTAATCGATTTCAGACACAAGATATAGCCTATCGATAACGGCTTGAATTCAATATTCGCACACACACACACAATGCTTATATATATAGATATATATGTGTGTGCGTAAGTTTATCTTTGATTTGTTGCTGTTTGTTGGTAGTGCAATTAGTAAGCAGTCATTTTTATTGCACTTGCTTGCTTAGTCGTCGCTCTTTAAATGAATTCTAGCCTTTGACAAGCTGTAAAAAGTCAAAAACACAGAGGCTGTCATAAATTGATTTGCTTAGTGGCATTGTAAAATATAATATAGTTTTCGGTGTTTAAAAATATCCATTTGCGACATCAAACAAGAGACCGCCAATGTTTTTTTCTTTTCTATGTCTTTTTTTTTTCTTTTTTGCACTCAATAGAAGCGGCACGTGCATTAAGAACATCCGCAAAAAGAAAAACAAAAACACAACAAACAACATAAATAAAATCGGATTTTTCGTGTTGCCAAGCGCTTTCGATTGAGAAGCTTCTGTGCAGAAAGTCAAGGTGATTGCATTCGCGAATGCAAGAAAAACAATTACAGAGAAAAATGTTTTTTTTTTTTTTTTTTTTTTCTGTGGTTGCCTAGAAGCACACAAATAATGCAATGCAGGGGGTTTTTTTGTCTTTAGATATATGTACATGCATATTTTTGGTTAAGTCATATTCGAGAGTTGTTTGAAAATACATGCATGTAATTGCTTGTTATGCAATAATTGGTATGCTAACGGAACTTGCTGTACTTGAAATAATATATAAGTGGTCACAGCAATTAGCTGTGAGTTGCTTAACATTTGCTTTAAGAATAAATGAGGGCGTTGCATGAACTTTGCACGAAAACAAAGTGATATTCAAGGCTCAGTTTACATTAAGTTCAAGGCATACACACACACACACACCCAAAGGTAAACAAACTCTACGCAAGGTGTAACTGCAACTGCTGAGCTTTGTTTCAGTGTTGTGCAAACATATGCAGCTGTTATCGATAAAGAGATGATAGGGTGTTTATTTTCCGCACAGCCATTAAAAGTTAGTCAATGGCGTGTTCATATTGCTTGTGTGTGTGTGTGTGTGTGTTTATATGTAACAAACGAAATTATAAATTAAATCGAACACACAAACACAAGCACAAGTTAAAACATGAACTTATTGCTCATTTCGCATTGCCACTGGAAAAGATCACGCGATTTAATCGACTGCACACACTTAAAATATACAACCGTATATGAATTATTTTTTTTTTTTACAAGTCTGTTCACATTACTTGTTCTAAAACTTCGTATGGGTGCCAGTATAGCATAAAGGTCAATGTACACATATATTGATTTGTTGAATTTTATCAAAGTAATTGATGCTTATTGGTGTTTGCTTATCGCCATACGAAAATGGTCAAAATATTTCCTGCTTAGTTCAAGTCTTGTTATTTGTATAGTCGAGATAAGACAAGGTCCACCATGTTCAATTTTATTGTTTTGTTTTATCAATTTGTGTCTGCTATTTCAGTTATGTCTATTTATATAACTCAAAGTCCAATCCAAAGCAGTGCTTCTTGCAATCAAGTAATACAGAAATACAGACTACACGCCATATATCACGCGTTACTTTCACCTCCAAACAAACGCAACTCGCGAAAAGTGTAAAGCAAAACAAACGCACAATAAAAAAAAGCTCGTTTTTTTTAATGCAATTTCAGAAAGAGAGAGAGAGAGAGATAGTGACTGGTGGGGTGAGGAAGGAAGCAGGTCTGCATTTCACACAATGCCAGACAGTCAATGCCAGTTAGCAGTTGAAAAAATCTGCACGGCAACAAAACCGGAGAATGGCGCAAATTAAATGATATGTTCGAAACAACACCAAACACAACAACAAACGTGTATGCAGAACATTTAAATGTTTGTATTGATTGGTCGTTTGATCCAGCAGCCTTAGTGAATTGTGTTGAGTCACGTTCAAAGTCCAATAACACTCACTCATTAAATAATGCAGTAACGATATACAAAACAATCAAACAAACAGGAACAAAGTCTTAAAATACTGCTTGCCAAGAAAAATCACATTGGATTGCAGACGTTTCTAGTATAATGGAAATTTTATGTGTCCGCCGCTTATTTCTACCTTGCTGCTTGCTTTTTCCGTCTTGGGTTTTCTTTCACGAAAAACTAGCAAGACAAATCTGTCTCGCTCTATTTCTGCTTCTGTGTAACCCTTGAGTTTGTTTTCTTTGTGTTGCTGGTAAATTATCTTTTCAGTTAAACTCAATGGAATCTCTTTTGTTTTTTTGTTAGGGTTATTTTTCTTTCGGTTTAACTTTTGAGCTTTACCGCTTGCTGCTTGCTGTCCGGACGACAGCGTTGACACAACTGAGCGTTCGAGCGACTGCCTCGTCTCTTTTTAGTAATTCAAACGCGCTAAAGCTAATTTAATTAGGCACCTGCATTTGTGTGTGTGAGTGGGGAGAGCGTACAAAATCCAAAAGAGAGCGAGAGAGCAGCGAGTATGTTGCGCATTGCGCGTCGCACTTAAGAGTAAAAGCTTCGGCGTCTCTGCCTGTTTGACTGCTTCGAGAAACCTGTAAAACCAGAAAAATATTCATGTAAAACTTGATATTCTTTCAATTGGCTGTTATGCCTGTGACTGGAGCGAGCAGCTGTTCGAGCTCTCCCTCACTCTCACTGTTTCTTATATGTTTCACACACAAGTGTAATAAGTTAATAACTGTGCTTATCAGCTGTACGCTACTCGACGCTGCGTCGGCGGCCGTAGCAGCTGTTGTTTATGCGACTGCTGTTGCATTTTATATTTGTATATGAATGTATATATGAGTGTGTACAATTGTTGTGATGTCTACGCCATAATAATAATTTCATTGTTAACTACGGACAATCGCATGATTTTTGTAGTTCGACACTCATTCGTAAGAGAGCTGAACTCTTTAAAGCTTTCTTGACGAGAGGCAGGAAACGTTTTTCTATGTGTGCTCGACATATTTACGTACGAATTTATTTATTTATTTGTGTATTGCTAGAATTCATCAACATATTTAAGCGCAAAAGAGCCGAAAACGCACGTGCTCATGGCCATCTACATATACGCAAAAAAAACAAAAAAATTAACAAAAACAAAATACAAGTTGAAATATATGCCAAATGAATTTGTCACAGTTTTTGCCAGTGGAATCTTTTGGTTTGTACAAATTGTTGTCGATTGCCAAAAATCATCAAAATGATAAATACTAAATGTATACACTGAACAAAATCAAGCTAATAGTATATCTAAAATAATAAATAACTTACCAAAAATAAACAAATGCAAAATAAACAAACTCAGCACACAAAATACAATATCAATAATTTAGATTTATTCATAAATTTATATAGTAAATAATAACTAAAGAAAGAAATGCATAAATATGTACATTGAACAAAAATTGTACCAAAATAATATTGCATATAAACTTTTCTTTGTTTGTTGTTGTTGTTTTCTACTTGCTACGGTTGTTGTCAATTTGAATGCATATATATAAAATAGATATAATTATAACAAATACAAAATAATTGGCAAATGCAGGCATACAAATAAATATTTGTAAATGTATGTATGTATATATGTAAATATGTATATGTATGTGTATAAATATGCTATAACTAAGCTCTAGTAATTAAACATAATAATAATAAAATAAATGATGAATTATGATTCTTTTTTTATAGTTTTTTTTATGTTGTTTGCATTAGTTAAGCGTTTTATTACTTGTCAAAGAACTCGAGCGAACTCGAAAAATGCAACAATTTTGGATTAGGATTGAATAGTTTCTAATTGCTTTTGCGACGCGCATCGGTTATAGCACCCCAGAGTTCGATGATAAAATCATCGGTGAAACCGAAAGATTCCAGATCCGAATTATCTATGGCCTCAGCAAAGTCCATGGAATTGGACTTGTTGTCTCCCAGATCCCAGATCTGGGACGCCAACTCCGTATCGTTGATGCCCATAAAGGATTCCAGCAGATTGTTAATTGCCTCCACGCCCGCCGTCGTCGCCTCATCGAATTTGGCCTCAATCTGGGCATTGCCGTTCGCCTTGAAGCGTAGCGTCTCCTTGCCACTGCCATAATTTCGTCCGCCATTGGCGCCACCGATGCCGCCGGAGCTTGAAGCACGCGACTGGCTGCGCGGCCCGATGCCCTGGAAACCGCTGCGCACAGGCTCTACCAGGCGCAATGTGAACGTATCGCCCGTGGCAATGTCCTTGAGCATGCGTGCCACTTCGTAATGCCGCTTGCCCACCATATTGACACCATTCAGCTTCTCGATGTGATCCCCCACCGAAATGTGCTCGATGCGATCAATGATAGAATCATCCTTGATGCGCTTGATGAACGCATACCCAGCTCCATTGTCGGTGATGGTCAACCCGAGGGCATCTTGTGTCTTTACAATCTCAATCTCTTTAGCGCGACCCTTGCGATGCGCAAAGATGAAATCATCCAAACCAATCTGACCGCCCAGCAGACGTGTCATGTCCACCTTGTGCGAGTTGAGGGTGCAGAAGAGTATATCCTCCTCGGATATATCAAAGCATTCGGCAATCTTCTTATACAGCTCACGAACACTGGCGAATCCTGTAATTAGACCCGTCGGACTGCCATGTGCCAGTTGACAGTGGAAGATTAACGGCGGCTTCTTGTCCAGCTCATTGTTGTTATTCTGTTGATGACCATTGTTGTTGTTGTTGTGCATCATTGTGGATGTCAGCGAAGAGCGTCCCTTGCTGTCCTGACTGATGTCGCTCGGATCCGAGGAGTTCTTTGTGGATTTACGGGCAAAGAGTGGCATCTCTCCGTTCTTTCTTTTCCGCAGTTCAGTTCTCTTTTTATTTTTATATATAGATATACAAATGTTTTATGTTTTTATCTGTGTGCGTAGAAGAAGATTGTGGTACTCGTTTTTTGAATAGTTCGAAATTTTGGAGCATTATGATGTGGTGTTAGCTGTTTATTAGTTCCGTTCCCAAAAGATAGTTTATTTATATTTATATTTAGGTATGTGCGTATGTACAAATGTAACACCAAGAAACCAGAATTATGCCCTATAAAAATTTTATAATGACATAGTGCAAATGTAGGACAACAATTTGAGTCGATCAACAAATTTAGATATGACAGGTTTTAAATAAAATATGAATGGAGTTTTGGTAGAAGCACGAATTTAAAATCATTAAACTGACTCATGTCTATAGGGTAGCTGCTAGTCGAACACTCTTGATGAGATAACGATTTTGATACAATTTTATCTAATCTTTCTTCGTTTTTCTATTGTTTAAACTCAATTTATTACCGAAGTTGTGTGTTAAAAATGAGTCAACGATCAAAATGCACGCATTCAAACTGAAATTTCGACTGACAAATCAATCTAACAACAGATCATATCTATAAATACAATAATTGAATTACATTCGCAAGAATACTATTTGTGGTGCAACATTTAATAGATTGTTTAGTTGTAAACAAAGACATTCATTGTGCCGCTTGATTAAAAAGTGAGGTTAAAACCACTTGCAGAAATTTTTTCTGTTCAAAGTAAAGGTTATCTCAGCTTACCCAGGGATTAAATCAATTAAACACAATTTCAGATTTAAAATCTACGTTAAAATACAGTTTAAATTTCCAATTAATGATAAATCGAATGGCGCGACGCAAAAATACACAATGAAATTGAAGACATTAAGAAATAACTGGCCACAAAAAAAGGAAAAACTGCTGTTTCCACTTGATAAGATTTCAGTGTGTGACAAGCGCATGATAAGAGCAGGGAGTGTTAGTGAGAGACATAAGGAGAGAGAGAGAGAGTGTAAAGATAACGTTTGGTAGAATGTACCGCAAATTATCAGGGTACCGAAACCCTAAGCCAAAGCTTATTTATCAGCTGTTTCGCTTGCACACAGTTCTCGTTACATTTATCAACTGCTTCGCTTGCACACATTCACAGAATTCTCGTCATCCGATCACCCGCATGTTTTTTTTCCCCGTTAAAGCGTACTGAACGATAATTGCAAGATGTGGCCAGATTTTACAACTAAAGCGAACTATCGCCAAATAGGGGGAACTTTTAACATATTTTGTCTTTTCGTGGAACTTCTTTGATTTGTTTTTATTTTTTACGTACAATTTTTTGTGGGCTGCAGTCTCTGTGCAGTTCTTTGAAATGCTGACAATACTTGAAAACTGTTTGGTAATCATATGCACCAAATTTTGAAAAACTAAAGCAAAATTTTTTTTTTTTAAGTTCAAGTAATAAAAATTAACATGAAATATAAAACAATGAATGACTGAATATTTTGTTAGCACTAAAATCAACTAATGAGTAAATAGTCGTGAAAAACATTCGTAATTTGTAGAAATTAAGTATTTTTAGCAAGATTTACACAAAGACTACACCTGTAACATTATCGCATGTCGTGCCCTCCCTGTAATATTATTTACTAAGTCGAGGTTTTTTTTTGCGGTAATTGTAATTGTATCAGTGTATCTATAAGTAGTGCTCTTCAGGCTAAACTTTAGGAGTATTGTTCTTGTTCGTTTCGCGTAGGTTTGTGGTTTCGCTTCAACTTTGTTTTCACCTTGATCGTTTCTAATTTGGTTGTTTTATTTATTCGATTTTTAGCATTATTTGCATTTAATTTCGATGTATTTTAAATATCCGCCTTGTATAAAATACAGTGTGCAAACTCTTAAAGTTCATCATATTTACATAAATCAAACCTTTAACAGAGAAATATGGCCAGCTTATGTTTTTCTTATTCAGCGTCAACAAATATAAAAACAAGAGAGGGAACTTGAGACGAGCCCCTTTTAATTAACGACACGAGCAAATATATTTTTGTAACGGTGTGTGTTTGAATGTGCTGC
Organism: Drosophila kambysellisi; assembly: GCA_035042185.1. Classification (NCBI taxonomy): domain Eukaryota; kingdom Metazoa; phylum Arthropoda; class Insecta; order Diptera; family Drosophilidae; genus Drosophila; species Drosophila kambysellisi. The sequence goes on along the minus strand of JAWNLS010001251.1, from coordinate 7,013,157 downwards.
TCCCGCAAACTTTGATACACATATACATATATATGCACATACCAATATATGTACAGTTTTTATGCATATGTATCAGTTTTGCCGCACAACCGGCTATTTCTAGCTGAGCATAATAGATAACCCGGCGAATAAAGAGGAAAACAACAACACGCATCAAGGTCGAATTAGTTAAGCATTGAGACTGACGCGTGTGGCACCAGTATCCGCACCTTTCGCACCAACACTAATTTAACAATAGCCACAAATACTATTTTGCAAAAAATACTACGCAGTTGGGGTTTTTTGTAATCAAAATGTATCGTCACTATATAAAGTGGCGCCACCAATTGACAATTAATTTTGGGTTGAAGGAGCCTCAAAATGAATATGGAACTATTTTAAATGAGTTTAGCATAGAAATATTATAATTTTTAAAATATGTGTGCCCTTAGCTTTTTTTTACTACTCTCTGATATATTTAAAATTCATTGGATTATTTACATTATAAAATTTAAATAAAAATTACTATAATTTGAAGTGTCGTTGTTTCCATCAACATAAATTTAAAATTTTATATTTTATCAATTAGATAAATAAATGATAAATCAACTATTTTTTTTTTAAATTCAATGTATTTTAATAAATAAGTAAAATAAATATTTTTATTTACATTAAACAAATAGAAAAAAAGTGAAATAAAAAATAAGAATATGACAATTGACAGGCATAAAATATAAGCCGCATATCTATTAAGTAATTGTCATTTGTTTTTATAATTATCTCTACAGCAATGACGTATGTATGTGAATAACAAAATGAATTACGCTGATTGCAGACACGTGTATAGCTGTTTATCTAGGCTGTGTGCATGTTTATGTATATGTGTATGTGTATGTGTATGTGTTTAATATCACTTGTAATTTGCACTGCAATGCACTCGACTAAATACAAAACAAAACAAACTATTAATAACAATAACAAAAAGAAGAATATAACAATTTCCGCATACGCCAGCAGCCGGTTCAAAACACACACATACAAAGTAAATTTACATACATATGTATGTATATTGATCTTGTTGTATTTGTTTTATGCTTACTCGCCCCCGATTGGTTGTAATTTGTGGGCCCGACTCGACTCGACTTTCATATATTGTGGGCAAGGAATATATAAATATACATACATACATACACATTTACATGCATACAAGTGTTTTCGAACTGTATCCAAGGTGCTCTAGCTCTGTATCTGCGTTTGATGTAAACAACAAGAGACGTAAACAACAACTTTAACGGCGCGTGTGGTATTTTTATTTCGTATGCACCACAAATAATAATAAATATATTTTGTCAGTTATCGTTTTGTAAACAACAGTTTATCTATTAAACTATAGTGCACAATCTGCATTTGGTTCGCTATGACTCAGTTTGACTGCATAAGGAAGTATCTGAAACTCTACAGATAAGTAGAGGCAGTATATATAAACTATACATATGTATGTCGGTTTTGTAATTAGTCATATATAAGTTGGTTTTTAGGGTTTGTATACGTGATCTTGAGAGATTCATAAATAAATTTCCGAATAATGATATATGATAAAAAGAAAAACATAAATATATTAAAGCTTGAAAAAGGCGTTATATTTCAAGCAAAATAAAAAGCGTTTTTAGTGTCATTAAACACACTCTGCAACAAAAATCACATTTTGTCAACAGAACTTTACAGATCTAATGTTTCCACATTTTTTCTCAGAAACTATACAAATTAGGTTGTTGAAGTTGAGTATTTGCTCAGCTAGCTATATTTGCAAATGCAAAACAAGCTACAAGCTGTTTACATATCTAATAATTAAGTCCTAGTGTTAATTTTGTAAGGTATATAGAAAAATAAATAATTCTCGAAAGATAACAAAAATAGACGAACGAATTTTCATTCATCTTTTGAGTTGTTTCTTTTATTTTCTTTAATGGTTTTGCACTCGTACAAATGCGTTAGTTTGTTGTTGTCTTGCCTCGAGCCAATTTTATAATAACAACAATTACTAAACTGATACATACATATATACTAGTGTAGACCCCATCCCTCTTACAAATATAGCAGAGAGAATTCCTTATGGCATGCGTATCGTGTTATCGCAAATACATATGTATGTATGTATGTATGTATAGATAGGCATGTATTTAGTTTATAGAATAGTGCGGTGTGCTTTTGTTCCTATTTTCTAGTTTGCTGACTCGTACGACAATAATAAAAAATAAAAAAAAAAGAGAATAGGAAAGGTATTAGAATAACAAATCAAGGTTATTTCATGTTGTGTACAGAGTCAGCATTATTATTATTATTATTATTATCATCAATCAGGCTTTATCATGAATGGGAAAGGTGCTTGCAAAATAGTATATACTCATTTATTGTATAATCCAAGCCATATATGTACTACTATACTGTATAAATTGTTTTTATTGTCAATTGCAAAACCAAAACTTTAGAGCGTAATTAAAATGACGTTGTTTTATTGTTTACACAGTGGCTGCATTTACAATTAATTGAAAATTTGTTTACGCGAAATTTGCAATAACAGCTGTGCAACTTAATTGCAATTTGTTTGCTTTAATTGATGAGTTTAGCTAAAATTGTTAATACAATTTGAATAGGTTTATATAAAATTCATTATATATATAAATATCATATATTCATATCGTATTATTTATTGTATAAAGGTTTACTAGTTCAGGTTACTGTTCTACAATTGAAAACCTTCAAGCCTTAAGGTTAAGTATTTCTTTTCAATAGTTTTTAACGTCAACAAAATCAACCTAATGCTAAAAACAATATCTATAAAGAGAGCTGAACATAATTTGCATAGTTTCTCTTAGGTTGCGTGCTCTTTAAAAGCTTTATGTGAAAGCTTTAGCGACACAAAAGCTTTGTGCAAACTTTGTGGCAGTTTGCTCGTCGCTGATCGACTGAACTTTAAAAAAGTTCGATAGCACCGTCATCATGATTCACAATCCGTTGACTAGGTCAATATTTGGACGAACCGTATGGAACTGATAACGGTGAAATTTAATTTCAAGTGATTTCTCGCTTAAATCGCTTTCAGGCAAGCAGAAAAATGAGCAGTTTATTGGGCCGCTGACCGACTGCATTGCAAAAATATTTTTTGTAAATGAAAATACTTACAAGCGAACTAAACAAATATGTGGAAATAAATGGAGGTGTTGATGACGTTCGCATTATTGTGTCCCATTTGTATACCCTGTAAATATTTTATTTGTGTAGAACAGGCATGATTGAAAATGAGAGAGATAAATCTAGAGCAATTGTGTTTTCAATTGAGGACGGCTTGTGTTTTTATTAATGGATAATAAATAAATGGTATATATCTTAGATTATTAGAGCAATGAAAGTTATTCACCAATTTATCTACTTTGCAAAGTTTATTTTTTTGATTGAGTGTATTTACTAGTCGAGTACTTTGTCTTTACCGATTCTTAAGAGTTATTTGCTACGTCTGGGTGTATGCTATATACACATTAAGGTCATTCACACAGATGTTTATATAAGTATTTTGTTATTCATATTCTTGCCTAAAATTCAATATATGATTCAGTTTTTGGGACTAGTTTGCCAAAAGCAAAAAAAAAGTATTCACGCCATAAAAATACGTTCGTCTATATGTATGTATATTTCAGATATTACGGTGCGTTGATCCGCTGATACATATTTATTTAGATTTATTTGTTTTCAGCTCTTGTCACATCACGTTTTTTGTACGCTTAGCGGCATTTTGTCATAATTTGCTGACATGTGAGGATAGCCAGCAAAAAATATGAAAAAAAGTGACTCTGATCAATGTGCATACTTAATTTGTAGTTTATATTTGTATGCATCTCAAGTGCATTGAACTGATATTCGATGCAGCCAAAGCACCCTGTTTTAGCAGATGAAGGCTTATAATATGGAGCACACACACACACATATATATGTGTGTGTTTACAAAAGACTTCAGGCAGTTTTGAAAACATTTAACCGTTTCACCTCGCTGAACTTGGCGCGCACGGGGCAGGTAATTTAAGCAAACAACAAATTCAGCGAGTTCACAAAATAAAACTACAAGCTATAGAGAGCACGAAAAATAAAACAAAGCTAAACCAATTTGAATCTATGGTTAATGAGCGCAAGATGAAAGAATATGAAATTGTTAAGGTCATTAAAAGTCAAAGCAACAAACAAAAACAAAAATAACGAAACAGTTTCGTCAGATGCCGCTCACAAAAATGTGGGAAGTGAAATTTACATAAATAGATTTTACGTTCAAAGTGCATTCAACATATGCCTGTCATAAATTATGATTTTCAGGTAAATATAGTAAAGATAACAAATACAATATATTAGAATTTTTAAATATTATTATTTATTTATTATTTCAAAATAATCATTTTATAAATAAACCTTTTCAACTGCTTAACATAGGCAGTAAATGGTATCAACAGCAGCCTTAACATTTTCACCGATGTTAGCAACTCAGTTCTAACATAAACTTTTTACTTAACAGTATTAACAATTGGTTAACGCTTACAGCGCGCCTATGCAAATTTTAAGTTAAACAGTTGTTTTTGTTTTATGGCAAATTGCCTGATTACTGCCATCATAGAAGCTTACAGAGCGCAGCCGCCATGGCAACTATTGAAAGGAGAGTGGGAGAGAGAGAGAAAGAGGGAGAGGGGGGGGGAGGGGAATCTGCTATTCACAATGGTGTTGCATTTAATTCTAGAGGGGCGTGCGTGTACCGGTTCATAATATGGTATCTGTATAGTAATGTCACGCAAACAATTTACATAAATGACGTCGCTTCCGCTTTGGGGCAGGCGCAGCACGGCGCAGCCAACAAGAACAGACACAATTGCAAGTAAAGTGTACATAAATGCAACAAAAACAGCCATGGCCAACAAATGGAGGATGGCTGGCAAAAATACAATCATAGAAGAAAAAAAGAAGCTCGAGTGGAGAATGAGAGAAAAAGTGTAGCAAAAAAGCAATTGTGTCTGTCTGATTGGATTGTTTTGTGCGGAAGTGAGAAAGCAATCGATAAAAAAAAAACAATTTCCAAAGCACCTACCAAGACTAACGGCGAATGTTTGTGTTCAACAGATAACAGCCTAGATATAAAGAGAAGAAAAATAAATATTAAAACCATATACACATTTCTTTTCGGCTAAAGCAACAAACCCACTAACCAACTTCACGGTTTGTTAGCAATTTAATTTGCCTACAAATGGTTGTTTTTACTATTTTTTTTATTTGGGAGATTTCTTTTGAACAACCTTCTCAAGTAATCATTGTCTGTGCTGTGGGGCACACCCTCCCCATTTGTTTGTGAAAAGAAAATGAAAATTGTACGCGGCGCCGTCGCACGTGTTGTCAACACATTAACAACAACTAAGCATTAACACACTTAACGCTTTGTGGCCAGGTATTTTAGGGGAATTTATAAATTAACAAATAATCAACGCTTATTAGCATTTGATGGACAGTTAAATAAAATAAGCTATAAATGATTCATTTTTTATGGCGAAATCTAGTGGAGCAGTGAATCAATAATGGCAACAACCCCTAGAAAAACCACCCGGCAAAACTTGGTGAAACATAACCTCAAAGCTAGAAATTGCATGTCAGAAACCGCTTGAGGTAGGAAATAGCTATGAGAAAAAAAAAAACAAGTACATATTTAGCTATGTTTGTATGTTATGCTATGGAACATTTTTGGGGGTTGTTATGAAAAATCGTTACCATACAATGCTCGTTGGTAAAATACATATGTTTATTTCTATGTATGTATAAGCATCCGGTTATGACATAAGCATTGTGGGTGGTTGACAACACTTGTTCACTGTTGATGCTAATTAATTATCAGTTTGCTGCATTAGGTAGACACTGTTCCCCACCCACTGCACAGCTGTAAATTGACGAGAAAAGTGCATTAAATCTTTTTATCGATTGTCGATATTGCCCTTGTCCTCGCCCTTATAGTAGTGCGTGCATCTCTTTCGCACACACTTCTCTTTCTCTCCTCTCAATCTATGATTCTGTTGCTGTAGTATTTTTTTTATGCATTAATATACAATTGAATTTAGTTGTAACAAAATGTTAGTAGATTACAATTAGATGTGAGTGTGTTTGCTTTTGTTATGAATCAGACAAAAGGCTGACGAAGATGTGCCACCACCTTTCACTTTATTTCTATTCGTTCGAAATTTGTTGTATGCATAAATAGATCTATTGTTAAATGGGATGCGGCGCCAGATTTGAACAATCAATACAAGCAAAGTTAAAGCAACGAAAGTAGAAAATTGTCTACGCACCTGTCGTCAACGGCACCAACCGTTGATGATTCCAGGCTGCACTTGCCTGCACTTTGGGCACAGAAAAGCACCGTAATGAGCAAGGAAAGCGGACATACGAGACCAGGTTTTTGTTGTTGTTGTTTCTGCTACTGCTGTCGCTGTTGTTGTTGCACACAACACACACACACTCATTCAATTCAACACTTAAGCGAAATTTCTTTCTTTCACCCGACACGGACTTAACTGGTTTTTTGTTTTCTTTTTTTTTATTATTAACTGCACCACCCGTCGATCATATATGAGAAACACACAGCAACAACTTGTAATTTAATTAGCACTATTTGTGAGTAGACAAAAATCAGCAATTTTCGGCAACTGGCGCAATAACTATTAATTCTACTGCTCTCAGCAGCTCATTTTCTACTACTGTTTGACCAGCACACACACACATTCAAAGTGTCGCCGTCGGACCAATCTGTTTTATTTGTTTCAGAGATGTAAGTGCTATGACACAAAAACATCGATGCAACGATGTTTTGCTAAAGCGATTGTTATCGATTATATATTATGGGTTTTCCTATTCAATATATCGATATTAGTCGTTGAAATTCATACTCTTTACTGTGCTCGTCTGCCATGCCTTGGGAAATTGCAACAGCTTTGGTTCTGGCAACACGTTAGCTATCGTTTGATCGATCAGCAGCAATATCGATAATAAGAATATTTATTTGAAAATAAGGCACGAAGTTGTAACAACTTAAGGCGCTCCCAGTACAATTTATAAATATCACACAGTAAATGTTCAATTTAATATAATTTTATTTAAAAATATACATATTATTAGTTGTAGTTATTTTAAACGCTGGGAAGTTGTTTTCTGGCGTTGAAATGAGCAGCGAAGCGGCCAAACAAATCAATTAACAATATAGAACAAAGATAGTTATATAGAAAAAACATAAAAATTGGATAAAATAAAAAAATGTATAAGTGACAAATCAGTGTTGTTATCAGCATTGTTGTTGCTCGTGTGCACAAGTGTAAATATATGGGGAGAAATTAAGCGATAGCTTAGCACACAGAACTAAGGTCACCGGAATAATGCTCATGTCATTTTTGCAACTCTCGACACAGCCGTATCATTCTCATGATTCAATCTTCCAATTGTAATGCCCTGATCCTCGCCCAACTCATCTTCATCCTGCTCGGCGTTCTCCAGCTGCTTTTGGCGCTTCAGACGCAGCTCAAACACCTCACTGATGGCATCCCGAAAGCAAATGAAATTATAATCAATGACGCCCTGCCGATTGAAATTCTCTTCGCGCAGTATGCAGACCAGGGCCAAAAACTTGTTCACCTCGCGCATATAGAGTATTGTATTGTTGTTCAGTTTAATAAGACTAGAACTGCCACTGTCAAATGCAGTTTCCTCGGAGCTGTAGCCGATAAACACATAACATTAATATTAAAAATTCTTATTAATAGCCTATTGCTTACCTATAGATGCTGGAGAGATCGATGACCATATCGATCATGTCACAGCATAGTTCGTAGGCTTGCATGTCAACTGGTGATGAATCCGTTGCTATATAGATTTTCGATACAACATCAAAGAGAAATGCTTTCTCAATGCCAGAGTTCTGTTAAAAATTGGAACGAGATTTAATAAATATTAATGTGCCACGTGATTCAACTCACTGGTATGAAAATGTTTAACAGATTCTCGAGCGTTGGCAGCTGCGGTATCAGTTTCTGCACAACTTTTGAGAATGCCTCGAATATTGAATGATCATATATCGAAGTCAGGTGAAAACTTAGATGTATTTGATCGAGGCCCGCCTCGCTGAGGTCATCTGATGAGCGCTGGTGTATATCACGTTGCGATTCCATTTTCGAATCATCGCTGATGCCATCGACCTATGGGAAACACAACAGCTGCATAAATGCAATAAAACTGATAAGCGTTCCATATCGCAACACTCACCTTGTGTATGAAGACCTCGAATTTAATGCGTGGATTAACTTTATATGCCTTGATGACCGTATTCTTGAACTTGGTCAGCGCTTCATTGTAGTCGTCTTTGGCATCGATGACGAAGACGAGTGCGCCACAGCCACCGAATATCATATCCGAATCGAATGTGGGCTCAATGAAATCTATTTGACCGGGAAAATCCCAAATTTGAAACTGTACAAAACTGGAATTGTTGATGTCGTCCTTAACAATTTTGCTCGTCGATTCGAGGAACAGCGTCTCATTCGGCGACATCTTGTGAAAGACCACCTTCTGTATGGAGCTCTTGCCCGACCGTCGCAAACCCATCAATAAAATGCGCGGTTTTGTTTCGCTATTGCTCGATGCATTTGGCTCTAGTTCCAAGCCATCCTGATCATAGGCGCCATAGCCAAAATCTTTTGGGAATGAGTCAACTGGGTAGTCTTCGTCTTCGTAGCTCTACGGAAAGCATAGAAAAAGCGTTAGAAATGTGTTTCGAGATAAACGTTGAGTGGAATTGATGTAATGATAACCGGGTTGAGCTTAGTTTATACTTTACAGTTGAAAGTGCCATTATCATTGGACCGCTTCTCTATGGCTATTTTTTATGGCTTCCTTGTTTGCTTACCATGGTGACGTAAGCGTGCGTTGCCTGTGCACGGCTGTTGTTTTTTTACATGCAGTTTGCTGGGCGCGTTGTTGAAATTATAAAAGCCAATGAAAGAATTTAAGTTAATTTGAAAAGAATAGCACACAATACAAAAACTGTTTCTTATCGGAGACAAGGTGTGTACACAACAGCTGCACAACAGCTGATTATCAGTTATTTACAAGTGTGTGCACACTTGCTGCGCAATTCGTTGGGAAAATATCAAATTAGTGTTTGTAGTTTCTTTTAGTGTGGTTTTCAACGGCTTTTCTTGCTATTTGCTTTTCAATCTATAAGCAGTAATATGAAAACAATTTACGAACCATATAAGTTGTATATTTAAGTTGCAAAATTATACAAAATGTTTTTGTGGTATTTTTAGTGAGTTATTTTTGATGAATACGGCCACACTGCTTGTGATCAAGTTGCTATTTAACCAGTCTTGCAAGATTTGTGAATTTATCTTGTTTTCAACTAGTCTTAAATAAAATGGCATCGCGCGGTCTGTTGCTGATGGGCCAATGCATGCCATGCATAAAACAGAATGCCTCCAAAATACGCATACGCCGCATGGAGCTGGACAAGAACTTGAACATGGTTTGCATTTGCATTGTTTTTGTTTTTTTGATAAGCATGGAATTTAAATGCATATTTTTGTTGCAGTACTTTAAAAAGGATACGTTCTTCTTTGCCCACGATCCACAAAAGGTTTGCAAAACGGGCGATGTGGTGCTGATACGTGAGCTGCCCGAGCGCATGACCCGCCTCATCACACACAATGTGGAAAAAGTCGTCTATCCACTTGGTGACATAACCGATCCGATTACGGGCAAGAAAGTTGTGGTCGGCAAATACCGCGAGGACATCGAGATGGCCAATCAGCTGTTTGGCAAGTCAGCGAAGGGCTTTGACTATGAGAAGGCGCCGCCACGTGGTCGCCTCGAGGGCAGCAAGGACTTTACGCACGGCGAGACATACATTAAATATCACGAAGACGGCAAGGATCAGCCCTTTGCCGTGTAGCCTTGAAATTAGCTAATAAATGTTTATTTAGGTACAAAAAAAACACAAAAGTTAATTTTACTAAATATTTTTATTTAAAATTTTCGATAAATGTTGATGCATTTTATTTTTGTTGCTTTATTTGTTGTTGCAATAAGATGCGATTCGATCCGTGCCATAAATTAAATTGTTAACTAATCACAATCTCTTACGATGCTAAAGTTGTACTGGAGTATAGGGTTCGCCACATGGGCGTTGTCATCGCATAGTTTTTGCTGCAAGCACAAGAAATATATTAATATATAAATAGCATATTTAAATTGTTATGCTCGTACTTGTTCCAGATCGGGACTGGCGCGCAGCATAAAGTAGCGCAGAAAGTTGCCGCGATTGGGTATGTCCAGGGCGAGGATCAGCTTGTTGTTGCCCACCTGCTTGAGCACCTTGACCCAACTGCTTGGTGGCGCCTCATCCGAGTCCTCGTTCAACTGCGCCTTCGACTTGTCCTCATCGCTGCAAATGGACCACTGCAGCGGTTTACTAGAGCTGAAGCAAAAACAAAAAAAAAATAAAATCATACATTTGCTTTGAGGCGTCTTCTAGATCTGTGACACCCACCTGAAGTGCAGCTCTAAGCTGACTGCTTGCAGATAACGCGAAACGGGCACCGTATAGCTCACATTCAGGGAACTGCCCGAGCTCGGACAGAATTGCTCCACATCGATGGTGTAATTGTTTTGACCGGCCAGCACATAGCTGGCGATGCTCCAGCAATCTGGCTGTGGGGGCAACGGTGTCACCATTGTTGCAACTGGAGCAGCAACTGGCAGTTCTACATGCCCCGTTGCCAGTGGTACAGCGGCTGCTGGTGCCACGCTGAGCACCGTGTAGAGCGCATCATCCTGATCGCTGCTCGCTGCAGACGAGGACGAGCCATCCGCTTCGGTGGAGAATTGCTTGGTGCGGGCCACGGTGTTATGGGAGCTCTTGCCATGGTAGACACGGGATGCTGGAGCCACATTGCTGCCGCTGCTGCTGCTGCTGCTACTATCATTGCTGGCAGCAGCAACAGGCTGTATTATCAATATATCGGCATCCTGCTCCTGCTCAGCGGACGGCAGCTCATCCTCCACATGCTGATGCTTTACATTGACATCCACATTATCCACAGCAATTGCAGCCGGTTGTAGCTCCATAAAGCAGGTGGACTACAAAGGGATGCAAAGAGAACATTTGTTTAATAACAAATGAGAAGAGGATTAGTCGAGACTGCCCGACTTGTGCATACCCTGTACCCTCAAAATTAATTTATTTAAGTCTAAACACCCACCTGACAACTGTCGCTGACTGCTTCATCACCATTGCACTCGGGTGGCTGGCCAAAGAGCGGCGTCCTTAAACTCTTAGGCCTAATCCAATCAAGACTGCGTTGATTTGCCGATCTTCGGCCCACACTGGAGTCCCGCAGACTCGGATACTCAAAGCCAAAGAGTGCCGTTATGGGATTATCCACCGACTCCGATTCATTGGTATTGCTCAGATTCTGTAGGTCCAAGGCATCGACGCTATCCTTGCTACCGCTGCTATTGCGCAACACAGCCGGCGGCGGCACGTCCAGGGCCAGGGAGAATGTGCTCTGCGGATGACTCTGCTCGGTGCTGACCTTATTGGTGGTCAATGCCAAGTTGGCTGTGGGTGGCGAAACGGTTTTGTACACATTATAAATGGCTGCATCGCCCGCATTGAGCTTGCGTATGGCCTGACCAGCAGATGCAACCGGCGCGTTATCCACAATGGTGCTGGGAATCGTGCCCAGCACCACAATCTGCTCATCCAGCTTGGACGAAGGCTTCAATGGTTGTTGTTGTTGCAGTTGCTGTCGGAGTTGCTGTTGCTGCTGCTGCTGTGCATCCACATCGATGGAGTTGTTCTCAAAGTCCTGGGAGAGTGGTGCAATTCCCGCTGGCTTCTCCGATGAGGAGCTGTCCGTATCGTTGCTGGATGCAGCCAAAATTCGACTTACTGTGCGCGCACTTTGCTGCAGCTTTTGTGCCGCCGCCGCCGGACGCAGTGCCTCCTGGCTAACTGGCCACTTGGACTTGTTCTTGCTGACAATTGTCTTATTGTGGTTATTGTTGTTGCTGTTGTTTCGCGGCGCCGTTGTTGTAATCCGTGTGTGTAGCTGCTTGGGCAGCGCCAGATTAACCTGCGGATTGTTCATCACAGCCGTCAGTTCCTCCTCCTCCTGCTGCAGTTCATCGGCACCCTCGCTATGCCGCACCGTGGGTCGTGTGGTGCTCGCCGCAAAGATTAAACTGGGCCACGATGCGTGCGTTTTGTTCTTGAAGAGCGTCTGCCAGCTGTGCTGAAAATTTAAGCGATCCTCGTCGCTGAAACGCGTCGCCGACGCATCCGGTCGAAAAAGGCGACTGTCGCCAAACATCTGAAAGCCATCCAGATGCTGTTGCTGCTTGTTGTGCTCCACAAAATACAGCGTGGAAACGGCGGCCAAGCTATAATGATTTTTTTAATAGATTCAAAAGTAATTTATTTTTTAGTTTGTATTTAGCAGTTACTGATATCATATCTTTATTTTAAGAGATCAGCAAGCATATTTTATAAGCATGACTTTCACTTATTGATTAACTAATACTTTAATCAGAAGCATCTAAGAGATATTGGAGCAAACTGTTTTTGGAATAATGAATGTATTTTGGAATTATTATTAACCGTCGAAAGCTACTTATTTATTATCTTCATAGAGCATACTTTTACTTGTAACTCAAAATACTTTAGACTTGCTATTACTAAGTTTGTACTATTTGCCAAATATAGCAAGAGAGAACGTTCCAGTCGGACGTAACCGACAGCGAAATACTATAATAACATAATTTGTGTGCAGCCAAGAAATTCTGTCCAAGTTTGCCTTTCAGATTGAGGTAGCCGAGTTACCAGTAACATACTTTCAAAATATGGTGACTCCAGCTTACAAATTACGGAATATATGCGCATTTAAGTTTTCTAAGGCCGAAGTCGGCATATTGGCATGGGTCGAACCTTCAAAATGCCATAACTTCGTCAAAACTCAACGGATTTTCAAAAGCAAGGGCGTTTTAATCATATTTTGGACTCTAGACCAATCGTACATTTAAAGTTGAAAACGTAATTTTGGGTCGGAACATAAGTCAAAAAATCGGCATATGGGAGAAAATCGGCATAGGTCGAACCTTCAAAATGCCATAACTTCGTCAAAACTCAACGGATTTTCAAAAGCAAGGGCGTTTTAATCATATTTTGGACTCTAGACCAATCGTACATTTAAAGTTGAAAACGTAATTTTGGGTCGGAACATAAGTCAAAAAATCGGCATATGGGAGAAAATCGGCATAGGTCGAACCTTCAAAATGCCATAACTTCGTCAAAACTCAACGGATTTTCAAAAGCAAGGGCGTTTTAATCATATTTTGGACTCTAGACCAATCGTACATTTAAAGTTGAAAACGTAATTTTGGGTCGGAACACAAGTCAAAATTATAGTCCGAAAATCGGCATATTGGCTCATTGACATAGGTCGAACTTTCAAAATGCCATAACTTCGTCAAAACTCAACGGATTTTCAAAAGCAAGGGCGTTTTAATCATATTTTGGACTCTAGACCAATCGTACATTTAAAGTTGAAAACGTAATTTTGGGTCGGAACATAAGTCAAAATTATAGTCCGAAAATCGGCATATGGGAGAAAATCGGCATAGGTCGAACCTTCAAAATGCCATAACTTCGTCAAAACTCAACGGATTTTCAAAAGCAAGGGCGTTTTGATCATAGTTTGGCCTCTAGATCAATAGTACATTTAAAGTTGAAAACGTAATTTTGGGGCGGAACACATGTCAAAATTATAGTCCGAAAATCGGCATATCGGCATATTGGCATAGGTCGAACCTTCAAAATGCCATAACTTTGTCAAAACTCAACGGATTTTCAAAATCAAGGGAGTTTTAATCATAGTTTGGCCTCTAGATCAATCGTACATTTAAAGTTGAAAACGTATACTTTATAAAAATATATTAATGCTAATTCTATAAATTTTCAACTTCAGATGCAAATTTTAACTTCAACCGTTAAACACATTTTTGGATTTTTCAATAAAATAATTCGCTTTAGCGAAAATTTTGTAGTGAATAATCGCCAAATAATAAAAGCGATCTGAGTACTAAAAGAGGATAAATCTTTAACTAAAAGCATCTAAAAGATTTTAAATTGAAGTAACAAATGTATAGTTTAATCAAGAGTTGTTGTCAAAATTTTAAGCCAACGAAGGATAGATTTTCATTTAGTAGATTAATTTCCGTTTTGAATAAGTTAGAGATTGCATATTAAAGTAATGCTTACCAGGCTGCCATAACAATGATCAACATGAAGATAATGATTTGCATTAGGCGACTGGAGCAGATCTCGTAGCCATCGTTGCTGCGATTGTTGGGCTTATTTTGGGGCCGGGGCGGCAAAAGGCAGCGTGGCTCGAGCAGATCCTTGGCACGCAGTTGGTGGTTATTGTGATTGGTGTTGGCCCGCTCCAGGCTCTCAATGCGGGACTCCAGTGATCCGGTGACCTTGCACAGTTCCTTAACGGCGCCAATGTTCTCCATTAGTATACGATCCTAAATTTAAAAACGGAGTAATTAAATTATGTTTATTGGTGGTGTTGCACTGATTTCCTGTGTCTAATTTTTATTTGTTGCTTAGGTTTAACAATAATTAAAGTGTTTGTGTGTTTTATGAATTGATTTCTGGTGCGTAGGTACCCCAGATAGAAAACAAACAAAAGATATGTATGAAAACAAAAATTCAAAGTACAACGCTTAGTGCGAGAGTTATTCAACACTAAAAAAAGTCCTTCGACCAGGGCTGTACGAAAGTGTGACCATACGCAATCACACAAGTATTTTAAATTATTAGAGGCGGGCTTTTTAAAAAAGTACCTTCAGCTATTAATTTTGGGGGAAATATTTTTGCTAATGCATCCAAATAAAAAATATTTACCTTGTTGACCAGCAAAAAATTCTCAATAACATTTCCATTGGGCAGTACAACGCTGCCAGCCTCTTGGACCGCATCCGGTATAACCTCGCGCACCTCCTGCGCTATGACGCCGGTGTCAACGATTTCCCTGGTGTCGCTCTCCCGCCTCAGACCGGAATGTACGGCATATTCCGGTTCATAGCGATAACGGACGATGCGTATCTTTTGCATGTTGCGCAACTGAACTGACGTATCCAATTCAGCGATTTCCTGTTTGGCGCGACTATCGCTGGGCTGGACAATGTGGCCGGACACCTTGAGATTGCCATGTACGACAAGACTCTCGTCTGGGCGATCTGTGTTGATGCCCACGCGACCCGCATGGAAGATCGACTCTTGGGTAATGCCACGCTGCCAGACCAGATCCACATCGGACTCAAACTGGCCCGGATTCGAGGCGCGCACAATGATCCGCTCGCTGCCATGGCTAACGACGGGAAAGTGGCCAGATGTTGTGTGCACGTGGAGACCGACAACAAGCTGAAAGAAACGCTGCTCCGGATTTGGCCGCCCCTTCTTGCGCATATTATTGTTCGTTGTCTCCGAGAAGTGCAGACGACCCACGGTTATTTTGCTGACAATATGGCTCTGGAGATCGATACTGAAAGCGAGCATATAAATATATCATATATAAATATATGATATATATGATTATACTTACGGTACGGGATAGAATGGCTTCTTGGAGCGATCGGATTGACTCTGCTCCACGCGTATGGTTTGATTGGGCGCCTCGAATTTGACACCGTAAAAATGCAAGTGGAAGGATTTGATTTTCTCCAGGCCGGACGGTGTCTTCACAAATTTGGCATCGCCCTGCAGACGGGCATGGCAAGTGACCTGAAAATGGTTCTTCTTCTGGCACACATACGCATCATCCGAGACGCTAAAATTGAAGCCCTTGTCCGCATCGACGCGATAGTAGATGACGGATAGCTCTTGCAGATTTTGGTCGCACAGCTTGTGCCAGTTCTCCGGCTGGAATGGACTGAAGCGGATGCACTGCGTCAATGCCGGATCACCAGCTTCACTGCCCGATCCAGAGCCAGAGCCACAGCCGGCAGCCGCATTGCTCGCCGGCCCATCAAGGCTATTCTCCGCCTGCGAATTGATGGTGGACAGCGCCGGCGAAACGGAGGCAGAACAATGGGAATGGGCGGGTGTCTTGCTCAGATCGTGTTCACTGGGACTGCTGCTGCTCGGTGCAGTGGCAACGGCAATGGCATGATGTGAACTGCGCAACGGACTCATCTGCAAGCCCGGATCATGCTTGGCCATCGGCCCAAATTCCGGACAATCCAGCTGTGTGGACATCTTCCGTTTGCGCGACAATGAATGCACCGGAGTCGTTGGCGTTGAGCTGCTCAGCGATAATTGACTGGTGCCAATTACCTGAACCCGATCACCCAATCCCAGTGGCGAGGTCAGCATACAGGTGGACATGCTGGATAGATTTTGGTAGCTGCCACTGCCATACAAAACGTGTCCATTGTCATAGTGCGGAAATGGCAGCGGATCCTGCGGCAAGTTCTGAAGTTGTTGATGCTGCAACGGCAGCAACTGTTGATCGCAGTTGAGTTGCTGCTGCTGCTGCTGGCAGAGCAAACTGTTGCCCAGACCCGTTTCATGCTTCACCCTCACATCCTGCGCGGGGGCAACAAAATGATGTTGCTGCACTGGCGGCGGTGGTGGGGAAGTAAACTGCAAATCGGCTTGCATCATTTGTTGTTGTTGTTGCTGCTGCTGTTGTTGCATGTTGCCCAATCCGGTATAGATGAGCTCCCGTCCATTTAGTGCATGAGTTTCCCCCAGCGGACTGTAGGCGGGCTCCGATCCTGAATCGGGCGGACTCTCCGGCAAATGTGCTAGTGGCATGGCCATCGCACTCCCACGACCCGTTGCCAGCTGTGCATCCAGGAGATTCATGGGCGGCGTGTGCGGAGCTTCCAGCTTCGACATGCCAACAACATTGGCCAGCTCCTCATTGTGATTGTGGTTGTGGCTGTGTGGTGGTGTCACCTCATCCAGATTCCCCACGCCGGCGGCTTGCATAAATAAATCCAATGCTTCATTGTCAATGCCATCAATAAAATCGCGAGCTGCTGAAAAAGGAAACCATTTTAAATTAAAACCAAATTAAATTAAAATATATGTTTAAATTAAACGCAATCCTAACAAATAAAAACAATACTTTCTGATTGGCTTAAAATTTTCCTTAATTTTCCAACATTAAAATTGCACTATAAAATACAAAAATTTAACCAAAATAAAAGTCGATCTGAATTTTAGGATTTTGCCACTTAATTATTTCGAAAGTATGTTTCTAAAACGTAAGCTTGTATGTAAGTTAAATTTTTCTAATATTTCTAAAATTATGTCTAATTTACAGTTTTATTTTTTGTAATTTTTAGGTGCATATAATTCTCATATTAAGTTAAAAATTAATATTTTAATATTGAACTATTCGAACTCTAAAAATATTTACTATAAATAACAAATTTCTTCTGAAAAATAAAGAAATTGATATTCTAAAAGCCAGAACATTTTATTATCTTTCATGGTAATTTTTATTTTAATGCAAATTTTTAAATTTCTTAAATAAATAGCGGATACTGCTCTTAAAGTTTGGACTTAAGCTGAGAGAAATTAGTCAAACATTAAAAAAATTAATAAAATCAAAATGAAGTTCCCATAAAAAATTAAAAATATTGAATTCTAAAAATTGATTTTATATAATTTGTTTTAATTTTCTGTTTTTCCTTACTAAATAAATAAATACAAAATTGAAGATGCCGCTTAAGCAAAATTTAGTTTTAGTAGCAGCTTTAAATTCAAGCTGACTAAAAATTAGTCGCAGTAAATTACTCAATATGTGCAACAGATAAATTAAAAAATTTGCATAAAATTAACAACGCTAATTGGATAATGTCATGTTTTTTCCACATATTATTCAAATAGTTTAGTTAGTTTTATGGTTGCAATTTCAAAAGTGTATTTAAATAAACATGAATCAGACACAGCACAGATTACAGTTAATATTTTTTTAAGGGGCGTCAAAAGTGTGTGTACATTCATGACATTTAAGTATATATACTAATGTGATATACATACATATGTATACGTATATGATAAATTTAGATTTCTAAAGAACCAGGAAACTGGTGAAACTAAAAAAATTCGACTGATAAGCAGCAAATATTTCAAGTGTTTGATCGATAAAAGCGACTCAGTTGGATTTATGTGCCAACTAAATTTTAATGTCAGCTTTAGCAGTTTATGCAAAGTAGATACACACACACACACATACACACACACACACACACACATAGCGCCACACACAATTACCATTAAGTGTTTTGGGATAATCCATAATATGTATATTAAATCACTTTTTTTATGTTGATAACTTGAAAATTGTTAGCCTTTTGCTAGATGATTTGAACGCGCCTTTCGGCCAAGCGCACACGGTTTGCACTAAGAGCCAAGTTAGTAGCTGCTAGCTGCAACAGCATCGTAAAATTGTTAACACCAAAAACGTTGGTAAATGAGATTCAATAAAGAAACAACAACAATAATAACAACAACAATTATCTAACGCACATGTGAGCGCACATGCGGTTGATGCACTTTTCACAACTGGCTGAGCAGTGAAAATGCGCTTTTCCAATTGTTATATTTATACAAAAAAATATAAATAAAACAAAAACTTATGAAAATATAAAAATATTAACTAGCCAAAGGCAGAAGCTCGCCAAGTAATTGAAAGCGAAAACGAAACCCAATTAATAATAATAAAAAAAGAAGAAAAAAACGAAGAAAAACCAATGAAAATTAAGACTAACTTTGTTTTTGCAAGTGGTTTTTGCTTAAATGTTTTTACACATGCATTGACATTATTCACAAGCTGTTTTCAAGCTGCTGTCAAGTCTTTGATTTTTATTAGTTTAAATTATATTAAATATTTGTTTTGTTTTTTGTTTTTTGTTTAACACGCGCTCAAACGTCAAATTCGTTGTGAAATTTTTGTGCACTGCCATCAGCGAAATTCAATCAGTGTGGAAATATTTGAGTTTTTCGCCTTTGTCCTGTGTCCTGAGCCAGTTTTATTGATCAAACAATGTTTTAGCTCCTTGCCTCAGCTACCAGGCGACATTATTTAGAAATGTGTATATATACAATATAGATATGTTTATATATATATATAGTGTATATCTATAGGTATTTGTGTGCTGCAATTGTATATGTCTATTTGGAGGGTATAAGACAAATTTTGTTAAGCATAACAAACGCCGACTGCTACATCAATTTATTTTATTTACCCATCTATTTTGGTAGCCACATTTGGATTTCTATACCCTCAACCCATCGATAAAATGCAGAGGTTATAATGAAGTTGTGCAAAAGACAACTTCCAACCCACATAGTGTATATATTTAGGTAATTTTTAAAAAACATATGGTGTTCAAAAGCAGAGTCGATCTGACCATGTCTGTCTATTTGTATGAAAGCACCGATTTCAAAGACTATAAAAACTATTAACATCTCTTATATCATTCTTAAATAGGGTTTCACTCTGTCGATAACGCCACCCAACCTACGGTTATCGATACAAATCAATTTCAGATAGCTATAAAACCAAAAATTATATATAAATTGCTTTCCAATTGAGCATTTTCTAGACAGACTACGTTTATCTAACGTTTTTTTTGCTTTAAAATGTCTGATTTTGGGTGTTTAGTCGTTTCAATATTTTTGTTAGCTAAATCCAGGGTAAATTCTAGTCGAACTTTAAAAATTAAAGCATTCTAACATGTTGTTGTTAGTTGTTTTTTTGTCAGTTCGGTGGAGTGGCGCATATTTTAGAGACCAGCCGAAGGACAATTTATTCGCTTTTTTTGATAACCTTGCCAGGGACTATTCTAATTTTATTGCCATGTATCTGCCAAGCCACAAGACTGCTCAATTTTGAAGATGGTTTGATAAAATATTCGTCAATGCTAGATAATTATTTAAAATGTGTCTTTAAATTAACTTGCCTAATATAAAGTTTCTCTATTTTACTTAAGGAAGACTCGTCTTAAAACTTAAAGCCTTTTTTTTTTAAGTTAAATTCATATTCTTTAACTAACATTGATTTATTTAGGAATGTATTTTTATTAAAAATTAAGGCATACTTACAAAAGTCCGTAAAATCAAAATCCATATTCATGTCCAAAAATAGTTATCCAATAAATGTTTACACTTCAGTGGCATTATTTCAATGTGTCTTCAGACTACCGCATGATTTCGATTGTGATTCTATATATGATAATAAAACAAACACACACATTATAGAATTTCAATCATGGATTTTGTTACAACAACTAGCTTGTTTTTATTTGTTTATTTTTATTTCAATGGCAACAAATGCTGTTTTTTTTTTTTTTTAGAAAAATTGTAATTTGATTAGCAAAAAAAAAAAATAAATACAAAAAGCGCTTAGACTTGATTGTTTTTTTTTTTTTAATTTTTTATTATTTATTATTACTATTGTCTCGAGTTCAAATAAGAGTCAGTCGCCAATTCTGGTTTTCCAGAATTCCTGGAATCGTAATGAACTAAACAACACCTCGATATTTTATATTGCATTTTAATTATATGTTTGGTTGACAAATTAAATTGAATCGTTTTTGCATATTTTGCTGTCAGTTAACTGATAGGACAATGACGTCGCAACTTTTGAGAAACATATGCACTTGACGGTTTATCTCATTTGGACTCTGGACCACGATCAAAGGCGCAAAAATCCAAAAGCCGAGATAATCGCATTCACATTGCCAGCTTGTATCAGCAGCAGTTTTAATGCTCATAATAAACTCATTATTTACATATAAATGGCATCAAATGTAAGCTCATTTTCCCCTAGAATTACGCATGACAAGTTTCAAGATTTCTTTTCACAAAGAGAATCAGAAATTATTCATAATTGATAGTAGTATTATTAATACGAATTTAAAGCTACAGTTAGATATACGA
This sequence comes from Drosophila kambysellisi, assembly GCA_035042185.1. Classification (NCBI taxonomy): domain Eukaryota; kingdom Metazoa; phylum Arthropoda; class Insecta; order Diptera; family Drosophilidae; genus Drosophila; species Drosophila kambysellisi. Next base: position 6,992,093 of record JAWNLS010001251.1, on the reverse strand, counting down.
AGTATGTTTTTAATTGAACCCCAAAGCAGCGCGGCTAAGTATGCAACAGAATCAAAATACTCAGAATTTTTTTTATTTATGATACATAAATATACAAATATATGTATATACTTTAGTTTAAAGTGATAAAGTGCTTTAATTTAATATTTTGTTTTTACTTGCAATTAATTGCGTTTTAAATGATGCGTTTTGTTGTTCTTGTTGTTGTTGTCTGTCTGGGGCTGTCTTCTTATCTGGTTTGTTGTTGCCTTTATTTGAGACTAATTTTGTGGCGCAATAAGATATAATACATGATAAAGGGCGGAAATTACATCCGTCTGGCTAACGGATATGAATATGAATATATCTGCATATATATGTGTATATAAGAATTATTGACTGGCCTCTTGAATGTGAGGATATTACAATATGCGTCAAATTAAATTTGGTGACTAATTCTACTATAATAAAAAATGATTTTCTTGGAATTTATTGTAAATTAAAGGGAAAACAAAATAAATCAATTAATTACAAATTATAAATCACAATATTTCTAGTAACTCTGTTTGATATGTGATTCTTGGCATGTAGAATATATAACATAATTATAAATCACAATATTTCAAGTAACTCTATTTGATATGTGATTCTTGGCATATAGAATATATAACATTTAATTTAAGCATAAACTTTTAAAATATTTAAGTATGTAAATCTCTTGTAAAGGGCCTCAAAATAGAACGAGCAAAATTAAAAAAAAAAACACAATTCAATATAGACTGGAGACATTCTTGGGGGTTTTTGCCACAGATTGTAGTCTTCACTATAGTTGATGTTGCTGTTGTGGCATTCATTGACGTTGCTGTTTTGTCGTGTTGTCGCAATGATTTTGATTAAATTAACGCTTCGACTCAAACGTCGCGACTTGCTGAGACTTGGGGATACACATTGTATAAATATGTTTGTGGATTTGGATATGGATATGGATAGATTTGCGCATAAATTTCCAAGCAGCAGCAGCAACAATAAATGCCTTATGCATGAAAATAACTTAAGTGATTTGATTTAGTTTGACGCAATAGCCAAACAAAAACAACAACAAACAACACTCAAAATTCTTAAAATATTTTACAAACAAATCAGAACAATGACTAGACATTTTCTTTGATAAAGTTGCGCAGCATTTAAGCAAACAAAAAAAAAAAATGCAGAAATAAAAAAAAAACCTGTAGTTGGTTAAAAAACATATCTGATGTTGTTTTTGTTTTGATTAAGACGGAAGTTCAAGTCAGCGGTAGTTTGATTCTGTTTTGTTGTTGTTTTTGGTGCTCAATTGGTAGCTGGGCGCTCATCCTTGAACCACAATTACAATAACAACAACAACAACAACTACAACTCCAAACGGTGTTGGCCATCTTCATTTTGTGTGGCGACCAATCTTTGATGATGCTGTTTTTTATGCATCACTCCTCTAAAATATTTAGCATTTTATTAGCATGGCCATAAAACCAACAAAAACAAAAAGAAAAACATTTTGCATTGAATTAAGTTGCCGGTCAAATCTGCACGAAAAAACCGCAAAACGCTTAAGCCATAAATCTTAAAAACTGAATATTCAACAGATATTTGCAATTGCTGTTGTGCTAATTGCCGTTGGCATGTGATTTTGAACAACATTTCAATTACATGCGGATTAGCCGAGCGAAAAAGAGTGCTCTGCTCAGCGGCCCAGAACTCAATTGAGTTGAGTTTGTTTGTTGGCCAAAACGCATGATTTCAATTTGTACACATGTATCTAAATAGTAGCTGTCTACGCAGTCTACGAAATGATTTGACACAAGCGTGTGTCCGAAAAAGGCGACAAAAACAAGACTTATAAAATCAATTAGCACGTGTACTCTAAATATTTAATCCAATACTCGACTTCCTTGCGACACCCCAAACAGTTTGGACGGATGAAGATACAATTCAGCCATGAGACTCAATTATAGTTATACAGGGCCTCTCCGTATATGCGTCATGGGATATAAGAAGGAGCTAATATATATAATTATAGATATATATATAAAATATATATATTGTTTAGGCCAGTGACTTGCAATTAACACTGTTACGTTAAGTAGATGAAAGTATATATACCATATAGCAAAGGAAACAAATTTTGTTTGGAAAGTCAAATTTATGCACATTTCTGCTTGGAAATAAAGCGAAAATCAAAGAAAATTAAAGACTTAGCAGCTCGTACTGAATGTTAAAAAAACCGTCCGCTTATCTACAATAAAATGTGTAAAACAATCAAATGAACATCTGAAATGGAGTGGCTAATAAAACCATTGCTAGTCAGCTTTTAACCGTTGCCATACTTGTAGTAATTCTTTAAGCTGCCTTAAAGCTTGCAATATTGAATGTGTACAACTTGATTAAGCGATTCTATTAATATAAATAAAAATGATAAAGTTATAAATAATTGCGTATAAAGCAAACATATCTGCTTGTTCTTTGAAGAAAACTGGTATTATTCCACTTTGCAATGAATTATTTGTTGCTTTTTTGTATCGAACACAAATTTAAAAAAAAAATATAATCTAAACGGATCTGTAGAAAAGAAACTATGCTAAAAAATAGCAGCGAAGATTTGCGGCACACTCTCGCGTTGTTTTTTATCTACCCTATTATTAATAAGCGAATATCTTTCTTTTTTGCTGTAGTTTTTTTTTTTTATTTTAAAAAATCATTTCTGCTGCGCTGCTGTTGCTGAGCCGCTGCCGCAAGGCTTTGAAACTCATCCAACCGGTTGAATTTTTATGTCTTTTGCTGATATTCAATGTATTTGTTTTTGTTTTTGTTGTCGTTTTTGGCTCTTTTTTTTGTCGTTTTGTTTTTGTTGTTGTTTTTTTTTTTCTTGAGCTATTGGCATATGGGGATGTGTTTTAGTTTTTGTTTTGCGCATGGCACAGGTTGAGATGGGCGATGAAGTGCGCTAAACGCAAATAAGAAGAAACCGACAACAACAACAACAACAACAACAGCAATAAGAGTAGAAGAAGCGCTCGCCAAACAGGCTGAGCTTGGATTTTTTTTACTTTTTTTCTGTTTGACTTCAGCATAAATTAGGCACGACTTGCAGGTGGCAGGTGGGCGGGCAGTTTACGCGACGATCTCTCGAGACCTTAAAGATGTGCCAGACTCGAACAAGAAAAACAACAACAATAATAGCAACACTAGCAAAAACAAGTTCGATTTGCATTCTTTAACAGTTGTTGAAGTTCAAAATAACATTAAATTAAGGTAAGCAATGTACGTGGCTATATATCGATGTTTGTGTATTGGTGTATTGGTATGTAGACAGTCTATCTCGATCGCACGCCTACTATCTCGCTCTAGCGCTGAGATTTGTTGTTTTTCGCTGATGCGCGAGTTTTGCGTATTTTTTTGGTGGGAGTTTTATTGTTGTTATTTTTTGTTTTTTTTTCAGATAATTTGCACATTTTCAGATATTAATTCACAACTGTAAAAATATAATTTCTACATGTTTGTGTGTTTTTACAAACATGTTTATATTAGACACACCACACACACACACACATATACGCACTGCTGATGTTGCTTTTGCCCACTTCGCACACATTGTATGGGTTTTCTTAAAATTGCAATTACTATTTTCAGGTTTTCCACCAATAGTCTACATTACTTTTGCTTTTATTTTCTCCATTGCTTATACACTGTGTAATATTTGTGTATTCTTTAGTTGCTTTCTCTCCCTCTCTCTCTCTCGTGTTTTGCATTTGAATTTGATTTATTTTTTACTATTATTACAACAGCCTTTCAATTCGCACACTCACACACTTACACAAAATTCCCGTTAGTTTGACGCTAATACTTAACTGCAATTGTTTACGTTTATTTAATCGCTTTTTGTGTGTTCACGCTTCGTATACGCGATATACGAATATTAGCTTATTATTTGCGTGTGTCTTTTTCGCTTTTGTTGTCTGCTTGCTTGATTTGATTTATTTTATTTCTCATTCGCACAGAGCGCGATATCCAAATCTGTTAGAGTGTGGATAGCAACTGGGCGATCATGCGCTCCGTTCGCCGACTCTCCATCTCTGCTTAATGAAGCTTAGCTTCGGCTTCGGAGTTGCCACAGCGTCCGCCAACTTTTGCGCTCATCTGGCAACCTCACACTCACATGCAGCGTACGAGCGATAAGATAAATAATGTAAATTAAATTATAAACTAGTAGTGGTAGTGGAGGCAACAATGGGGCACAACAGCAAGCCACATGTATTTGTTACTTAGTACAAGCCGTCGGCCGTCGGCTCTCACGCAATTAGTGGGCAGCCGAGCGGTGACACAAATCCGGCTTCGGCTACGCTTGAGAATTCTCGAGAGTGGCTGGCTCACTTCGGATTAGCAATGCTCAATGCTCCCAATGTATTTTCACGCCTTAGCCTTTAGCTGTAATGCAATACATGTATGCATGGATTTGTGTATGTATGTATTTATGTATGTGCTGCAGTTAACCCATCAACGCATAGTTTCAACTTTAAATCACTTAATGGAGCTGTTTGTTTACAAGAAATACAGACTGACAGACATCCATTTTGGGTAGATGCTTTCTCTGATTGAATTAATACGTTGATTTATGTAAATTACACTAATTCATATTACTCAATTTGCTATTTAATATTCATTGCCTGACTACTGAGGCGACGTTCTCGTGATCTTTCAGCCAAATACGGTTTTCGTTTACTTCTGGTAAAAACTTGATATTCATAGGTCGTCTTGTTGTTATTGGAAATGGTTCAAATTTATGGTTTTTAGCAGTAAAGTGAATCACGCTTTTTGTTTGAAGTACTTGGTGTCTCTCAAAGTTTAAAGTAAATATAGCATATAATCAGTTTAAATCTTTAAATTTGTACCTTCTTCACATATATGTTTGTAAATAAAATAAGAAAAACAAAACCATATTTAATGTCTGAGTTTAACAATCAGAAGAGAACCAAAAACGTTTATTGTTTGTAACAATTTAAACCTTATTCGACCAGGATTAGGCAAGCTCGATTAAGCTAAATTAAAGGCCTTGGTAAGTTTATCCAATAATGACGGATTGTTTTTCGGAAACTTCTTAATTTCATCCATGACAAAAGCAACCACTAAAAGAAGAGTGATAAATATAAGGAATTATTTTTTGGAAATAGTTCAGCACTTACACTTCTTTTCCTTCTGTGACATAAGCATGGAGAGAATGGTAAACTCATCATTTTTGCTAATCTCTAGCAGCACAGCTGCTGTTGTTGGCTCCTTGTTTGGGACATAGAAGTCATGCAGTGTGCTCAATAGATCCGCAAATGTGTCCGAATCAAACCCAGCTCCAAGTATTTTGCACAATTTAGCAATTTCAATAGATTTCAAATAGTGATATTTCTGATTTGGCGACAGTTCCTTCCAGGTGATATAGAACTGGGCGGTGCCAGTCGGCGCAGCAGGAACGTGCTGCGGAAAATGCATATAAATTAATGGGAATTCGTTTAATAAACAAATTATATATACATACCTCCATCGAGCTGACTTCAGATTGCTTGACTTGTGGTTGGGACACAGTTTTAGTATTTGTAGTGTTTAATGTTGTAGTTAGATCTGATTTCTCTACAGCGTTGACACTCTTCTCGATGTCTTTAAGTTTTACTGTTTGTTTAGGGTCAGTTGCTACAATTTCTTCCACTATTTTTATATTTTTTTTTGATTCTTCAGGTTTTATGGTTTGCAGAGAGGCAGTTTCGACAGGTTTGTCGGAGGTTTTACTGGCTTCATTTGACTGAGAAGCTGGTTGCTTAGTTTCCTGAATTTGAGCATCTAATTTTTTTTTGGTTTCCAAGGGTTTTGGCTTGGCAACATTTTTCTGTGCATTTGTTACTTTTACCTCCTCAAAGGAGCCGCAATTGCTGTTGAAAATCTTGTCAATCTCCTCATCCGTAATGTGCAATTGTTTGGGTTCACTTTGATTGGGTCGGGGCGAAACAATATCCACAACGGGCAATCGACGCATCGGTTTATTGGAGCGTTTATAAGCCGGCTTATCAAACGGTAAAATATCAATAAAATCATCACGTGATGCACTAAAGTTGGGACCATGTTTGGTAGCTGTACAGTAAGTGGCAATTTAAGTATGATCTTATTGATATTTGAATTAAATAATTACCAAATTTACGTAAGCGTTCATTGATGCGTTCCAAACTGCGTTTGGCCTCATAGTTCTTGGGATCGATGGCCAGGACAGTGGTGCAATCCTTCAGGGCTTCCATATTGTTGCCCAGCGATTCATTTGCTTGCATGCGCCGATAATAGGCCTTAACGCACAGCTTGTCCAGCCCGATGGCCTCATCACAATCTTCAACGCAGCTGTCAAAGCTGCCAAAAAAATAAAATAATACAAGTTATAGATTAGGTTTGTCCAAATTTAAGGTTTCATACTGCTCACATTTCCTGCTTCAGATAACACAATGCTCTGTTTATAAAGTATATGGGATCGTATGGATAGACCTCAATGGCTTCAGTGTATGCTTCGATGGCTCGCTCATAGTCCGATTGTTTTACATAACTATTACCGCGATCCTTGATGTCATTCGCTTTCTTGTACTGCTGAGCCACTGCATCCGTGGGCAGATCCTGTTTCTCAGTTGGTGTGCTTGCAGCTGAGCCACTGGCACTACCAACATCCTTGCTGGATTTCTTGAGCTTCTCTTCTTCCTTTGTCTCATGGCTGCGCACTGGCGCACACTACACAAAACAGTTAGCATAAGTCTCCATCTTGATACTAATAAAAACGTTGTACTCACGTTTGGCTGGACGGTCGGAGCGGGAGCACTTTGCATTGCTCGCTCCTTGCTTTTGATCTCCTTTTCCCATGAGTATAGGTCCTTAACTGAGTTCTGATACTCGGATGCATTTTGGCGCACTTGCAATTGCAATTCCATTGCTTTCTTTTCGCCACTCATTGTTAGTTGTTTTTATTAAGTTGTTATTTTCTAAAAGAGCGCAAATTTTTTTATCGTTGTCATGACAGCGCTAAACACTTAACATTTGCTGCTATGTTATTAGCAGCGCGCACTTTAGTTTTCTTGAAAAAACCTTTTATTATTGTCAATAAATTGATATAATGAATACAGTTTGTTGCGTAAAGTTCTAAGTAGGACTGTTTTATTGAATAAAGTTGTTTTACGAAGCAAAGAATTGAATAAAAAATTTCGGCGAAACTCGCTTGAAACAAATCTTTACATCTGGTAACTAATGACAACAGGACAGCTGTTTCTCAACATATCGATGAAAGGGTTGGTGTAATGGCATCGATAGGCTTGCACAATATCGATAGCTACCAGCTTAAACACTTTTCAACACTTAGTTTTTATATTTGCGTTTGGAAACTAAATGGAGTAAAAATTGTTTGTTTATTTACGCACTGCTGCAGTGCCAAAACTTGTTGCGACACAATTAATATGCTAAGGCTACCAAGATTAATTGTGGCCGCTGAAGCGGCCACCAGTAGACGTAAGTAGGTAACAAGCGCGGTAATTGTATTTGTTTATTGTTATATAAAGTAACATTTAATTTGCTAATACGCAGTTTCGCCAACAATGCTAAATGGAATACCAAAAAGGAGTCCCACTATGAAGTGTTGAATGTGAGCAATGATTGCACCAAGCAGGACATACGAAACGCCTATCTCAATCTTTCCAAACAGGTGTAAAATGTGAAAACAGCCGTTATTTCCTATTGATAATCTATTATTATTCTATATTTTGTATAGTATCATCCAGACGTAATGACCAATGGCGAAAATGCTGAGAAAACGGCGCGTTTCGTGCAAATAACAGAGGCATATCAGACGCTAATGAAGACATCGACACGCAAAGATTATGATGATAGTTTAGTCTGGAATGCAGGAGGCACTCGGGAAACAATTCAGCCCTGGGAAGTTAGGCCCAACTATAGCCCGGATCCGGGCCCCTATTATGGCATAAAGGGCATAAATCGCGTCTCCAACTGGCAGGTGGCTTTATTTCTAATATCTCTGGGGGTTCTAGGCGCATTCTTTGGCTTCAGCTCTGCCAAGTGAGTGACAAATTAAATACTGCAAATACAATTTAAATACTTTAACTATCTCCTTGCAGACATTCGTTTGAGCTGAACCGTCACGTACAGGATGAAATCTCAGCGGAGGCGAATTCTCATCATGCTGCTGTTGTCGCCGACGCACAAAAATATGGCAATCAGGAGCAAATTCGACGTATGGTGGATCGTCTGGCCAGGGATCCATTGGGCCGAATTGTAGCCAAATAAAGATTAGCTTGTTTTTAGCACATTAATAAATTATATTTTATAAATTTATTTTTTGACTCCTTAGTATAAAAAGTATTTGAAATGGACAATAGCTTTATATATTTATTATTTATTCTTTTAAATCTTACTTATTGTAATTGAGAGTCAGAAGATTGCTAAACGCTTACGAATTATTTTACAAGATGACAGCCATTTCGATAATATGTAATAAAAAGTAGAAGTTTGAAATAAATCAACTACTTATTTATGAACATGCATTCATATATCTCGAATCTATACAGAATATACATTTATACAGATTTCAGATCGCTTCGTCTATTATGCATCGCTTATTCTCAAACATATATACAGAATACAGAAGTAAACAAAAAAAATATATGCATTTTGTTTGTTCAAAATATAATGGACAATCAGACAGACGCACATGACTAAGTGGATTTGTCTGTTAATGTTGATCAAGAATATATATATATGTTAACTTACTTACTTTTGCACAGCATCATTATACCTCAGTTCCAATTTCGTTTTTCAATGGGAGCAGATTATAAATATACATTAAAAAACTTTCTATTTTCATTTGTTTTTATTTAAACTATTTATTTTTTCTTTGAGCAAATTGGAACACTTAAATTAATGTCGCGTCATTCGAACCTAATTACATAAATATTTATATAAATTGTACTTGTTTTCTTTTTCTAATATTTTGCTACTAGATTAATTGAAAGCACATCAAGAATGAAATGAAACGCGCGATACGCAAACGTTTAATTATCTATATATGTATATATATATAATAGCATTTATATATATAACCCGCCACCGATTCTACAAACATAAAAATCACATATTTTCAACAAAATGCATAATTGCTCGAAGAGTTAACAGCATTTACAATAAAGACTTTGGCTTGTTGTTGAGCACCTCCTTTACCAGCATGGAAACGCGCAAATGTGGCTCGGCTGGCTTGAAGACAACAACACCTTCGGGCTTATAGTCCGCATACTTAAGCTGGTAGACCTCGTGGAAGCCCAGCTTCTCCATGACTCGCGCCGAGTAATGACTGGAGCAGAGAACATGGTAAACGTTTATCTGATTGTCACGCATATATTCGTAGGCACGTTCCGTTAAACGGCCAGCGATGCCCAGACCACGATAATTGGTATTCACGGAGATGATTTTGCCATCGAGTATCACATTCTCATTGGGATACAAATCAAATATGTCGAACTTCTCCTCTATGTAATCCATAAGACCGAGTATCTTTTTGAATTTGGGATGTTTGCAGTCATCGGCCGCTTTCTTAGCGGGCTCATCAGTTGGCGACTGTAAACAATAAATCATGAGAGTTTAAGCTAGGTATAATATACAGTGTCTCTCAACTGGTTTTGAACAGTGTCTAGAAAAAATTTCAATTGCCTGCCATAAACTAATTATTCATTATTTTTCAAAAATTCCAAAAACCCATGGCAGGTAGATATATTAACCACCAAAATGAATATATGACCCTAAAAAACTGGGATTTTCCCACCCGTTAGGTCGGGTTATGTAAAAAGTACCGCAATTTATGGTCTTAGGCTTATTGAACAGTTACTTTATGGACACCTGCGTGCCATAAAACCCGGATTTTTTTTACCTAAAATTGATTATTTTCGGTAAGAATAGACCAATCCTTCATAGTCAGTTTAGTTATATTCTGCATCTCGAGTGGAAGAAGCCTACAAGGACAATGGGCAAACGGACTACCATTGAGCAAAGGAAACTCATCCTGGAACACTTAAAAATCGGATATTCATATTGCCAAATAGCTAAAATGGTCAATCTAAACACCTCAACTGTATTCCACATCATTTGGAGTTTCGTCGACGAAAATTGGACAGAGGACTAGGGCGGAATTGCACCAAACCCGATTTTTACCGAGCAGGACGAGCCAAGGATCATCAAGATTTCAAGGGGAAATCTTAAGCTATCGGCTCAAAAACTGACTCAATAGATGCAGGATGAAATAAGGAAAAAGTTCAGTATGGGAACTGTGCTCCAAGTTCTGCGCAACCATGACTTTAAGGCCCAAGTACCACGGAAAGAGCAATTTATAAAAGCAAAAAATACAGGGTATAGGATGACGTTCGCCAAAATCCACTTGGGCAAGGATTTGGAGTTCTGGAACACAGTCATATTTGAATATGAGTCCAAATTCAACATTTTTGGCCAGGACGGATGGAATTATATGTGGCGACAACCCAATACTGAGCTGAGTCCCAAAAACTTAAGGGCAATAGTCAAGCATGGCGGAGGAAGTGTCATGGTTTGGGCCTGTATCTCGGCAGCCGGTGGCGGAAATTTTGTGATTATTGAAACAACAATGGATAGGAATGTGTACTTCGTTATGCTAACGGAAAATTTACTCCAAAGTGCCGAGAAGCTGGAATCCTACGTAGTTTCTGGATCTACCAGGACAACGACCCCAAGCATAAGGCCGGAATAGTACAGTCCTGGCTTATCTGGAACTGCCCCCACGTGATGATTCCACCGGCCCAGTCTCCAGACTTAAATGTTATTGAGAATTTGTGGGCTCTGCTGGAAAATAACATCCGGAAGCACAACATATCCAGCAAACAGGATCTCCAAAATGCTCTGCTGGAGGAGTGGAGCAAGATCAGCCCAGAAACTACCCGGAAGCTGGTATCTTCCATGAAAAATAGGTTAAGCCAAGTTGTTAAGGCTAAAGGATATCATACTAAGTATTAACATCCTTATTTAAGTTTTTATACGCCAAATATGTAACTTTTTTTAAGACTGTTCAAAAAGGTTTAGACATGAATTTTGGTTATGTATCAGTTTTTGACTAATTTTAAATAATTAATTACAATTTTAATAAGAACTAAAGATTCTTTTTGAAATGTGATATAACATTAAACAAATTGGCATTTAAACATTTTGAATTTGTTTCCTTGTTTAAACTTTATAGCACTTTAAATTTTTTGCTAGACACCGTTCAAAACCAGTTGTGAGACACTGTATATAAATTAAAAAAATGAATGATCCACTTACTGGTCGTCGCATAAGTCCATTGATGAAGACTCCAATGATTTCTCCATTGCGATTGACCGCTTTATATGAGCAATTGTCCTTGAGCGGTTTCACCGAAAACTGTTCCAGTTCCTGGCACTCGCCGAGTTCAAGAAATTTATTCATCGGTTCATCCTGAAATTAAGATACTTATGCTAATCAGTTGGCAATCAAGACGAAACAGGATGAACAACAAAACCAGAATCAACCCGTTGAGCTTGTTTATTGTTTGTATTGTTAAATGTTGATTGTTGGTGTTTGTTGTTTATAATTTTGATTACATTGACATTTGGCAACCAGAAATTGGTTCGCACTGCGCATGCAGATCAGGTTCTCATCACGTTTTCACTAATCATAATAATAACGATAGCTTTGCTTGGCTGGCAAGTCAAAAATGACGAGACAAGTATTTAATTGACAAGTGAGATTGATTGCATTTAAAAATTGCAAACAATTTGTTGTTTAGGCAATTACGCGACACGATTAGAATTATAATAAATTGATTTATGCGCACACATTTGCAATTTTCATATCTTTTCGATCAGCGTCATTTTTTTTTTCCTTTATGCAAAATGAAAACGGAACCGAAGTCAGCGTCAGTCAGTCAGTCATTCAGTCAGTCAGTCAGTCAGTCAGTCAGTCAGTCAGTCAGTCAGTCAGTAAGTAAGCCAGGTGTGGGCTGCATAATTTGCATTGTTGTTTGTATATTTGAGATGTTTGCGTATTATTTCATGGCATTTTAATTGGAGTTGCGGTTTGTCACGCCTCTTATGCAAGTTTAATTCAAAGATCGAGATATTTTAGTCGCTTGCAGCAGATCGAATACGGTTCAAAGTCATAATTCACATGACTTCTTTAAACTGGTTTCGATCAAAGATATGAGTAGCTTAACGAAAAGAGAAGGTGCAAAAACTTAAGGGACTTCCCGATGAATCAATTGGCTAAAACGCAAGGATAAGGTTCACTAACTTAACGAACTCAGAAAACATAAAACAGATGCAAAATAAACATAAAAAAAACCAAGTTAAAAAACCTAATGCATTCATTTAAATTTTTAATTCATTCAACTGGAATTTTTTGAATTTATTTGTGAGCTTAATGATGCTAATCTTGCGTTAATTCCACTAATTAATATTTATAAGATGTTTATTTCGAATTTGTGCTTTGTTTTGACTAGAGACTTTGTATAAATCAAAATTTGAATAACAATAGAGTTCTGGGGGCATAAAAACGAATCAGCAACCTACCTTAAAGAAGAAAGTCTTTAGCATGGTTAGAACTGCCTCAGTGTCCTCTGGCAGCACTAGTTCAATGGTATAGGGGCATTCCGTATCCGCTGTTGTTGTTGTTGTTGTTGTAGACGACATATTGAGCACGTCCAATTTCTGAGTCAAACGGGCGATCGGATATAAATCGTTCAACTGTAGACGAAACAAATCGTTAAAATTCACTAGCAATTCACATATAAGCGTAATAGTTTATGCATATATCGTATATATATATATTTATGTATATGTGTATATTTTGTATGTCTAGATTTATTATGGTTATTTATGGCTCTTAGATGAAAGCCAGCCATTTTAATTTGCAGCACATGTGTTTTTCTACGACAGCACTTTTCACTTGCATTTCCATTTCCATTTCCATTTCCATGACCATTACCAATTTCATGGCCGACGGAAAAGCAAGCAAGCGAGCAAACAATATTTTTATTTGTTTTTCATGTACATTTTTGACAGATCGCATAAATTATGATCCTACACTTAATATTTATACTTGGGGCACATGGCGGAACAAATGGAAAAAAATATCTGTTGAGGCAAGTCGAAATTTTGTTGTAATATTTTAGTAACTTGACAGATATCTAAATTTTTAAATCTGTTGAAATTGATAAATAAATGCTTGCAATACTCGATTAATTATTTTATGTTTCATTATTATTATTTTAAAATATTAAAATTTTCAATTTTAACTCTACTGCGATTTCAGTTTGTTATTACAATAATAAGTAATCATTTTTTATAGATAAAATATGCAACTCAACGAAAATATATTGTATCGTAGCTATAGTCTATACTATCTTAATATTATTACTTTATTTAAAGTGGGCAATAAAAATTAAATTTTTTTTAGATATTTTAAGCTTTGCATGGTTTGCAAATTTCGCATTTGTGTTTATTTTTTTAAGCAATTCAGTTTTTAAATTACAGTTATAAATGAAAAACGTAATTAAACTCTTAAAATATTCGAAACTATTAGAAAATATTCCAAACTAATTATTAAATCTATTGAATCAAATGCATATTAAAAAAATTTCTTATATATTAAAAAAATATATATATTATTACATGAACCTATTACTGTAAACTTTACTAAACTTTAGCAAATATTTAACTTCGATATTATGTTATGTTATGACTTATTTAAAGTACGAATCTATTAGGGGCTCAATATTTATTTTTACTGTTAGCATCACACTGTGAAAGTCAAATTTACTATTAAGCCAGTAATCAACATGCTAAGAACACTATTATTTACTCATATGAGAGAAGGTAATTTTAAGCAATGGTTTTTATTCAAGAGTTTCGGTTTATGAGCCGCAATGTTATTTCAAATATTTGGCAAACAATTTCATTTAATTGCATCTGAAGTGCGTATTTCAATCGAAGTGGCATTCAAAGCACCAGCCCCTCAATTTATGCACATGCATATATAAGTAGAACCTATTTTAGATAATGTTTACGTTATCAAAATTCTTCTCAGCTATTATTGGCACACACACCCTCTATATTTATTTGCATGTCTTTGGCACTGAAAGTGGAACCCACGCAAACGAGGCATGTTTACAGTAACGATTACTATATTTACGTATTGGGTTTGGAGGTCGATCAACTACTATAACTATAGGGTATCTATGCGGTATGCCACACTTACCGCACATCTGGGGTCAAGGATTCGATGGTTGCTTTGCAGCATCGGCTGTTCTCGCATATTTTGTACCTCCATATTGTATTTTTTTGTTGTTATTTATTTACTTTATTTTGAACTTTTAGTTATTTGTGAGATGCGTGAGAAATTTTTGAAAGCAAAAGGAAAATATCCAGTAATTTTTTGTTGTTGTTTAAAAAAACAAAATTATTAATTAATTCTTGGTTTTTGGGGCGCACGTTTTTGTTTTTGCGGCGTTTGTTTATTTGCCAGCGAATTTGTTATTTATTGTTGTTGTTTGATTTATTTATCTGTGCCCCTTCTTTCTTCGCGCACATTTGTATAGCTAAAACGCTTCACGACTTTGACAGTTACAAATACTGCTAATTTTTTACACAATTCAGCAGATCACAGAATCAAACGAAAAAGCGAAACGACACATTTGATTGAAGTGTGTTGATTGAGGTCCTTGCGGACGTGTATTGTTGTTGTTGTTGTTGGTGATTGTTGGTGATTGTTGGTTTGCCTCGCGGCCTTTAACGAGCTTTAGCTTCCCTTGTGCAAACAATGAATGCCAAGCATCGCAGCTGTTTGCACTTTATATACTGGGTATTGGGCAGAGTAACGTATACGCAGTGTGGTCTGAACCTGAACCCGAACCCGAAACGACTACAAGGCAGCCAGAACGTGAGAGTGCGATCGCAACCGATCTAGTAAGACTAACAGCAACAATAACAATGGCAACGTAGGACGGAGAAGGCGGCGAAATTTATTAAATCTTTCTCTCTCTCTCGCTGTTACTCTCTTTGGCAGGCGGTGACGACTGGATCTAGTTCCGTTTGTTGCCTGCTGCCTGCCGATCGCAACTGATCACGAAGCATGAGCATACGAATGGCCGGACACAACAAAAGCTAAAGCTAAAAACATTTTGGATATCGCGGTAGGCAGCGACGCAAGCAGCGACGTAGGCGCTTCGATTGATTCTCTCTTTGCAAAAAAACACACATGTGTCTTTCTGTGTGTGTGTGTGTGCAGATGAAGGTATTGGCAGAGATAATAAAAGTTAAATTTACATTTGCTGTGGGTTCCACACGAGCGGATTAGGCAAATTCAATAAATTGCTCTCGTGTTTGTCACTGTTAAAAGAAAGCTCTCCCTCTCTCTATCTCTTTAGTTTTCTCTCTGTCTATCTCACAGCTGTTGTTTGGTGAGGCTAGAATGAATACAGTGACGGGAACTTGGCGTCGTGACATGTTTGTGAATGGCTATTGTTGGTCACTCAAAAACAAAAAAAAAAGCAGCCGCTTTCCGGCTGCCTGTTTGGAGTTGGCCGGAAGGCTGGATGCGGTTTGAGGAACCGTTTTAAGTAAATTGAAATTTTTACACTTGTCATTTTTGTTAATTGCACTTTGAATACGATCGTTAATTATATTAAAGTTGAATGCGCCCGAAATGTGCAATGTAACAAAGTAACTGAGAGTAAGTACATATATTATATGAGTCAAAAAAAAAAAAACAGCTTGCATTATTATGCAAATAGAGCCACCCTGAAATCCACTTAAAATGGACACCAAGCAGTTGCTGCTCTCGCAAATATTTACGGAGTGTCAATGGTGGGGGGAAGATATGTATGCAGATCGGCTGCTATCTGCTATCTGTTTATAATATAAATAAGCTCCGCTGAGACAAACTGAGCGCATTTCACAGCGACGACAATTCTTGAGATGAAGGTGGAGACGGAGGTCAGTTGCGTTGGGTGTGTTTGCATTAGCGACAACGATGACGACGACGACGACGACGACGACGACAACGACGTCGCCCGCACTACTTCGAGTGCCGTTTTATGTTTTTTTTTCTTTTTGTATTTAATTCTTTTGTTTTCTTTTTGCTTGCTTTGTTTTCGATCCCAGATTTTTGTTTACATTGACGGTCGTGCGCTCTCGTCAATTACCAGACAGCTAAAATAAAAAAAAAGCTGCCCGCCAATTGTTGTCTGCGCATAAATTGGTTTAAAATATTTATAAATATCGTTGATTATGATATATGTATATTTTTTTTTGGCTGCAACACGCTGACTTATTAACTTTGTGTGCCAGAGATTTTTAATGATTATTTTAATTTTCATTTTTTTGTATATCAATTTAATTATTTTGTTTAGCCACGTTTGCGCTTTTTGTTTATTACTGTCATAAATTGTCACCGATGAGCACGTGAATGTTTTTTATGGCTTTCCATATCTATCATACTACTATACATTTATGTACATATGTGGTTTTAAATTAGTCATATTGGAAAACTCAATACAGCTCTTGATAGTTTTGCGGTTAACGTGTGCGGTGAGCTGAACCAGTTTGGTTATAATTATTATTTTTGCTTATTGCGAGCTGTGGAGTTCTTAATTTAGCCAACAGGCATTATTTAACAGATTGTGCTTATATAATATGTATAAGATCAAATGGCCAAGCCTTCGCCCAAATCGGCTCATTGTCTTTCATTGTGGTGCAACGCAAACTGTCACTTTGATGTGGTCAACTGCAGGTGTTAAAGCTTATTCATTGCTGGGCTTCAGTTGCCTTAATTAAGTTAATGTGGTTACGGCATTTTTTTGTGCATGTCATGCTTATGGACATCAAAAAACAATTACTATTACTAATAATTATTATTTTTTTACACGTGGCGGATGTTTATTACGTATACGGTAATTTGCAAAAGCTGGGAGGGAAAGAGACATGGAAATGAGTTTAAGATAAATCAGAGAAGAGACTCCCTACTTTATTTTTCCATTTCCCGAACTTTGTTAAAATTAGCTCAAAAGATTTTTAACGGCCACACTATTTTGACTATAGTTTTTATCTAGGTTTTAGTGTGTTTAAAATTGGAACAACTATTTTTGATTGTTATTCAGGTAAAAAATTCTATAGAGTAAGGCGAGAGGCTGTGTAAGAGAGAGGAAGTGATAGAATGAGTCTTATAGAGAGACAAAGAGGAAAATTTACGTGGAGATGGAGATTTGCAAATAGAATGGGAATTATTGAGAGGGAGGAAGGAAAAGAAAGATATTCTATGAGATTTGTACAGATAGAGAGATTCAGACCTCCAATTTAATTCCAACTCCAATTCTAATTTAATATATTACTTATATCAAACTAACGAGTGACAGTTCCGATTCAATAGTATATTATTATTCCAAGAACATTAAAAACCATGTATAATAATTATAGCTTTATAATGACAGAAACTATTATCCACTAAATCATGTGCTTTACGTGGTGTGGAAAGTAGGCTTCTAAATATACTTATACAATGGGAAATAAAATGTAAGCATTTGGAATTATTTAATAAAATTACTAAGTTAATACCTGTGTAGAAACCCGGTGTTAAAACCAGATAGCCTGAAATGTACAACAATTATCTTATATTGTTGATTATATAATAATAAAAATTGCAATTTAAAATTCGCCTTTAGCACGTTTGAGTGGGGAGGGGAATTCAGCGTATTTCAAATAGATGTTTAGATATGATA
This sequence comes from Drosophila kambysellisi, assembly GCA_035042185.1. Taxonomy (NCBI): domain Eukaryota; kingdom Metazoa; phylum Arthropoda; class Insecta; order Diptera; family Drosophilidae; genus Drosophila; species Drosophila kambysellisi. The sequence continues at coordinate 6,974,254 of JAWNLS010001251.1, read as the reverse complement.
AGCAAATTATATTTAGGTAGTCAGTTGATATGAGTTTTGGGCAAATTCCAGCTGACTTCTGACTGCTTCCAAATTAGGTTGCTTATGCGTTCCACATTATCTGAACATTTCTAGGGTTTTCACTGATTGCGTAATCATTTTATTTGCTCAATTGTGAACGCAACTCTAATTTGGGTTTCTAATGCGGCCATAAATTGCATTGTCTGAACAATTCGCATGCAAATTTTTTTCCATTTTCATTCTCATTTTCATTTCGAATTTCCGCTTGATTTGTTGTCCCTGTGTGTGTTGTGTGTATAAGTGTGTGCTATGTTTCTCACATCGTCATCTGACTAATGAGTTGCAAACTATCCAATTTACGACTTCAGATCCAACTTCAATGAGGCGGTTCCGAAACTATGTGTGTGTGTGTGTTTTAACTGATTTATTTTCAATCAAAGATCGTGTTGACTGGTAATTAAATAAATGCGAGCTGACATCAATAATTACATACTAATTGACAATTTATCTATGTCTCGCAATTCATAATCTTAAGTTTATTTGAATTCTTTCAATATTTCATTTTATCAATTTCAATGCAGTTGAAATTTGAACATATCGCGACTGGCACACGCTTGACGACTTTTAATTACCACATAGTTTAAATGCTGTTGCTATATTCATAACTATTGAGACATTAACTGTGTTTAAATGTGCACTTTGAGCAGTTTGGTTAAGCATTTCATGCAATCGCAGTTAAATGATTAAAACACTTGTCGACACTTGTTCGATCATTTAGTTTTTATTTATAACTGCACTTGGGAGACACTTATGGTTTGTTATCTTATTATTATTATAATTTTAATAGATCAAAATTATGTCAACAGTAGCGTAGAGAGTGGTGGAGAGTGGTGAAAAAGCTAGATGGGAAAATAAATTCAAATTGTAGAGAAAAAAGAGAGAAAGAAAGAGTCTTATAAATATGAAAGATAGAGAGATAGAGAAAGTGAGAGATTGTATTAATAATAATCACTTATGAATTTATTTTATTATTTATAAAAATGAATCCCAATAAAATATAATTTGAACAGATTCTGAAAAACCGAAAATGTTGAAAAAGTAGAGCATTTCAAAAGCTATTTATATGCAAATCATTTAATAATTCTATTAAATGAAAGCAATCTTGGTTTGAACAAAGGGTACTTAATCAACCCAGGCAAGGCTTGATAGTTGTTCTTTATGAAATGTTTGCGCGATTGAAGGTCAAGCCTGAAGCTTGCAATAAATTACATAAAATAATTTCGATTTTGTAGTAGTATGCAATTAATAAATAAACATAGATATCATCTGGTGCAGTATGCAAATCCGCTTACATACAAAGTTATATTTAAATGAGAGCTTATTAATTATTAATAGCTATGTTTGCAGTGACAGTTACATGCTACTGGAAAAGACAACAAATCTAATAAAGAAATTTTCTGTAATGTTTCGAATAATGAATACACTTAAAACATCCAAATGTTAACTAAATGTTATGTTAATTAACATGGCATGTCAAAGGAGTAACAACAGAACGATGGATCACCATTAATGCTCGTGAACTGCTATTAAACGAATAACAGAGCAATTTTATCAGTTTAAATGTTAACTGTTAACAGCGCTGCATTTCAGGAAAATTAGTTAACTATTAATGGGAACCCAATGCATTTATTTCCATATGGGTGTAGGCAAACAAGCAATTAGTTATTTACGTCAGACATTGGCATATATTAATATAGATTACAAATTCCCATAAATCATTATTAATAAATAGTCTGGTTTCCCTACTGGGAAATATTCTGTACACTTTTGTGTAAAAAGACTCAAATGAAAGTTAAGCAGCAAATTGCATAAAGTCTGCGACAGGTGTGTAACTGTATTTGTGTATGTATGGGTGTATGTGTGTGTTTGCGCTTGACAAAGCGGAATTGATTTGACCCCACACCAGAGTGTGTGTGAGGGACATGAGGGTGGAGGTGGGCGGTGCTGTACTGGTCAAATGGCCCACGGTCGGTTGGAGTTGAATTAACCGCCGTCTCTGTCGATGTTGTTGGTTTGTTGGCTGGTGGCTGTTGGCTGTTTGTCGTGTGTGGTTTAAAGTCAACATTAAATGTTGAACGTGACTCGAAATTGAAAGCATTGTCGCCGTCCGCCATGTGCCACAGTGCTCTGCGGCATACGGCTCCGATGCATTGATTGGCAACAAGCCAGCTTAGGCCTTTAGTTTTCAATTGAAAAACAACAAAGAAAGAACGTTTATCTTCGGCAAGCCATACATTAAATACCCTAGTAGACCGTTTTATGTATCCCTCAAAAATACTCGTACGATTGATTCTTCCTATGTCAAGGGATGCTATTCAAAAATTAATAATAATAACAAATAAATAATAATACCCTATGAAGACTGCTCCTTTTAGGCGTTGCATATTCCAAAACAAAATAAAAATACCCTCTGTAAGGGTAAAATAAACTTGGTAAACACCTCCGCCTTATCAGAACTGCTGTGCACCGTAAGTTAGCTTCAGTGGGTGTTTATTTTTCCTTGGCCATAATTAACTCCGCCCCAAGACAGCAGCATTGATTTAATTGTATTATATTTGTTTTTTTTTTTGTTTCATTTGTTGTTTTAAACAAAATTATAGCTTACGTTCTAAAGACATTAAAATGCTTTTATCTAAAGCACGCTTTCAGCATTAACCGAAGCTAAGCGGAGACCATTCGACTATTATTAGCAATAAATGGACCATTAGATCTTTGTGCTCTTGAATAGATAAACAAAAGTTACAGTCAAATCCAGAATTAAGCTTGTCTATTCAAAATCTACTAGCGAGTAGTTGGTTTTTTCTAGCACATGGAAAGCAATAAAAATTCATTAGCGGCTAGTTTATTAAATTGCACCCATAATATTCAACAGTCATACGATATACTCTGTGTATATATATATATATATATGTATATTACATGCAGGGGAACTAAATTTCCATAAACAAAACAATTTGGTGAGGAAACCTACAAAATGTGTGTCATCTCTCAATAGGCTTACATTATATCATTGTTATTGCGTAGATAAACTGAATAATCTACAATATATAATCTATTTGTACTTTGTTCCCAGTGCAACGTTTGACTTTATTTGATTCACTTTATTAGTTATTCCAAGTAGAACGTTTTCAATAGCAGCTTCTGCAGTATTCTTTGGATAAACTTGTAATAATATTAAGATAGAGCTGGGCATATATACTGCTAAAATCGAATACTATATAAACAAGCAATAGCCTTGGGGAGGAATACATATACATATATGTATATGATAACCGGTCTCTTGACAGGACATTGTAGACTCGAAACTTTGTCAAAGCGGAAACTAGGGAAAAAAGTTTTAAGCTCAAAGCAAATAGAAACCCTCAACCCGACAAATATTCTGGCTTTTGGGTTGATGTAATATACATATATAAAAAATCCCTCCCCACAATAATAAAAATAAAGAACCTTGACCTTTTACATTCTCATATCCAAGGCTCATTAAATTTGTATCACATTCACACATTATTGTCTCAACCCTCTGAAAATAAACGCCCGCATGGAAAGCGATAACTATATAAAAATCATCATCAAAAGCGTTTAATAAAATGTAATTTGGCTGTCAGTCGTCGTAATGCACAAATTGGCTAGTATTTTATGCGAAACAAATCTCCACGGAATAATTTATTCATTGTCGCATTTGCATTTAGTGCAGACAGGCAGCCACAATGCGTAGAATAGGATTACGAGAGCTGTCAGCTTGAAATGCAAATGAAAAGATACAACAACAATAAACAAGTGAGAATGCTGTAGTTTAAATGAGCTCAACTACAAGATACCCTTGTCGCAGCTGTGAAATATACATAGTTTTATTTGTTTACTAATAATGTAAAAAGTTGGTATTGCAAAAGAAAAAAAAAAATTAATTTAGAAATCCGAACTGAATATCATATGTAAGACTCTGGCTATAAGAAATCGATATTTATCGATATTTATATGATATTTATCCCTTAGAGTCTCTGAGATAAACGATTGATTCGTGTTTTGATGCTGTTTAAGAATATATATATATAATTTATACTCGGAGAAGCCACCTCCTGCCTGAAACATACTTTTGCACACTTTTCGCACATTTGAATGGCTTCCGGGCAGGCAAAAAAAAGAAAGAAAATCACACCATGCAAAACTGCATGCAGTGCGAAGTGGTAAATGGAAATGGATGTGCCTTATAAGAGAGCTTAAAGCTCAATTAAAATGGAATGCTGCAGAAATGAAGGATAATTCCCTATATATGCGACAGTTGCAGCACCAGTTGAAAATCTGCCATTGTTGTTGTTGTTGTGTCTGTTGTCGCTTTTGCACAGATGCCAACTCAGCGCCAGCTAATCTGGCAGCATATTGCCAGCAAGACCCACATGCAGTTCCCTCCCTCTCTCCCTCCACGCAGGACAGCACACAAACGAACAATACGCATACGCCACCCTGCACGCCCCCAGCCACACAAAGGCAAACAGACAGCAGCAGCTAAATTGTTGGCAGGAAGCCAGCGAGGCAGCCAGGCAGCCAGGCAACTGGCGCACACCACTGAGCAGCATCGTCATCATTCTCGCGAACATCATCATGATGATAATTCTCTTTTTGCCGCTTGGCTGAAGTGCAGTAGCAACAAGCTGCCTCGGGGCTCGCTTTTTAATACCCTCCAAAATGTTTATCATCGAGCTGCTTTCAACGGTCAGAATGAGACAGCTCCAGTTCCTTAAATAACGGAATTTTTCGCAAATATATACATATTTAAATATATATGATACAGTAATATTTGCATAATATTAATACAGGGTATCTCCATGTGGTGCCACTCTCAACATGAGCTCGCTTACTTGTTGTTATTTGTTCGCTGTATTCTGGCCATGTTGTTGGCGCCATTTTGCTGTTTGCCTTTCCTCTTGTAATAAAATGAAATCCGGCAAGCCGTTTCCTTTGGCGCAGCTGCTGTTGTGTATTTGTTGTTGTTGTTGTTGTTGTTGCTGTTGCTGTTTCTATTGTTGCTGCTTGCTGACGGTGTACTAATGATAATGGCATTCAACTGAATAGACTCCTGGCTGTTGACTGTCAAGTCCTCGACTTGCTACAAAGTATATATTTTGCATTTAAATGCTTGAAAATTCAACAACCCAACTGGAGGGGAGTAAATTTGATGCCCGCTGGGGAGCTGACTCTTGAGTCCCCATCCCCGACCTACTCCTGTTGACAGGCAACGAAAGCTGCTGCTTGTCTTTTGTTGACAGATTGATTTTGATGTGTTTTTATTGTCATTGTTATGTTTCTATCACGATGGCGTCAGGCGAGGGGCATCAGGTCCTTCGGAATACTGATGCTTGGCTTTGTTTAATGTTGCCACATTGAAGTGCCTCTGAATTGGCAAACATTTTAGCTTAATTGGTTTTTGTGCCAAAAGGCGCTTAAGCAATTGGATTTGTTCGTTATTTAATTAGACTTGCATTAATTGTTCCGACTCAATGCATATTTGCAAATTAGCAAAAAGCAAAAAAGGAACTGAATCCATTTGCTTCGCCTACAAAACTTATTCAGACTCATTTATTTAAATGCATGATAAATGATTTTCCACATTCTGCTGACTGTGTACATATTTCAGAGGCCACAGAGCAAACAGCCATTTATTTGTAAAACCCTTCGAGTTGTTTTCAAAGAGAGTTTCCCCCGTCATTTTCATTTATTTGCTGCGCTCGAAATGCACATTGAAACTGGAAATGTGCTTTAAAAAACCTCACCACCTTCATTTGTAATTTTCATTAATTTAAAAAGGTCTAACGGATGTTCGTGATCTTTATACATAATAAATGTAATAAACTCTACTTAGTTTTACAGATTTGCATGTGTAGTTCTTTAATTTTATACAATACGATAATAATTATAAACTTCAAGCACATTTTACAGCTTTTCTTTTCCTATTTAAATATAGTACTTCATTTAATCTGCACTTTTATAAAAGAAGATTTACAAGTTTTCGTATATTTTTCTTTAGTAATCATTGTCTATACGATTTATGTAAAAATGCTCAACAGAAATTTAAGAAGGTCCATACTTCATTAAGTCTGCACTTGAAGAAGAATGAGACTTAAAAATTGCATCTGTTTTTTCTTAGTAAGAAATATATAAAACTAGATAATATTTAAATAAGTTTTGGTTCAATCAGATCTCTTTAACTTCAGCTTCATTTTTCCTGTAGTAATAATTGTGGCTAATATTTTTAAATGTTTTAGCAAAATCGAATGTTTTTAACCGGAACTTTCCTTATTTAGGTTTAAGATTTAAATTCTTAACAATTTTGTATTAATAAATCGAACTGGTTAAAGATTTAAAGCTCGTTTTAACTCATATGACCCCAAAAAGAACTTAAGTAAGTTGGAATTGGAGACTCTTAAGTTTGTATATGGAAATAGCAGTTCATCTAATTACAGCTTAGTCCTTTGGCCCCCGGAAGCCAATTACAGTTCGGAATTGTCATGACTGCATTTTATTTGACACACACGCAACCTTCAAGAACGCACACACACACAGATCGACTGTCCGCCTCATCTGTCGTTTATTTGAATTCAATTACGTGGGAAAATCGTGGAGGGAGAAAGGCAATAAGCAAACTGGGATTCGGATTAAGCTCCAGCATTTCAACTTTGTTTTTGTGCCGACCAACTTTATTGAAGCGTGTAAAACACAACAAACTCGTAACATGAAATCCAATCAAATCGATACAAAAAAAAAAAAGAAAGAAAGGAAAAAATAAAAGAGAGGGAGAAAGGAAGAGCTCAAAGAACTGGTAGGGTTTGGGGGGAGGCGTATACGCAACTTGAATGCCAGTCAATGTTAAGGCAGGCCAACTGGACTTGGACTTGAATATATCTTTTGAGCAACCGGAATTTCTTCTTTGGCCCTCCTTTTTTTTTTTGGTTGGTTCAAATCAATTGAAATAAATTCCGAGCGTGTGTGGTTATGGGTGTGTGCGTGCCTTGTATGTTTTTGCTCTGATTTCGAGATACATACATACATACATATATACATATAAATATTTTTTGTTGTTTCCCTTTGTGAATTGTGTGAAGGACTTTGATTTTCAATGGTTTTATGGCGTACGTGCGGATTTTATTCCCACATTTGTGTGGTTTGCACATTTGTCGCAATTTTGTAGCTGTACATTCTATGTGTGTGTGTGTGTGTGTGTGTTGTCCTGGGACTCTAATCGAATGTTTGCGTGCTCAACTTGTTTAATTTGGTCAATTGCCACGACCTGCTCACCACAGCTTCCCCCCACGTTCCGTTTGCCGTTATTTGCTAACAAATTTCCAATCAAATTCTAAAATTAAATGTTTAAACTGTGAACTCTCTTTGCGCCAAATGCTGATAAGAATCGCAATATTTACCATATGTCTGAGAACACGACTTTTTATAAAAAAGTTGTCTTATCAATTGTATTGTATAGATTTCATAGAATAGTAGTAAAAATGATATTGGTTGCTATATGAACAAGTGTTTACCCAGTCTGATAACCATAACAATCAGCCTTAGATTATTTATTGAAAGTATTTTAAGTTTCGAGCTGATAATACTAACTAAAATCTGTTCCACTTCATAAATTTAGCGAACTTCATTTTTTCAACGATTTAAAGTGATTGATTGACTTAAGTGCATCAATATTTATACATATTCATATTTGCAATATATATTTCTTCACAAAAAAAAAATTTCTGCCTCATTGCTTCAGACATAGCCATTTTATTTGTATTTTTTAACACACAATAAAACTATAAAAATATTTAAAACATTTAAAACATATTTATTGAATACTTAAAAAAATTCGTAAGTGAATTTTTTGTTTTTGCTGCAGACGTTCGGCGGGTCAGACAGTTTTTATTCTTTTTCTTTTTATAATTTGATTTGGTAGCTTGCCAAAAAGTCTCGTAATTTTTGGGGGCTGCCATTATGTTTGTGTTTATATTTTTGCCGCATTTAATCAAGTTCTCGACCATATAGTAAGTTAGCAGGGTATTTTTGTTTTCTTTTTATATGTGTCTTATTTTGAATAGAACTTGGCGGCAAATCTAACAAACTGTCAAGGCGCCACAAGCGAAAAACACATGTACATACATATGTATGGCAATAAATTTGAAAAAAATCAGAGCATTTCCCTTAAGAGCCAGATGCATAAATTAAACAAAAAATCAAAAACTTACGCGCTGAAATAGGCTAATAAATGTTGGGCTCCTTCCGCAACAAATTCCTGTTGTTATAGTTGTTGTAGTTCGCGTATTTTGTATTTCTTGAGTTTTTGTTCTTTTGAATCGTGTGTCGGGTTTTTGGCAATTGGTTTAAATTTGTGCGCCCTGATTCTGTTAATTTTTTTGTTTTTTTTTTTTGTGTTATATTAGTGCTTATTTTAGCGGTTGACCGTTAGCACGTATTAACCGCGAGGGCAACGTATTTGATACTGAAACTGAATTGTTGTAAACAAACTAATTCAACCCCTCGCATTGGTGAAGTGCTGTGCGCCCCACTCAATTTGCCGTTATTTGGGCATTTGAAACACACTCAAAGTGGCGACACGGACAACCCCAAAATGTGTGATGGAAACATCGCAAGGCGCTCGGGCTCAGAAAATGTTGCGTTCCATTGCGATGCCACGCGACGCGGAGAGCAAAAGAGTGTTAAAAGCTGAGCGAGCTTTTAACTTTTCACTCGAAAGCGGAGCGCGACCGATAATAGCCGAGGGCCGTTGATAAGAAATAATTCGAGTGCATTTGCACAGAAACAGAACCAGATGTGTGTTGCTTTATACACTTAATTGTGATAAGAGTGTGTTAAACAAACATCAAGTCACTATTAGGTTTGGCAGTGCCTAATTACTTTATTCTTATCTTATTTAAGCAGCGGCAAAGTTTGTGAGCCAAATTACCAAATGGCTCATATTATATTTATATAGTCAGCATAAACACTTATGACACTTGTGTCTGTTATAAAAATGCTGCATTTGCAATTCATACAATTACTTTAATTAATGAATTCGCAGCAAACTTTCAATGTACTGATGACAAAATAATATCAAATGTGCTTACCAATTTATGATTGCAGAAAAACTGAACAAATAAAAAACTGAAGCAACTGCTAAACTTGAATGTCAACCAGAACAGAAAACGATATCACAGATAACAATATACTTCAAGTAAACATTTTTATGTAGCATGCTTTTAAACAAATTTTTTTATTTGATTTTGTCGTCTCAGTCTTGAATTGAATTTATAACGTTTTTGGCGCCAGTGAATCACAGTGTTGGCAAATGCGCTGTTCCAATGCCGTGTAGTACTTTGGAGTACTGATTAGCACTGGCTCAAATTTTAGATGCACGGCAAACGTCAAAACGTTAATAATAAAATCGCGTATAACTGAATGAAAATAATAATTGAAAAGTAAGTGTGCAGTAAAGCATAATGCACGGAACATACGCAGGAGAACAGCCAACAGACTTTCAGGCAGCCACCGCTGCGGCAGCGGCGGCAGCAGTAGCAGCAGCGGCCGCTTCAGCCTCAGCGATGCGAACAACAGCTGAGCAGAGGGAAATGGAGAGAGAGAGGGAATCGAATAGCAATGAACCAGATGAGTGGAGTTTGAGCGAATGTGGATTTGCTGATAATGATGTGCAGCGTGCGATACGCGGCGGCAGCGCTGCCGAGGATATTACACAATATCCAATACATGGCTGGGTGGATGTCACTCAGGAGTTTCACGATGCGTGCGCCGAGCTGCTACCCGGCGAACTTGCCCAGGATATGCTTTTTGGCCTGTTCGAGGCCATGTCAGCGATTGAGATAATGGATCCCAAAATGGATGTGGGCATGGGCTTTGACAAGTTCGATTTGCCACCGCCCTCCTTCGAGGCTGCCGTTGCGGTAAGTAATCAAATCTTTGAGAGAGAATCCCATATTCAACAATCTGTGCTTGCTTTGCAGATGGGCGCCATTAAGCTGGAGGGACTAGAGCCGGCGGAACTGATTGGCATATTTGATGCGCTGTTTGCCTGCTTGGTGTCGTGGCTGGAGGGCAACTCAATGGATCAAGTGCTGTTCACCTGTCTCTATTTGCATGCACCCTCCCAGATTAAGGACAAGCCGCTACGCTGTTTTTGCATCGCTGTGCGCAATCTCATAGTGGTCATCAAGAACATCATCATTTTGGCTGCAGTTAACGAGGAGGAGGATTTTCAATTGTATGGCAATTCGGCGCTATTGGGTGCGGAGAAGGCACAGCCCTCAAGCATTGCTGGTCTCTTGAAGGATGTGGAGGATGAGCTGGTGCGCAAGTGCAAACAGCTGTCAGCAGCAGCGGAGAATCAATGTCTGATGGCTGTCGTCCACAGATTACGATTCATGCGCCACCTCTTTCAGGCTATTTACCAAGTGGAGCTCATGGTGGGGGCCTCGAGCGCCGAGGAGGCGGTCAATGAGATCTACAAGAATCTCAATGTGGCCTCCGAGCTGTTGCCGCTAATCAAACGCACCATTGATCGCGGCACACAGCCTGTCGAGGGTTGTAAGTAGCCAGTTAGATTTCATTTTGCTATCAACGAAAGAGTTACTCATTTTTTGTGTTTAATTCATTGCAGCTGAGGCACCCAATCCCATGGGCTTCTCGCCGCGCATTCATGACCGAAGCCAGCCACCAACATTTCCGCGCAGCATCAAGATACGCGAGCGACCCGCCAGCTATCAATTTCTGGAGGAGATGGTGGGGCGTTTCAAGTACGCTTGCAAGGTGATACGCTACAAAGATTACTACTCGGCGCTGGTGAGTAACAGGAGGAAGAAGGAGGAGCGAGCGATATTAATTGTATTTCCGATTGCAGAACTTCTTCATCGAGTATAGCCGTAAGTCAGGGCACTGCATCCTCTCACGCAGTGTGCTTCAAAGTCTTTTCAGCTCAAGCATTCGCCTCGCACATGGCAAACAATCGATGAAACAGTTTTTGCGTCATTCGGTGATGGTTTTCAATTCGCCACCGGTGTTAAATGCCAAGCATCCGGTGTCCAGTGATCCGAAGGTGGTGCAGCATCTGGAAACGTTCTTTCGCTATTGCATCAATATGAATACGTTCAATCAGTTTATACGCTTGTGTGGATTCAATCGTGCCCGGCAGCGCGATAAGCTGGCGCATCTTATTGAAAACTTTGATCCGCTCCAGGTGGATGCGGCTCGTCTCGACTCGCTGATGAATCAGCTGGCCAACGAGCAGGACAATGAGTCCAATGCGACTGCACTGAAGCACAGCACCTACTTCTCCACCTGGGTGCTCTACAACTGCTTCCGGGCGATGCTCATTTATCTTATGTCCGGTTTCGAGCTGGAGCTGTATGCTGTCCACGAGTTCCTTTACATTTATTGGTATCCCTATGAGTTCCTAGTCGGATTTCTGGTGTCTGCGCTAACCCGCACAGAGAATCTATTGTTGGCCCAGGAGGAGTATGCCGAGCATCAGAGTAGGATTCAGTCGAATAGCGGCGGCGGCGGCGGCTCTGGCAGCAAGAATCGCAAGGCCGCCAAGCCGAAGAAGAACAAGAAACAACAGCGTCCGTATCGCCAGGAGATCGTTTACTATCGCGCCCTTCTCAGCCTGTGTGGTGGCATGTATAAAGCGATGGGCGCTTTAACCAAAGATGGACGCGTGCGTCTGCCCATGTCCAAGTTTGATAACGAGGAAATTCGCTACAATCGACGGTTCTCACCATTTGTGCCGCTGACCAGCCCTCCGCCGGTGTCCTATGCCGAATTCCGGAACATACGCGATCACATGATGCAGAACAGCGCCGAGGATCTGTACAGTTATGCGGCCAAGTATTTCGATCAGGCGCGCAATGTCCTTGAGAGCATACAGAATCCCGAACAGGAGGTCAGTCGGTCAAGCATTATTCCATAATTTAACTCTGTGGCTAATCAAAAGAGTTTTCTTGTTTTCATTTTCAGATACTGGATCTGTTGCAGATTGCACGCACCAATTTCGTGGTGATGAATGTGCTTGGACGTGGCCATCAGAAGGAGGTGAAACGTCAGCCAGAATTTGACTTCTCCAAGCATAGCTATTTTCCCATTATCAAAATTAAATGACCCCCTTCGGGCTCAGATCGACCCCAATCCTTGTCTTAGCTTGTTGTATATATATATATATATGTATATATATGTATTCATTTTCTAATTTAATTCGGCAATTGCAAATAAAATTGGTTAACTTATTATGTGTGAAAATTTGTAGTTCCCAAAAGAATCTTTTGCTGACTTTGAACTTAATCAAAAACATAAGCAAAGGTGTTATTTTAGATTTGAAAAAGGTCCACACAAATATTATATTTAGAAAAGATTTTGAAATGGAAATCGTTAAATCTGAATCTAAATTATCTCATTGCCAAAATTTATGACTTATGTGGAATACCATATTGTTCAAGATTTCAAAACAAAATTGATACTCAATTTAAATCATTTAATAACTATTATTGTAAAAACGGATCCTCAAGAAAAAATCTAGCATTTCTATAATGGTTAATGAATATTCGATATTTTTCTGAACCGTCAATAATTAAATTGATTTAGTTAAAACAAGTTTGGTCAAAAATTTGCGAACTTTATAATATGCTATATAATTGATAATAGTATATTACTTTTTAAGTGGTCACGTAACAATGTCCTGTTTTATAATATGCTCCTCCACATAGCCATCAATGGGACAACTGCGCGCACATGTGTACACCGCAAGGATGCCCCAATCCAAGCGCTCGTCGTTGAGCAGCGTCAACATTTGTGGCATAATTTGGAACTCAAATTGACGCTCGCCGCCACATTGACTGCAATTGGGCACTGCGTCCAGCTGGCTGGCAATCGTGTCCTCCACATTAGCTATCCATAGCGGTGCTCCTGATCCGCTCTTGTAGCGTACTACTTGCTCCGGATGAGCGGCAGTCAACTGCTTGAAGCGCTCAAAGGATTTATCCTCCACAGCAGCCGAGTTGCCAAAGTATTTGTCTAGCTCCCTTTCGGAAACATCGGTCAGTTCGCCTGTTTTGCCGCTGGCCGAGAGTTGCTCAAATTCCGCCAAGCAAGTCGCTTCATCCTTATCCCCTACTTCACTTGGTTCACTCGTCGGATCGCTCTCCACGATTTCATATTCAGGAAATTGCAGTTCGGGCAGCGCTTTGTTAGTAGCGGCTGCCTTGTCAATGCCACAATTGGGTTTGTGTTGCGGCCAGTGGGCGCGCTGGTGTGCGGAGGAGCAGTAATTGATGGCCTTGCAGCGACTGCAGGTGTGCGGCCCCAAACAGCCACAGGCGGCACACAATTTCTTCAGGCTGTCGATGGCGGGCTGCAAGATAAATAAGTTAAAATTTGCTGGAAATTAGAGCTAGAGCTGTAATCTCTTCATACCAACGGCTCGCCTTCCTCCGATGGGCTTTGATCCGAGTAGAATCTGTTTTTCAACGGCAGCTGTGAACGCAGCACTTTAAAGTTGCTGTAAGAATAAAGAAATTGTTAGTAGAATCCATAAATTTATATAAAGTTTGATGTGTATGAGTGGATGAGTGACTTATGTAAAGTTAATAAACTATGCCCGCCACTTACTGCGCCTTGTTGAGCTGCTGGCAGTCGGGATTGCGGCACAGGAACACAAAAATGCTGCGATGAAAATTGAATTCGTCCTCCTTTGGCGCATACAGCTGGCAGAGGAATGCCTGTGGTGCTTGGCATTGCCGGCACTGCAGCTGAGCTGTCACTGGCAGCGCGTCCAACTCTAGCCATGCGGGCCAGCCACCCAGCTTGCTGGGAAAGTAGCGATTGCTTAGCCAGGCCGTATCTTCCACTTGTTCAGCAAAACCCAAATCGGCAGCCATTTCGTGTTTACCTTTTTTGTGTTGTCTTAGCGCGTGTTGTGCACGCAGCCCTGGCAAGTATCGATAGGCTATTGGCGACTGGTGCCAATCGATAGTGGCAGTGCTGTGAGCGTACGCGCACATAGTGCTGTTGAGCGACAAAGTTTAGTTTGCTGTGAAAATGACACGACCACAACGCAGCGCATAATAATAATAATAATAAATATTTAGTTGTGTGTGATAAAGTGCAAAGTGAAATTAATACAAAATACGTCGCTGAATGCATTCGTATTTGTTGTGGTAGCCAGTTAAAGCCCTGCTGCTGCTTGTAGCTGCTGGAATCCGATCGCTGTCGATAAGTGTGCAGCTGCTCGCTCTTTAAAACAATAACAAGAAGCGGAAGCATTTCAGTTAGCTCGTTTCGCACGTCGATTGGGCTGTTGGTTGTTGGTGCGCTCTCTGTGTGCTAAAAATAGCCATTGAACCACCCACGCCAAAATAAAAAAAAAAATAAACGCATTAAATTCGGCAAGCAAACTTGAGGCAGTGTGTTGACTTTAACAGCGATGCAGATGCACAGAATTCATAAACAAGTCAGCAGCAGCAACCACAACAGCAAAAGCAACGGCAATGAGGAATTTCTGTAAGTTTATTTCCGGTTTTGATTTTTTTTTTCGATTTTGTGAATAAGCTTTTCAGTGATGCTGCGTGCTTTGTATATATCTATGTGTGTGCGAGTCTTGCTAAATTTAGTATTGCATATGATAGGCTGAAAATAAGAATTGGAACACCCTGCCGTAAACTTTGCCGGCTGCAAAACTAACGGAACACTCATAGACACACACACATACTTTTGTCACCTTGCCAAGAAAAGTGCTTTAAACTGTTGCGTCAAGTTCTCACTGCACGATTGAAACGTTAAATATATAACCAAAAATAAAATTAAAAAAAAAAACAAAGGCTGAGAGTGACACACACACTCCCATTCACGCACACTGTGCTCATATTGTCAAAATCAATAAATGCCCAATATAATCTGAATGCTGTAAATTTGACGTTGTGTTCTCAATGTCGTCAATGTCAATGATGGCTGTTAATTAACATTCATTTGGGCAAGCATGTGAAACGCTTGAGCAGCAGCAAAAATAACAACAGCAGCAGCAGCAGCTAACGGCACAACTAAAGCTTGTGTTGCTTTGCCTTGCCTCTCACTCCCACGCTAATAAGTATACGACATGTAGTTTCTTTATTTACGCACTTCACAAAAAGCTCGACTTATGGCTTCAGAGTGAGAGAGAATCAGAGAGAATGCAGCTCGTCACTTTCTAGCGGTTTACTGATCAATCCCGTATTGTTTTATATTTACTTGATTTATTTTATTATTTTTATATTCTTGTCTTGCGCTTGATTTAGTTGTTATTGATTTTTATTTTGCTCTGCTGTTCAGCACTGGTGCAATAGTTACCGTTGCTCAGTTTGTTATTGTTGTTCTGAATGGCATTCACTTGGGACTTGTGCACTGCAAAACTTCAAAGGCTTTTGTTTTCTTCTTTACTGGAGCTGTCTTTCTTGTATTTTTTTTTTGTGTTTTGCGCTTTTTACACCTTTGCTTTCTTTCCTTGTCCCACTCGGTGTTGCCCGGGCAGCTTTTAAACCGGTCACTTTCTATAGCTTTTAGTGTTTGTTGATTTTGCTTCTTCTTTTTGTTACCCATCTCACGTTTCACATTGCATGCGTCCCTCCCTTTCCAACCCCTCCCCACTTTCGCTTCGAATGAACTTTGCCTGCCTGGCCTCATAAAAAATGCAAATTAAAAATTGCAATTGTTTTTCCAACTACTTATTAAATGTAGAGCCAACATTGAGAAGTGCATTTCAGCTGTCAATCACATTTTGTTCAGCTTTGCGGTTTTACTTCATTAGTGCACATTTTAGTCGCTGTCGTTGGCTTTTGTCATGAAAATCACGAAAACCTCTTGCAGCAGTGCGGGCTGCCAAGGCTAATATGATTTCCGCAAGGTTTATAAACTTGCGACACTCTGCTCAACTCACCACCCACCATTCGCTCACCTTATCACCTTCAGCATTGCATTCGCTTCGGAATTGAATTTGTCACCGTTTGCTTCCAGTTTTACGAGCCACCCAGACAGACAAATGATTATTTGCAAGTAAAATATTCTCAGTTCGCTGGAGCAAAAAATATTTCATGAGGTGACTAATAAAGTTTTAGAAACAGTCGACAACCTTTCGAGCAGCTGTGCAAAGCTGTTTGCTTTTAAAATATCTATATTAAATACACTGGAAAAAATAGATTACATGGATAACTACTTAAACCGATATGTCGATAGGCAATTTTATTACACATATGTAGTGTTAGAAAGCACACAATTATAGGGGAAGTACAAGAAAAATTTTAAGAAACTGATAAATTTGTTGTAAAAATATTGTTTGCCTCTTTATTGGAAATAAATAAATATTTATTATTCGATTTTTGAGTCACTTTTAGTTATAGAAATTAATTATTAAATTGGTAAGCAAAAAACAGCTTTAATTTGTTGCACTCATTTAACATGCATATCGACTATAAGTCGCCTATTTTCCCCCCGCCTACGCCGCACTTACATATCATAATATACACTTTGCTAAGCTGTTTTACTCGTTTTCTCTTGGCACACAATCAATTATTTATTGATACACTCATCTTACCCCATTTCGCAGTGCAGCTTCATAGCTTCACATAAAAATTAAGTATATATGTATAACAATTAAGCATACGCTTTATTGATTTACCGAGCTGTTGTTGCTGTTCTTGTTGTTGTTGCTTTCGGAAAGCGAATCTAATCGTAGATTGCACATGCCGGTCCTCAGCTGATGTCCATGCATATATGGGTGGGTGGGTGTTAGGTTGCTTTGGTGGGTTGGGGGGGTCTGCTCTGATAAGTATTAACTAACAGTCATTATCGATGTGGCTGCCATAGCTAAAGGCAATGGCAAAGGCAAGGCAACAACTAGCAAACATGTTGCTATTGTTTACTCTATCAGCAACGTAGACACAGTTCTACATGCGTACATTTTAATAAAGACAGCACAGTACATACTCAATAATATGCACAATGCATAAAGTTGTGCTTCTGCATATGTAAATTGAAAAATTCCAAAGATTGATTTATATTCAAAAGTTGTACATTTTTTTTTTTTGTAAGTAAGAATTGTAATTATCGAGCGACTACTGTATGCTTTGTGCACATTCATTGTTTGTGTGTTAAGGCCTGATATCTTGGGCGTGCGTCATGCCGGATAGCGTTTGCTCTGCATTCCAGTGTGATTCATATGCCAAAGTCGGCAAAGACAGCCATTTGGGCAGACTCTGCATTTAGAACTGGCCCACTTGAATGCGGGGCCTGAATTGCTCTGCCTTCAAAATGTTGTATGTATGCTGCCTGTATGCATCTATGTATGTAATCGTTAAGAGCATTGCGCTTAAAAATCAATAATAGTCTGTTTTTCAAAGATGCACACAGCCTTGAATACTTGAAAATTTGATTCTTGTTGTTGTTGTTGTTGCTGTACTCATTTGTCTATCGTTGTATTTGCCTTGCAGGAGCGGCCGTTGCATTGAATGAGTGTCCTTGGCGTTGCTGCATGTCACGCCACGCCACCATGTCCGATTTTGTACCCTGCGATATATTACCAGATCTCTGGGAGGAGATTCTGCGACGCCACTGGACGTTTCTTGAGACCGAGGAGAGCATCGAAAAGATCGAGGAACGCAAAAAACTTGAGGGTAAATGCTTACAACCAACATTAATCACATGAATAAACCCAACTAAAACTTCTTGTTTTTTCTTTTGATCAGGCTGCTTGAAGGAGTTCCTGTGCGTGGTGCCGCATGATCGCAAGTTTTTTCTGCCGGAAACGGGGCATGTGCTGCGCAAGACCGTCTGTGAGCTGAACGAGTTTACCGCACAGAATGCAATCGTTGGCTTCGAGGCCATCAGCCAGTATGCCAACAATCTCTTCACCAAGCCCTGGCGCAAGGAATTCCGTGTTCTCAAAGTAAATGTCTTCGATATAAGTGATCGGGATTAGCCCATTAGGGATAAGCTTATTAGAAATTTATGCATTCGAATTTAACGCAATTTTAAATATCCATATGATATAGGCATATATCTACATATCCGTCTGTCTGCCTCTGTTTTCTCTCAACTTGTTTTCTTAATCTCTTTCTTATCAAAATGCTGATGCAGTTAATCTATTTGAGATTACTATATTAAAAAGTTGCCTTAGAAACATGTGGCTTGAAATTATGATTTTATACGAATTGCTTTATAGCCTTTCAAGATAACGTTGCCAAAACTCTTAATTATAAGTTGAATTACACTCACAAAAGTTAGCAACTGTGAAAGGTTAGAAAGATTTGGGATTAACCATAAAAAACATACTGCTTTCAATTCTCGGCACACCGAATATAACTTTTATCACTGGTTAAATCTAATGCTCTTGCTCTTTGCCTGTATAGACCTACTCGGGCTCATATCAGCATGAGGTTGAATCGAATTTGATTGATGCCGATCGACTGTTCCTGGCCATGGGATATCGTCGCATTGCCGAGGATACGTTTGTGCTGGAGGGACCCATCTGTCCCGACCAGGTGACGAATGTGTCCCGCGATGCAATGGCCGCCTATGTGGAATGCCAAATAATGAAGCACATCTATGCGGGCTTGAGTGCGGCGGGCTTCAACTGCAGCTGGCAGGATATATTCCATTTTCGGGAACGACATGTGGGCGGCACAACGCAGTCCATCAAAGAGATGGCCTGTCGACTGCACGAGAAGCGGTTGCGCAAGGAGCAACAACAGCAACAACAGCAGCTGCATCAACAGCAGCAGCAACTCAACACGGAGAACACCTACAGCAATGTTGCTTCCAACCGCTGCGATGGTTGCACTGTAGAAAAGCCTACTCTACCGCCGCTGACTGCCGCCTGTGCTCTTCATGGACATGGGAATGGCAATGCGAATAGCTGTGCAATGCATCCCGCCCCCGTCAATCATCACGCCCCGCCCACGAATCTCAACTGCATGTATCAACAGCAGCAGCAGCAGCAACAACACCAATCTGCACTGATGACGCACTCGCGCAGCCTGGAGCATTATCAGGAGCCGGTGCATGCGGCTCTGCCACAACGCCATTCGTTTGATCAGCATCCCAAAGATTGTGCGGCATTGCATCAGCCATTTGGACATTTATATGAGGCGCCCTATGATTGCTTGGACGGCCTGAGCATGGGCAGCAGTGCCTCGTATGCAGCTGTTGCTGGCGCTTATAATGCGCCTGGGAATCGATATCCGCTGCCCTACAACATCTCCAGTCAGCTGAATGCCACTCCCTATGCCACACCCCTCGACCTTACCAACAATGTAAACATATATGCGAGCATTGGCAAACAGCAGCAGCAACAGCAGTCGTCTGCAGCGGTGCCACATAGCTGTGGCTATCATGGCGGCCAGTTGGGTGCAGTTGCTCGTCACCAGGCAAGCATGCATCATAGGCAGAGCACCTATCCACCACTTGATCAGCATCTAATTGACTTTGATGAGCGTGCCCAGCTCATGCAGCATGACTACAACGATCCGCGCCTGTACGAGCAACGTGGACGACAGCCGCAGCAGCAGGGAATGCGCAGCCAGACAGCCAAGCATGGCAATCTGTACGCACAGCCACGCGATGTGATGGGGGGCATGGGCATGCACTATCCGGTTGCCAACTACGATCTGCCAACGACGCTGCCACAGCCGCAGCCACAGGATATGTATGTCTATGCGCGTCCAGTGCCCAAAAGTAGTCGCGTACGCGCCCAGCTCGAAGCAGGCGACAGTCAACGGGAACCCCTAATGGTGAGTGTCTGAATTGATAATTTACGTTTAATTAATAACTGTATTTTGGTGCACAGCAGGAACCACTGGACAATAATCGCAAGACGACGCACAAGGAATTGAGAGATCGCATAAGTCTTACGGCAGGCGCTGCCGATGGTCGCCAGCAGCATTTGCGGGGGACTAGTGATATAAACATCTCGGATGGGACTAGTTATGAATCGGCGAGTCTGGATGATTTTGTTGCCTTAAGTAGTGCATCGCCGCCGCTGATGCCCAAGGTGCAGGAGGGCGTTGGAAGTTTTGAATCCTGGAACTATGTGTTCAAGAATCTGGAACGTTCTGGCTACTCCAAGGATCTAGGCGATCGTGAGGATTTGCTAGTGCAGAGTTTGGATCTGGATTCACTGACACTTGGCAATGGCGGCGGCGCCGTCGGCGGCCCTAACGCTCCAGTCGATAAGCGACGGCCCGAGACACAGCCAGCCATTGTGGAAAAGTCACGAACGCTGGAGAAGAAACGTGAGCCGCGTGCGTTGCCAGCGGCGGTGCCGGCGACAGCGCCAAACACTAGCAGCAATCCGAGCGTGCGAAAGGTGAAGTCGGCATTAAAAACGGCCACCATAGACAATAGGCCGTCGGGCAGCGGTGCTCGGAACAGCCGGAGCAGCGCAACGGGCGCTGTGGCTAAGCAGCCGCCGCCAGTGTCGACGCAGCTAATCGTGACCAGTCCGAATGAGTGGAGTTGTCGCTTCTGCACTTTCCTCAATCCGGATACGAAGCGCATCTGCGAAATGTGCTGTCGCAGCAAGGACTTTAATCTGGAGGCGGCTGCGAATGTGTCGCATGCATCCTCCACTTGTGTCTAGAACGCAACACCAAACTGTGCACATATACCCCATATAAACAAGTACAGTAGTCGCTCGCAAACTAAAACTTGCTAACATTAAAAACACAAAAACATATTCTTGAGTCTACGATTTTGATTTTGGAATCATGTTCAAAACCTGCTGTTGAAAGCAATATAAGTTAAATCTATATAAATCTTGAAATCGTAAATTAAAAACATGCTCGAGCGATTACTGTATGAATATATATACATATATATAACTGTTCTCTACACCACGCAAGTGATATAAACACAGTATAGAGTTTGGATTTATACATCTGTCTATATATAGAACATATATATTTTTTATACGAAAAATTGTCATTACAACTGTGTGCATGTTTATAGAAAGTTCTCTAGTCTTATAGCATCTACGATTTCAATCACAAACCTATCCCCTCCCCCCGCCCCCATACCCTATCCCTAAAAGCAAAACAAAAACAAAAATGTATAATGAAATTTGTACATAGTTACACACAATACACATACATCATTATATAAGTAACATTATAATATTATTAATTGTATTTTAAGTTTCGATTAGACTTGTGTACACATGCTTTAATTAGATTGTAGATTTGTTTCCATTTGTTGTGGGCGTCGCGTTTTGTTGCAAATGATGTGCCTACAACTCGGTTTGAGCCGTATGTGTGTCTGTGTGTGTGTGAGTTTGTGAGTGTATGAATACTAAGTAGCAACTGTATATTTGTGTGTGTGAATTGAGTGCATGTGAATACTTTAGACAACTTTGTACATTTTGTGGTTATATGCCAAGTTACATTTATAATATACAGATATACATATATATTGGGAAAGCAAAGTATATTTATTATGCGTATATATATATATACATATATATATATTTATTGTATACTAGACGTAACTTTTCATAAATACCTTTACTGCATACAATATATGAATATATGTATAATATATTCATATATATATATATATATATTCAATTCAACTTGAACGCAAAGATCGAGCTAAACCAATGGAAACCATACAAGAAAAAAACAACAAAACGGTAAAGGACAAAATACAAAAGTAGAACTGAAACACTTTTCACTTATATTTTATTAGCAGCTCCCGAATACAACATTAATATTATGCAATAAGAGTGAGAGACAGCAACCAATCAAGCGTACATATATATATATGTATATATAAATAAATGTGTATATGTATATATATATATATATGTATGTGTGTACATAGCTTTTGCCACGCAATCTTTTGTTTTAATGCCCACCACACCACCACACCCAACGCTATAAAATAATATAAAACAAAAGCAAAAAACACACTTAATTTGTTTGTTAATTGTTGCTAAGAACAAAAATAAAAAGTTGAATAAAGCCCTAAGCAAAATGAATAAAACATATTTTTTTATATAAACACTTACGCAAAAAGCTAAGCAAACAACACGAAACTTGAAATGAAAATAATGTACCTTTTGTTTAGTCGGTGTCCTAAGTAACTAAAGTCAGCGATTTATTTAACTTGTTGTTCATTTATTGCTCCCCTTGAATATAAACCTAATGTAGTTCAAATTGTATCAGTTGAGATTAGCAAATTTTAAAAACCATGCAAATAAAAAAATTTAAATTAAAAAACAAAACAAAACACAAAAAAAAAAACGAAAACAATCAACAGTTAAAAATTCGATTTTCAACTTTGCTAAAATACTAACTAAAATGTTAAAAACAAATTACATACAAATTATATTACATACTAACAAAAACTAAACAAAACAAATATAAATGAATTTATAGGCAAAATCTCTTCCTAAAAATCCCAGCAATAAATACAAAAAAAAAAAAAACCAAAAAAAAAAAAGACAATTTGAATTTTTGAAAAATAAAATTGAGAAAAATATACAAAAACAAGTCTGTGAGTTGTGTTTCAAAAGTTTAAAAATCTTGTAGATTATATTTGTGCATTTTTTTATAGAAATTTTCAAAGTTTTAATGAAGCTGTTAAGCTTGTTGCTGTTGCTGTTGCAGTTGCAGTTGCTGCAACTGTTGCTTGCCAGCGCCTACAACTATTGCCACAATGCGACTCATATATGTGATACGCGAAACATGAGGCACTTTATATGCCACATGGACACCTCGCTGGTGAGTTCCTTCAACTGCCGTAAGTTTCTTGAGACCTACAACTGCAGTTTCTTTAGCGTCCATTGCTTCGCAGGGCCAGATATGTGGCCACCATTCCAGACACGTTGGCATTGCGTAATCTCATCCTAGAATATCATAATGATTTTCGGAATAGGCTGGCTGGCGGTAACTTGACTACCAATAGCAACGAGACCTTTCCAGCCGCCTGCCGGATGCGTGAACTCATCTGGGATGATGAACTGGCGCACATGGCGCGCCTACACGCCTCCACAGTATCCTTCAAGCACACAATGTGCCGCTCCGTCTTGCGCTTTCCAAATGTCGGTGAGGCTTTGGGCCTGGTCTTTGCCAGTTCAACGAGACGTACCGTCAAAGAGCTGCTGGACTTGACGCTGGTGCCCATGTTCGAGGAATACCATGTCGCTGAGGAACCCGACATGCTGGTCAACGAGTTTAACGCCTCCAAGTGGGTTCTTATGAAGCTGCATATCTTTGCAGATTAAATGTCCACTTATAAAAATGAAAACCTAACCTAAATTTATGCTTAAAATAGATTAGTGTTTAATGATTTTTTCCCAGGCATGATGCAGTTGCTCATTTTACGCTCCTTGTCAACGATCGAGTCTCACGGGTGGGATGCGCCTTTGTTGTAGCTTTTGCATGCGAGCGAGAAGTCCGCGAAGGGTATGTTTCAATTTATACAATTATAATTACAATTTCTTTTTTTTTTTAACATTTTTTTTCTGAGTGTAAGATCAATAACCTCGATTTCCGTTCCACATCCAAATTACATTGTATATTTCTGTGCAGATATTGCTTTTTTTTGACCTGCCATTACGACTTCATGAATATGGACAATTCGTTTGTATATAAGACGGGTAGTCCGGCAAGTCAGTGCTGCACTTGGAGAGCTCCCTCCAAAAACAAAAAGTATGCACATCTTTGTGGCAACTCGGGATACATATTTCCCATGGTAAGTGTTATTAACTTTTTTAGAGTTAAAATCATCACGTCTTGATAACAGGAGCACGGCGAATTGGACCAACCTCGAAGCAATTTTAATTTTTCAAAGTGTCCCTAAATATTCGAATTGTAAAATTGTATTATTATAAAGTGTAATTATAATTGGATAATTATTATTTAATTACTTTCATATTATTTCCCAAAACTAAACTAGATTCCTTTCCTGCGAAAATCCAGTTGTTTATTTGCTATATGTTTATATATATATTGATTGAGAGCTAGAGATAGAGTCACCTTGAATTCCCATCGATAGAGTTGTCCTTCAAAACGCTTCAAATTTATGGCCCAGCTATACTTTTAATCTATGTATGTTTAATGATTTTAGATTTTCTCAAATAAGAAATCTATATATTGATTGAGAGCTAGAGATAGAGTCACCTTTAATTCCCATCGATAGAGTTGTCCTTCGAATTTATAGCCAAGCTATACTTTTGATCTATTTATATTTAATGATTTTAGATTTTCTTATTATTTTATTTATTTTCTCAAATAAGATCTCACTGGTGATTTTATTGTTTGACCATGCAGAAAATATGTTTCATCCGGAAAATAATTCATGTATAATTGTTTATAATATATTTTTGAATAATTCATTTCGTCTAGTTCGATTGATACATAAGCAAAATATTTGTAATTAATATCAACTAACGGCTAACAGACTTAGTCGGTTTTTACATTTACGAGTGTAAACAAATACTTTTTGAGTTATTTCCAATCATATATATATATATAGATATATATATATGAGATTTTGCGAGTAATGCAAGTACAATTTTTGTTGTTTTCTTAGTTTTGAGTTTAATTCTGAGTTTTTATTTGCCTCGTTTGCGAATGAAACCCGCTTGCTTAGATAGTATTGGAACATAAGTAGTTAATGTGGCAATGTTGTTTTGAATGTTGTGCTTAGGATTAGGATTCTAAATGCTGATTTTAACAAAATCGTATAGATATATGTGTGTATGTGTGTATATAGCGTAATATAAAAAAAAAATCCATTGAAAAATACCGAGACCATACAAAATATCAGACTAAATATTTACGCTTCGTTTTAAAATTGTCAGCATATGTGTAATAAAAGTTAACTTTGTTTTTCCCCTTTGATCGGTCTAGACTTCCATATTTTTCCTTATCTCATTTCTCCTTTCATTTAATTCGTTTTAACACTTTTTCAGTTGCGCAGCACAAAAATGCCAGAATTTCTCATTGTCCGATTGCTTAAAGTAGTATTTTTTTTTTTTTTTTTTGTTATGATAATTGTTTTAGGGGTACGTAATTAGCGTAAGATTAGTACTACGTATTCCTAGGGCACAGGAATGCCTCTTGCAGTTGCCTATTTTGCATATCTATTTCGATTTGCCAGCTACACCAAAATTCTCCATCAATTTAGAAAAATACATACAAACACTTCTTCTTTTCTTCTCTTCTCTCTTTTCCATACAATTTAAGCGGTTCTAAAAAAAAGCCGCCATTTTAGATTAATTTGACAATTTTTTTTTGTTGAAAATTTTGAAAAGCTCGGATTTTTAAGTGGATTTCATTAGGGTTTACAACTAATACAGTTCTAGTTATAGTTATATATAAAGTTGTTTAGCTTATTGCTTAAAATGCCTCAAAATCAAACCAAATATCAGAATTGAAAATAATTTTTGCGCTTTGAATATATTTCAGCTCTAAAAAAGGAACACATTCTAGGATATTCAAATTTGCAAGGTGGGTTTTTTTTTTTTTAGTTTTTCATTTCGCAACACAAAATGCACTTAGTTAAGAGATCCGATTCATAAAACTTCTCGAAAAGTTCACCAATTCTTCAACACCAAAAATATAGGTGAACAATTTGTTTTTTTTTTTTTTTATGTTTCATAATTTTTAAAGCCACTAGGCTGATTCCTCGAGTAATTGAATATATCCACCTAATTCGCAGTGCAACATTATATTGATATTCTACTTCATTTTGTGCAAAACAGTTTTGTGCAAATAACTTCAAATTGCGTTGGGTTCAACGCCAAACATACTCGTCGTATATATCTTTTTTTCTTATAGACTAGGTTAGCTTTTTCATTTGGCTTTTCTAGAAAAACATTTTGCATTTACATAATAACAATTTTTCAGCAATCATTTCGTATGCAAAAAAAAAACATAAACAACAGCTTTCAATTCCTTTACAATATCTGACATCCAGATCCATGCATAACTTCGCTTATGAACATGGGCGTGCCAGCTCCCAAGCCCCCATCCGTTTTCTGATGTTCGTTCTGGAAGATTTTAGTAAAATTTGTTAATAAAATGTTGCTTTTGTAGGATATTTTGATATATTACGAATGTTACTTGAAATATTTTAATTAATAACTAAAACAAATTATAAATTGCACCAAAGAATAATAATTAAGCACCCTAACACCCCAGTAGACGTAATTCCGTTATCAGAGCATAAAAAGATTAGCTTAGCTTCGAGTCATTCCTAAAATGTTCCATATTTTAATTTAGCATTCCATTTCTTTAAGATTGTTAAAAAATCAAAAATATTGAAAATATTTTAAACATATTCTTATTGTTTCGCTAAACTTTTCCCTATAGGAAACAGGAGCTGTTTAAATAAAATAATAAAAAAAAACACAACAATCACAATATACCCTGTAAATTCTCTAAATTCTATAATAAGTTTATACTCTAAATTAAATTATAAATAAAACAATATACAGTTTAAAGTCTAAATCAAATTATAAATTTTGGGGAATTTAAATTCGGATTTTTTCCCGTTATGTAGCCACTTACGTCATCGAAATCACAATCGAAATAATGACTCTGGCAATCCATGCAGCGGCAACTTTCGGACATTTTGCAAGTGATGCCCCACTGTTTGGCCAGATCCTTGTAGATCTCCTTGGATGTCTTGTTGCTCATCATTTCGGGCGTCAGCAGACAATTCTGCTCCTGCTGCTGTTGCTGTCGTCGACCTCGACGAGATCTGGAGGCAACTGAACCGGATATGGAGCCAGATGCACAGCATGCCTCATTGCAGGCTTGGGAATTACTGTTGCCCGCAGCAGAGCCATTGGAGCAGCCAGCTGTGGGGCAAGGGAAATATGTAATGACGTTAGGGGTAAAACGGATTTCCACTTACCCTCGTTACCATAGCGATTCAGTAGGGGATCATAGAAATTGTGGCGGGCTGCTGCATTGCTTGTGCTCGGCTCCTCGTTGTCCTCCTCGGAATCGAGACCCATGTGCTGGTTGACCTGCTCACTGCACTGGGTGCACTGCTCATCTGTGCATGGCTGCTGTCCATCGCTGGCATCGCTGCAGGCGGCAAACAGATTATTCTGTTTGGCACGCACCGCAGCCATTTCGGTTTCCAGCAGAAACTCGTTGACGCTCAGCGTGTTCTCCTCGTTGTCGCTGTGCACCAGCTCCAGCTCGGTGACGCCCTCAATTTGTGGATGCTGTGGGTGTTCCAGCTCCTCGCCCTCGTTGTTGTTGTTGTGACTGTTGTTGTTATTGTTGCGAGTGCCACAGCTGCTGTTGTTATAGTTCTGCTGACAGTCGGGATCGTTGCAAATGCTATTGTTGCTATCGTTGTCGCTATTGTTGCTATTGTTGCTGTTGTTGCTGTTGCTGTTGCAGCTGTCGTCATTTAGGGTCAGCTGGTCCAAAGCGGCGCTCAACTGAGCAGCGCTCTGCCGCGAGCTATTCGCCGAGCTGCGTCGACTGTTCTGATTGGGCGTGGCACTATTCTCCGATGACAGTTGCCGCTGATGCTGATGCGACAGACGAGTGTTCTATGTGGGTAGTTGGGTAAATGCAATCAGTATGTGAATACACTCAACAAAACATATACTCAGAATCTAGAATATCGCCTGTATTTTCACAAAATTTCAGTTCAATTCAATAAGTAGATTTTACTAACATTTGTTTGATATGTTGTCTAAAATTGTTTAAATTGGAAAAAAATCCTTTCTAAAAATCCTTGCATTTCTTATTTCCTGAAATATATTTCTTTTAACTTTAAAACTACATATTTTAAAATTTAACATATTTTTGTAGATTGTCGTTTCTAAATATTTTAATACTCATTAGAGGATTAATATGAACTCGCTTAAAGAGACAGAAACTATTTCTGATATTTAGTGCTATCTCAATTTTGTGTGCCTTTTGGCAATTCTATGGCATATATTTTTATTTTATTTATTTTTTTGAGTGTAGGCATCACTTCTCACTTGCGCTGCACTTACCTCTTCTAGAACATACTCATAAGTGGGCGGCGGAGTGGTAGGCAAGTTGCTGCTGCTGCTGTGAAAATCCGCTGCTGCTTCACTGATGCAAGGAGCGCGACTCTGGTTGACAAAGCCTGCAAGATTATCAGATGTATGTTTACAAATTGTGTAATTTTTCTACTTATTTTTTTATAAATTTTTTTTGGAGAAGCTGTCATGCATATGTATTTATTTCGCATACAATCAAAATAGTATAGGCTGTATAAAAGAAAATGTATGTTAATAAATCTAATCTAAGATCACGTTTGATATTAAAGCAATATAATGCTAAAGAATGTTAAATATTGCTATTGCGACTTACTTTCGCAGATAAATATTAATAAATGCTCATATTGTTCCTTTATTTGCAATAGCAGTAGCAGTAGTAACTGCTGCTTAGGTAGCAGTTCTGGGGTAGCAGTTCTGAGAGCAAAAGAGCTAAATAAATATGCGATTCCTATACTAATAGCATAAGCTTACACTTCGGCTGATATGCTCTCGCTTTGCTCCCGTTCTAGCTGTAATTGCTACAGCAAACAGCATTCATTTTAGTTTTTAGCTATTGGCTCAGCTGTTGCACTGTTGAAATTCGTAGCAATAGCAATAAAAAAAAACGATAGCATTTTTAATCATTACTATAAAGCAATATTTATACATGTCTTTTGTCTTTGGTATAACATTGGTAAAGTGAATTGCACAATACTCTATATTTATTTAAAATAGATTTATTAAAATTTGTTCACAAGTTTCTTTTCGTTTTTTTTAATTGTTTTAATTATTTAAAAATATTTTTCTATCTCTATATTCTTTAGTAGAACATTATAAAAAGGAATCGTAGAAATTAAATATTTTAAATTGAAATGCCAAAAATATGATATTTTAAGTTTAGGACATAATGCAATTTCGAAAACTCAAGAAAATCTTTTCTTCTATCAGTTCTTTGATAATGTTAATAGCTTGAAAAAAATTATGAATATACGTCGAGGAAATGTTCTATGGTTTAAACAAAACAAAATAACGAGAGACCAATTTTCATGCAAATTAAAGACGCTTGAATACAAAATTCAGCCTTATTTTTGTTTTTTTAATCATTTACAGCACAATCATGCACACATATGAAACAAATAAAGCGTCTGCATGTGAAAATTGAAATAGTTCTGAAGTTTTTTGTTTTTTTTTTCCATTCTTACCCATACGCAAACTGTTGGTATTGGTGGCAGCTTTGCTTGGATTTGGTGGCAAGAGCAGCTTCCGCTCGCTCATTGAGCCGAGACTGTTGCAATCAACTGAATCAATGGTCGAGCTGCTTGCACCAACTGCCTGATGTTGTTGTTGATGTTGCTGCTGCTGCTGCTGCTGTTGCTGTTGTTGTTGTTGTTGTTCCAGTTCCTGTTGCTGTGTGCCCAATAGTGCCTCATTCACAGTGGGATCCGGATCATGCTCTTGCGATGTACTCGTGCTCCGTGAGCTGCCCATGCGAAACTTGAGTTTAAATGGCGCCATTTTTATTGGAATCCTATCAGGACTCTGAAGATTTATCCTAATTGTTCTTTCTTTATATATTTTATATTTTTGAATGGGGGTTATCTCTTTAAATGCGCATTGGATGGCGATGGGCTTATTTTGATTTTTACTTGAACAACACTGATGCAAAGTGATGGAAGAGAAGAGACAGAAAAAGACACAGAGAAAGAGAGAGAGAGAGATAGAGGTAGAGAGAAAGAGAAAGAGCATATAGATAGAGTTTACAAAAGAGTGAGACAAATAGAGTCAGATTAAAAGTTCAATCTGTAGTTTACCACAATAATTACTGCTTAAGAGTTAATAATTCAACTGATACAATTTCACAGCTTTACAACCATTAATATTTTTAATATTTTATATTTTCCACATTTATGTTACAAAACTAAACGTTTGTCTTTTACTTTTCGGTTTGTGGCTCATGCAAATTTATTCAAAGTTAAAATACATCAAAAATGTTGCAAGAAAATCTTACCTGCAACTTTAAACGGCAATAAAGGAATAAAAATCACGAAGAGCTGCAAATAAAGAGGAGAAAAATAATTATAATTGCCTTTATGCATTTAATTAATCACTGTGATAAGATTTCTTGTGCTGCAAAATACGATTATCATTGGCTTCTGTTGTTGTTGTTGTTGCTGCACGAATGATTAATGTGGATCGACAGGCGAAATAACAAAAGCACACACATATGTCTGCCCACGTGTAAGCTGCCCCACGTTGCTCATTGTATGTGGCACGTGCCACATTGCTCATACGCCCCGTACTCCAAGTACAGTGCACATGTGTTGTATGTTTATTAATTGCTTGCGTTTAGGCTACCAAATCAGAGCACACACCATACATGTCCTTGCCTCCGAAACATACACACACACACACCCACACCCACACATACTCCGACGCACACCAGCAAGCCTCACACCTGCAAGCCTCACACCTGCAAGCCTCATTTCATGGTTTAGTTTGTATAGTTTTTTTTAGTGCGCGACAAGTTGTAGCCAAATTTTAAGTGCGCACCAGTTTTCCTTTTGAAATGCAGCTTATGCTTAAGAAAATAACAACCACCACCCACCACCCACAACCAAGCCACCAACGGCCAACGCCCAGCGCCCAGCGCCCAGCATATGCCTCATTGTCATGCAGATTACACAAAAGCCACTTAACGCTTAGAGCGCTCATCTCTGAACTGCTGGCCTACTAGTACCAGTAGACCTGGTTATTATTATGCCTGGTGCCACCACCTGCCACCAAGAAAAACAACAAAAAACAAAAACGAGTAGAATCTCATTTCCGTGGCGGTGTGTTGCAAATTGGTCGCTTGCCTCAGGTTGCCACAATTGCCACATTCATAGGCACCACGCTTTAGCTATAGAATTCAAATACACTCTGCAAAAAATATAAAGTGGAATATTTCGGAATATCCGAAAATCGGCATCTAGGCTTAGGTCGAACCTTCAAAATGCCGTAACTTCGTCAAAACTCAACGCATTTTCAAAAGCAAGAGCGTTTTGATCATATTTTGGCCTCTAGATCAATCGTACATTTAAAGTTGAAAACGTAATTTTGGGTCGGAACATAAGTCAAAGTCCGAAAATCGGCATATGGGTCTGAGACTCGCCAAAAACCTACCAACCAAAATTGGTGACTGTATCCATAAAATTGTGAGAGATATGTGGCTTTATCGATTTGCGAAAATCGAATTTATCGTTTTTTTAGCTCCCTAGTGGTTGTAGGACCAAAACCTTGACAGTTTCTTTTGAGAGTACTTTCCAGTATATGTTCCAAGTTTCAAGTCTCTAGCTCTAAGTGTCGGAGAGATACGCGTTCATACAGACGGACAGACAGCATGACGGACATTGCACAAACTCAATATACTAAATACCTTCGGTATCTTAGTATAAAAATGTTCTATAAGCAAAAGCGAATGCTGTTAGTCACACCTATGCTTTCTCCGAGTGTAGAGCTAAAATTGCCTTTTAAAAAAATACTTTAAGCTGTGTGTCAAACAGTGAACAGAGTTATAGGCGTGACCGATTATATATATTTTAAGCTGTTCATATTTGCAGGCAATAAAATTCTAATTGGTATTGACATAACAAGCACACAATACTTACCGTGCAGCCGCTTCTGAATACATATATTTATTTACCCCAACACTTTGCTGATTGCATGCACACAAAAAATGATTGTGAATTTCAATTTGTTTTTGCTTGTGTGTGTTTGCAAGTCACACACACACCCACACCCACACACACACCCACACACTCACGCTCGCAATCAATTCTTGAGCCTGACAAGGAATGCAACATAAATGGAGACCTCCAGATGCGCATTAATAAGCCCCCGCCTTATGTGAAAGCAGGGTATATTAAGCCATAAATAATGTATGTGTCCATCTGGCAATTAGTCCTTTGACTATTTCGGTAGTTGAACACATTAACATTTAGCCCTGAATTTGTATACTTTACAAACTTCAAGTGTGCCAAGCGACAACTTTCGCTTGCAACATTGCCTTGAGGCATGACTCAACTTCTCTCGTTTTCTGTCGCTTTTGGGCTTAATCTATTAATGCCTTTAACTGGGTCACAGTTTCAATTTGGTGCATTTGACAGCCTAATAAAATATATATATATATATATATATATATCTGCTCGTCTTTCAACTTTTGTACTCTGTATGCTGTATAGAATATTCTATAAACTACCAGGAAACTTGGATTTTTTATTTATGTGCATTTCCCTTTGTTGGACTACTTTTTAATTGTAAAGATTGTAAGCTTAAGATTATGACTTAAGGGCCGGATCAAGATATGGTTGTCAAGTTCAGGGTATATATTCTTGGCCAGTTCGTTTATTCCAGAATAAAAAAACTTAATTATATTGTCTTCTTACTTCTCATTTTTTTCATATTCTAGATTTTAGATTGTGAACTATTGAAATAGGTTTTTTTTTTATATATTTTAGATATTAAAATATAAAGCTGCATTTGTTAACGTTAATATTAGCTATTTTGAGTACACCTTGTTAGTTCAAATGTTGTTCAGAGTTATATGAAAACATTGCACGTAATATTTATTTAAATCAAATAAGATAACTCTTTAATATTTATTTCTCTTTGTTATGATTGCTTTCAAGTGCTTCAAATATACTGACCTAAAGTGATTGATAAAAACTTACTGTCTGACAATAAATAAGTTGCAACATGCATCAATATAAGAAAAAGAAGCAGCACTCAAATTTTGGAAATAAGTACAAGTCATAAAATCAAAATGATGCTTTTAGCCATAAAAATATTAAGAAAAAAAAAAAACTGCGGCAACTGTTGCATGCAATCAAATTGATGGTTTTGCATATTTTAACAGTCCAAAGCGAAATTAAATGGCTGCGTTACATATATATATATATATATATATATATATACATATATATATTTATTTCAGTTACTTAATTTCGCTTGTGTCAAAAGGCAAATAAAGGCGCATCGGCAGAATAATTAGGAAAAATGAATTTCAATTGTGCTTCGCTGCTGATATCACGCGGTTTCTCCATTAAACAAATAGACAAACAAGTGTCCTGCCGCAGGCATGTGTCAGAAGCCTCATGCCGAATGATGATGAAACGCATCAATATTGGCCAATTGATAGCCTGACCATGGCGTCATTCAGCAGCGAGCAGCGAGCATACGGCTACAGGACCGGACGACAATAAAGAAAACCAACACACGCAAATATACACACTCGCACACACCCACACCCACACATTGTGAAGGGAAATTAACACAACGCAGTAAACAGAGTAAGGCGAAACCGCAGACGGAGCAAGCAAACAAATAATTTAATGCTTAGGTGGGGTGGACATTGATGGGTTCTGCTCCCTAGGAAAAGTGATATCGAAGTGAGTAAACATCAAGTAAATGGACATGAATGAGAGTTCTGAACGCGCTGCTATCAATTTAGTTATTAATATGAAAATATATATATTTGTGTTTTGTGTTTCTATTGTCTTGGAGCGATAGGAAAAATCGAAAAGCACACATATGACACAACCTTGAAGCAAAGTGCAATTGTCCTGCAATTTTGTGTACTTACCAATCGTGTCTCAGTTGCTAAGACTGTAACTGAATATGTATATTGGTGTGTTCATTGTCTGTCTGGCTGACCACTTATTATATTTATAATTATTATGATTTTGTCTCTGTATAAACCACAATTGACTTTCAGTTATTCACACTTATTTTTTTCAGCTGTTTAAATTGAGGTTTTTTCTCTCTTTTTTTTGCTTTTTAAAGTGCTTTCAACTCGCTAAATTCTGCCACAGACTGTCGAAAGTTGCCTTGGGACACAAGC
Source organism: Drosophila kambysellisi (assembly GCA_035042185.1). Lineage (NCBI taxonomy): Eukaryota > Metazoa > Arthropoda > Insecta > Diptera > Drosophilidae > Drosophila > Drosophila kambysellisi. The sequence goes on along the minus strand of JAWNLS010001251.1, from coordinate 6,940,274 downwards.
TTTTTATTATCCTGTCGAAAGCTTTTATTGAGCTTGGTCAAAGCAAAGCGCATGCGCCTTGTGAGCTTCCGGCTTTTCTGTCCCCAATGTTTTGCTTCGTTTCATGCTTTGCCCGTCAAATCCTTGCCCTCTTTGCTTTGTTTCGCAAATTCGCGTGAATGAAAATTTGAAGAAGCTTTATTCAAATATTTTATACAAATTAAGAATTGATAAAGGGCAAATTTCCAAACACACAAATATGCAATACACATTCAAATATCCATTATGCCATAACGTGTTTATTTAAATGATTTTAGAGTTGTATTGCATTTTGGGCTTATTTAGTACATTTTGTTTGTAATTAAAAGGTGTGTATACACTGCGACTGCTCTGATTTTTGGCGGGAAGCAGTAAACAAAATTAAATGAATCTCAATGTCAGCAGCAGTTTCAGCTTCACTTGTAGAGTAAATTCCTGAAGTATGAATTTATCTTTTGTATTATTAAGTATGATTTATTTTCAAGTTACTACAAAAGCAATGCGACAAACAACAAGTTAGCAAAGAGGCTGCCTGGGGTCTTGTCGATCTACTTAAATGTTTAAATGCCAAGGAAAAGGTAAGCAAAAGTGCAATTTATTTTAGCACAGCTTATGATTAATTAACTTTAATACATTGATTAGCTCTTGCTGGCCAAATACTTTTGTCGATTGCCATTGAATGCTGGCAGCTTTCGTGTGCTGCAGCAGTTGCAAGATCTAAGAATTCTGACAGCCACGGAATATATTTGCAGGTATCCGAAAATGTATTTATTTATTTAATAAAACTAACCAACAACATAATCTAATAACTGACAGCATCGAAAATGAGGAACAATTACAATTGATTTTAATCGAGTTCCTGGAAAATCAAAATGTGCTTCTCTCTAATCTATTCATTTCAGCTCTTTATGGTGAGTATTTGGAACTGTAAAAATAACAATTATTGTTAATTAATTGTTCTCTTCAGATTCATTAAATACTGTGAGACTGAATAGCATTCTCGAAAATGCTTTGCGGCATCTCTTCAGCGCTCTTGCTGACAATCCAAAGATCAGCAATCTAAACTATGTGGATTCGTTGTGTAAATCTTTACCTGGTACGTTCTTTATTCTAAAATAAGTATTAACTATTGACAAATCCTTTAATTATGTTGTGTAGATGATGTGTTACTCAATGTCTGTATGCAAATGCATTTGAATATACTATTGGAGTTGCACGAGGCTGCCGATGTTAGTCTTGCCTTTCAGCAATTTAGCGCATGGATTAACGAGGGCGTCGATGAACTGATCTTTGTCAAACAGATATCGGGAAAAGTAAGTACATGATATGTATATAGACTACAGATAACCGTTAAATATACTTTTCTGCAGCTCTTTGGCGGTCATCAGCAGGAAGCCTTATCACATCTGTTCAAATTATCTACTGCTATGAGTTTTAAGCAATGGAAATTCTATCTGATATTGGTACAGTCCATTGCCAGCAGTTGCAGTGCTGAGACGAGTACATTTATTAAAAGTAAGCATAGATGGAGTTCAGCATAATATCTAACAATGCTGATATATCTACTTTCCTCCAATAGAATACCTTAAGAATCGTCTACAGCACGTTGCTAGTTTGGGCTGTCAACTTTCGCTATTGCATCTTCTGCTCACAGCTCGCGCTGCTGCGGCGACTACGATGAATATTCAACAGAATTTGGACAACTATGCCCAGTGGTACAAGCAAAACATCGGTGAAATGTCCTATGTGCTGAGCGCGGAGCAATTTCAATCAGTATTAAATATTCTCGAAGATTCCATACATTACGAATTGGAAATTGATTATCTTGAGGTGAGCCAACAATTTTTTAATTTGTCACATATACACTTTAATGAATTATTGTTCAGATTCATGCCGCGATTGCCATCTCTCCCGGCGGCAAACTCGTTCAGTCTTATAAAACCAAATGCAAGGCTCATTTATCGCGTTTAAAAGCTGCCAGCAAGCAAAAAGATGGAAAATAATAATATTAATCCTTTACATCTATATTTACAAACTCTTCACCAAAAATAAAGTTAAATCAGCTAACAAAGTTATAGCTTTTGTGAACGTCCCTTGCCCGCAAGCGGCTTATTGCGTTCATCCCAAAGCGTTACTCCATCGCAGGCACAAATTCGCTTAAAGTTCTGCAATATGCCAGCCGAACGGGCAATAATGCCGCAGGCAATTCTATTCAATGAAAGGAAGTTCATAAGTATTTGTAACTGAACTTCGTAGATAAGACCGCAATTTTACTTACCTCTCCCCTGAATTGCCATCGATTAGACTTTGTTTGTTGCCACCGCAACCCAAATCATCTGCATTGGCTGTTATGACCACAGCACGTCCAATGATGTCCCAAATTTCCAAGCCGCTGTCCACAAAACGGAATGTTGCACGGCCCGTTTCATCCGCGCGTATGTTGCCCAAATCACCGGCATGTCGTTTATTTTCCGACGCATCTGGGCTACCGTGCGGAGATTTACGTGGATTGTAGTGGTCCCCAACCGATGCACAACCCTCGGATACATCTCCACTCTCGTGAATGTGAAAGCCATGTAGCCCGGGCGCCAATCCGTCTACGACGCCATCCACAACAACGCCAGCCTGCTTTGCAGTAATTGTGGTGAATCGCACTGCGCCCTGCACAGGTGTCCGATCAACGACACACCCCGTTGTATTGACAAGTGCCACAGCGGATTCACCACCAAAGCCAGAGAGCACAGCACGCCGCCCGGTGGATTCGATTTTGTCCTGCACCTGAGACCAAGGCAATGTGGTCTGCACAATCACGCGTCCCTCAATCGCATCAATTTCGACATGACCCAAGCCTTCCAGAGCTTGCCGAAGTTTGTCTACGTCTGATTTGTCGTTTTTGCGTATTTGAACGGCAAACTCAATCTATGGGTGTGTGTTAGTGTGTGTGTAAAAGAAGCATTTTATTATTTATTACCTTAGTAGAGTCCATTTGCGTTGTTTAGAAAAGAGGGTCCAAAAAACAAAAACTGCAACAATGATAAGCTATCGATACATCTCTAACATCGTTTGATGACATCGATAGCTAACATTTGAACTGAGTGCGGTGTGCAATTTATATCGATATTTATTTAAATGCACGAAAGAGAACAGTTTGCGAATAAAGAATTGAATTAACTAAAGTCGTATGCGTTTTGGGAGGTAGGTTATACAAATAGGCCATATTTGGCCCGTTGTGATGTCGTGTGAATAGAGACTTAGACAGAAAGGTTAAAAGAAAAAAGAAAGGAGGCAGAATGGACTATTACTGGATATAATAAGCCTTAGCACACAGAATGCAAAGACTCAACGCTTACGACCAACACGCCGGTTCTCATGCAATTAAGACCAAAAATCAATTACAAAGATCAACAGTATTTTTGATTTTTATTTGTATTTTTATTTTTTTGCAAGTTGAGTTTAACTTACCTAAATTTATTTTATTGCACCTTAAATTTATAAATATTTACAAATATATATAAGTATCAAATCTATGTTCTCGTTCTTAAGTATAGTACTTTATAAAATCACATATTTTCGTTTCTCAATATGGGAATCACACACAACCCGGGGTCTGTGTAGCCCAGAGTGGCACTGGAATATGCTGAAGTGACCAACTGGTTTCAGCCAAATTTTACTGCATCGTTGTGGATGTGGTGTGTGCTCGCGATGTGGACGGTGATTGCTCCAATGAGCCGACTGCAATGCCATTTTCAGCAAGATGTAGTTGCGGATCTACCTCGGAATATGGCGGAGCCGGCAATGCAGCAAGGCCAATCCTGGTAGTCTCCATAGTTGCCATTGGCGTTGCTGGAGCTGCTGCGGCTGTTGGAGTGGTTAGATTGCACATGCGTATGACATCGTCGTAGCTGGGCAGATCCTTGTCATCCTTTTCGAGCTGCTCGCGTATGCGTTCCGCCTCCGGACTATTTGGTTCAATGAAGAATATGTCGTTGAAGCTTCTGGGACCGCGACCCAGCTCCACATTGTTCTGCAGATCTGCAACACAGTCAAAATAATTCCAACATTAGTAATCTATGGTAAATATATATTTATTAGAAACAATTTAATTTGTGTACCGAGCCGTTGACGCTGAAGTTGTCTTTGACGATTCATTAACATGGATCGGTGAATTCGCTGTGCCAGCTAACAAAACGAATTTGAAAACAATTGTATGATATACATATATATTGTCAAATAAATATGAATAATTATGCGTATTAATTACGTATATTAGCTGGCTTATGACGAGTATGGCAAACAGGAAGCCCAACGCCACCACTAAATTGGTTGCCAAAGACATATTGCGTTTGAAAGAAACTGAATTCGATTCAATTCATATAGCTATAAACCATAAGAAAAAAATCGCCAAATAATAAGAATAATAGGCAACTTGCGTGCCGAGTGGATCAAACAGCCAAAAAGCGATTAGATAAACCAACACCTCCACATTTGGCACACGTTACCATTTTGATTTGGATTGCGATTAAATTGCCGTTGCCTTTGCCGGCTTCTTTGGCACCTGGGTGGGCAAATCTTTGCTAGTCTTCGATTCTCGATGCGCACACAGAAGCACAACAGTGGAAGACAGCCGAAGATCACAATGACCACAATCAAAAAAACACCCAAATGGAGGGCAAATTCGTAGCCAAAGTTCATGGTACACTTGGATTTCGATAGGAAACTGTATGAAATGGATTCCGGCGCATACTTTTAAGCACGCCCGCAACAGGCAACCGTACGTTGGACACTAATCAAAGTTTCGTGTGTATATAGAGAGGAGGACGAATGATATGCCCATAACTATATACATATGTACACGATTCGTATTTTCGCATTTGTCGCGGCTTGTTCAATTTGTGGAGATAAGATTGTTTCCAAACAGCCGCACTCAATTAGATAAACGCTGTCGCTAAACTAAAACGCATAAGCCATATGTATGTTGTACCATAAACATTTAGAAAAAATTGAGAATTTTATTCATTATCAAAATCTGGACTAGGTCAAAAACATTTCATTTCTTGTGGTACAAAAATCATATTAAAAAAAAATTAATCAGAATATACCAAAAAGCTAAATAACAAAACAAAAAAAATATATATATTTATTATTATGTTCAAGAATAATTGACACAAAAACTCTTTTGAGTGAGTTCAATTCCAGTTGTGCTTGAAGTACAAATATAGTTTTTCTCTCAGTGTACCTACAAGTCACATGTGGAACATGAATTACGTACATATATACCAAGTCACAACATAATTAATTAAGCAAACGATATGTCTTTCACTAATACCCACATAAGCTACTCACTTTGTGATCCGTTACCATTGTTGCGAAGTAAACAACAGCATCGGATAATCCAGATAACCGCACACTAACAGAATAGAAAACCAGAATTTGAAAACTAATTGAGACCAGGATGAAGGTAAGTTATACCTGCAGAATTACATAGGAAAGGAGGCCAACTAGCAGGAGCAGTACAAAGTATTGGGGACTCGCTTCCATTTTGCAGCAAGTTCAGTTGAAGACTAAATCTAGCTTATCAACAACGCTGATATGGACAAGGTAATCACTTCTTTATCAAAAAAAAAACACTTCAAGGCACACATTTTGTCTACATATTTTTATTATACTAAGTACATACCCAGCGATCGTTGCGCCCGAACTCGCAATATTATATCCCGATTATTGGTTGCAACACTGCGTGTAGTGTCATTGCGCTTAAATATGAAATAATATACCAAACCCTTGAAAACAAACTAAAATTAGATTAAAACTGCTTATAGTGCTTATATAAAAACAGACTTTACCATTATGCAAAAGTACAAAGCAACAATAGTAAAAATTACAAGGATAAAAAATAAAAACATTTTGTACGAGCCTAGGAACGGATTTTATTAGGAAGCGTATGAAATCCGTTGGGCTTGAAAAGTCACATAGTACTGAAAATGTTTTACACCTAAATCCAGAGACAATCTTATCAGTCAATAACATACTATATATGTTTGTTCAATGACGGTAAATAAAGGGAAGTAATTCAATTTGGATTCTCGCAAAAAGCAATTGTTGAAGTTTAAGGCCTCGATTAGATTACCTAAAATATATATTTATATGTATGTGAAATAATTATCAACCAAAGAGGGAATCCTTTGGCAGTTAGGAAGCGACCACAAATACCTTCATGTACTTCATGTACTGGTTTCCATAACACGTAGCAGGCCCAGACGCCAAATCGCAAACAACAGCAACAAATCGCACACGATAGAAACAATAAAAAAACACCAGCGAATATCGAAAGAATACCACTCATTGTCACTTGGTAATCGAGTTTAAATTTTAAAATATTGATGGATTGTTATCGATTAAATTTTGAATACTTTTGTTGCCAAAATATTGGCATTACCCCATACAGAAGCCGTTTGTCAACTGATTGAATTCTTTTGCTTCCCGAATTTTGATGCATCTTATCAGTTTAGTCGCACCTGTATGCGAATGTATATTATGGCTTTGTGATAAGAGACTCGTTTTACATGTGATTAGATAAGATTTGCATCATCGGAGGTAAATTGTGTTGCAGCAAAAGCGTCCAAGAATAGACTACACATTTAGTATATTTACAGTAAAAACTTTACAGCTTAGCAATGTAAAGAAAAACAAGAAAAATGGCAAACAAAATAAATATCCAGTCAGGTGCGGAAGCGTTAATGGATTTAAGATTATGTAAAACATGAGCTCATTATTCGCTGGGCAAAAACACAGAGCAGTAATAAATCTATTACGGACTTGGCCAAAACCAAGCCATTAAACTGGCCAGCTTCGAAACAATTACGTCACAAAACCCGGGAAAACATTTTTCACATGTTCCACTAAATTAAAATGCGGCTTTTGTGATTGAGACATTTCAATGTCAGGTCAGAAAATTATAGACACTCAGTTGCATAACAAAAGTAATTTAATTATTTCATTATCTATGACTAAAGTGTGTCAATCTCCTCTTTGAATATTGCTCTATTTGGATTGAGAAATGTAATTGAAGAAATGTAATTGAATTACTTTAAAACTTATTACCCCAAAGTGCAAGATCCAAAATATTTTCATTCCACTTAAATATGAGTAATAATTTGTTAAGAAAGAAAGACAAAAGCTACAGCTATATTTAATTTTCACTTGAACCAGGTCATTGAGTGGCTATTGAACGGATATTTGGGGTATTCTTACTTTTTATACTGCTTTGTTTATTGTACTGTAATCACATATTGTTGATAGCTGATTTTATCGTTCATTGTTTGACGTCATTAACATTTATAACTCAGATTGCTAAAACTGAAGCGACATTTATAACAAATCTGATGCGAATTAAGCAAAAACAAACAAACAAACTTAACTATCTTATTATGAGCATTAAAATAACAATATTTAAAAAAATTTCAGTGCTCCAAATTAATTGTTATCATATCAACATAATTTTCATTAACGTACGCAATAAAAAACATAATGCCGATAGTGGTTAATGAATAATTTGGGGTACGGCCAACTATTCTCAACAAGGTGCTCACCTGTGACCGTTTCGACGGCCGTACCGGGTGGATCAACGCGTATTGTACGCAGTACACGGCCACGACCACGGCGTAATTGTGACGTGGGCTGGGCCTGATCTTGGACAACCGATTTTTGCATCGCACACACGCAAATAAACTGCAAGAATCAAAGGGTGACCACGAGGGACCAAAACTCGGCAAAATGTTTACCAACTTACGCGAATTGCAATGCACAAAATTATAAATAATGCCGCATAAACTATACAAATACCAAAATCGACAGCCATTTCAGCAAATTATATTTTTTTGTTCGACACGCTCAAGTTACTTTTTTATAATGACTAATTCGAGTGCAGAACTCAAAGCTAGCCACATATTGATAAACTAAACCTTTTGTCTTATCGACAAATTGTATATATGTATATACATATGTATGTATATATACATTATAGATATGTATAGCTGACATCTCTTGCATATACATTCTGCTCTATATATATCTGTGTGTATAATTCAATAAGTCACTAAATATACATATAGCTAATGATATCCGTTATATCGATTACATATGATCGGGGGTTTTTTTGAGAAGACATTAATGCAATTTAGACTTCCGATTATACGCACCCGAGTCTTCCACTGTATTATTGCGATCTTCCCGTTTTTTTTTCCGATAACAAATATAGCACAACTATTGGAAATGTAAAATGTACTCAGTTTGAATGTTGAAATGTTAAACGCCACTTACAATAGCCACAAACAGAAATAAAAAAAGCGAATAGAAAAAATCGTTCAGAAACATTATTTCTGGAATTTCGCACCCACCGTTTGTGGTACGAGGCGAGTATTGATTGAACTCGGGAAATTGGTTAATGAACTGAAAGGCTTTTGCGGAATAACCGTTTCCAATATCGACATACTTTTGGCGATATGTTATCTTATCAATACAACTTTTAACTGCATTCGCTTTAGGTGGTCTATCTAGTTCCATGTTTAGTTGGAGCTTAATCTTACCCTCGACTGCAAGGTGCAACATAATTTCACGGCGCAACTGGACGCGTATATTCCGTTGACCCAACTTGATCCTGACAAACAGATAGCACTCCTTTATTTAGTGATATGAGTTGAAAAGCCACTGCAATTGAACTTGAGGCTTACCCGCAAAATAAGTGCCACAGCGATTCCAATTAGAATGCCACAAAACCAATACTCCGTATGCATTCGTAGTTTTTTTTATAACTTTGTTTTATAATTTTGAAAGTTTCGTAGAATAAAGCAAATTTGACTTTTTGACTTTTAAATCCATAACCGAGAAAATCAACTTAAAAGCAAAACTGAACAGAGCGGTGAAGATCGTCGACCAAGTTTATGATATGATTATGATAATTGATATGGTTTCTTTAAGCTAATCAATATTGATCCTTAGAATGCATTAATTTTATCTCTGTATAGAGTTTAAAAAGCACTCACCACCAGCCACGCGAACTCGATCTCTGCGATAGAAGCTCCAATTCCAAAATGATCCGAAATAGGTCTGAGCAACAAATAAAACTTAAGCTGCTTATAGGTTAATCAACTGAATGGGCAGCGGCTTACCCTCAAAAGTATGAACATTATTAGTAGAAATGATCCGTAATAATACCATTCCAAAGGATCCATTCTAAAAACAACGAAGATATACGAAAAATACGCACTCACAGTTGAGCGAACAACAGGTGAATAAAAATGAGGATGGGCATAAAATGAAATCCAGCCGTCAACGGATGTATAAACAGATAACAAACTGTAGACTGATTACTTAATGTCACTATTTTTAGATATTATCACTAAACGTTTATCTAAAAGCGCTTACCATTTGAATCTTCCATGTATCTCATGCCTCTCAACACCGGGTCATTAGTAGATATTTTCATTTTATCAATACAACGTTTGAATAACACCTTTAAAAATTTAACGATTTTGCTACAGACAAATTGTTCAACATTCAACGGGACTATATCTCACCAAAAGAAAAGCAAATGTTAGTAGTAGAAAAATAGGCAACAGCTCCCAAAACGAACGGTTCTCATACATTTTCTAACAAAATAATTTATTGTTCATTTGCATAAACTACAAACGGTAAACAAACGACATTCGAATCCTAATAACGACTAAACAACTTCAAATAACTTCTAACAATACAATAAATCCCGTATTCGTTCTTATCTGCAATTTATCTATCTTCTCCAATGATTATTGATATAAGCTTCATTATCTTATCTAAGCCAGATTCCCATTGAGTAACTGAGGAAACAAAACGGGTAACAGATAAGCAGCTAACAAGTCCATGAAAAATATAAAAATTGCCAACTCAGATAAAAGCAAATAATAATGGCCTAGTTAAGTAAGCTAAACTTAGAGATACCCTGTACACAGATCATTAATTTATTATCATAGTTTTATTTCCAAATTTCCATTTGACATTTATGTGATCGATATATCAATTTTAAACCTATCGGAAATTGATATGTTTCTGTATTCTCGAAACGAAAGAAATTATATTATATACCGATTTGCTGAACATGGCTAGATCGGTTTGGATTTCGGTAATAGCCTTAAATTTGAGGCTGTTACTGCTAGTGGATTTGCACGAAACAGCCAAGTTATTGATAATATATTAATATATATTGATACTTTTGTTAGGCAAGACGGACATGGGTAGATCGTCTCTGCTGTTGCCAAAGATCACGAATATATATGCTTGATGAGGTCGGAAATGCTTCCTTCTGCCCGTTACACACTTTGTCATAGCACCATTATAGCTTTTTTCCCAATTTGCTAATGGGTGCACGGTATATCAAAATTGTGTTAAGAGATAAGTGCTATTTTGGTAATTTTCCTAGATGGCAGCTCATTTTGATTTCGTCATTTCATTGTTTAGCTTACCGTAAGAACCATATTGCCTTCGTATTCTTTTTATAAGAATTGTGATATATTCTTCAAGAACAAATCTTCCAATGTTGCACGTAATCTTTGAATGTGTAAGGAAATGAAATAAGATATTAACTGCTTTTATGTTTGCCTCTCCATGATCAGTGCTCACCAAAATTAAAAACATTAGGACTATCAATAGAAACCACTTCAGTACCACATCCATTGTAAATAAACTCAATCAAAGCAAAAATCGACGACAACTTGGTTAGACCAACTAAATGAGACTGAATCATCTCCAGCTACGCAAATTCATCAGCTGATCAGTTTATCTAGAAAGCTTACCGTTGTTTGGAGCAGCTCGGGTGGATTCGCTAGTGTGGTTGGTCTTCTTACAAGCTTTTGCAACGAACTTGAAAACAACAAAGATTCTTATCAAATATGGTTCGCATTACAACACACATATATACACATGTAATAGCGGCTCACCAGTATTATAAACAATGTCATTAGAATAAAACCAGAGACTATTTCCCAATAATCAGACATTTTGAGTATCCAATAAATAATAAAAGCGCGACAAACTCCATTGACAGCCGCTTAATGACTGCACGATTAGGATTGTCGATGAATGGTCTATCGGTTATTATTATCTGGACGGTGGCCAATGTTCTTCCCATTTAAAACACTCATTCACAGATAACCCTAGCTTATCTAATCGACAGGAGTGGCAAAAGGTTGTCGGATAATCGCAGATATTGAAAAAACTTACCATTTATTATTGTAGACGAGCTCTTTTTGATGATCACAATTACCTTTGGAACAGCAAAGAAATATGTAAGATGGTGTTACGCAGGAGGAGATAGGTGGGGGACATCTCAATTTTGCAAAGACACAAAGGGGCTTAGCTTTAAGTTTACGAGAAATTTATAACTCGACCTCAATCTTCACAAAAGTGGGTCATTCCCTTCACATAAATCAGGGCACGCCCTTGATTAATTCCTTACTTACATAACAAATAAACCACACAACGAGAATTAAAAGAAATATTGCAACAAACAGGGAACTCATCGTTTTAATTTGAACTCTGCGCCAATAAAAATATAACTAAACACAAGAAAGTTATTTAAAAGTTATTAAAAAATACTCTTATTCCCTTATCGCAATTCTTATCGCTCGACTGCAGTGATTGTCAAATGCAGCTTGAACAATTAATCTAAAGTACAGCTAAACTGAATGACACTGTTAATTTTCGAACCTAACAGCAGCGTTATTAAAATAAGAAAAAACAAGTAAGATGCTGTAGTCGAGTTGGCTCGACTACGATAAATACTTAACCCAGTTAAATATATTTTACTTTTATTGGCAAATTTCCATTTAAAATGATTTGCACTCAAATGTTCAGTTCTGCAGGTGCATTTCTTACAGAGTATTTTTGCTCACAAGCATATACATACATACATACAGACATACATACGTACACGAAACAGTACTTATCGGGGCTCTGCAGAATACACACACAAATATATTGACGCTAGCGTCGATTATCATGCCATCTCTTTCTCACACATGCGCTCACCTATATATACAGAAAATGCTTGCGGCTGCTGATAGAAATGAGATCAATATGAGAATATATTTTCGACTATAACTTTGGTGTTTCTTGTCCGATCTTAATGAAATTTCCGCAATAAAGCTTACCGTTAATCCTGCGACGCTTTGCGTTTGCATAGGCAACGCACCCAAGCTATAAAATATAATAATTACTAATAGTTAACGCAATGAATATTAGAATAATTTTTACCTTAATCAAAATACAACAAGGCAGAATGAAATATAGTATGCATATAAATAGACCACTTGACATTTTGAGAACAGACGTAAGCTGGCCAATCCTTTACAGCGGCAATTGGGAATCGAACTGAAGAATTCCAATGCCAAAAAATAAAATAAACGGAAGAAAAATGTGTGTTTTGCGGAATCAAAAAGTAATTGAGATAAGCACATGGTTTTTTATGCGTGCTATTTTTTAATCGTACAGTTGTGTCTTATCGGGTAAATTACTTATAACGCAACACATCTTTGACAGCCCTGAGATATGTACATATGTATGTATGTGTTTTGGTATGGAGCCTTTAATTAAACGCAACTTTTTGCCCTAATTGAAATACTCGTTATAAAGGTCACGAAATTTGTTACCAAAAACCCAAACAAAACACAAAATAAAATACAAACTTCAAGTTCAGAGCAACAGCTACAACAATTGACCCATTTAATAAACAAAAAGCAATTACAGTGAGCTGCACAAATAATTAGGGGGGAGTATAAAGAAAAAACAACAACAAAAAATACTTGCTGAAATGATAATGTGATGAATAATAAGCAAGCGCTTGGGAGAGTCTCGGAATTAGAGGGCAGACCGCTTCGAATCCCCGAGCAAAACAATGGAATTTGTAACAAAATGCGAATTTCTTGCAACCGTTGTTTACAAATCGTCAATGGAACGCACGGATTTATGGGCAGACCGGTGGGGACAGGGAGATCGACGCCTTGAACCGATATTAATTAGACCGCATAGCTGAGCATTTCTTTTGTTGGCCGCACCAATTGGCAACGCCTCACAGTCTGCCATTAACAAGCCAAGCAGCCAGGCATGCCTAATCTGGAGGTGATATCAATGCATTCACTCACCAACGACAAGGCGCACGCTTCGTGGCTCACAACGCTCCAGATTGCTAACAATGAATTAATCCCAGGGCGTTGCAATTGATTTTTATTCAATTTTTTTTTTTTTTTGGTATTGTACAATGATACATTTGTATTGAAATATTGAAATATGCAAACTTTATATACATAGCTACAATCTTTTTTTATCCATTTTAAGTGCTTTTGTTAACCTATCTTCATGTTTTATATATTTATCAATGTTAAATGTTACTCTGATAGCTAACAATAAAATAAATATTTATTTTAGTGATTTTTTCTACTCATAGAAACTGACAAACATAATCAGAGTATCAAAGACTTAATGCTGTCAAAAGTAACTCTAGTTATAATTCAGAAAAAACAGGATTTTTCTTCTTCTACATTTAGAGTACATTTTTATTAAAGTTAGAAAAATGTCTATATTTTCTAGGGGTGTCTTATTTTTTAAATTGGCTAACATTGGCTTGCTTCTTACCCATATTATTATTAAACCTTAGTCAAAAATGCATATAATTTAACATTTAAATATAAATTTTAGCAACCCGTTGCCCGTTGCATATTTATATCATAAATTAAATACCAATATCACAACTGAAAATACTAATTAGTACTATCTACAGCTACTCCAATAACATAATTAATATCGCTCACAATCCACTCGCTGATAGGCTAAATATCATAGCTGAATCAGCTAACAAGATCACAGCTAGATTTTAAGCAAGTTAACAATGTTTAAGCTCACGGCTCTATTTCAAATTAATATTCACTTCCTTCCGCTCCACCTGATAATTATGCGTGTGAGTAACTCATGGAAAAACATTTGCATTTCTTTGCAACGCCCCGCCCCCCCTAAACGCCCATCTCCCCTTCTCACTCCGGCTCAATGTCAAGTTCAAGCCATTTCCGCAAGACCAAATATTGCACTGATTTTCGTAAACCAAAACCAAAACCAAATCTTGATAGCACTTAACTGATTTAAAAGAGAAAAAAAAAAAAACTTACAAATCATGCGGTGCACAAGTTCCGGCTGTTGTTTGTTTTTTACGGTTTTTAAGCTGGTCCATTGTTCAGCAATGTGAAATGAAAATTCCCCAATGCTCTGGTGGGTGTGCTGTCAGTTAAGTGTGTTTAAGCATATGGTGGTATGAATGTCTTTAATAATGAGAATCAAATCAAAAAAAAAAAAAAAATACAAAAAAAATCAAAATACACACCCAGCATAATGCCAACAAGATTGAGCACAAATTAGACAAAAATTACTTAATCTAATGTTTATTGCGTATGAGCAGATAGCTAATTTAATGAGCTGCCAGCGCCCAGAATGTCCAAATCTCAACAATGTAATTAATTTCAATTCGCCACTCATCGTTTGGGGCGAAAACAAACCTTGAACTTCAGCTCCAAGCCACGGGTGTATTAATTAGAACGTTCACAAAGATCACTCGACTCTGAGAGTTACTTTCACTTTTGTGGGCCACAAATAATACATAATAATAATAATAATCATAAAAAACAAATGAGCAATTAAATCATAATCGTAATTCTTGTGAAACACCCAAGACCCATCAAAATGAAAGGCGTTGTTAGCCACTTTGTGATATAATTTTTACGTATTGTATTTTGTTGAGCAAACTTGGAGCATTCAGGCTAATTGGCTTAAAAACAACACATTGTTAACAAACATTTCTTTTTGAACCCACTCTTAACATTTTCCACTTGCTTTGACTTGAGAAGTTTAAACATTTCTTAGCTCTTCAATAGAGATATATAACTTATTATTTATTCACTTTAGTCACTTTTAAGATACAAATGGAAGTGAAGTTATAAATATAATTACCACATAAGCAAAAACATTTTTTTGTTTTTCTAAAAATTAATTTCTATAAAAATGTACTTAGTTGTTATATGAAATACATTTAAAGTGATTTGATATATTTATTTAAATAAAATGATTTAAAAATCTACTTAGTTGACCTTTTATATCAACTAAAAATTATTTGCCATATTTGTTTTACTTATAAACTTATCACGAGACACTTGGATTCGTTTCCTTAAGATATCTCAAATCTGTTTAGCACAGTTATATTTAACTATATTGCTTAAGATAAGTATCTACAACATTTCAAGCACGATTAATTTTATAGGTCTGAGAACATAGTCTACTAATTTATAGAATAAAAGTATTTTTGTTAAAATAGCCTGCAGTTTTCATTTATTTTATTACATAACAAATTTGAAAAAAAAAAAACCCATTAATAGTATTAATAAAACAAGACTTAACGTTGCAGTCAGACGTAACCGACTGCGAAATACTATGATACCATAATTTGTGTGCAGCCAAGAAAAAAAAAAAAAAACAATTGAGATAGATAAGTTTGTCGGCATATTGGCATAGGTCGAACCTTCAAAATGCCATAACTTCGTCAAAACTCAATGGATTTTCAAAAGCAAGGGAGTTTTAAGCATAGTTTGGCCTGTAGATCAATCGTACATTTAAAGTTGAAAACGTGATTTTTGGTAGGAACATAAGTCAAAATTATAGTCCGAAAATCGGCATATGGGAGAAAATCGGCATGGGTCGAACCTTCAAAATGCCATAACTTGGTCAAAACTCAACGGATTTTCCAAAGCAAGGGCGTGTTGATCATAGTTTGGCCTCTAGATCAATCGTACATTTTTAAAGTTGAAAACGTGATTTTGGGTCGGAACATAAGTCAAAATTTTAGTCCGAAAATCGGCATATGGGAGAAAATCGGCATAGGTCGAACCTTCAAAATGCCATAACTTCTTCAAAACTCAACGGATTTTCAAAAGCAAGGGCGTTTTGATCATATTTTGGCCTCTAGATCAATCATACATTTAAAGTTGAAAACGTGATTTTGGGTCGGAACATAAGTCAAAATTATAGTCCGAAAATCGGCATATGGGAGAAAATCGGCATAGGTCGAACCTTCAAAATGCTATAAATTCGTCAAAACTCAACGCATTTTCAAAAGCAAAGTTGTTTTAGTCATATTTTGGCCTCTAGATCAATCGTACATTTAAAGTTGAAAACGTGATTTTGGGTCGGAACATAAGTCAAAATTATAGTCCGAAAATCGGCATATGGGAGAAAATCGGCATAGGTCGAACCTTCAAAATGCTATAAATTCGTCAAAACTCAACGCATTTTCAAAAGCAAAGTTGTTTTAGTCATATTTTGGCCTCTAGATCAATTGTACATTTAAAGTTGAAAACGTGATTTTGGGTCGGAACATAAGTCAAAATTATAGTCCGAAAATCGGCATATGGGAGAAAATCGGCATAGGTCGAACCTTCAAAATGCTATAAATTCGTCAAAACTCAACGCATTTTCAAAAGCAAAGTTGTTTTAGTCATATTTTGGCCTCTAGATCAATCGTACATTTAAAGTTGAAAACGTGATTTTGGGTCGGAACATAAGTCAAAATTTTAGTCCGAAAATCGGCATATGGGAGAAAATCGGCATAGGTCGAACCTTCAAAATGCTATAACTTCGTCAAAACTCAACGGATTTTCAAAAGCAAGGGCGTTTTGATCATATTTTGGCCTCTAGATCAATCGTACATTTAAAGTTGAAAACGTGATTTTGGGTCGGAACATAAGTCAAAATTTTAGTCCGAAAATCGGCATATGGGAGAAAATCGGCATAGGTCGAACCTTCAAAATGCTATAACTTCGTCAAAACTCAACGCATTTTCAAAAGCAAAGTTGTTTTAGTCATATTTTGGCCTCTAGATCAATCGTACATTTAAAGTTGAAAACGTGATTTTGGGTCGGAACATAAGTCAAAATTATAGTCCGAAAATCGTCATAGGTCAACCTTCAAAATGCCATAACTTCGTCAAAACTTCGTTTAAATCATAGGGAATAGATTCTTAGATAAATTCTTGCTGCAGATGAACCAAATTGTTAAGATCTATAGATCGCAAAAATGAATTATTCCACTGGCTGTTATTGGCATTGTCAGCTTACATAATTTTAACATAGCGTTAACAGTGTCGTTAACATCGCTTATGACAAAACTACCCAAAATTACCCAAAAGCCAAAAGGCAGTCGACACGATTTCCAGTTATTGAAGAGTACAAAAGCAGCGACCCGCTGAACATTGAATATTTGTGTAATTATGCTTATTGTTGTTATTATGGCAACAATTTCGAATTGAACCTGACCGTCTGAGCCGGCTGAACACACAGTTATGAGCCAACCGCAGTCATTGTGTGACAATCAACAACAACTTCCTCAAAACAAGCCACCGTTTAGGCCTGTCTCTTGACTGCAGCAACTGCCACAATCACAATTGTGGCCAACATAATGAATTTTCTTTTTCATTTTTTTTTTATTTTGTTAGTTTTTTTTTGCAATGTTTTTGTGACTGGCAGAAACAAAATAAAAGTTGCATATGAATATGGTGAACATGATTTTGAATTTGAATTTGAATTTGAGTTTAACTGTTGACTGTTGACAGCGCATTCAAATGCAAATGATATATTTGCTGACTAATCAGCGCAAGTCAGGCAAATATGTTTATTTATTATGATGCATCATTATTGAGGCAACAACAACAACAACAGCAAAATTTTTAGCTGGGAACTATTTTGATTGGGTGCAATTATAATTTGCTGAATCAAGTCGTGAATTTCGATGCGGTTGCCGCCCTGTTAGCCACTCAACAAACAACTTTTATTTTTACTATTAGTTTATTATTTTCAAAAAAATATGCATTAAAAAGAAAAGCTAGCGAAATTATGTGAACTTGTTATATCACCTGGCCAGCAAAGCAGCAACCAAGAGACAGACAAGCAACAAGCAACAAGCAACAAAATAAGCAAAAGCTAACGGCTCTTAAAAAACTGCAACAGCAGCAAATGCACTTTCTTTGCGTTACGCTTCTTTGCATAGGCTCGTGCATTTCCAAATCGCATCTGTAATAAATATATATATATACATATTTTATAAATCTCTATATATATATATATATATTTTGTATATAAGACAGCTGCGGTCAGTGTCCATGTCTAGACAACGAAAAAAATGAAATGAAATGAAATTAAATGCTTGAATGCTGCTTGGCAGATTTTGGTTCAGCGGCTTAATGTTGTGGCAAGTGCAACGACAAAAGTTCAACAGACGAGGCAACAACTGCAGTCTCCACCTCCAACATTCACCATCACCAGCACCCCCGCTGTCTACATTTTAGGCGTTGCAGCATTGTAAATTAATTCATATTAGCAAAACAAATGCGATGCTCCACAGTATACATATATAAATATATATATTTTTATATATACACATATATGTTTAAAGTACTACCTACACCTATGTCTAGCTATCGCTGTGTGTGTGTGTGTTAGCTTTTAGCATTTCATTGGTGATGAGTTGTTGTGCAGGTTTCGCGGTCTGTGGGAGCATCGCTGCAAACCGGCGCAAATTATATTCAAGCTAAAAAAAAAAAGAAATATATAGATAAAAAAGCAAAAAAAAGAGAGAAAAAAATCAAATAACCACAATAACAACAACAACAACAACACTATGTAAATGCAGGTAAATAAAAAGTCTCGTCTCGTCGCATTGCACGAAGGCTGAGAAAATGAACACAGCACAAATGTTAATTACGAGAATATCTTTTAACTAGCTAAGCAGATTGCACTTAACTTACATAAAGTATCTGATGGATGCAAATGCTCAATGCTCAAAATATTGAGTGTGTTTGTGTGTGTGTGTGTGTGTGTTGCTTCACAACAAATAACATTTGATGACTGTTGCACTTGGCGTATGCGTTATATATGCGTTTAACCAAATCCAGTTTTGATATGATACCAATGAGAGATATGCAACTTAGGAGCACATTGTTGGAATCAGTAACGTAAGTGATTTGCTAATTTTAAAGTTCAATAAAAAATTAAAAAATTAAATTTGTATCAATGTTATTGATTATTTATTGTAATAAGTTTTAAAGCAAATAGAACGGCAACAATTTGAAGCCATTAAAATATTATGAGAATGAAACCGTTTATCCCTGAATAAACAACCTTAAATTAATTTTATTGTCTTCTTACTTATAATTTTAAAGAAAACTTAATTAAATTTTTGTTCAATAAAACATTAAAAAATTAAATTTGAATCAATGTTATTAAATATTTAATGTAATACGTATCAAAAGCAAATAGAACGGCAACAATTTTAAGCAATTAAAATATTATGAGAATGAAACCGTTTATCCCTGAATAAACAACCTTAAATTAATTTTATTGTCTTCTTACTGATAATTTTAAAGAAAACTTAATTAAATTTTTGTTCTTCTCGTTTTTAAAAACACATTATCGCTTTAAAATTATGGAATTTAATAAAAAATAATAATTAAAGAAAATCTTTACTAATTATAGCTAATTTTACTGTCAGCTCAAAATGATTTTTAATTAAAAAATTAACTATTTTTAAATAACCCCTATTTGCTTAAGTAATAAAACAATTTCTGTTGATTTGTTGTCGACTAAGGTTAGCAATAAAATAATGCGCATTCATTAAATTTATATAAAATTGATTAAAGCATAAATGATTTTCATAGAAATAATTTTCTGACATTCAGATTTTCAACAATAACATGATATCACTGATATCTATCTATCTATCTATCTATCAATAAGAAACCCAACTGAGTCAACTAGATATCTCTTATATATTGCCACTCATAAATTGAACATGACAACAAATGTGAAAGAAAAACACTCAAACATTGAGCTCAACTTAAGGTGAACAAAAAGGTATCTAAGTGTGGCTAAGAGCATTGGCTAAGAGAAACATCGTACGAAGCTATCTTGCCACTTGCCACTCGACGAACTCTTTGGAGCCAAGTTGCGCTCGCTGCTGACTTAGGTATAAAACATAAACACGCTGAAGAAAGCCATTCATTTAGTTGTTTGAGCTGGAGTGAACCGTTAGTCCAGCAAGTAGCAAGAGGCAGCAGCAACAGACCGCTGTGGCATTTAGAGTGCAACATATACAGTGTATATACACCAAAAAAAAAAAGAAAAAAGAAAAACATATATTTCCACAATTGTGAATAAGCCAAGCCAAGACTTGTGTGCACTGTGACCAACAAATTTGAGTAACTTCTTTGTGTTTGTGTGGGTGTGTGTTAACTGTTCTAAAACAAAGAACCCAATTGGATAACAAGAAGAAGAAAATTTATAATTCAAGGAGCTGCTGCAGCCGATCAAAAGAAACACAGAATGCAGTAAGTCAATGTCTCGTAACTATGAATCATGCAGTTCGGGCCAAAAGAATTCATGTAGCAGCCGCTGTTTGTAATTAACGTTTTGTATTGTTTTGGGCTGGGAATGGTGGGAGGGGCGGTGGGGGGGAGGTGGATGTTGTATAGGGAGCTTGCCGCTGGGCTTAAGATTTGTGTCGCTTGGCAATCACAAAATATTCTTTTCAAAGAAATATTTCAAAACCGAGAGCATACGTAACTGTAACTGTGCGACTCTTGTTGTTGTTGTTGCTGCTGTTGTTGTTGTTGCTGTTGTTGTTGTTGTGGTTACTGGCGTGTCTGAGACCTTTTTCTGGCTTTTTCTAGTTGGCGTGGGAGTTTTTGCTTTGTTTGCTGAGCTGTTGTTGTTGTTGTTGTTGCCTGTGGCGCTGACAATTCAGTTGGACAGCCACAGAGTCGTTTTTGGACGTCTTTCGGCTGTTGCCTTGGCTTATTACCAAATCGTATTGTCTACCCGACTTCTGAGTGCGGCAAAAAAAAAAAAAAACAACAAAAAACCGCTAAGTAAATAGCTGCGGAAAATTCGAATTAAAATGTTTACACACATTTTGTATTAATCGATTCGCTTTTGACTGACTCATTGCCAGCTCAGGGCCAAAGATTGCATTTTGACGTGGTCAATAAGCACAGCAAAAAGAGATCACACAATCGGATAGCAAAAATTGCACAATTTGTCAGCTTATGACAATCCTTTCTAAAAAGGCGTATAAATTACTTAGTGTGTGCGTATTATATAACGCACCTCTAACTGCACTGAAATTGTATCGCCACCTGAACACACACACACACACACACACACACACATACACACATATATGTGGCGTATACGCAATAATTCAATAGTTGCGCGCGTTTGAAATTACAGTTAGCCATACGTACGCACAGCAATGCGCAGACAAGCTCTGGGCGAGGCCTTTAGGCCATTTACTTACCAACCAGGTCCAAAGCGACATGCCAAATTGTAGACTTTTGTTGGGACGATTAAATCTTAACTGCTGCTTTTTTTTTTTCTTTTGCGGGGTGTGTGTTTAATGCAATTAATAAATTGCCAGCCAAAAACTACTATTTGCCTTGGCTTGGAGATTCCCACAACTAATCTTCACCCTACTGGCCGAAGGTCACACCTCAAAATGGCCAACAAAGTGTAACAAATTGTTTTCATCTACTTGCTTCTTTTTTTATGTGAAACGAAACGAAACTTGAAAGAAAATGTTGCACATAAAATTCATTGTCACGCAATTAACATCCACAAAAAATAAAAAAAAAAATAATTCACAAACTGGAAAAAATCAACGGATCGTGGAGATAGGGAGAAACATTAAAAATGCACACGCACATTAATGTTGTTAAATTTGTAGTAATTGTAACAGTGCAATGTAATTTATTTTCAGTTTTAACTCTTTTTTTTTCTCCTTTTTCAAACTGCTAACGAGCATTGTGTATAATTAACCAATAAAAATAACGCAGTTCGCAGCACTCAAGGCTTAAGTGAAAACAAAAAGACTTAGGCAACAAACTCGGGTGTTAAATGGCAGCTAATGGAACCGTCAAATAGCCAGAGGCAATTGAAAATGTTGCTTTCCTTTGGCTATAGGCAGCTATAAATATATTAAATTTATATTTTACTAGAAGTCTTATTGAGTAAATAATACATAACAACAACAAACTTGCATACTAAATTGCAGATAATTGAATTTATAGGATTAGTTTAGCTATTTAGTTATATTACAAGTCTTAATTTTCAAAGTACTTATATTTATATATAGAAAACGGAAAGTTAAATTTGGCAGTGAACTGTAATAAGTTACAATTTTGGAAAGTAAATAAAATATTTTCATCAAGGACTTAATAAAGAATTTTTGCTTTAAGCTTAACGGGATACAGGTTATTTAAAAAATGTAGATAACAAACAGCTATATTTTTGGACTGGGTCGTCCATTTTGTTTTGCTTACATAATTTAAAAAAAAAAACCATTTTATCAATATTTTGAAAAGAAAGTGTAAGAAAACACATAGTTGAGTGTCACATGTAGCGAAAGAAATATTTGTCTTTTAAAAACAATTTATTTTAATAGAAGAAGTTATGCAAACTAAATGGATATCTGAGCAGAATTAATAAAAAAAAGAATTAGGCATCAAATTACAGTGTCAATGATTTGCAATAAGCAGTTGAAGAAAAGTTAAACATTTTATTTTAAAATTCGTCCAGTTTCCCAAGCTTAGCACTCGCCTAAATGTGGAAGCAACTTCTATTTCATAATCTAATGGAAACCCACATCTCTTATGTCACAAATCAAACACACGCCCAACTTTTAAGGAAATCAAAGCGTACACAACTTTTTGACCAAAATTATAGCAAGAAGGTGAAAAAGAAAAACATGACAAAATCTCTGCTAAGAAATTGGAACTGGTAGCCGGGGAAACGTGTGCATAACGAAACCACTTTTCCTTCAGCTGTGGTTAGGAGAGACAACAGACAGCAGACAAGAGACAAGCAAAAGCCATCCACATCCACAGCAAAAGCAACAGCAACAGCAACAACAACATCAGCAACATGAACGCATCGTTTCTTGGCGTCCATGTGATGTAATGTGGTGCTATAAAGCCAGCCATCTGGTTTGGCATCTGGACTAAGCAAACAGCGGAGACAGAAAGATACCGAGGTGCATGCAATGCGATTGCTGCTCCATTTATGGCAGACAGTGTGTGGCCAGACCAGTGTGTGTCTCTGTGGCATGCAACAACGCATGATTATGTGGAGCACTAGGAAACGTTTTAAGCGTTCCAATTTTGTTTTTTTTTTTTAGTTGGCAACCCAATTTTGTATCGAATTGATGACTTGAGTTAATGACTCAACCAAGGCGTCACCACTTGATCGCTTGATGTGTTAAGTCATGCCGCTAAATTGTTTTGCTGCAGGATAAGCGTGTAATCAAACAGTAGCGGCAGCATTGACAATGTAACGGCAGCAACAGCAGTTGCAGCAGCTGCCCCAAGTACTTAACTCACTTTAAAGTTCAAAGGTTCAAATTGTGCAAAGGCCAGCGACAGGCAGACAAGCTGACAAATTGCCAGCTAGAATTGCTGAAATAAATTTGTCGTGTGTGTAGTAGTACTACCAGCATTTTCGATACATGAACACACACACACACACACACATTCATTACACAAGCATTCGGTTTATTAACATGCCGTAATTAGCGCCGCCTTGTAGCTAACGAATCGCCATTAACAGCAATCCACGCCGCAATCCACTTCAACTGACACATCGAAAGTAAAAGTTTGACGCGGATTTGTTTTGCTCCAGCTGCTATTATTGTTATGGCTGTTATTGGTAACAGTTTTGCTTTCGACGCAAATACCTCAATTAAATGCAATGCACGCGGGCACGTAACATTGGCCAAGCCAACAGCGTCGGTCACCGTCCGGCCCCCAGTTAGTTTGGCATCTTGGGATATCCATTACTTTGGATGCGTATGCGCCGCCGCCGTTGACATTCAACCAAAAAAAACTGGCCAAATTGCCATGTTCACTAAATGGCGCTCAAATTGAACCCAACTGCTTAAAAGTGAGCAACTAAAAAAATATTAGCAAAAAAACAGCAGAAGCCGTAGCACATCTTCATTTTATGCCCTTTCCTATGGTTGCCCAAATATGAGAAGC
Organism: Drosophila kambysellisi; assembly: GCA_035042185.1. Taxonomy (NCBI): domain Eukaryota; kingdom Metazoa; phylum Arthropoda; class Insecta; order Diptera; family Drosophilidae; genus Drosophila; species Drosophila kambysellisi. Next base: position 6,916,114 of record JAWNLS010001251.1, on the reverse strand, counting down.
TCTTTAAATGGAGTGTGTGTGTGTGTATGTGTGTGAGTGTGTGTGTATGTATGTGTGTGAGTGTGTGTAGTAAATTATATTCTCTATGGATTTTTCCTTGACCAACTATAGTTTGGAAATATTTGATGGTTTCTTGATTGCAAAACAATTAAATTCCTATTGTCAACTTTTCCCTCTTTAAAATCAACAAAATAATAGCTAAAAATTGAAGGTTAAATGTTAATTATAACAACTTTACTTTTAAATTTATAAAATTATGGAAATATATTTTTTAAGCACCTGTTTCTTGGTTTCTGTTAATTTAATTTGAATGTTTTGAATGCTTATAAAAATTGTTTACGAGATTCTAAAACTTATCCCAAATGTTAATGCACAATATTAATTATTTTAAAAAGCTCGATAAACATTAATTTTAACATTAAATAAGAGAGTTCTAAAATGTTTTAGATCCAGATTACCATTAATGAATAATTGAAACGTTTATTTAAAAGCTACAAAATATGTGTCAAACCGGAGAAATTTTTTTTACTGATTGGATTTTTTCTAGGTGTCTCCAATCCTTGAAATAAATGTTCAACGAGTTTACATTTGAATTTTAATAATTTTAGATTACAATTTTTATTTTTTAAAACATTTTCCATAAATTGTGAACTGTTTTTAGTTTATTTTGAAAATATTTAAAAAAAAAAAATACATAATCATTATATAAATGTATTTAGAATTAAAAAGAAAAACTTACAGCTTAGATTTCTTGTCTTAAAAGAATTAAAAACAATATTTATTCCCAGATTTTGTAATTATTTTATTTCAAATCATTTGTGATTTACTCTACATACATATATTAATTTAACTTAACTGGAATTAAATATCCTAAAAAGCGCAACAATAAGTCGACTTTCGGCGTTTGACTAACTGCACTTCTTAGATGAAGCTGACGTCTCCCAGGTCCCAGATCGGAGCTCGCAGCGCCAACTGCGCCTCCGGCGTCTCTTGCCTTTACCTTATAACTTGTTTCTAGCTGGTAATGTCTTTGGTGGTGTCTTGCATAACGCGTCGCTGGGCTGCCTTCTTTGGCTGCAATTTGGCGGCATCTTCACTGCATCTTCTCTTTTTTTTCTGTTATTGTGGTTGCTTTTGTTGTCGGTTTGCTTGGCGAAAAGGTTCGCGTAAAATCAAAATATTTTTCCCGCGTTTTGCGCGCATTGAGGTTGCCACAAAAGTTTCCCATATCATAAAGTCTTACTTATTGATGGCATGTCTTGGTTAATCTGATTGCTATTTCTATTGCCATTGCTATTTGCTGTTGCTCACTTTGTTGCCTGCTTGCAGACGCAATCGATGCTTTGTCCTGCTACTGGCCATGGGTCTGTGTGCCTGCGCAGCGGGAGCTGCCACAGGTGCACCAACTGCGACGGCGACCACGGAGAAGCCAAAAGGATTCTCAGCGCGCTCATTGGATGTGAGCGCCAGCGGCGATGATGATGAAGAGTTCGATACCCAGGCACAAACTCACTTGGCTTATAGGCAACAGCAGCCACTGCAGCACCAGCAGCAGCGACCACTGTACGAATACAGCGAAGAGGATCAGGAGGAGGCGCCACGTCAGGTGTACATCAATCGCAATAGCGGAAAGCAGCAGCAGCAACAGCAGCAGCATCAGAACAATTATCTGAAGAAGAGGCCGGTGAGTGCAGAAAGCGAAGAAGAGGAGGAGGAGGAAGTCGAGGAGCCCGACCGTCTAACCACGCTGCTCAGCAAATCCACATTCAGCTGCACGGATCGCAACTCAGGGTAAGTTATTGTTAAACGCTTCTTTGTAAATTCTATAAACAAAAATGCCTTTTGTTCCGCAGCTACTATGCGGATGAGTCGCTCAGCTGTGAGGTCTTCCACTACTGCCAGGAGAGCCAGAAGCACTCGTGGATCTGTCCTGATGGGTTTACATTCCATCAAATCCATTTGATATGCATGCCGCCATCGCACGACAACATCTGCAAGCAATCCTCCAAATATCACATTGTCAACGACTATCTCTACAAGCCCATCAATCTACAGGAGCACCAGAGCAAACCCAATGTTACACTGCGCTACTCCGAGCGCTATTTCCCCGAGAACTACTATGAGCACGAGCGCTACGATGACGACGAGGAGGAGGAGGATGTACAAGCGCCCAGACCACGCGTTCAACACCAGCCACAGCAGCAGCAACGTCAGCTCTACCATCAGCAGCAGCAACAGCAGCCGCAGCAGCAGCGCGTCCAGTATCAGCAGCCGCAGCCGCAGCAGCAACAGGTCGTCACCCAGATCCGTCACCAACCACCAACAACAATTGCTTATCGCAAGCCATTGCCCACGACAACCATACAGCCACAGATTCAGCCACAGCTGCAATTGCATCAGCTGCATCAGCAGCAACAGCAGCAGCATATTCAGCAGCAGCAGCAGCAGCAACATCGTACGTTGCAGCAACGGCCGCAGCCATTGGCGACCACTGTGACACCGACGCCATATCGTTTCTTTACGGCAGCGCCACCACAACTGCATCAGCAGGTCTATCGTACGCCCGAGGAGATTAACATATCGCTGCAGCAGCGTCGGCCACAGGTCTTCATTGCCACATCGACGCCGCGCTACTACGAGGATGAGTATCTGTACGAGCGCCGGAAGTGAGCTTGACGCTGACGTGTTGAGAATTTGAGCCGTGGCCAAACAACAAAACTGGTCCCAAAAAATAAACAGTCTTTTTTGTACATGGAGTTACCTTAGCTTTAAGCCTGTGTCCACTCTGTCACTACTACAACAACAAAACAAAAACAAAACAAAACAAAAAAACAAACAAACTTACTTACGTATATAGTCCCGAAATTTAGCGCAAGTTTTGTATGTACCTTATTTGTAATAATTTAATGTCCTGCTAGAAGAATCATCCGCCTTCTAACTCATTTCGTTTAATAAACAAGCATTAAGTTTAAACAACTCATTATTTATTGTATGTCAATTTCCATGTACTGATCAGCATTGGATAGATGCATCGATTGTCCCTTGGTGCCCTCCTCCACAACATAGTTGGGTCCAATGAGACAGTTGGTCAACACTGAGCCGCTCTGGACATGCGCCCGATGTCCAATGATACAGTTGTTGATGTTGCAACCCTCCTCCACAATTGCATTCGACATGATGATCGAGTTGCTCACAATATTCTTCGGATTCACAACACAATTCGAGCCAAAAACGCTGGAGCTGAGCGAAGTCTTCTCCGACAACTTGGCATTGTCGGCCACAATGATTTCCTTGGCCTGCGTTGATTTCACCACAGCACCAGGTGCAATCAGTGGATGCGTCTCTCCGCAGAGCTCAACCCAAATGCCAGCTAGTTTCCTGTTGATGGCCAGAAAACTGAGCGTGGTATTCACACGTACGCCAATCGATTCCTTTGGCGCTTGTATAGCAAAACAGCGGACAACATCACCATGGTAGGGATTATGCGATAGCGACTGATTAAACAGCGATGTCTGTGTCAGCTTCTCATCTAGTGCAGTGTGCGACGCATACTAAAATAAAAGTAAATCAATGTATATTATATTATATATTAAGAATGTGTTTACAATTATAAACCTACATGCAAAATGTTATCCTCGGGCTTTGTAAGTACGTTCAGATCAGAAGTGGTGTCCTGGCCAACTTTTTTTGAGCGCCTGGCATGTTGTCTCTTAATGAGATGTGGCAAAAACTCGCCCTTAAATGTTGAGATGTTTTCCTTCTGCAGGAAATCAACTTTAGTTAATGCTAACGACAGAAATAATTTCATTTCTATACAAACCCTATGCAGATAGTTGATCACCCATTTCTTCAGCACATAGATATGTGCATCCATAAGTCGCCCATAGACATCCAGTTGGCCCTTGTTCTTCAGCAAATGCCGCTGTATGTTCAATGTATCCTCACAATCGCTAGCGGCGAATACAAATGCCAAACGCTGCGTGGCCGGATGAATGCCAATAATGTCACGTTCAGGCTTGTGCTTGGTTTTTGGACCTGGCATAACCACATCCGATTCGAAGCCACTCTTGAACAGCAGCAGCGCCATAGATGCATCATCAGCGCGGAACTTATTGATCAGCGGATACAAACTAACATTACTCACTATGTCACAGCTAACGACGAGAAAGTCGGACTTGATCCTGAAAGTGTATAAAGTGTTTAATACTTTTTTAAATCGCGTCAAACAGAGAGAATGAGTCCAAAACGGTAGGGGCAGAAAGGTACATTTATAATTTTAAAGTAGCCGTTATATAAGCTGAAATGCTAGTTTTGCACACCTTAGCAATACTTTTTGGAACCAATTTAGTCACTTACTTGTCGTATATGTAGCGCAGACTGTCGGCTGTACCAAAATCACTATCGCTAGGCACTGTGGCATAGTCAATTTTGAGCTTAAGCGGTGTACGCTCTAATGCCAGCTGAATCTCCAGCTTATCCTGTTCCAGCACAACAACAATAACCTCTACAATAGAAAGCAGACTTAATAGTATGACGAAATCAATTTTATACGTATGCACTAAATAATGTTACCCGTAAAGTTGTGTTTGCTCAGCAGGTTGAGAGGATACCAGATTAGCGGATACGGTCCCACGGGCAGTAGACATTTGGGCGCATCACCCAGAACTTCGGGCAGGCGTGTGCCACGCCCCGCGGCCAGAACAATAGCTTGAAACTCGCAGCTAGACATTTTGTTTTATTTGCAAAATCAATTTAAAGCCAAAGCCAACACGCGTCCGCGGACAGCTGATTGGCACTGTGTTGTCCAACACTGGCGACAAATGAGCCATATGTTTGACTGTCACATGACTGCATTTGTATTGTTTTTGCAATTGTATAAAGCAAGTCAGATGACCTTTTTTCCACTAATTACATTCCTTTATTTTTATGCACTTTTTCAGAGGAATTACAACAATTTAAGGTTTATGAACAACAAAAACTTTAATGCATGATTTGAGCGCTACATAACTATAAAATGGAATACAATCATTTCTCATTGGAATTAAACTACATACTTTAAGCTTACAAAGTAGCCAGCAGCTAAAATTGTACATACAATAAAAGTAATTGTGTTTTAGTTTTTCTCGGATTTAAAATGGAAACAGAACGGTGTAACAATAACATATTGTCTGGAATACAGATAGACAGACTATTGGCTTGGTTAATACTTAAAAGAGCACATCATCATCGCCCTCATCGAGTATATTCGCCTGCTGGCGCACATCGATGCCCTGCTTGAGGAGCTCCGCCTTTTTGGCATCTGCTTTGATGCGTGCCTCCCGCTTCTTATCCTGTATCTTCTTCAAGCGATAGAACTCCTCACGCTCCAGCTCATCCAACTCTGAGATGATGTACGACAGTGTACGATCGATGCGCGGTATGATAACATGCTCGATGGCATTCACACGGCGATTTGTGATCTTGATCACATCGTCCAGCGTTACGAACGACGTCTGCAGCGAGGCAAGCTCGACAAGCAGCTTCACGGCGCTCTGGTAGTTTTTCTTCAACTTGGCCAACTGCTGGCCACCGCGAGCCAGGCCAGCCAATTCATAAGTATCGGCGCCATCCTGATAGGACTCGAAGACGGGCAGCGTAACGCCAGCGACGTTGTCCTTCTTAGTGCGTATCTTGATTTGGGCTTTGGTCACGTTCTGCAGCACCACCTGATTGATGTCGCCGGACGTGAACTTGGCCTCGGCCAGCGAAAATGCCGCCTCTTTCATAACTTCTCCCATCAGCGTTTTGGTCTCAATGATTTTGCCTAGAATCATGCGGAATCGCATCTGCAAAGCATCCGCTTTTTTCTTAAGTAGTCCATGACCTTTTTGAGCGCCAGCGAGACGGGCTTTCATCAACATTTGGGCGCCACGCGACGGGAAAATCGGTAATCTATCTTTGCCAGACATTTTCCAAGTGTTTCAATCGTTATGTGGAAAGAATTTATTCGATTTTCTACTGCGCACCTACGATTTTTCACACCCGTCGAAGAACACTGAAAAACTCCAACTGGACTGGATAATGTCAGTGTTGGCTAAACTTTCGCTTAAGGGTTGTACAACGAGTCATGCAGTGTTGAACATGACAGCAGGTGCTGTACAATGCATTTAGATAACAGTGCTGTAAAACATGACATAGCAACAGATGTTTTCCACAAACTATAAACAAATCGAATCGACATATTTAAATAATGCACATTTTGCAACGATTGTTTTGCTTGACAGCAACAACACCAATACACAGCTATTTGCGATACTACGCCAAAAGACCAAAGTGGGCCATGACAAGCAGCCGTCGCATGGTGCACCAGGAGCTGTTGCGTTATGTAAATCCGTACGCACGCATTAATATCAAATCTGATATATTAGTGCATGTTGAACCGGCCGATGTACATGTGCACACCAATGGAGATGTCCTCATAGCACAACTGCTCGGTGGTGCTGTTGTCAACAGCAATGTCAAACTGGATGTGGATGTCGTGGATGATGACAAAGTTGTCAATGTGCTGGTCAAGAAGCTAACAGAGCAAAGCTCGCAGTTTAAGTGCCTTTTAAAGATTCCTATTCGCGCTGAATTACACATCGAGGGGGAGGCCAAAGTCTCCGTGCGGGGCATCGATGGAGATGCACTGAGGATCAAGGCAGTCGGTGATATAGTCACCAAAAATGTGCGATCCACGGAGATTTCACTCTTTAGCGAAAACGGAAACATCAGCTGTGAGGGCACTCTTCTGGGCAAGTGCACTGAAATTGAGACTCGGAATGGTGTAAGAAGACGAATCTTATGTCTGTTGCACATTTAAACACAATTATCTGCTCCACAGAACATCAGTCTGGATAAGCTGCAAGGAGATAGCTTGAAATGCTCCACAGAGGCGGGCGATATCAACACCGACTGTTGTTATGTGGAGAAATCAAAATTTGAGACAATCACCGGACGCATGGAGCTAAAGAATGTGCACAAGATGAGCGAGGTGTATGTGCACCAGACGGGTGCCTTGAAAATGAGTTAGTTAATATCGTTAATATATATAAATGCGTATCATTAAATATAGATATGCTTACATTTTAGCTGGCGTAAATGGCAATCTAAATGTTATTGCCAAAGGCGGCAGCCTGAATCTCCAGCTGTCCGAGCTAAACGGCAAAAGTCAGATTGTGGCCCATAATCTACAGGACGAGGCCATTATCAACATATCAGAAGCCATCGAAAATATCAACATTAACGTTCAGGCCTGTCAGGTCAGTCTCAACAATGAGCTGGAGCATGTGTCGCATGCTCTCAGCGAGGACAAGAGCAAATTTCAGCTGAACAACGCTAATGAGCATCATTTGGTCATCAGCAGCACCGGAGAGAACGGTGTTCGTCTAGGCAAACAGTCATGGATGGACACAATGCGTCAAAAAATTAATTTAGGCGACGAAGCTTAAACAAAGAGTATTTCTATAAAACTGATTGCAAAACATCTAAAAACTAAGATTCGTTATATAAAAGATCAATTTAAATTGAAAGGAACTGCCAACTTCAGAGTGACTAAGAAGCGCTTCAAAGTTATTTAAAGTTTTTATTTTCTATTTATTTATATAATAAGTATTAGTATGTATTAAAATATGTTTGTATTGTGTGCATATGTGCAACAATGTTCAGTCCAGTTGTGAGTATTATTTGGCTTGGCCAGAAACTTCGTTTAGAACGGCGATCAGGCGTTGCTGTGCGCTCTGCAGGATCACATCTTCATCCTGTTCGACCTGCAAAGCAGCTCGCAACATTTCCACTCTGTTAACATCAATTTCTTGCATATCCTTCACTAGAATTGATTCATCCACGCGGACAAGCATTTGTGCCAGCAGGCGCAACAGCTTAAAAGCATGCTCCTCATACTGCCAACGGGGTTCGTCCTCGCAAGCTTCGAAATCGTTTTCATCAAAGTCAGCATAGTCTACAATGTGCTTGCTGAGAATTGCCCAGATGCCAAGCAGATGTACAAACGCCTTCTTGTCATAGAAATATTTGAGACACTGCAAGAGATTTAGAAATGGGGTATAAAATGAATGAAAATTCAATTAAAGATTATCGTAAATTCTTACGCTGCAAATGTGGGCCAAGTCCTCGAGGTACTCCTCCTGTCGCTCGCCCAGTGGCAGCAGCTGCGTGGGCTGCTCCAGGAATTGGAGGATGCGCGTCAGGCAATTCATGATGCTGGCTGCATACAGATCCATAGATGACTGCGCCTCGGGCAACTGCACCAGAATGGTGCATATATTGAGGTAGGTCTGAATTACTTCAACCTCGCAGTTGATTTTTGGTATGCTTTGGGAATCGTCATCGCCATCATCATCATCTGGATTTGCGACCGGCAACTGATCACCAGCCAGACCATCAACTTCATCCGCCTGCTTTTCCAGATCGTCGCGCATGAGGCGAATGAATGCATTGTTGACTCCATCACATAGCTCTTGCACCAGAAACACTTCAGCAAATGGTTTCAATTTGTTGTTCGACTGGGCGTTCTCCTCCTCCACGAGGGCACAACTGGCCAGCACAGCATTAATTGCCTTAAGCGCTGCGATAAGCAGTTCATCGCTCACCGACTGCTGCAGTATGAAGCCGAGATTCTTTGCAGAGCTGTCGCAGGCGGCAAAGCAGGTGTACCAATCGATGGCCAGCTGCTCCTTGCCACTGACCACATGCGCCATCGCATACTGATAGATGCGCATCAGCTGGAGTAGCATGCAGGTGTCCATGCAGGTGCAGAGCTTGAGAAGCAATTCAATCCAGTCAGCATTCGACGTCAGCTGCTCGACGCACTCCACCTGGGCGCACATGTTTCCCAGCAGACCGATGAGTATCTCATAAAGACGCACATCCTCACTGCCCGCAATGGCAAACATAATCAACTCGATGGCATCGCTTTCCAGCAGGAGTGAAACCACCTCCGGCGACACAGACATATCCCACACCTTGCACAAATCATCCTCCAGCTCAAGCTCCAGTGCTGATTCAGCTTTCTGCTGGCTAAGTCGCATCAGCGTCTGCAGTATGAACTTCTTGCTGTACATTGTGTCGCCGACGGCATCAGCACGCATGCGTTCCAGTAGCTCCTGCTCATCGGCAGTGTCCGTCGCATCCTCATTGCTTTGATTTTCGTTGGGTTGGGGCGAATTCGACTCGGACTTGTTCTCAGTGTGCTCAACGCAGTTCAATTCTGGTGCGTCCGCGTCATTTGATTTGTTTTCCAACTGCAGCAGCAGCTCGTTTTCATTGCCAACCATTGAGGCAACATTTTCCCTTTCCGCACTGTCAACATCTTCTTTGGTCATCTTGTCTGGTATCAGGAATAAGTTCGATCGAACGACTGAATAAAATTATCAAATGAACTGAGTCAATGCTTGTCGCGCAACTAGTTCGATATGCGCACTGTTTGCTGTTAATCGGAACTGTTGACAAACACTTAACACTTAGCTGTACTGGTGTTAACAGACGGCGGCATGTTGCTGATATTCGATTTTAGTACGCCTTTTAAAAATCCAAGCAGAATCAAATTTGAAATGAACTGCTTATTGTGGCGACTGCCTGAGAGAAATACTATGCAAAACTGTTTATTTGAATTAGATTACAAATATCCAATAAGAAGTCAATATATAACAATTTTATTCTAAGCGCTGTCTTTTAATAAACACATCCAGCAAATGAGAAATTGGTATTTCCGTTGACTGTTGCGCTGGAGGAGGAGGAGCAACATTGTTGCGATGTTGCGGAAACGTGGGCATCATGCGCGGATCACAAGCTACACAAATTTAACAATTTTATAATAATGATATATACAATATCTATCATCAGCACTTACGTTGCGGCGGCTCTGTGAAATATTTGTTGTTCAAGCATTCGGCAGCCGTGGCACGTGTGCTGGGATTGTAGAGGAACAAGAGATTGAGCAGACTTCTGCCGGCTTGGCCGAGCATTTGGAATTTAGTTTTGAGATTATTGTAGGGCTGCTGGCTGAGCGTAAAGTTCTTCATGGCGGGCAGTTCGAGGTAGCCTGGCCAAATGGATTCCGAGGGGGCGCCAAACAGATCGATAATCATATCGAGCTGCGCAATCTCTGAATTGCCCGGCAGCAGCGGTTTGCCTGTCAACAGCTCGCCGAGAATGCAACCAAAGGCCCACATATCCACGGCCGTCGTGTGTGTCCTGGCGCCGAGCAACAGTTCCGGTGCACGATACCACAGCGTCACCATTTGTGGCGTCATCAGTTTGGCCGGCTTTCCATATAAACGCGCCAGCCCAAAATCAGCTGGGTAAAGTGGGAAACTATTGAATTAGTTATACAAAATAAATGGAATCTAATTCTGGACACTTGCCCACTTTGATGCAGCCCTTGTCCGTCATCAACAGATTGGAGACCTTGAGATCTCGGTGTATTATAAAGCGGGCATGCATATACTTTAGGGCACGTAGCACCTGCAACGTGATGCACTTCACCTCGGATTCGGTAAAAGGCTTCGACATGTTATCCAGCACTGAGGCCAGATCCTGCTCACAAAAGTCCATCACAAGGAAGATGCTGTGCGACATTTGCATGATTTTAAATTACAATCGAATTATTGACAGTTCCAATTACCTGTCCAGGCTCTTGCCAACAACAACTTCCCGCAGCCGGACAATGTTCTCGTGCTGGCAGCGCTTTAGTATCATTATTTCACGCAGCCCGCTAACCGGCAGACCGTCCTTTTCCTGATCCATGCGAACCCTTTTCAGAGCAACGATTTCACCATTGCGAGTGTCGCGTGCCCGATCTAAATATATTCCAATATACATATATATTAGTTTGGAAACAAGATTTTAAGGAATTGTGCACTTACAGACAATTCCATAGCTGCCCTCTCCCACGCGATTTAGCTTCTCAAACTCGGACACAGGACGACAGCGTCCATACTACAAAAAATACGTACATATAAATAAAAAATACATACATACAGTAGTAGATAAGGCCTCATTTAGCATACCACATTTTGTTCCGGTATGGGCATGGGGGTGCCGCTGTTCTTCAGCGATATGAGGAATCCCTTCCGCGTTATGGGTGCTTGAGGATCCGGCGCAGGATTTGATTCCACATCATTTGATTTTGTGCCGCTGGACATGTTTATTTACCTTTTGGCGAATAACTTTCGGACGGCATGCAAACAAAATAAAACAGTATCGATACTTAGCGATGCTGTCGAGAATGCCCAGGGCTGCATTATAGTTGTCAACAAAGGCGGCGCTTACAGTGAAGAATTTAAAAATATCAAAGTAATCTTTTTGCCAAAGTTCCCCGTGATAATTATGTCAAAATCTGCTTATACATTTCATAATAGCAACTCGTTCATCATAAATTTGAGTAGAGTGCGTAAAAACAAAAGTGACTAGAAAATGCACGACTTATGAAAGTGAAATTGGGCCAGTTTAAAGAAATTTCGTTAGCATTTCATTTGAAATGCATGCCTCAGACATTAAAATTCGGATTGACTGCCTAGGAGCAAATGCTTTTGTCGGCTGCCCATGTCTACGCATGTGTTAAAATCGAATAGCGAACTCCTCTACTATTAATTATCACCCTGAACTTGGTACGGACAACAACAGAAGAGTAAAATAAATAAAAAAAACAGCTTTGGCGATGATATATAAATGCTGGCGCCGGCGTCAAATGCATCATCAGTTCTGCAGCAACTGTGCAAGTGATACAAGATACAAAATAGTGATTTAACACATTAAAAACACAGACACAGCTTCGAAGGATTATACACTCCTGAATAAAAAATAAAATATGAATAAAACAACAATTTGGTATGCGGCTGTGCTGCTTCTCGTTTACTTCACTCTGGTGTTCTGTGAGGAAACTTCAGAAAATGATGAAACCCAATTGATGGACCCAAATCGTTATGCGGAAATGGATACGGAAAGTTTAATGAACGCTGGCCGGGAACTGTTGGAATTTGAGGGACGCACTCGTCGCCATCGCCATCGCTACTGGTGTAAGCAAGAAGAGAGAAATATTTTATTTAAAGTGTATTATTTAATAATAATTCAGGCGTAACAATTAGTACAATCTAAATGGTAATTTCACCCGACCCGTTCTAAATAATTTCGCTGATAACAATTTGTTGCCACAAATACAAAATGTTATGCACCCGCTAATCAGCACTTTAAGACTTTCTTTCGAAAGTTTACAAACATCCGACAGATGCTGCTGTTTCCCTTTCAATTGAAGTATCACGATCTGACCACGATTGTGTGTTCCAATAACAATTCATTAACACTTTTCACTTTTAATCTGGGCAATTGTAAATTGTCGTAGATCACATCCACATAATAATCCCCACAAAAATTCTGTGTCGTGTCCAGTGAAAGTGTTAAATTATTATTAGTTACCTAATCGGAGTATTATTATTATTTTTGTTTTGTTTTATTTACAGTACGTCATTGGTGGCCATTGGCAATTGCCTACTGGATTAAGGTGAAAGTGGTTGTTGTATCGTTCTTTGTGGGCAGCGCCATTTATTTGGGTCTGCGCTACCTCCGGCCAAATGCCCGGTGTCAAGAGGTCATCCTGGATCATCCGTAAGCACGATAAAGGATCATCTTCAGCTGCAATACTCACTTTATTTTATTTACAGTCCACCATCGTTTAGCCACGATCACATTCCCTACTCGCTGGATCATCATTCGACTCATGAGCATGAATCCTATGATGAGCCTTCATATGATTCCAGTTCTTCGTTTGAACCCTACTCCGGCTACTCTGGCTACTCGGGCTACTCATCCAGTTCAGATATTGTCTCTGATATACACAGCGATTCACCGTCGGGACCAAGCGAGCACACAGGACCCAGCGGGCCCCCTGGATCCAGGCGTCGTCGTGGCAAACGTAGCGTTCTAGATGAACAGGAGGAGCAGATGCAACAGGATCAGGTGCATCACGATGAGCAGGTGGAGATTATCGATGAGGACATTTCTGAGAGCGTTGCACGCCAGCAACCCGCCGAGGAGCAGTAAGCAACTGTTTCATATCAATCCATAATAGTTGTGCTTAATTTTATTTGTATATTTGTGCAGAATTGCTGAATTTATGTTTGCGTTTTTGGGTCTGGATTCGAAGGCGTGCCGTCGCCGCTTCGTCTGCGAGATGGAGTTCCGCTCAAAGATCAATCCACTGACGAGTATGGCATTCCGCATTGTGGGTCGCGGCTTCTTCGAGAAGTATACCAACTCACGCAATCCAATCGCCAGAGCGACCAGTTTCCAGGAATGCGCTGCCGCAAATCCCGAATGCATTTTTATCGAGAACACAGAGACGGAGCCGGAGCAGGAACAAGAGCACAAGGACGAGCTGGGGCAGGAGCACACTGAGCACGAGGAGGAGCAGGAGCAGACTGGGCAAACGGAGTTGCCGAGCAACGAGGAGTCCCAGAATGAAGTCAACTTGAAGGCGGAACGGCGTCACGCGCAGCGACGACGCGGGGATCGCATGCTCAGCCCGATTGCGGAGCACATTTTGACCCAGTAATAGACAAGTGTATAATGATTTATTTATTTATTTAATTATTTATTTTAGCTATAAGCGTGATAAAAATGCTTCTACAACAAACACACACAAAATAAACTTGCCTCAGCTGTTAAACAAAATAAAATATGTGTGTTTTTTATCCTGATTTTCCATTTGGCGGGAAATGCTAAATAAATCTCTCGTAATTAAAAAAAAGTTAAACAAAACCGAATACCGATTGTTGATGACTAAAATGGTGGCAGCTTGAAAGGATGACTAAATCTTTTTCACCTTCCTCTTTTTGATGGCATTAATCTGATCGGCCATTTGCTCGATTTCCCGCTGATTGATCGGCTCGCTCTTCCGGACACTAGCCTTGCCCTTCTGTCGCTGGGCAATATCCGCGGCGACGTCGTTCACTTTGCTCCACACAAAGCTGAGGAAATTGACGGCCAGATCCTGCTTGAAGAACGCAATGGCCACCAGTGCGATGAGCACCAGAGCAGATATCGAATTCTGATTAAGATCCGCTTCGGTTGCACGCACTTCCGGATTAAACTCCAGCTTCACATAGACTGAGGTGCGATCAGCCACAAAGCTGAATGATGGCAGCTTGTAAACATAGGTCTTGTCCGACAGCGTCGATTGAAGTTCCACCACATAGCTCTTGCCGTCGCGTGGTATGCGCGGGAAGTACACCATAATTCCGGGATTAAAGCTCGACTTTGGGTTTAGGGGCGTTGAAATGCGCTGCGAGAAAACGGGTGAATCGGAGGCACCATGACGATACATAACAATCCTCAGCGTTTTATAGTAATCATTTTGCGAGGCCATTATCCGTGCTGTTATGTCAACAATCTTGATGGGATTGATCGCAAGCAGATTGATGTTGCGCACATCCTCGTTGGCCACGCTGACCGTATGCTTCTCGGGTATAGAGCGTTGCACCTTCTCCCCATCCGTCACCACACGCACTGTATAGGTGCAGCCCGGCTGTAGACCACGTATACGATACTGGCCATACGGTTCACTGGTCGCCTCCTCTATCTGATGCTGACAGCTCTCACTGGCGATTGCTTGCACATTAACCTCCGGGAATGGATCACCATTTAGCGAAGAAATCGTGCCAAAAATGGAGTACGCAAAACGCTTACCACTGCAAACATAGAATATAAATAATATAAAATTAAAATAATTATATATAACTTATATATTATATATAACTTGACTTACGTTAAGACAACCTGTATGGTTTCGCCATCCTTGATATCAATCATTTTGGAATTCGGCTCAAATTTGTATTCCTTCATCATCGGACGCAAGAAGTACTGGGATGGGGATAGCGAATGGAAATTGATGGCGCCATTGTCGCCAGTGACCAAATTCTTGCGATAGCTTTCACCGCCGCTAAGCGAGAGCAGCACACCACTCAGTGGCTGGCCGGCCTCGTCCTGCACAGTAACCTCAATCTCGCACAGCTTGTGGGCACTGAACGAGTTCGACTGGCGATTATAGGTGCTGAACACATACGATTCCTTTTCGGCGCTCAGTTCGAACTTGAGCGTCTCATCGATTGGTGCAAACTTGAATTCGCCGGTGACCGAGGTGAATGTGTCGATTGGCTCACGATCTGGCTGCTCGGAGAAACTGAGCGTAATCTTGGCATCCTTAATCGGTGGCACCACCTTGCCACGCAGAATGAGACCACGTGTGCCCACAAAATTGTATGCAATATCGACACAATCGCTGCCGCCCACCACATTTTGATGCTCGGGCGCAAAGAGCAGCACATCGCTCGTTGGCCTGACGGAGAGGATCTCGTCGGGTTTGAGATAGGTTTCATAGCGATATGCGTATTTGCCATCCACCTTGTGTGACTCGGCTGTGGGCGTTATTATCTGCTTGCCCAGCGCATCCGATTCGACAGCCAGCCTAATGGAGTCCGCATTCGGTTCCGTGGACAGCACTCGCACTCCTGTCTTATGCGCAATAGCGTTCACAATCAACGTCTGCAGCTGATCCGGTTCGGGTGTGATGAATTTACTGGGCAGAGATTCGTCGTAAAGGTGACAGCCCTCCAACTTAAAGTCGTAGCTGCCGTATTTGGTGACACAGAACGTGTTGACGCCCGACAGAATCTTCAGTGTCTCAATGGGCGCCTTGGGCTCTGAGCTGCTAGTAAAGTGCACGTAACGCATCTGTAAAAAGTAGACTTCATTTAGAACGCATTAAGTATTTGAAAACTAAAAAACATACAAGAGCCCGATGGCTGGAAATGATGGACACTTCATAGCCCTTGTGGACGAATGGTGGCGCATTCTCCTCGGCGGTGGCCACGTTAAGAAAGACGCGTATGGATTCGTAGCATAGATTGGCCTGTGGTATTGTAATCTCATATGGGCCGGGCAGTACATCCTTGAACACATACTTGCCGCCTGCAACGAAGGGTTATTCATGAATGGAAAATCGACTTGAAATGTGAAATAATAATTACGGTGAGCCTTGGCCTTCCATTTGTTGTCCGTCGGCTGACCGATGGCATCCAGGCCCTGTAGCGTAATCTCCGCTGATGTGCAAGTGTCGGTTGCATCTGGCAGGCATTGTAGCTCGCCACGAATCGTGGCACGCAGCTGCGAGAAGATAATGCCATCGACCGGACTATCTCTCACTTCAGACTGCTGCTGCACTGGGAAGAATTGAATTCCGCTCTGCTTGTCCAAATCAGTGGTGAGCACCTCGAAGCTGTATTTGCCACCGGGCAGATGGGCGCACCAGCTTCCGTTCTCGGGCTGCGTTTTGGTTGTTGTGTGAAATGTGGAGCCCAATTTCGTGATGCCCACCACGTATGACTTGGTGGAGACTACTTTGCCGCACACCTCGTAAGCCGCCGGCACAATTGTGGGCAGAGTGGGCGTCGAGATTTGTATCTTCACCTGCAGCGATCCAAATTGCAGTTGTGGAAATTCGACATCAATGTTGTAGCTGCCCGCTTTGATGTTCTCCAGGGTATAGCTGCCCATGGCATCCGTGACGGCCACTTGCTCGTTGTTGAGCTTCACAATGGCGGATTTGAGTGGTGCACCACCAACGCTGGTCAGCACCTGACCAGTGACAGTAAAGCCACTGATCCTGAACTCCTCCTTCAACTGCAGCGTGTCCTTGCCGACTTCCACTTCCAGGAATGTGGGCGTCATATGCAATTTCAAGCTCTTATTCTCATTGATGGCGAGCAGAAAATATTTGCCAGTGGGCACATTCTTGAAACTATATTCACCCTTCTCCACCAGCGCATAACAATCGGCAGCGCTCTCATATTCGGTGTTCAACTTGTTTGCTGGTGCATTTGCCGATTTCTCGCATTTGGGCAGCAGCGATTGCTATGCAAATAGAGAGAAATATATAAAATATTAATAAGTGTATGCAAAACTATGTTGTTATGATATAATCCACAAATCGGCCAAGTTGTAATAAATTTTCACTCAATACTCACGCCCTTCTTTTTGTAGAGCACAACGGCAATATTTGCCGGCAGCTGAGTGCTGGTATCGAAGCGTCCATTGATATCGAAGCCGGAGACAACTAATGAGTTGGCCGGCAATTCCGTGTTGCCGCTAACAACGACCACATTGTGCTCAGCCTTGGCGAAATGCCACTTGGCGTGCGTGGCACGCACCACATATTTGCCGGGTATGATTGGTGTGAAGAAGAAGACGCCATTGATATCCGTTTTGGTGCGACGAGTGTCGCCTTGGTCGGATTTTAGCTCCACATCGACGTCACGTGCACCGCTGCCAGTGGCGAGTTCCACTTTGCCAGTGATACCAAAGCCCTTGAAGACGAAATTAACATCTTTCCCCTGACTGCACACGTCACTTTTGCCATCGAAGTTGAGTTCGACGTGTTCGGGCTCAAAACTCCAGCCGGGCGGCGGGGAGATGCTCAGCAGGTATTCGCCTTTATCATAGATGGGTAGAAAGTAGTAGCCATTCGAGGGTGAGCAGTCAGTTTTATCTTTAAGTGAGCCCTGCTTGGTCAGACTGAAATCAATTCGAATCTTATCAGTAATTTATGATATTCGTAAAATTTTCATTGACTTACAGTTTGATTTCCACTTTGGAGAAGTCAATTTCGGCATGGCTTTTGATAAAACCGCCACAGCCGATTACTTCGTTTGACTGTGCATTAATTTGATTAATTATATTAATTAAAATTAATATAAAGCCGGAAAACTGACTCGTCGACCTCATTTTTTTTTCGACTTTAAGCTTCCAGCTGAAAGTGCAGAGCTGTCACCCGGTGCACAGGTTTGAATAGAAAAGAAATCGATATATCGCACCTACAACGTGTGATACTCAGCACGACAGTGCTGACGATAGTTGTGTTTGTCACTCGATATCACAATAACTCTCCTAATTATATCGACGACAATTGGCGTGTAGTTGGAACTGTTATTAACCATCTGAGATAGTTTGTACAACACAACATATCGATAAGCAACACAACACATCGATACATTGATAGTTAATGTTAATCGAATAGATAAGTTAATTTTAATTTTTAAAATTCGATATCGACCGTTACACAAAAGCGACGAACAATTTCGCAACAAATTAATTTGCCATTTGCAATTGTATATCATTTGTATGTGTGTTTGACTGCTATTCGGATGCCACCACATAATGTATTGACATTGAAAGCATTTTTGATTATTGCAGAAAATAAGCTTGTCAGATATTAATTATCGCAACGAATTTTAATTACGCTGAACTACACGATACAACAACAAGTGCGACTGCTTGTCTTTTCTTGTCCGCATGAGCATGAGTATGTGTAAAGCGATCTGGCAGCCAGCAGCAGACAGCACAGAGATACAGATAAAGCTTGCGACAAGCGTCAAGTTGTTCGCAAGAAATTCATTTCAGGCATCGTTGAGCTGCGGATTGCCTCCGTCTATAAAATTTGACCGATGCTCGGGCGATAAATGGTCGCAAATAAAAACGCAAGCAAACAATATTGAAAGAAATACATATGGATGTACATACATATTTGTATATACATATGTATGTACTTGAGACGACACAGACCGAATAACTGTAAGCTATAAAACCAAGCAATTGTATAAAACGGCTGAAGTATGCAACATTCAATTGCCTGACATTGACTTTGAATTGCGCTCGCAGCGTAAATGCCCTCGCTGCGATCTATTTGAATGTATATATACATTGACATGTATATAAATATATATACATATATATATATATACAATTGTTTTTTAGTTAAGTGCAGCGATAAGCAAATCAAAATCAATTTCCGGAAGTGGCCGAGCTACTTGCGACATGCCTGGCGCCAATTTTAATGGTCCGCTTTTCCATTACAAAATTTTCGCGTGCCAGTTTTTACCTAGCTACCTGTCGCCGCCATCAATTCAAAACTAATTAGCTGCACACAGACGCACAAAGGCAGCCAATGCATCGTTTGCATTAAATCCGCCCGAAAACCAAAATGTGTCTAGCAGGCGGGCAGGCAGACAGTTTGTCGAGACAACGACGGTAGCGGCCTAGCATACATTAGTTTTATGGCCAGGCATTATTAAAATCTGAACTCTCTGAAAAATATGTCAGAATGTCGTCTTCTTGGCTGTCCATAACCAGATAAGAGCAGTGTCGCATGAATCCGCATTTACTAAGTCATAATAAATATCATTTTAATGAATAAGACAAGAAAGAAAAAAACACAGAATTCATTTCGCCAATGGACATAGTATAAATATATATATAAATTTATTTATAAAATTCTAAGAAGCTTATAATTAATGTATTAATTTTGCAATTTGGTTCTTGAACCCATATAGTGTGCAATGGGTTATCGCAAAAACTCAAATGAAATCATAAACAAATATTTGTATATTATAATACATATACATATATATTTTTTTGGGGTGTGTTTTTGCGATCTTTAAACCTTAGACTGCTGCACATTTCAAAAAGCAATCAATAAAAGTACTTTCACAGCAACCCCCTTAAAACAACACACAAAAGGTAAAAGGGGGTGGGCTAAAAAAAAGAAAATTAAAACAAAAAGAATTACAACAACCAAAATTGAGAACTGCGCAGAACTCAACGTGTAAACAAACTGCATTGTTATTAGTTTAACAAATGGAGCTGTTCCCAATACAGCAGCAGCAGAAGATCATGTGCAGGCAGCAGCAGTAGCAGAGGAGGTAACGACACCCCACTGCGCTTGCCAAAATAATTGGCAGTACGCTCTGTTCTCGATCTCGTTTCTGCATGCAAAGAGCGCGTGCCAAATTTGCCACGCTCTCTTTCTCACTGTCTCTCTCTCAGTGCTGCGGCGCTGCTCAAGGCACATTGGCAGACTCCGAGTGAGCGCTCAGTTGAATGCGAGTCGCAGTCGCAAACAGACGTTGAATTCTAAAGCGCGTGCGTGCCAGCAAAATTTATATCTTTGCCATACAAAAACAAAATCGTGTCTAACACGCGCGTGTTTTCCACCTAAATATATACTAACAACGACAAGAAAAAAGAACAACATTTCAACAAGATATTTTATCGAAAAAAAACAACTGATAAACGACACCGTAAAAGAATCTTCGAGTACCCAGTGTCTAGTGCCAAACTCGTTTATTTTACAAGCATTTATCAGAAAATTGCAAGCCAATTAAAAATATACATGTAAAAGAGGGAGAAGAGAAAAACGAAACACGAAAACCAGCAAAATCTTCAAGGGCTAACTGCGCCAGTTGTTGTTGTTGCTTGGTGTTTGTTGTTGTTGTTGTTGATCTTGTTATCGTAAGCTTAAAGTGCACTTGACACAAGACAACAGACATTCCACGAGAGAGAGAAAGAGAGATCCTAGACGCCGTGTCTGTCTTTGGTGGAGAGCTCGACTAATTGCACGATTACATATCAATTATGACAGCGGAGACCCTTAAGCCGTTTATAACACCGACGAGTGTCGCCAATGGTTTTCCGGCCAAGCAGTCAAGCGTGGCCCACTCGAAACACAAGGCACGACAATTGATACCGATTGTGTTGAGCGTTGTTGCTCTCGTGCTGGTTGGCTGTATCCTGATGCTAACGGTAAGGCGCACTTATGCATGTATTTTATTTATTAACTTAACTTAACTTAATTAGTCACATTTACTGCATTCCATTTGAGTGCTTATCAGCAACGTTGTCGATTCAACTGAATTTAATCTACTAATAACCTAAGACACTACTTATGTGGCTGTCATAAAATTAAGCTTAATGAACACATTTAAATTTATAATTTTGAAAACAGACAAAAAAGAAACCCCAAAAAGAATTCAAAATTAAATTAAAATCTATAAAGCGAATTTTACGATGCGTGACCGTCAGCCATTTGTAACTATAATTTGGCACAAGCTACACCTAAGCCGAAGTACATATAAAAATAGACATATAAAAATATGCGACAAAATAAATAAACATACGTATGGACAAAAATAAATACATAAGTAGGTAGCATTGGTTTCCCGGAGCAATAAAACTCGTCTCTGTGTCGCCTCGGATCAAAAACTGAAGCGTGTCTTAACTCAAATCGTTTCCAAATGATGATCATAAAGCCAAACAAGCCGATGATCATCCTAACAAAGAAAGCCAGTTCATGGAGAGAGGGAGAGAACGGAATGAGGTAGCTGACGCAGAGACGAGCCGGCGACTATAGCTGCTGATTAAAATAAATATATATATTGATACACATATATATGTATATATATATATGTGTGTCTTGTTGCCACAGCCTCGGAAATAACATGCTTAACTAGGTGCTAAGCGATGAATTGTTTGAAGTTCGTTTGTAGCTCGTTTTTGTTTATATTATCTTTAGTTTTGTTTATTTATAAATCCAGAGAGCTAAAAAAAATCTTAATTATGGGCTATATCAATAGAGTGGTTAAGAAGGGAAGCATAAATTACAGTCGAACAAAAACAGAAACGTTATCTAAAATATATGCAAGCAAAATTTTGAACATATTTGCAATTATTTATTTATATATTAGTTATCTTCCAACATAGATCAAGTTTAATAATACATTAAAGATACATTTGAAAATATTTGAAATTCCATAAGGTATCTATATATTCTTGATCATATAAATATATCATAAATATATCATATATAACAAAACCTAAACTCAGTTCAGTTTTTTCTTTTATTTAGCAATGCAGCTTAGCAAAAAAAAGTTGACACAATAATTTATAATTAAAGTCTTATCGCTTGGTTTAAGCATTTTTATTATGCAGTTAAAAAATGTTGCCAGCTTTATCACTACCATTTATACTATATACACTATGGGGTGACGCGTAAACAATGTTCCGATCTGCGAAGCAAGCTGACATTTTGCAATATATAGAGTAAATTTTCTGATTTCTGAAATATCTCCCTAGAGTAGAACATAAAATTTGCATTGTATTCAAAACTTGTGGTGGATTTAAGTGTTTTGCAAGCAAAATTGCCGGACGGATTTCTCTCCAAATGCGCACTTCATAAATGATGTTGTCCATTGAATCTTGGCATCTGCAGCGGAAATAACACAATTGTCAATTGACTTGTAAATGGTTTTTGGATTCGTTTCATCTTCGTCACATAAATCTTTGTTAAGATTTTAATTCGATTTTCCTGTTGCAGCCCAAGCGACGAAGAGCGATTGGTATCTTTGACATTCTCCAGTTGATCGTTAGGGTGACCAAGTCAGTGCCGAGGGTGACCCTCATCAGCAGTGGTGAAAGTGGAAACAGTGTTTTGGTTTCTGTTTTTATGTTGTCTTTTAATTTATATATTTTTGTGCTGGCGTAACGAGATCACATTACAACGTTTCAGCTACCAATAAGATTTATGTTAAAAGGCCTAATGGGAAACTCGTTTTCATTTGGTTATCATCCACAAAGCTGTCATAATACTAAGGATGGGGACAAAGTGGGCTTTAAGTGTTTGCATGTGGAGCATTAAGTGAGAGGCAAATGAAATCGAATACACGCTTAGCACATACACTGAGAGAATATACACACAACCCAATAATTATTCTTCTATAAAAAAAAGTGTTTCTCTATGATTAAGATAAATATAAAGATGACATATCCCAAAAATAATAACTAGAAATTGTCGCTTTGGCATAAGTACAAATATTAATTATAACAAGCAAAGCACATTTGTTTTGTATGTAAGCAATGTAATTCTTCATTTATTATTTATTGTCTAATTGCACTGGTTATTTCTGGCCGTGTATTGAACATTGGCCTTGTGCTTAAGCTACGCTTCCATCACACACACACACACACATACACATGCTGCTGTGTGTGTGTGTGTGTTTTTCAAGTGTGCTGCTTGTCTTTTCACGATCAATGCACTGGCTTAATTCAATAATTTCATAAACAAGTTCCATGATGTACTCATAATGTATGCACACACAATCACAACAACTCTATATGTATATATGTATGTATGTATGTAGGCATTTATGTATGTGTGCATATATCTTCAAAATTAAGCTCAAGCCATAACTGATGGACATAAGGTTTATAATTTAAGCGAGTCAAGAAATAAAAGAAAGAGAGAAATACTTATGTATATGTACGAATGTACGGTATGTATGTACGGTATGTATGTATGTATGTATGTATGCAATAAGTGATGATAGGAAAAGGCGCTGACGGAGTGTCATACTGAGCAACGCGTTGCGGCTGCTCGCTCAGAATGTTAATGATTCATTAAGAAGATTATGCGCCGCGACGGCGATAGTCCATATAAATATCTACATACTTATTCATACATATGTACATATGTAAGTATGTATGTGTATATATTTCGAGTCATCCACAAATATGTTAAAGGGTAGTTGACATTTGTTCTAGTTCTTGAAATGTGCTGACATTCTTGAAGGTTATGGAAAAAAAAATCATAAGTACTTTTTTTATGTTTTTTTTTTGTTGATGTTTTTACAATTCTTGCAACAAAGCTTGGACCATTTTTGCAATTAAACAACCTCAGAAATCTCGTGTTTCTATTTTTTACATTAAAAGTCAAATATTACAATTTATTTTTAATGTAATTTAATTTATTTTTAGTTTTGTAATATTTCTGTTTCGATATTTATTTTATTAATAAATAGACTTTAACTAAATATATAAGACTACTGCTAGTAAAAAAAAATTAATTAAATGGAGTTCTTAGGCACTTTTGACATTATTGGAACTTGTTCAATTTATAGATATGTACTTAAATTTACTTCAAAAATTCAAGTAAAGAGAATTTAATTTACTTTGTGACATTAACTATTTAGAAATCATAGCTCAGCTTGTATAATTTTTCTTCATTTTGTTGTTTAGCTTAATAAATAAATACTTTAAATGAAAATAGTGTTACAGAGTATGGCTTAGTCGAGCAGCTGCAGCCTCATCGTGACTATTTGTTCATCAATGCTCATCGAAATCTTTCCGAGTCTTTGTGTGTGTTTTTTGGGTGTTAAAGTTCTCCGTTGGGGATTATGCTATGTGCTTAATTTGGCACCTCCTATCGCTATAATTAAGGCTCATTAAAATAATTGAACACAAATTTAAGATTAGCGTTAAATGACTCAAAAAAAAAAACAAAAAACACAAAAAATAACAAACTGGCTTATCTCTTTCAATTTGTGCCACATTTAATGTACTGCAATTGGTTTTTACTTTATAGGGAACAAATACTTTTATCTTTGTGCTCTTTAACATGACATACAACATGCATACATGTGTTTATATACATACATATATGTATATTTCGATATTTGTTGTTTACATGATAGTTTTTAATGACTTCCATTTGCTTGATCGAGAATAAACACATGATCATCTCTTCATGCTGTGTGTATCTGAAGTTTGCTCAAGTGAACATATGTATGACGCAGGCATATCCAAAATTGAACATCCATAATATATGTATATATGTATTTCAGATCTGGCAAACGATGCACGTGCAACATTTGGATAAAGATCTGAGTGCTCTGAGACAAGAAGTGTATTTGCTGCGACAAAGACTGGGCATTAATTATCTGGACGAAATGGCGGAATTCCAAAAGGAGGTGAGTCCACAAGATTAGTTCAAATATTAACACTTTCTGTTGCATCAGTCGAAAAATGAAAAACATAATATACACAAATCCATCTAAATGGGGCACTCTTATTTTTAGATTCCTATGCTCAAATTAAAATATCTTATGAACTCTTTTCTAAATTAGTTTTTGTGGTCATTTTTCTAGAGAACACGCAGTTCATCAATCTGTGAAATATTTTTCACATCATTTATTTGATATACTTGACAAATCGCCTGGTCATAAAAAATAGCTGTCCGAGACTAAAGCTCTTAAGATAAAACACCCAATTAATATTTAATAGGCAATGCCAAAAAAAATGTTGTTTTTTCTTTTTTTTTGTAATTTATGTTTTTTTTCACACTTGAGTTATTTACTTTTGAAAATCCATTTAAATCTTAAGGTTGAATAATAGACATTCAAGGCAGCCTATAATATATGTAGTTAAAGGAATTCAAAAACTATTATTTAGATCTTTGTGCGCATCAATATACTATTGATCTGATCTCATCAATGGCATAGATCGCTTCAAGATTTATTGATGTGCATTTTGTTTGTGTGGCAATCTATATAAGTATAATCTATATAAGTATATGGTATATGTATATTGGTCTGTTGATTCTCTAGAGAGTTAGGGAAGGCGCCAGCAATTAAGGCTAAAGCCAAAAGAGACGAAAATGTATATTTATATATATATATATATATATACATTTTTTTTAAGAGTGCGCGTATTTTTAAACATGAAATCACAAATGGGATTTGAGAAATGTGCATTTTGAAGATAAGTTATGGACACGTACTTCTGTTTGACCCAAAAACCAAATCGTAAAGCATTTATTTCGTTTTCAATATTGCAGTATACGAATCTGATCATCCAAGATCCCAACAAACTGGACGAAGACGAGGAGGGTGAGGACGAAGAAGATGATGATTTCGACGTTTACAGCGAAGACGAAGATGATGAGGACGATGAGGACTCTGGCAGTAATCGGGCCACCTACGATGATTATCTCGATATGGTAGAAAAGGAAAGAGAAAGCACTCAAACGACTGCCCAAAATAACAATGGTGAAACTGAGACAGATGACTCCACATCCTCCACTTCATCTGCTGCATCCAACGATGATTTCTTTGGCGATTTCACCAGCTACAATGAGTCCAAAAAGAAAAAGGACAGGTAAGTTATTGGCCGATATCTGGTATAAAACTCGCCCTACAATCCTATCTGAATTCAGAAAATCTCGCTCCATTGCCGTGATGCGCAATGAGTTGCAGACCAACGATGTGGCACAAAAGACCAACAATCAAAGCCGGACAGATCACCAGCTGAAGGAAAGGTAGGCAAGCAAGATTAGAGAAATTTTAATGCTAATTTACTATATTTAATGTGGAAATAGTTGTTCAGCTTTTGTTGTTTTAAACTTACTTTTAAAATATATATAATTTTAGTTCAATCACAAAATATAATTTCTTAATTCTGTACAATTATAATTTCTGCAAGTTTAATTGTTTAAACTCACTGTTATATAAAATCATATTCAATATAATATCATTTCTTAATTATGCACAATTTCCGAAAGCTCTGATTTTTTCTTAATTAATTACCACTTTATAATTTTTAAATTGTATCATATTGTTATTTTAGTGGTGTTATTTCTGATGTTGCCACAACCCAGGAGCAGCCAAAGAAGCAGCACCAACGATCGCGTCAGGGGCGTCAACGTATTTTGGTGCGCAAAGGTTGGTATTAACCTTAGTTGGAATTGGCTATATACAAAGCAAAAGCGAAAAAAAACCAGTACTGTCATTGTGCGTTTGTTAACTTCCAGGCGAATCTCCTGTTTCAGCGAAATCCGCCGATTTATATGCGAGCAACGGACACGGGGATTCTGTCAAGCCCGCTGCACATTTCCACTTAAATCGCAAAGTGCCGCATCACAATGCGCCCATACAGCTTGAATGTGAGTATTAAAACTCTAGCAACAACCTTATCTAAAGTTGCAACTAATTTGCTTTTATATACAGCTTATCAGGGTGACATGTATGTGGGGCATGCCACTGCGAGCAGCGATAATCCGTGGCAGCAGCACTTTAACGTCAATAATGGAGTCCTTACGGTCAACCAGGCGGGTCTTTATTATGTCTATGCCCAGATCTGTTACAACAATACACACGATCAGAATGGTTTCATCATCTTCCACGGGCACAACGCATTCCTGCAGTGCTTGAATACGGTGCCAACGAATATGCCACACAAGGTGCACACTTGCCACACCAGTGGACTGATTCAGCTGCAGAAGCACGAATCCATACATTTGCGGGATATTCATCGAGACCGCAATGTGATGCTTAGGGATGCCAATAATCGCAGCTACTTTGGCATCATTAAGATTTAGATACGTCGAGAGCTGGAATGTGAACAGCTTAAGCTTTATATTTTAGTAGTCTCGACTACTCGTGAATACGAATACGAATACGAATACAGCAAAGTAGATGATTAGTTGTAGCATAGCTTTAAGTTATAATGTATATTACACATGCATATATTCATATACTAAATACTAATTACTATCATGCATATAATATCATATTTATTTTGTATATATAATTCTAAATGAATTGCCATAATAAAAAAAATTAATTAACGATTGTACACCATTACTTGACTTACCATGCATTCGATTGCTGGAAATATGTTTAAATTTAATAACGTATAGTTTCAAAAATATATTTATTTCGATACATTTTAGCACTGCGATAGTTGGCTTTGCACATGTTATCGGTACATGCACGACACTAATTATATCGATACTGAATTCAAATAAAGTGTCATCCCTAATCCGTAATACACGTGCGGTTTAACAACTATTCTGTGTGACAAAAATTTTTATTAAACTTCCAAAGGAAACTGATAAATTTGTAACCTTGTAGCTGTTCCTTGATTTCCGAAATGAGCGACGATGAGTCATCTGATGGTTTGGAGGAGCTGAAAGAGCTGATGGCCGTTTACGCCCAGCATGAAAACAAGTCGGACAAAACTCACTCTGATAAAAAAGACGCAGTGGAAGCCACGTATGTGGAGGTGCCAACTGAAAAGGTGATATTCGGCGACAAGCAGACGTTTCTCTCCAACTTGGCAAAGTCAGTCGGCAAGAAGCGCGCAAAGCACCAAAGCGAAAGCAAAACAGATGCCGCTGATAACGAGAATGAAGAGGAGCAGGAGGCTTCTGCCAAGAAGCCGAAACCGGCGTGGTCAGATTCCGATGACGAGGACATTCAGTTGGGTGATATTAAGCGTGCCACACGGCACACAGGACCCTTGACACACTTGCGCAAGGACAAATCCTACAAGGAGTATCTCACGGCACGCTTCCAACGCACCGTCAGTCAACCAAAATGGGCAACGCTCTCAGCGAAAACGGAGCACGCCGATTCCGATGACGCTGGTGACTCCTCCGAGGAGGAGCCGTTGCTAAAAACCGTTGGCTTCATCGACCACAAGGCCAAATCGCACCAGCTGCGATCCACAAACTTGCAATTTAAGCGTGTTCGCGATCTAAATCGAGCCACCTACAGCGAAGGCGTCGTCTCCAGCATCCAGTTCCATCCGACGAGCACAGCGGCCCTGGTCGCCGGCGAGAGTTGTCTGGCGACCATCTACAGCGTCGACGGCGTGAAGAACGAGAAGCTGCACAGCATGCGCTTCCACAAGTTTCCGCTGACCTGCGCACGGATTGCGCCCTGCGGCACCCGTGCCTTCTTTGGGTCGGTGCGCCCTTTCTACTACTCCTACGATCTGCTCGAGGCCAAGGAGACCAAATTGAAATTGCCAGCCAACACGAACTGTATGCGTGTGTTCGAGGTCTCCCCGTGCGGCAAATATATTGCGACAGCTGGCAAATTCGGAGCAATCCATCTGCTGACGTCGCACACCAATGAGCTGCTGCACAGCTTCAAGCAGGAGGGTCAGCTCACGGACATGTGCTTCACGGCGGACTCGCAACGCCTGCTCTGCGCCGGCTACAGTTGCAATGTGAATGTTTTGTCGCTGCGCCAGAATTGCATTGAGCACAGCTTTATCGATGATGGCTGCGTCCAGGGCAAATCTATTCAGCTGGCACCCAATCAACGACTTCTGGCCACCGGCAGCAATGAGGGCGTTGTCAATCTGTACGACTACGAGAGCATCTATAAGTCGGCAGCACCGCAACCGGAGAAGCGTTTCATGAATCTGCGCACTGCAATCACCGACCTTCAATTCAATCACACATCCGAGCTGCTGGCGATGAGTTCGCGACTCGTGCCCAACGCCATGAAACTGGCCCATTTCCCCACCGCAACGGTATACTCCAACTTTCCCGGGCAGCAGGAGAATGTGGGCGCTGTGAACACCATGGCATTCTCGGCAAACAGCGGCTATTTCGCCATCGGCAGCAAGGGCAAAAAAGCGCCACTCTTTAGACTTAAATACTTTAAAAACTATTAAAGAATGATTTGTAAGCATGAAGTTTTTAAATGATACAACAAAAAATAATCTAAAATGTTTTGGTTTTGTTTTTTTTTGTTTAACTAAAACCGTAACAAAGTTTGCAATTATAAAATAATTCATGAAATTGTGCCAAAAAGCTGGATGATCTGCACTGCGCTGCGGGGTGACGTCGGTACTATTCGGGTTTAAAGAACTAATGTGGCTCAACAGCGAAGCGGAATCGATTTCACCAGTATTTTAAATACAAATTTAACACAAGTTAAGTTAGTAAGGTTAAGGAGTTGTATGGAGGTAAGGAGCTGAAAATAAGAAACTCCACACACACAATCCATTTTCGAGAATTAGACACAGAAGAGAACTGAAAAGTTGATTGAATGATTTTCGCATTTTAATTTATGACCAAGAAGTAAACTTAAATCATTTGCATTTCAAGCAAGCACGAAATAAAATTACCTCCTGTGATTTATTACATATACAAAAATAGTTTTAATTCAAGAATTAATATTACTTCTTTTATTTGTTTTCATCCTTAATAAGTGGCTCGAAAGATGTCGCGCTTTTGGGTCTCGTGTATTTTGGCGATGTCGTCGAGTTTCTTGCAGATGTCCTTCGACTGGGACTCGACCCATTGCAGCGAGTTCATGTGGGCGTTGAGAATCTTGCCAATTTGGATGATGGGATCGGTGCTGTCCTGTCCCTTGTTGGCCTCATTCAGATTGTCGATGACCTCCTTGAGGTCCTCGGACATTTGCTTCAGCTGTGTGTCCAGATTCTCGACCATCAGGTAGGTCTGACTGCGCTCTTGATCGACACGCGGCAAATTGTTGAACTCTTTTTCCAACGGTAGCAGACTCTCTTCCAGCTCCTTGTGCTGCGTTGCAATGAATTCCAGCTCCTGGTCGAGCACCTGTTGATCGTTCTTCACCTTTTGGACAGCATCATTCAGTTCGATGATCTTCTGATTGTTGCCAATGAGCAGCTTGTCCCAGGCATTTATCTGTGTCGCCTGCTCGGTGAAGACCTTCTCCTGCTCCTCAAATTCCAGCGTCCATTTGTTAATGTGCTCCTCCAGCTGATTGTATGTCAATTGCGATGCATTCAACACTGCAGCAGAATCTGTGGTCTTTGTCGCCGTGCTCAGGTTGGCAAAAGAGCCGCCGCCCACCGGAGCAACTGCGGCACTGCTGACAAGCGGCGCCACAGCGGCTGAAACGGGCGCCACAGATGATGTGATTTTGGGTGCCATCGAGATGCCGCCAATAAGTGGATTTGCTGTGGGTGCAGCAGCGGCAGCAGAGGATGCGACAACTGCTGTCGTTGACGTTGTCACCGGCTGTGACATAAATCCACCAACTGGCATTGCAAAGTTCATTTGTGTTGTATGAGCGGGAGCTGCTGGTGCTGCTACTGCAAAGCTTGATGCAGTTCCCCCGAGACCGGTTCCAAGGCCAGTTAATGGCGCCGTTGCTGCTGATGCTGCTGCTGCTGGCTGGCCGAAGCCGGTGAATGGTGGCGGAGCCGTTTTCGCACTGTCCGCATCGCCACCGCCCAAAGTTGGAACTGATGCGGCAACTGGCGCGGCAAATGAGAATGTGGGTTTGGCGGGAACAGCAGCGCCGGGAATTGCTGTGGCTGGTGCGGTGTTCAGGCCAAATGAGAAGCCAGTTGCGCTGGCAGCCGTCGTTGTCGTTGGCAGTTGGAATGCCATTTTTGTTTTAGTAAGCTTTCCCAAATATTAGCAATTAAAAACAATAAAAATATTTAATGCACGCCGCAACACGCAAAACAATCTGCTACTAGTTTCGATCACACATTTATCGATTGTTTTGCAGCAGTGTTGCAAAACACCTGACACTCGCTTGGGATTTTTTAGCGCTAACGCGATGGGAATTAACAATAACAAATACAATCGCAAATTAAACCGCCCGCGTAAATCTCAACTTACTAGTATTAATTAAAAATGCTGGTATTGTACAATATTCACTTAAGTGTTAATATTGCGTTCGTATCTGATTTGTTTTGATTTATGAGGTGTGTGCTGGTATCTATAAGTGCCTGATAAAATGCCATTTGGGTCAAGAATTTAATTACAGATTTTTGCCATTGGAAATTTAATTGTTATTACGCGCCATGCACTTCATGCAATTACATTAAACAACATATAAAAATAAGTTATATATATGATATATAACTCGCGCTGTTTTAGCAATATGTTGAATAGTGTAAAAGGCAATTGACTGAGTGCTTTGCACTGATAACCTGGCGAACTTGCGCACAGTAGTTGAACCGATAAGGAATCTGTTGAGATTCCCTGCTGTGCTGCTCAGTCAATGTTTGTCTGCCCTTCAGTTTACAGTTAAGAACCACCCGCTTGCATGTCGTTACGCGGCAAGCAGCGCTATCTGAATTAAAGCCGAACTATATAAAAACCAGTAACTGCTGCCCAAACAGGTTGCATTCCGACTGCACAGCTCCAAGAAGCATGTTTAGAATGTTATATGCTGTGGTTCCACTGCTACTGCTGCTCCACAAAGGATTGGCACTCGACAATGGCCTGGCACTCACGTAATGTTTATAACATACACAAATAATTTTTAATTATTGTATTATTTAAAATATCACCAATTTCAGACCACCAATGGGCTGGATGTCCTGGCAACGTTTTCGCTGCATAACCGATTGCGACACTTATCCGGATGAGTGCATAAGGTGAGAGGGCGATCTTCTCTTGAAAATCTATTGCTTACACATCAGTATATATAGATACTAAATCTCGATCGACATCTTTACAAATACATTCCCTTTTCATATAAATCGCCTACATCAATATTTATATATTTTTACTCTCCCATTTTAGCGAGCAGTTATTCCGTCGCAATGCGGATTTGCTGGTTTCGGAGGGTTATGCTGATGCTGGCTACGAGTACGTTATTATTGATGATTGCTGGCTGGAAAAGGATCGCGATAAGATGACAAATAAATTGGTTCCGGATCGTATCCGTTTTCCCCGTGGCCTAAATGTGCTCGCTGACCATGTGCGTAACTGGTGTCCTTTTTAGACGGGCTCCCATTAATTAAATTAATAATAATCTGTACGCCAGATACACAGCAAGGGTCTCAAGTTTGGCTTGTACCAGGACTATGGAACACATACGTGCGCCGGTTATCCGGGAGTGATCAATCACATGGCCCTCGACGCGCAAACCTTTGCCAAATGGGATGTGGACTATGTGAAACTGGACGGGTGCAATGCCAATGTCAGCGATATGGCATTGGGTTATCCAGAATTTGGACGGCTGCTTAATTCGACGGGCAGACCAATGGTTTATTCCTGTAGCTGGTAATAATGCAATCAATAGTTTTTACTTAAATTGTAACTGATTCTTCGTGTGTGTAACGCATCCAAGGCCCGCCTATACATCGGAATTCGAGTTGCCCGACTTTGATACGCTGAAGAAGCACTGCAATCTGTGGCGCAATTGGGATGATATTGATGATTCCCTGGAGTCGGTGATGCAGATCATGGATTATTTTGCCAAAAATCAGGACAGCATGCAGCCACATGGTGGCCCGGGGCACTGGAACGATCCCGATATGCTCATCCTGGGAAATTACGGACTCAGCTACGATCAAAGCAAATTACAAATGGCCATTTGGGCAGTGCTAGCAGCGCCACTAATCATGTCAAATGATTTGGCCCATGTACGACCAGAAATCAAGGAGATCCTACAAAATCGGTGAGTCAAATTCAGTTCATAGGAAATGCCTTTATTATGAGTACTTCTCTCACAGGGATGTCATTGCCGTCAATCAGGATCCGCTGGGCATTCAAGGCAGACGTTTGCTCCTGAAGAACGACATTGAGGTAGCAATTGAGCTGAAGTGTGCTTCTTTGTCATGATTCTGCCAAATTATTAACATCTCCTTTGTTATTTTTGCTTTGTTTTTGATTTTGTAGGTCTGGCGACGACCGATAACGCCACAGACTGATGGTAATGACTACTCCTACGCCGTGGCTTTCGTCAGTCGTCGGACGGACGGTGCTCCCTACAGCTTTGAATTTACACTCAAAGAAGTAAGAACGCTGTAGTCGAGTCAGCTCGACTACGCCATACCCTAAACTAAAAGTTTTTCATACTCAAATGTATGCATGCGAGAAGTGCTCGGATTTCGTATTGCTGCAGACACCGGCGCAGACAACAAAGAAACAAAAAACTAATCCAGAAAAGAAGCTGCTGTTAAAAGTGAGATCTATCAATGAGAATGAGACTATAACTTGGGTGTTTCCTATTTTATATTGATGAATATTATGAATCGATAGTCGCGAAACGTGGAAATTTTTCGATAAAATTAAGCTTGATCTGCCAGGGGTATTCTGAATTTGAAGTCCTTACTCTCTGCATGGATCGAAACTGTTGATCCTAAACAAGAATATAAAAACATCTTGGGAACGGAGTTGCTTCCTTCAGCCTGTTACATACTTTTGCATAAAAGCATTATACCCACTTTTACCAATTCAGAATAGGTACAGGGTATTAAAAGTAAACAATCGAGAAACACTTATCTTAACTTTTAATAATATAATTTATTTACTTTTAGTTATCGCTGAAAAACAAGAATGGCTACGCTGTAAAGGTAAAATATGATAAATGCTGCACTTTCACATTAAATTTAATTAATACGATTGGTCTTTTCAGGATTTGTTCGATTCGAATAGCAATTTGGGTGTCTTTCATTTGGAGAGTAATTTCAGTACACGCGTCATTCCCAATGGTAATTATTTAATTAAGGCAAAATGTTAATTTATTTAAACATTTTCTTGTTTTTAGGCGTCAGTTTCTTCAAGTTTAAGGCGTTGTGAAGCGAATTTGTAGTTACATAAATAATTCGAAATAATATATTCGTATTGCATTTTCTTTGTTTATTTGCATTTTACAAACAATTAGAATATACATTTTGCATATTTTGTTGCATAAATACCGTTTTCTATTGTACATTTTTTTAGGCGTAGTTTAAAATTCCGACACTAGTTAAAAAACGAAAGTGATGATATAAATAAAAGTTGACTTTATAAAATGATAATTAACCAGGTAATTAAAGTAAATATTGCAGAAAGAGGGGAAGAGAGAGAGATAAAGTCCATATCCACCCAAGTTAAGAAGCTAATTTTTAAAAGAGGGTCGAGTCGAGATAATTCGACTTCGTTTGATCCGATTTAGCTTTAGTTTTAGCTTCAGCCTTACATCCGATCCGATGTAGATAATTTGTATAAATGTTTATAGTGAACTTTATTATTATTGTCAAGTTTTAAGTAGTTCAGCGCGAGCAAGGAAGTGGTGAGGGGAAACCTTTTTCTTGAGAGGATGGGGTTGGGGATTGGGGGCTAGCTAGTGTACACCATTGCTGATGGTGGGGGTGCGCTCGTAGGTGCGCCTGTGCAACGCATCCACATCCTTCAGGTAGTAGGTGCCCGGCGACAAGGCACTGATGCTACCCGTCGGCGTATATGGCGCCGCATGATTGTTTTTCTCGCGCACTTCCATCAGGATCGAGAACTGCTCGGGTGCGATCTTTTCGCGTGCATTCAGCAGCGGCAGCACATAGTCCAGCTTGGCCACAAACTTCTCGAAGGCGGTCACATCCTGAGTGACTTTGATGGAATACATGGAGGCAGCCAGACCGGAGCCATAGGAGAATACACCAATGCGTTTGCCCACCAAATCGGCGGCTGGTCCACCAATTAGCAGCGAGACGAGGCCGGAGTAGACCGACGGCGTGTACATGTTGCCCACCTGATTGGCCAGCAACAGTGATTTCTTGGTCTTGGACGCAAACACCTCGGCGGACTGGGTGAGGAACGCCTTCTCCACATCCCGATCGAAGTAAGTGCTCTCCAGTGTGGCACTATTGAAGCGTTCCAGTCCAGCAAAATGGTCGAGACGCTGCTGTTCGCTGCTCAGCAGGAAATCGTTGAAGCTCAAACGACCCACAGACTTCTGGACCAGTTTGCAGAATGGCGTATGGAACAGGATGGCATCGAAGTTCTGCAGACCTCGCTGGGACTGCTGGGGATGCTGTTTCTCGAACTTCTTGCGATAGAGGCGATAGCAGATATCCAATGCCGAAAGATAGCACTGTATGGATAGTTTGCCATCGACCGTTGGATACTCGGAGCTCAGATCGGGCTTGTAAAAGTCATAGGCATGCTCCATGTGCGTGGCACGCAGCCCTCTCTCGAAGACCAGCGGCGCCTGTGGACCCACCAGCATGGCGATGGCGCCAGCGCCACCTGTCGGACGTGCCGCCCCCTTCGCATAGACGGCGATGTCGGCACAAACGGCGAGCGCATAACGGCCATCCCAGCTGGACGACTCGATCCAGTTGATGGCGTTGAAGAGGGCTGCAGTGCCGCCATAGCAGGCATTTGTGGTATCGATGCCCTCGATGTCGGTGTTGCCACTCTCAGCAAACAATTGCATCAGCACCGATTTCACCGATTTCGATTTATCGACAATCGTTTCGGTGCCGACTTCCAGTCGACCAATTTCCGTATGCTTGATGTGATGCCTCTCCAGCAGTCGACTGACAACGGTAAGGCACAACGAGTTGACATCCTCGCGATCCGAACAGAAACCCATTTTGTCCTGGCCCAGGCCAATTGTGTACTTGCCGGCGGAGGCGCCATCGAACTGTTCCAGTTCCGTTTGGTCCACATATTGTGAGGGGAAGAGCACTTCAATGGCGCATATTCCAACATTTTCGGGCCAATTGCTCGACATGATTTTATTTGATTTGATTATATATTAACTAATTGCGTCGCTTCTGGCTGGCTGGCTGTGTGTGTGTTTTCCTGAGCTCTGCAAATAGTATTTTGGTTTGTAAACATTATTTATAATTATTCCATCATCATATTTGGAATGCACTTAGAAAATAAATGTATGAAATTCCAGTGTGTTTTGTGCCGTCACAACTTTCACCTCTTGAATATTCTGCGCAATCAGAAAACAATCATTATTTAATTTATGCATCTTGCTTGCTGTTTTTTTTTCTCTTTTTTTTGGGTTGGGAAACACCTTAATCAACATTGAATCGGCGGCATTCAGCCAATGTAAATCCAACTGTTGCACGCTCGAGCTGACTATGCGCCAGCAGCGACGTCTACGTCGGCAGCGACAGCAGCATAGGCAGCGACGTCGCTGTAATTCCGATTTCGATTTCGCTGCGAGCTTTTTAGACACGCCAGCTTTAAATGCGAACAGCAGACAGACAGACAGACTGACGAACAGACAGACAAACTGACTGACAGTCAGACGGACGGACGGACGGATGGACGGACAGTGAGTTGAGCATTATACCTAAAAGCATTCAGCAGCGACAACATTCAGCAAGAAGCACTTAAATCAGGTGAAGAAACTTTCACCAAACTGTGGAACTTAACTTAAAGAGAACAAAAAACTGAAGAAGCAGCTACCTTGGAGACAACTAAACCAAGTCTTAGCACTTTAATTATTTTGAATTCTTTTTTTGATGCATTTTTTAAGTTTATTTGAAAGCATTCTACATTTAATAGTCGTTATTAAATCTTCTTCCTTAAGCATTTTAAATTAAATTTAACTAAATGCGTATTATTTTTAAGTGACAATAAAAAAGCTGATAATATAGCTTTTATTGCGAAATCAAATTGATATATATCATTTTATATATATATAGTATAATTAAGTCGGACAGCGTAAACAGAAGTATAACCTGATTTTAAATTAATGACAATTCTAATTGAACGTGATAAAAATATCTTTAAAAAACTAAATATATTTTCACACACTTTGTATTTCATTAACAATCTTTACATTAATTAAGCAAGAAATGCTTTTTCACTTTTTTGGGGCTGGGATGGATTGGTTTCTGATTGGTTCAGATCAGGTTAGTGAGTTGATTTTGATTGATAAGAAGCACGGCCCTTCCCAAATTCAAAACAGTGTCATGTTTACCGTTACTGTTAGCACCTGCCACAAAATCTCAAATACCGAAACCGTAATTTTTTTTTCTTTGGTTTGTCTGTTTTCACTTTTAACGTTTTTTATTTGTCCGTCGATCGATTGACTGACTGACTTGCTGGTTGCCTGCGTTACGCGTTCCACACTCGAGCGAATATCTTTGCAGACTGAACAGCGCCGTGCTAACAGCAGCAGAGGTGTATGTGTATGATCGACGGCGATGCCTACGTCGACGTCAGCGTCAGCAGCGACGGCGACGGCGACGGCGACTGAGCAGCACTTGTGAGGTGCGCTTTAAGCCAATGTCAAATGCATTGTGCATAACAAAAGGTGCACAATAAGAAAGAACAGTTGTGATTTTCTTAACCCTGAATAAACCAAAAATTAATGTATCTTTTGCTTATTTAATTTTGGTTTTTACCAAAAAATTATATTTTTAACTTGGTTACAAAGATAAACCACAGCATGAAAGACGAACAGTCAAAAACAAAAAAAAAAACGGCGCCGATCATACGATTGCTGATAAGCGCCTATTTATGAAAGACTACTGCCGACTGCCTGGCGGTAAAATGTACAAAGGCTACGCAAGGCAATATCCAACATCGACACTTGAGCTTTATTGTATGCCTATTATTCCAGTTAGGTGAAGATTTGAGTGTGAGCGGGTTCAATGTTATGGAAATGCACGCGATGTTTATGCAATGAGGAAGAAATACAATCGACAAACAGACGCACCGCACAAACAATTGTCTTGGTTTATTTATAGACGCTGGAGAGACAGTTGTGTGCAAGTAAACACAGGCATATGGAAAGTGCTCACCATTGGAATGGGAATGTGAATTGTTGCGCCAATGTATACAGCACAGTAATCCATTCAGTTAATTGTTTGACTTTGTGCTTCGCTGAAAGCAGCTTGAGTCATCGCTAAATTTCGCAAAAAATTTAAATCGTTTGCATATTGGGCAAAGGTTAAGAAGTAGCTCTTTAAATGCCATAATAATAGCGCACGTGTACCTTTTGTAATGTAATGCAATCATTCTATTATGAAACAGTTAACAAAAACTGATTGGTTTTTCTACGCTTCAGAAACCTTAACAACTTTGTGGACAATGCAAATGAGGCAATTATTCCAGGAATTACATCCGTTTTTTGTATAGTTTTTAAAAGGCTTTCGCATGATTAATTCACATGTTTAAAAACAAACACCAACAGCGACTTATTAAATTCCCAAGTAGTCATTTAACCCAAACTTCTTAACAGAAGAATAACTTTTATTCTTTAGTGGTGCACATTAATTGAAAATCACTAGCAATCACTCACAAAATTTGGTATGGTATTGCGGCGCTGTGTGTACCAAAAAATAGGATTAACTAAACTAAACTTTAATAATTAGGCAAGCAGCGAAGGCGCCTACATAGAGACCGAGCAGTGTGTACACACGACTGACCGACTGGCCTGTTAACAGCTGTTTTACACAGTGTCTCCACACCCCGTGCATTAAACGATACATTACTTATCGTCTATCGTCACTTATCACGTGAATCTCATGAGGAATTTGTGAATTGTCATTTTTGTGTTGAGTTTCTACCAGAGACTTGTGCTCCGTTCGTACGTACATTGTGGGTGGTGCGGTTGTGTTGCTTGATTTTCTAATACATTTTCAAAGCACAAATTCAAAATCAGTGTCTTTTTATCTGCCACCTGACGTGTAGTAGTGCCGCTTAAATGTAAGTGATTGCGCCAACAAAGCAACTTCAACGTTGCAAAAAAAAAAATAGTCGTTTTTTTTGTTGCTTGCGACAGGTCTGCTGACCTGTTATCAAATGCTCAACTGTATAGTGACGTGAGAATAACAGCTATGCAAGTGCCTAAAAGTCAAATTGATGCATCGGAAAATGCATAAATCACTGTGTATAAGTGCAAAATGGAAGTGACCCTGAAAAACTGTTGCCTCGTCTGCTTTTCAGCGAATTTTTCGGGGCGCGATGCAATTTTGGTTGCATATGCGACTAGTGAATACAAATATCATTAAATGACAAACAAATGTCTGCGTTTTAAAACGGAAAATATGTTTGCAATTAGCTAGTTAGTTTGTTTTTAAGTTGTAAAAACCCGTGAGAAAAAGAAAATATCGATCGAAAAGCTGTCATGTGACTGTCACACGAACAGCTGACTGTGCGTTCTGAACTCAACACGCTTGTGTCTGTGTGTGTGTGTTTGTGTCTGGGGCCGTGGTGAATAGCCGTCGGCCGCTCTCCACGTTCTCTCTCACTCTCTCTTTTACTGCCTGTTATTCTCTAACCCTGCGTAAACAAACTGTCAAGCTGTTAATTTTGAAAAATCATTTTGCATGCTCATATTAATTAAAATTATGAGTTCTTCCTAATATTCGTTTATATACACACATACATACATATGTATAGATGTGTCCATTTTTTATTGACATCTTGCCACAAGGACTACACATTAAATAGTGATATTGCGTGCGGCAAAGACCTTGACTTCGTTGACCAGATATAAACTTGAGGCGGAAAGTCAAACATGCTTTTAGACATTCGTACATATTTGCCTAGCCAAAAAAACAAAACACAAGTGTCAGCAACAAAGCGACACGAAAACAGCTGCTGAGTTTACACGACTTTAAAGGCTCAGCGAAAGGCGACATTGAAAATGCCGTAATTTTATTTTACTGCCAGCACACATTATTATTAATTAATTTGGGCCGCCCACCCGCTAACAACAGTTACAATGTACATGTCAGTGTGTGTGTGCCATAAACATCATCACAGTTAGCGTGTTCTTTATTTTGCTTTTCGTCATCACATCAGCGAACATTGCAATTTCCTGTGTAGAGTCCCTAGAACCGTTATCCTTCCCACACACACGCACACACACACAAGCGCCAGCCTTTGGCCAGTCTGACTGGCGACATGCTCGCATGTTGTTATTGCTGCTCTTTTTCTTGTTTTGTATGTCAACATCATTTACGTCTGTTTACAGTTGGAGTTTATCTAACAAACAGTGTTGCCATCTTGACCAATTTTCAAATTAGATTTTCCAGTTTGGAAAGTACTCATGTTATTAAATTTAATTATGATAACATTTTATATGAAATAGTTAATTAGAATCCAATGAAGGTATTTTGTCTTTTCCTGTTGTATAACAAACTTTTTTTGTGAATGATATGATGAAGTTCTCCCTCAGGAAACAGGGAAACACTTGCACTCACACACAATTACATATACAAATACACTTGATACTTATAAAGGGAAGCATAACTGTCCGTCGCCCCTTCTGCTGCCCTTTGTTGCCACCTAGTGATTTGTACAAAAGCAATTTAGATTTCACTGCTAAATATAGTCACGTTGTGTTGTTGTTGTTCCCCAGCGGTTGCCAGGCTCATAATTCTTATTTCCTGGTTGAGGACAATGCACTGCCTTGAAATGTCCTCAATATGGTTGGAGTTGTTGTTGTTGATGAGTAAGGATAGTTAAATGGTTGGGGGGGGGGGGGGATGGCATTGTTGCCTCTTAACATTATTGGGGATGGTCAGCACTGGAATCGTCTGTCATTTTGTTTGTTTACTTCTTTTTTTTTACATTCATATGTAATTAGTATGAAAAATTATGGCCATAAGTGAGTGTTGTGCTTCAGCTTTAAATTCGTAAATGAAATCGAAAGTGAGCATAGTGAATTTGTTTTTGTTAGAACTCTTTGAAGGCCAACATGACGTTATGTAATGATAGTTACTACTAAAATGAAATTGACCAAAGTTAGATTTGTATCTCCTGATGATTACTCATACGCTGCTGACCTTACAGCGAGCCAACAAGAACAGCAACAACAACAAGAACAGCAACAACAACAAGAACAGCAGCCAACTTACAAGAGCAATGGTGGCGACACTTACCAAATTGAACAGGCGGCTTGCGTGACGGCTGCTTCGTCATCGATTCCTTTTGCTTCATTCGTGTGACTGCGCCTTTTTAACACTAACGGCAACAGCACAACAAAAAAAACGCAGCCATATGTTTGGCAGCAATGTCGGCGCCAAACAGTTCCAACAGTGCTCATTTCGCGTCAAGTCTTCGACGAGTGTGCACGTTTAACGCGCGCAGCGCGTGTTTGTTTTCAAAGTCAGTCGGAGACGTAGTTCAAGTTTTATTTATTGCTGACATCTGATAAATAATATAAAACAATGCCCAAAAGGCTGCACCTCATACGCGTTGAGAGGCTGCTCACAATATTGTTGAAACGCAAGCACTGTTAGGATTGTAAGTTTAAATATATATTATATATATTTTGTATATAATGCGCAAACATTGCGTATGGACCTCGACAGGATACAAGTCTGCCTGGCGCCAATTGTCTGCGCGTTACTGTCTGCCAAACGCCAAAAAAAAAAAAAAAAAAAAAAAAAAACACACACACACACACATACCGTGTGTTACCAGGGCCAATGAAATGCATATTGAGGGTCGATTTTAAGCTGGCAAACGTATGGGAGGTCAATAATAAAAATGTTATGTGTTTTTACCAAGTATACAAAATACAAAATAAAAAGCAATTCTCATCAAATATGTTTGGTGAAATGAATATTAAATATTTTTGTAAATATTTAAGCTGTCCTATTGAGCAGAATATTATATGCTTTTGTAATTATTACAAATATGACTTACAAATATATAAACTGTTTTAATAGGCGGAATTTTATACATTTTTTTTACAAATTTCATGCTAATTTGGAATTTTTTTTGCTGCAGCTTTCAAAATGATGTCCGAATATTGGATTATCTCGGCGCCTGGCGACAAGACGTGCCAACAAACCTTCGACACGATGAACAACCTCACCAGCAAGCAACATAGTCTATGCAGTAACTACAAGTTCCATATACCCGATCTGAAGGTGAATACAATAGATAAAATCACACATTGGCATTTCTACATTTAATTAACTTGTGCCATTTTTGTGGGCTTTTAGGTGGGCACCTTGGATCAGTTGGTTGGCCTGTCCGATGATCTGGGCAAACTGGACACGTATGTGGAGCAGATAACGCGCAAGGTGGCCATGTATTTGGGCGAGGTGCTAGAAGATCAGCGCGACAAGTTGCACGAGAATCTGCAGGCCAACAACAGTAAGTACCAGCTAAGAAGCCCAGTTATTATTAATATAATTATTAATTGAGTTTTTAGCCTAGCTTAGATTAGATTAGTTTAGTACAATTGCGAAATTTACAGTTAGCGTGGTTAGTTATTTATTAGCGTAGAATTTATATCTATAAATTTTTTACAAAACGGAATGCTCTGAAAAAATACATTTTTAAACCAATATACTCGTATAGTGTCTCATCTCTATTGTTTTCCACAAACTATTACTAACAAACAACAACAACCAGAACAACAATCACATTAAACTACGAATAAAATCCTTTTAAAATAATAAATATACACAATAAATATATACATATATATACACATTACATATATATTAATACCTACAGTCCCCATCCGTCATATTCTTCTACTTCCTGTGAGACTTGAGTATCAGCAAGAATTGCTAGAACCAAAAGATACGAGAGCAAAATAGCTTCTGAAATGTGGAATGTTTATGTTTAAATACACATACATACATAAGTATTATGTCTCCTGACAACTCCTTGAGTTTGACTAACAATCCAAAAAATAAACCCAAAAAAAAAAGATATTTTTATGATTAAGATTTCCAGCCGAAAACTTGTAGGTTTTTTATTTATTATTCTTATATTTTTTTTTGTATCGTTTCTTTAATTATTTTTATAAGTTTTCTTGACTGGTTTTTTTGTTTTTCGTTGTTATAATAATTTGTTTTATTTATGATTTAATTTATTACTCTTATGTTGAAACTCATGCGCACAAATCATCAATCACGACCAAATAAAAGAAATGAAAATAAAATTGATAAATATTTTACATTAGTATTATAGTATATATATAACAACAATGGAACTAAGGTTCAGAACTGTAAAAAAAAAAATTAAAAAAGTGAAGAGAATTTGAGTTGTTTATTTTATGTTGCGTTTGTTGTACATCCCCTCTATTAACTATTCTACCTATCCACATGCACTACATGCCCAATACACACAAACATACATATAGCTATATAGTTAACAGCAAGACTAAAGACTAACACACACTCAAACACACACACCCACACACTGTCTCTCACACACACATCTTAAAGCAGGCTCTTGAATACAAATCCCCCTTAAAATTGCTAAACTACCTCTCTGATTGCCAAACACTTTGTATATTTTACATGAATTCTACTTAAATATTGTTGTACATTATTCTTTTTAATTTGTAATATTGAATATGTTTTTTATTATTTTTTAAATTCTGTTGTGGAAGCCCGTTTGTTTTTAAATCACTAATCAAAATAGTATTAATATTAATTAAAAAAAATCAAACAAATTCTTTAACTTGCAATCTTATAAAGTAATAAAATAATAAAAAAAAAGTATATCTAGAATATCATGATACATATTTACGTATATTCTTAAATATGTTCCACTCGGGTTAATAAAATATGCGCGTTTTCTTTCATTCTTTTTGAGTTTATGTTTTCAAAATTTTTAGTTGTCTTTATTTTTTATTTGTTTTTTTTTTTTTTTTAATTATTTCAATGCGAGCGTGAACAAACAAAAAAAACAATCTTTTTTTTATGTGTATATGTACATGTGTGTGTGTTTGCTGTGCTGTTGTCTGAGCCTTTCTTTTGCTACCCCAAATGAACATCGCATACATAATTTTCTGTGCTCTCTGCTCGTATACAAAACATACATCTCTATTAATAATATTTATAATATTAACAACTGTACATTACTTGTTACTAATACTTTACGCACCTGATCTCATGCTCACTCTGTATGTGTACGTCTGTGTATATGTGTGTATGTGTGTGTGTGTCTCTGGCTGTGTTGTGCTCTGTGTGTTTTGCCATTCACAT
This sequence comes from Drosophila kambysellisi, assembly GCA_035042185.1. Taxonomy (NCBI): domain Eukaryota; kingdom Metazoa; phylum Arthropoda; class Insecta; order Diptera; family Drosophilidae; genus Drosophila; species Drosophila kambysellisi. The sequence goes on along the minus strand of JAWNLS010001251.1, from coordinate 6,871,975 downwards.
GTTTACCTCGCTTTGTTTTAGCATCCATTTGCCGTAGCTGAATCGTATAGAGAAAAATTCTTTAAAAACAATAATATAACGCTTTTACACTGTACAAAAACAATTAATTTGATTTGTATGTTTTAATGAAATGTTTCTATATGCAAAAATTATTGGACCATAATCATCAAAGAGAAAAATTGAAGAAACAGTTTTTCTTGCAACATTCTTTCCACTGTTGTTCACGAAATTATATACATCTGTATATTTTGATTACATTGATTTACAAATTACACAAATCTATCGACAAAAAAAAAAACAGTCAAAATTATATACACTCATGAGTTTGAATATATATATATATACATGTATATATATTTATAAACACGTATATAAAATTTATTATTTTCGTTATTGAAGATTTCAGTTCATCTCTTAATTTATTATTATAATTTTTGTTTACTTTTTGGACTTTGGTTCATAAATCTGTTGGAGTCGCGAAAGTGTTTCTTTCTTCCTTTATTTATTTTTTTTTTTTAGATATCTAGGGTTGAACGTTTGTCATAGCCCCAAAATGTATGCTATAGTTTTTAAGTTCATGAACAAAAATGATTTCTCTATGTATTTTGTTTTTTAAACCTGAAACCTGAAACTGAATCTGAAACCGAATTCCAAACAAAAATTTCAAAATCGCACTTAAAAATCAACTGCGTTAATTAACAAATCGATCGACAACAATTGGACGCATCCTTATGCCCCATTTTGTGGCTGGCAACGACAGGTCCTGGCCCACCTGATGAAATCATACCGTGTCGACATCACAATCGCCTGAAGCATCTAAGTCTGCGTCACCAGCGTAAACACCAGCACACGCACCACCAAAACAATCCCCTACACTATCAGACCCATCACCACCATCAGCTGCCCGCGGATCTCAAGGGTAAATGCCACAACTCAACAAAGCCAACACCAACAACTACCAGTTGCAACACCTCCTACAATACGCATGCCGCCTCCGCCTCAGCCTGTGCCTGTGCCTGTGCCTCAATCTATGCCACGTCCGCTCGAGCCAGTTGCAATGTTTGCCCTTTGAGCGGTGGCAGTTTAACAAATTTATCCTCAACGCACGATGAGTCTGAGCGTGATTTTGATTTTGTGATACCGCCGGCGATCTGTGGCTGCGACGAATGCTATCCGCTGAGCAGCAGTTGCAGCGTCCTGTCGCCGCCCAGTGCCAGTGCCACAACGAGCACACTAATGGCCGATGAATGCTATTCCCAGACAGCTTCCTCCATGCTGAATGCGACGCGTTGTGCCATCAATACGGTGGCAGCGATTGCCACCGGCAGCAGCATGGGCACAGTTGCAACTGCAGCAGCAACAACACCAACCACAAGTGCAACAGAAACAGAAACAGCAGCAGCAGTAGCAGTAGCAGCAGCAGCGGGCACAAAAATAGACGGAGCATCTTCATCGACCATTTGCTCGTCGGCTTATTTCTCAACATCGGCGCCAACAGCAAGCACGGCTAGCTCCTCGCACAGCATGTCGCGATCTAATAGCAAAAAGCTAAATAACAACACATGCAGCATAAACAATAACAAGCTGAGCTTTCGTAGCAGCAGCAGTCACATCAGTCAATTGACACAGCAGCAGCAGCAACAGCAACAATCGCCCAAGCAGCATCTGCAACAGTTGCAGCTGCAGCAACAGCAGCAGCAGCAACAATCGCCGCCGCTGCTGTCGCCCACTGACAAATCGTATTGCGATACGGATGAGGATGTGGAGCTGGACGATCCAAAGAGTCCGCAAAGCGCCACATCACTATCCGATACTTTCGACTGGTGGTTCAATAAGCCGAAGCGTAACTCTAAGAAGTGCAGGTATCTTTTATCATCGCATTCACTTATCTCTGTAGAACAGTTGCCAAAAAAAAAGCACCACCCGAAAACTCTTGCCAAATGCCAGTCATCCAACTACTCCAAATGTTTGCAGTCATTCACAGTACACACACACACACACACACACACTGAATACACTGTAAAAAAAACGATATGACATATATGCACCTGCTTTGTTCTCTCTCTCTCTCTTTCCTACATAAATCCCTCTCTCATGCATAAATGTTTGATTTCATTAATTTAAAGGATGAACCATTCAAAATGCAATAATAATGTATTTTCTTTTTTTAAATCATTCACGGCATCCACTCACATTCCACTCATAAAAAAAAAATATAATAAAAACACCAAATGCACCCAAAAACACCACACAAATTACACTAAACTACAAACACCAGCAGCGCACAAACACAGACACAAACACAGACACAAACACAAACACAGACACAAATACAGACACAAACACAAACACATACAAATCCAAAACCAATGACATTTTGGCATCAGACATCGCCCACACCGCGCTCTAGTTATCGCTCTTTCTTCAATTCTCTTGCCGATCAAATTTATAGCAAACGTTCTACACCGAGTCAATTAAATATAAACAATGGATTTAATTTAACACCAACTCATAGATCGTCTCCAGTGAGTAGTTGTTGTGGCAGTAGTAGCCAGGGGCGTTCCAGTCCAGACACGGATCTTGCCGAGCTGCCCGAATTTCCGCTGAGTCCAGGTTAGCATGCCTGGCTATATATACACCACATATATATATTTATATATTTAAAATATATATGTGTATTGGTATAATGGCCCTTGGACGTTGCTTTATTTTCTTTTTCGTTTTCTTTCCGCTTTTCCGTTGATTTTCCTTCTTATTTTTCTCACTTAAGTCTTATCGTTTTTGCAGGAATCACTATTACTTGATGTACCCACTATTTACCCACTATTTAATTATGTACTTTCCAACACCACTATATATTTCTGACCCTCACCAAAACCCCCCACCCCCCAGCAATATCTAAATATTGTTTTTGGTTTCGTTTTGTGATTGAAGCGTTTGGATTGGTTATAACTGTTATACGGTATATATATGTGTTATACACCCGTCTACAGTTAAACACCGTACCACCAATAACAACAAAGTCCAAACTTTTTATGTGTCCACTTCTCTATTTCTTTCTCTCTCGTTTCTCAACTGTATCTCTTCTCCTTTATATATATACTTATATATATCTATATACATATATTTATTTTTGCAGTTTTCGTTTTAGTTGACCGGCATTTATAAATGATGTATAAAAGTGCTCTCCCTTATTTATTGATTTTCATTTCTCGATTTATCAACACACCAAATTATTTGTCACAGTGTAAAAGCGAATATGTTGTTTTTTCAGTGTACTGCTCACCAAAAATGTTGTTCTGCTGCGCAATTATCATAGCCACGATTAACGCCGATATCCATTAAGCTAAATAATACACACACACACAACAAACACACAAAATGACAAAATACTCGATATTATTTTAATTTTAAATATCTATTGTAATAGTATATATACAATTTATTATTTGCCATTAAGTGTCTAAACTTAAGCTTACTCAATTAACGTACAAAAATACACTACAAAAACTAAGACACACAAATCAGCTAACATTTTGTGCCGTTCAAAAATGTTTGACGAAAGGTACTCGTTATTCCCTTATAATTATATTTATAATAATTGTTGTTGTAAATCAAAAACACTAATTGTAGATCCCCCCCCAATATATGTTTTGCACACTTGTGTTTTGTATCTCATTATTTATTGTTAACTATAGCATTTGAAAGCAATTCAGTGACGATTTTATATTCAAAATAATGAAGCATCTTTATCTTTATCTTTCAAGTATTATTAGTTCGCTGCTCATTTATATTATTAACATTTAACTAAATAATTTTGAAAACTCTGATTGCATTTCATAAAGGATTGTTGTACATTTTTTAAAAGTATATATGTATATATATTTATTTGTTAAATCTAAATCTAAAGCTAAATATGAAATGGATTTGGAATTTTGATGCTTTTGCCTGTGCTTGCTTGCATGTGTGTGTGACTGTGTGTGTGTGTGCGTATGTGTGTCTATTGTGTACATGTTTGTATATTTATCTATTTATCTATATCTTATCTGATACTTGATGCAATATTTATTACTTACATAACTTTGTTGTTTTTCTTTTATTCATTTATAAACTAACTGGGTTTGTTCTGTACTAAAAACAAAAATAAGAGAAATTGATTAAACTTTAAAAGTCTTAGATAAATTACAGTAAATTTTATAATTTATATTTTCTAAATTTGATAACGGACTAGTTTCTCTAGTCAGCTGCATAGAAATGAAAGAGTTTTTTAATGTTCGAGTGTAAACTAATCGATATATTCTTTGTATTCGATAAACAGCCGATCTGCCTCAGTATTTGACCCGTTTCCAATGGGATATGGCCAAGTATCCGATCAAGCAATCGCTGCGCAATATTGCCGATATCATTTCCAAACAAATCGGTCAAATTGATGGCGATTTGAAGACGAAATCGCAGGCCTACAACAACCTGAAGGGCAATCTCCAAAACTTGGAGAAGAAGAAAACGTAAGCAGTCATTGAAGTTAATTCCAATTAAAGCGGCTCAACTCGACTCACGCATAACACTTAACCTTACTCACTCTACAAACAGCGGCAGTCTGCTGACACGCAACCTGGCCGATTTGGTCAAGAAGGAGCACTTCATACTCGACTCGGAGTACTTGACCACGGTGCTGGTCATTGTGCCAAAGTAAGTAAAGCAGAGTAAAAAGAGAGAGATTGGGGAGAGACTATATATTAAATGCTTATGTCATACTTTAATGTCACTCCTTTAGAGCCAGTGCCAACGATTGGTTAGCCAATTATGAGAAAATCACTGATATGATTGTGCCACGCTCGTCGCAGCTCATCAAGGAGGATCCCGACTATTGCCTCTTCAATGTGACGCTCTTCAAGAAGGTCACCGAGGAGTTCAAGCTGCATGCTCGCGAGCGCAAGTTCATTGTCCGCGACTTTGTCTACAACGAGGAGGAGTTGGCGGCGGGCAAGAACGAGATGACCAAACTGATGACCGACAAGAAGAAGCAGTTTGTATGTAACACGATTATAATTTATATATTTAATTTGTATGTAATTTAAATATATATTTTCTTCTCCAACAGGGACCCCTGGTGCGTTGGCTGAAGGTGAACTTCAGCGAGGCCTTCTGCGCCTTGATCCACGTGAAAGCGTTGCGCGTGTTTGTGGAATCCGTGCTGAGGTGCGTGCTCATCATCTCAATGCGTATTGCTCAGTGATTAATCTCTGTGATTATTGCAGATACGGCCTGCCCGTCAACTTCCAGGCCATATTGATTGAGCCCAACAAGAAGAGCGTGAAGCGCTTGCGTGATGTGCTCAACCAGTTGTATGGCCATTTGGATGGTGCATCCGCTGGCGGACATGTCAGCAGTGCTGCTGATGTAAGCTAAATATCACTCTTAATCCCCGTTTACCGTTACATTTATAATTGCATATAATTCTATTTAGAATGTGGACATACCCGGCTTGGGCTTTGGTCAATCGGAATACTTTCCCTATGTGTTCTACAAGGTGAACATCGATATGGTTGAGCAAACAAAGCTTTAAGGGGCTTATCTCATGCCTCTGCATCGCACACACACACACACACACCACCACCACCGCCACACACCCACAACAAAATTAAATATAAATAATCCAAAAAACAACAAAAAAAAAAGCAACAAATTCAATATGCAAATTGTATTCGGCACAGCGCCCAAAATGGGTCGCTGGCCAAACTGAAAAGTAAGCAAAAACTATAAAAACCCAACAACAATCCTGCTCATAACTTGTAAAGCATATAGTTAGAATCAAATACAACAAAAACAAGCAACAGTTGCCACGCAAATAATAACACGCAAACAATTAATAGTTTACTATAAATAATTTTAGTCATTGTTATATAATTATTGTTGTTATTTATGTTACGCGTTCACAGAATTCCGTTTCCAAGTTCAACTTACTTTCGACAAAAATGTTAAGAAACACCCCCCTCCCTCCTTCAGCGCGTAAGAGAAGCAAAACAAAATTTCACAAAAAAAAAGCAGAAAAATTAAATCCAATTTCAACTTATGCGAAATATATATAAAACTGTATACAAAATATTTTTATTTTTATTTACAATTTTTTGTTCTGCTTCAGTCTAAAAACAGTATTTTGTTGTTCTTTATTTTTGTTCAATCCTTGTTTAGGCACAACAATTGTGTTTTGTTCTTTACGATAAATGCATATTTAGTATAATGAATGATATAGAAAAGTTTTAACACGTAGCTAAAATTTATATAAGCATTGTCACTAAATGAGCCCAAAACTTCAATTTGCTTTGTTTATTAATACAATAAATAATTGATAATGTGTTAAATCCTGTCTTGTTTAATGTGCCTCTGCTTTTATTTCTCCCGTAAACTGTGTGACTAACAAGCCTACTAAACCAACTGTTGAGCAACAAAAACTAATAATATTACATAAGTGTCGCAAATAGTTTGATACATAACATTAAAAAAAAAACACCGATGCAATGAAAATGTCCGTTGGAAACACTAAAACCCTAAAACGAAAGTATTCTATTTATAAATGTTGCCCAAATATCGAGAGTTTATTAACCTGCATGTTTCGCTATGATAATGCTGAGAAATGTTTTCAACTATTTAATTAAACTAACCAGAAAGATCAAGAAGAAGCCACAATATAAATATATATACACACACACACACCTACATTATCTATACGTATTTGTGCCCAACTTGTTCGACATTTTTTCGTTGAATCTAAAGGAGAACTTAATGCACTAAACTAATGGAGGAAAGAACAATAATATTTGTATGTAAAGTAAAGTTTAAATGTATTTTCAATGTTTGCTACAGCTACAACAAATCTAAATGTTTAACAAAATAAGAAAAACAAAAAGGAAGAAAAAAAAAAGCCCAAAATTATTATAAAAATGAGACAAATGCAGTATCTTATAAACATATATATTTTAAATTTATGCATTATACAAATATGTAAATGTCAATGCGTTATATAAGGTGCCGTTAAGTCATCCTTGTAAATAATTATAAAGAAAGAAAGACATTCCAACCTTGTTTGTTTTCACTGCTCCAGAAACTGGGATACTCAATATAAATTGGAAAAGGCTCAACATGGAAAAGGCTCAACATGTATCAAAGTGTGTCGAAATCGACATTTATTTCATTTCTTTCATTACATTACACTTTACAAAATGCTAAGTTAAACTCTGACTATAGTTTAAAAAAATAGGTAAACTAAAGGGCTTAATACATATATGAATTCTATGGTCTAAAAATGCTTCAAGTCCGATTCTATGCTGGCCACAGTCGTGTGCTGAATGCGTTGCATCTTCATGGCGGCTGTGGCGCCCACCGCCTGCTGCAGAATATTGGGTGGCTTTGGCTGATTCTTGTCCGCCTCGTACTGTGCCCGATGCAAACGCTGCCGATGCTTGTACATGTTGGCGCTGCAGAAGAACGTCATCGGACAGTTTGGACACGTATATAGCACCTCGCCGGTGTGCGTCGAAGTGTGCTCCTGTCGAATCGAGTGGCGGATTACTTTATTAATTTTTATTGTTGATTTGAATAAATTGTTCAATTGGTTACCTTCAGTTCTTGGGGCCGCTTAAATGCCTTATGGCACATGGTACACTTGAACTTGCGCTCGCATTCGTGACTGTGAAAAGCAAAAGAAAAGTGTTTTACAATGGATTTTATGGATATAAGAAAATGTCTACGCATTACTTGTGATAAATATGGCGACGCAGAGCGCGGGCATTCGGAGAAATCTTGCTGCACACATGACAGCGATGCTCGCCGGCGCTTTCCACGTGAATGCTCTTCATGTGCTGCTTCAGACCGGTCATGCCCTTCAGCCAGGCGCCGCAGATCTGGCACTGCTTAAGCTCCGGCTCCGGTCGCGGCGTGTCCGAATGCATGAGCTCCTGATGCTTTTTCAAAATGATTTTGGTGCGCATCTGTTTGCCGCACTTGTCGCATATGATTATCCGTTCCGGGTCGTGCATGGTGCTCATGTGATTCTTCAGCTTGCGTTCGGTCAGGAATCTGTAAGCGAATATATCCATTTAATTTAAGTTTCAATCGAAGCGGGGATGTTTCATACTTTTTGCTGCACTCTGTGCACGAGAATTTGAATTCGGATTTGGGCATATGTTTGTTCATCTTGTGGTACTCGATGGCCGTTTTGCTGGTGAAGACCTTTGAGCATAATTCGCACTCGAAGGAGACCTTGGCCATGTGAACCTGCTGATGCGACTCCAGGTGACGTGGGGTTTGGAATGATTTCTCGCAGATTGTGCACTTGAAGTGATCCGGATTCCAGTGAACCAGCACGTGCTCCGCTAGCACCTTGCGCTGCTTGAACTTTCGTCCACAGCAAATCACATAGCCGGGTTCTATCAGATGTGTGAGGCGATGATGTCGTTGCATTTCCCTAAAATTATGGACCAACAGATTGCAAATGGAGCATTGCAATACATTGTTAAAGAACTTGGCAATGATGCTATCGAACTCGTCCTGCTTCTTCTTGCGCTCTTCCTGCTGCTCACGAGTATTGCGGATTCTCGGCACTGCTTGCTTCGAACGATTCCTCTTTCGTTTGGGCCGCGTCAGCTTCGGTATGACAGCGAACTCGCTTTCGCTGTGCTTGTCAGCCGTAAAGTCGGAATCGTCGTCACTCTCTGAACTCTCCTCATCGCTGCTATCCTCGCTGCGCGCGACACCATCATCGAGTTGGCTCGAGAAATCCTGATCATGATCATCGTCGCTAAAATCGGCAGGTGGCTCTGCTTTTAGATCTGCATCTAAGTCAACAGTTGGTTCAGCTTGCGCGACATTTGGCGGGTCCTTGATGATTAAGTCTATTTTACGCGGTCGCCCGCGCCGCTTTTTCGGCGCCTCAGCGGGTATGGCTGAATCCTGATTGCTCTCTTCACACGCCACCACAATTGGTGCTTCCGCTTCGGCCTTGACACGCTTGCGCAATCTTCTTACCGGAGACGCATCTAGCTCCACCGCTTGCAGTCTGGTCGTGCTTTCGAGCACCTCAATTTTTGGCAGCTGTTCCAGCTCATGCTCCTCAATCTTAACCTCCGGATAGAAGAAATTGCGGCCGTTCTGTTCGACTTGCTCCTGATTCTGTTTGGGTGCCTCGCTAAAGTTGCCCTGCGTCAAAGGATCATCTTCCATGGGCAGCACCTTCGCATCCTGCAGCGAACTCTGTGCGGCGGTGACAAACTCGTACAGCTCATTGAACGCGGACACAATACCCCAACAGCGTGCACATATCTTTCGCGCGCCCCCCCTGCTTTCGTCCAGCTGTATGGGAAAATGATTGTTGATTATCTTCACCACATTCAGTTTTAAGCCCTCCGACGAGTAGATGTCCAAATAGTCGTTCGGGGTGAGGACATTCTCCTCCAGGCATAGCACGCATGCCTCAGGCACTGGTAAATCTAGTTGGAACAGAGTATCAGTACATTTACAATTTTCTTTATTTATATTTTCCTGTGCTACTTCAACTCTTACCCATGCTTAACTACAACACTTTTATATACATATGCATGTAGAATCTCATAAACAAAAATAGGCGACTTGAATTATGATTGATTTTCTTAACGACAGAACTGAAGCGTCTAATTCTTAAACACTTTCGATGAATACAAATGTTTTAGAATTGTTTCTTTTAAATAATTAGCAATTTTATGTTTTCTTGCTGAGGCAACTTGTGGTGGTCGACCGATAGTCGACCGATAAGTGTAGTGCTGCAAAATGACACGTTTAGCAAATTGGTTCACAATGGAAAATTAACCAGCATCGACAATGGCATCGATAACATAAAGCCATATTGAATATAAACAATTAATATTTATGCATAAAAGCAAGAAATAGCTAGCGACTGGTGAGTTAATTCGTAGCTAGAGTGTTGCCTAAGCACAAACTATACCAATTAACTATTTACAAAAAGTGCATCTTGAATTGCGCGTGAATTGCAGCAAACTAAAAAAATTTGACAACACTTTGCCACTGAAATAAAGGACTTGTTGAATTAACAAAACGAAGCTCGATTGATTAATTGAAATCGATGTACTTAAAGTAAACATTCAAACGTACAGCTCGAAATCTACATGCCCTACAATGTCCAACAAAGAGGAAGAGATGGTAAGGTCTTGTTTACTGTCACAAATTACAAGTCAAGTTCAAAATAAGATTTTGTTTTCAACAATTCCTAGGTTACAAAAGCAAAACCCAGCGTGTTGCAAGATAGGAAAACATATTGGTATACACTTGGTGAAATTAAGAACGGGACCATATGCCCCAGCTGTGGCAGTACCACTGATAAGTTTAAGAAAAATATAACTGCGCACGTTAAGCGCTGCTTTAGCATTAAGAAGATCGGACCCATATACAGACTACATGGATATGTTGAATGCAAATGTGGACTCTTAATTGCAGACAATACCAAGGCACAGAAACTACATGTTTGTATGGTAAGCGAGCATTACTTGATATATACAATATATAACACTAAAGCAAACTCGATGTTTCAGGGTGAAATTCCAGCATTTGAGCCCGATTTGTCTTACATTAGCAAGAAGACGGCGCCTCCAGTGAGCCCAAATCGGGAGCCGTTGCAGCCCAAGCCCTGGATACGAAATTTCGTCTCACCATTTAAACTAGATATAGAAAATATTCAGGCGAATCCAAAGACGAAACCGCGTGTACGCAATTTCGAGATGCCAGCCAGCAATCTGGAGCCGCAGAATGTCAGTGTCTACTCCATCAGCTCGAACAATGGCACAATTTTGATAAAGGGACAGGACAACCACAATATCCTGACGATAAGAAAACGAGAATTGCGATTACCACGCAAACGGTACGCATGTAGCTAGCAGCGAGTCTTTGTCTAGGACTCTACATTTTTGCAGTTCCATTTGGAAAACATTACGCATTAGTTTTTATAAGTAATAAATAAAAAATCATTTATTATAGATGTACTTGTAAAATTGGTTTACAACTTATATTGCTTAGCTTTTTTTTATGAAATACAATTATTTGCACAATTACAAAAAGAAACATCAAATGCGACAATATCTACGTATTTATAGTTTTTTTTTTTTTTTTTTAAAGGTTATGCATTAGTTTTGTATAAGTAGTAGTATATTGAATAGTTCCATTTTCTCTGTTTTTTTTTTTTTTTGGGTAAAAATGTCTAGAAAACTACCAAAAAACTGGCTAAGAATTCATTTGTATATTGTTTTTGCTATAAATTTCATTTTGATTCACTTTATAGTTTCATACACTTGGTCTGAGTGGCTGGGCGGTCCTACAGTTGCTATTCCATATATATTTGTGTCTGTCTATATCCACTTTCTGATCCTCTCTTGATGGAGTACAAAAATTGGTGTGGTGTGAGTCTGTTAGAATGAGATATCTAATCCTAAAAATCTACTTAGCGGAAAAGTTTGATTGAGAAAAGATCTAATTTGAATTTAGTTAATAAAGAGATTTTGATTTGGCATAACTATAGTATGTAGTGTATATATATATATATGTATATATGTATTTATGAAGAGAATGGTAAAGCGTGTTTATCGGTTTTTGTGCTACAGACAACAGAGATTTGATGTATCCAATTTATAGATTGCACAGCTACATATTATATACTATATACTATATATAGTATAGATGCACCGAGTGATGTTGAAAACATAAGCCTTGGATTATAACACTGGCTGTGCCACGGGCGCTGGCATGGGCATGGACATGGTCTTGGGCATGGCTGTCATCTAAATGCGTTCGGTGACGTATACTTTGGCGGATGCGGGCGCATTGGTCCTCCTCACCGCAAAGGTAACGATAATGCCAATCACGATCAGGGTCATTCCCATGGCGCTCGTTATATAATGCTCAATGAGTCGATTTTCCTCGCTGTAAGTTGTAGAAAAATTTTGGATTTTATTTTTTGATATTTACAATTTCACAGTTGTTCCATAATCTTACCTCAAGCTGGGATCCTTGGCAGTTTCGCGTTCCTTCTCAATAATGCCGGTTACGGATGTGGCAATGGCCAGCCAGAAATTGGCCAAACCCATGCTGGCGTGAATGGGCACCATGGCTGAGCGGCAGCTATATGTCTTATTTTCACAGCAGAGCATAACCAGAAAGCTAATGAAGAACCGTATTAACATGAGGTTGTGTAATCGTGATCATAAAAAGAGCTCACCTGAAGAATCCAATTACAAATTGCAGCACAAACATGCCCATTGTCACGAAACCCAGCCACGAGTGCAGACTGTAGAAATTTATCTTTTGCAATGCATTGTGCGAGTCAAACACGGAGAGGAAGCCGAGGGCGATGCAGGGTATCGCAACGGCATGAAAGAACATGTGAATCAGTTTCACATAGATGTGTTTCACGCAACGACACAGCCGATAAATTAAGATAGCTGCAATCGAGTTAATTATGTAACAGGCAAATGTCAACGCTTTTGGTTATGGCTATGGCTCTTACAAAATCCAGATAGCGTTACGAAGCCGGCAACCATCAAGATGGGATGCAAATTGAACTGTTGCAGTGGTCGCTCCGACCAGGCAAAGCCACCGCGATAGAACATCACCCAGAACAGAGTGAGGATGAGGACACCCACCAGGAGTATGGTCGACAGTATGACAATCAGCAAGTATTCACACCAGGAGCAACAGTTCCAGGCATTATCCGGATCCTCCTCATAGCGTCTAGAAATAATGATTGTAATAAATAATAATTATAACAAATTTTAGTACTTGATTACTTTGATTTATTCTTGCGAAACAGCATACGATTAAGTTTATCTATAAAACTTGCATCAATCATATCCATCTTAAGACTTGTATTTTATTCAAATTAAAGCTAAATTTAACAAATATTTAAAGTTAAACCACATTTTTGACAGTGCTAATTCAATTAAGTGTTTGGTTTTATTGCATAATTGCAGCACGAGTCTAGCAATTTAGCAGACTGAGTTTCTGAGTCGTAACTCTGTCCGTCTGTCTAAATGTCTTTCTATTTCTCTGCCTGTCTGTCTGTCTGTCTGTCATAATTAGGTAAATTTCTCTTGAACTAATTGTGGGTTGAATGCGCTGCTAATCGGCTTAATTGATTTATAAAGCAAATATTTACAACGTCACAAATTGGAATCACTGTGCGGAGATTAAGAAAGCCCGCAATTATCTAATTTAACCCGGCCAAATGTAATTACCAGACCCAGACTCTATCTTCGTCTCTATATATCTCTATTTTTACCACACAATCCATTGTGGCTGCTTATATATATATATATATATACATTTATATTTTACAGACTTATTGAAGCAGCTCAGCATTCTGAAGCTATGATTTTGTTAAGGATTACTTTGCCTCTTTGCAGTTTTCTTTCGTGTTTCTTTGGTTTTTATTATTTATGCCCATTAAAAAAAAAAGTAAAATAGTTAAAAATTATACAAATTTATTTTGTTTGTTTTCTACATAGTTTGACAGCTAAGGAAAAACTGATAAAGCTTGACTTTGCTTCACTTTTATTTTACTACAATGAATTTTACTTCAACTAATGGGACGACTGATTGGTTTCACGTGTCTGGTGTTTTCTAGATATTCGAATTTTTACTTCCACATTAGAATCCATTAAGCATTTAAAAATTATTAAAGTAAACCCATGAAACCAAACTAATGATTCACTCAGTTAATAAAAGAATTTTCTGTATTTATTACATTTTTAATAACAATCTCCACAGTTATATAAATATTATTATGATTTACAATCATAAGATTTATATAATTGCATTGAGTTAGGAGAGATTGGTTTCATAGAATATAATTAATTATTATTTAGAATTAATTATTAATTAGAATTAATTATAATTATAATATAATTTTTGAATAGTTTTTAAACGGTTTTAGTTTTTAGATAAATACTGCACTACAAGAAAAAATGTGCAATATCTGTAACGATTGATTGACTACTGCAACTGACTAGGGATCAAGAGAGTTCAAAATGCTTTAGATTTTTCATATATATACATATATATATATATATATATATTTGATGCTCCCAATAAAAATAGGGTACATCTGCAACTCGATGCCAATTAAATATGCCTCCATATCATATTATTTTCATCAAACATTGCGTGAACTGCTCAAATAGCAAATGACAAATTACAAATGACATTTGATGGCTATATAGCGATGATCTCAGTGCCGAAAGAGGCATGCATCATCATAGCCACTTGTGAGCAGCTGTGGCTGTGGCAGTTCCCACAGTGGTGCACTGCAGCCACAATGGAAACTCAATGCAAAGAGCAGCTGTCAAAAGTAAACACAGACAAAAAGAAACTCCCAAAGCAGGGGCTGTTTAATGATGGGTTGGGGTTTTTGATGGTTTGTAGAGTGGGAAGTGGGGAGTGGGGCAACTATGGCTCGCTGTTGCTGTGGCAATTAGGCGCATTGCTGTCCGCCAGCGAGCCGCTTAATCATTTCCAAGTGCCGCACTTTTGAACGGATTTCGCTGCACTTGAAATGACAGAAAACAATTCGAAACGAAAGCCAAAACAAAATTATTATTTAAATTAATAGTGCGCACAGCTAAGAAAATGCTTACTGAGCTGATAATGAAGGCACTGGCCACTAGCCACATAAAAACACCATATAACACTCGAGTCGAGAGTGGAAAGTGCACGACTAGCATTTACCCTGTACACAGTCTTAGTTAGTCGATATATTGCTTAGCAGCAAGAGCAAAATGAAAATTGTTCTGCTCTTGCTACTGCTACAAGCTTTCACAGAGCAAGAGCAATTTCAATAGCAAAAAACTAAAGCGAATGCTCTTTCGCTCTGCTCTGTCTAGAGCAATAGCAGCAGCAAGAGCAACAACAGAGAGAGAGCAGAGAGCAATTGTAGCAATAGCAGAACGAGCAAGAGCGGAGCTAATCTGTACATCTTGTGCTACTGCTATAGTAATTGCATATTTGCTATACTCTTTTTATACTGGAATTGCTACTTTAGCTGCTATTACTATTTGGTTATTTTTATGGGGCTTTTTTAAATATTAGTAGTCTTACTCTTTACAACTTTTGATTTTTTATTATCTTTGTTAAACAATAAGAAATCTCAATAGTATTTTTTTCTGCTATCTAAGAATTATTATTTTTACAGCTGATACTTATAAAAAATGTTTTCTGTTCATTTGTAGGACATCATGTCGCCTTCTTCAAACATTTTGAAGTGTGTACAGGGTATTAAAACAATAACATATAAATACTATAATTAAGCACGCACTTTCTCGGCAACAGAGTGTCAGGGGAGGGCAGGGGCAACTAAGATTGGAGACTGCATTGTATCACTTGCACCATTTTGTAATAAGCGCTTTAATTAACATGCGCCAAGGCAGACCGAATGGGTGTGTGTGTGTGTGTCCACTGTGTGTGTGTGTCTGACCGATCGACCGACTATGCCCCACTGAGATGTTATTGTTGCTGTGGCTGTTGCAGTTGCTAGCCTGACAATTTCATTAAGCGCGGGCAGACGCCGTGGCAGACCGCAGGCCGCGATGTCAATGAACGTGGAGCGTTGCAAGTTGCAAGTTGCAACAAAACAAACAATTTATATATAAATATATGTATGTATGTCTGTGTGTGTGTGTGTGTGTGTGTGAGCTGCTGTTACTGCAAGCTGAGGCATTTAGCTTTCAACACATCGCACAGACCGCAGCGGGTTGCCTGGGCAGAGGTGGGGCAGTGCGGGGCAGTGAGGGGCATCGCGGGGCATCTAGCTGAAGTAGCCATTTGCTTTTAACACACATTTCACTTGCCTGCTTTGGCCCAAGTGCAACCAAAACGCGTAGCGATCACAAATAAAGGCAGGAGGAGAGCAAATGGGAGGGAGGCGCTTGGTGTGGGCATGCCGCATGCAGCTGTGTATCTGTGCATCTGTGCATCGCTTTATTTGTATTTGTATCTGCATCTGCATCTGTGCAACTCTTTCACTTTTTAACTGCTGCGGCATGGGAAAATTTCGCTGCCAGCTTTTGCTTTTGCTTTTGCTGCACCTTGGGCTGCGGCTGCGGCTTCGGCTTGTCTCAACTCGTTTTACATAGAGGCAGCGACATGTGGCATGTGTTTGCCGACTAAACCTGAACCTGAAACTCGCAATAGTTGCTGTTGCAGCTATAGTCAGATATATATATAAATTGCTGTTTGTTGATTTAATGCCACTTGCTGCTAATGGGTCAGCAACAACAATTTGAGGCTGTTGACACTGCGCCCACAACAACAGCAACAACAACAACAACAATTAATGCAACTGCCGCAGACATGACTGCAGTCTTGGCTAATGAAGCAAAACGACAATCCAAAGTTGGTGGCAATTCTTTAACAGCAGCAGCAGCTGCAACATCCACATTTTCATAGAGGCGGCGAAAGCAGCTTCAAATTAATTACCCACAAATAAATTTACAAATAAATATATTTAGTATATTACTTTGTATGGCAAATAAACATTTTTAATATTTACCACATATTAACTTACAAAATGTATACAAATATTTAAGAAATTGAGGTTAATTTATCTAATTTATAATAATTAGAAAATTTCAGGGAGCACTTAAGAAATTTATATTCACCAAAGATTACATTAAAAAAAATGTATTAATAATATAAATTTAAATATAAAATAAAAGAACAAAAATAATTGTGGATTTATTTTCGAAATGTTTCTATTTATATATAAATAAGTATAAAATTTAAAAGAATTGATATTCAATGAATTATATTATTATTATTCAGTGAAAATTATTCGAGTAAATAATTACATAGAAATTCAATAAGAATTTATATAAAATGTATACAAGTAGAAATACTCGAGTCGAGAAGTCGGCTAGGGGATATAGCTAATCCAGTTGTTATAAACATTAAACCGATTAAGGCAGAGTTTCTGTATCTATACGGGAAAAGTTATCGATAAAATTAAATTAGCTGCGCCTGTTATACGAGAACCTATATTTTAATTTTTAAATATTTAGCTCTTATGGAATCGGATTTCCGTTGGTTCATAAAGACAGACACACATGGCTAGATAGACTTAGCGGTTGATACTGATCAGGAACGTATACCTTATGGGCTCTGAGTTGCTTCCTTCTGTCTGTTCCATTTTTTTTTTTTTATAATTAGATAATAAACTTCTTAACTTCCTAACTATTTTTAATGGGTGCAATATTTGGGCAATTGTCATTTCATCAAATTTCATTTTGCGAGTTAACACTGTACATCAGTCTTAATCTAGGTATTTTATCTCTGAGCATGCGATAAGATCATGTGATGGACACAAGAGCTACAAATGTATCTTGATGTGTAGTTGGACATAGTAATGCCATAATTAGAGCCCAGTTATAACTAGTCTTTGGGCATGTATCTCGCAGCTGTTGAAAACGGGCTAATTATGGACAAAACTGGGGCGCGACTCATTTTAGCCAAGAATCGAGGTGTGCGCATCAATCGAGCCGGCTGCATCTAAGCAGATACATTTGTATCTGAGAGTGCCAGTTTTATTAAGTAGGCGATTGGCATGCAGGAAACTTGGGCACTTTTCAATCAAGCCACCAGCTTTGAATGTGGGATGTTACAAATTACACAAGTATCACAATTAAAAACTTCAGCAAGTAAACAAGTATAAGTGTATGTTGCATGCAACTAAATTGTAGCCACAACTCAAAGCATGCATAACTACAAGAACTCAACCTCAAAGAGAATTAAGAAAAACAGTGTATATCCTGCGGGTTAATTATGATGAAGTGCGCTCAACGAAGCTTAGCTACACACACACACACACATACATACACATACATACACATATATACAGACAAACATACATAAGTGAGGGTATCTGTGTTTTACAATGGGCGACAATTGTTTACTGACGACGTCTCGGGGAGTTTCAATTGAAACATTTTCAGTGCCCCGTTTTGTTTAAAGAGGCAGTCTTATGTTTCGCCTGCATGTCTGTGGGTGTTTGTCAGTGTGTGTGTGTGTGTGTGTATGTGTGTGTGTGTTTGTTTGGTAATTGTATCTTTAAGATACAATCAAATTCGCAGTACTTAAACTCGACACGCAGTCACAGTGTATGCCAGCCAGTTGGCCTGCAATTTATTCATTGAATTATTGTATTTATTTTCACATATTTATAAATATTTTTCTCTTTTTTGTTTATGGAATTAAGAGACAGGCCTGGCTGGCTCAGTGTACAAAACACTCAGAAAAATTAATGCTTCATTTCAGAAAATCGCAAATCGGAAATCATTTCTAAATAAACGAAAAAAATATATTAAAATTGGAAAGGTTTTTTTTATTAGTCAAAAAAATATATATAGTTAAGAAAAACAAAAATAAACTTTCTGAAAAATTAACATGTGTCATCCTTAGTCCTATGGCAACTTTCTATGACTCAGTCCGATTTTTTTCTGAATGTATCTCGGGCAGCATTCGAATTCATGTGTTGTACCTACCCTCAAGTCGGGCATAAATTATCAATTTAAATTAACTTTCATACATATGTATATAGGAGCTGAGCATGTGTTTTCGGATGCTGTGCGACTGCATAAATTTGAGTGAGAGTTGAGCTATGGGAAGTCTAGCTAAAATAATGCAGTTATTATTAATGCATATTTCCGTCTATACAAAAAGCATGATATTAGTTAGCATCTAATTTGAGCTGAGAATTTATCTTTGGACAACGCACAATGTGTGAAAATGCGCCACAATTAGCAGTAAGCCTTGAAGCATAAATAAACAACATATATATATATATATCTTTATTAATTTTGATTAATTAGTTGATTAAACAGGAACGGGATTACTTAATGTACAACCCTCGTCGTGTTGGACTTACGCAGTTGTTGTTCCACCACGCGGCATTTTGCCCAAATGACGATCACGCATTTAGGCGAATTTATGTGGATTATTTAAATTTGTTTTGTTTTTTGATTTTTAGTTTTATTTCGTATACTTTCGAGCACGGCGTATACGCAACGGATACGTCACTGAGCCAATTTTCTGTAAATATCGAGCGTTTAGTTTATGTGCGAAAAGAGCTTTTGGATTTTCCCACAAAAGTTTTTACAAACAATTTCGGGGTTTGGTTCTCTAGCGAATACAATGTAAAAAGTATAATAGAAATTAGATAGATACGTTGAGATACGTTACAAATGGAGACTACGTAACTAAGAAATTTGTATTTTATATATCAATCAGACATTAAGAGAATCGACTTGCTAATCAGCGGCGTTAATTTGTCAAGCACAAACAAGAAAGATTCACAAATAACAAATGCACATTTGCAAAAGATACTCTTATCTATCAGAGAGTATTTAATTAATGTGATTGATGTGTATCTGTATGCGATTCTTCTTCTTTTCCATTTTCTGATATTTAAACGAGCAGAAACTTTCGATTTCTTAATTGATAAACAATGGCTAGAATCGTGTAACGAGCATCTCATTGATATGTTCTGGTATTTGTTCAGGTATCTATTATAAGCCGACAAAAGCACTTTCTATATAACAGCGCAAGGTTGTTGTTTATATTGTGTTGCTTTTTTGTTCTGTAGCGCAACACACAACACTTAAATCAACACACACACATTTGTTATTATTTGCTTCTCCACACGATATTCAAATAACGGCCGGCAACCGCAAACGATCCTCAACGAATGAACAACAGACATCAACTGAAAAACGTTGCGGGAATTTCTGTTGGGATCAACTGTCCAGAGAGAAATGGCTGCATTTGCTTGAGCTTTTACGGATTTCGGACTGACGATAAGCCTGCACACGTCAATTACACTATATACATAAAAGTTGATCAAGAAAAACATTTTCAAATATATTTTAAATATTTTAAATAAACAAACATTCAACAATTAATTCAGCATATTTAAAATCAACTTAAAAAGTCGGTAATGTTAACATGAGACGAGCTCAAAATGGCACTGTTAAACTCGAGACGATCATGTTAAGTGTCTTTACTTATGCGATCAAGCGAAGACACAAACCAGCAACAAGCTTTGGCAAATTTAACAAATTTCCAGAAGCTATGGTTTATAAATTCAAAAATATAATAAATTTAAATTAAAGAATAGCTCAAATAATTTAAACAAATGTTTCACTGGTTAAAATGTAATTATTTTTAATAAGCGATGGTGGCTATAAGCTTGGTCAACTTTTTTCCAGTGCTTTCACATACACCATATATTAATATTAAGCGCGAAGTGCATTTAAATAGTGCTAATGACCTTGATGGAAACCATGTGAGCATATTTTGAGACTTTAGGTAAATATGTTAAAAGATTGTAGAAATTATGCAAATATTGTAAATTATTTTAGGCAGCCAACGAATGCGGCACGTTGATAACAACTTGAGAGCGCTGATCTCAAATATGATTTATAAATTTATTAAAAGAACAAGGGCAGACAAGTCCATGGTGATAACTCCATTTTAGCTCCATGCTTTATTAATAGCCACTTTCTGTTTTTACACATAGATAAATAAATGAGTAACTGCTTCGGTTAATAATTGTGCACATGAACATCAATCAGAACAACAGCTGGGAACTTATAATCAAACTCATGAATAATAAACGAAGTTTGTAATTGCTAAACGAAACGAGGACAATGCGAGTAGGTCGGTAATTACTGTAAGAGATATATAGAGAGAAATAGAGAGAGAGAGAGAGAGTGAGAAAAATAGAGAGAGAGAGAGATACACAGACTGACAAACAGTCGACAAATAGAAACAAAAACACACCCTGCTAATGGGTGGTCATTACCCACAGAGGCGAGAGAATCACGAGACGGCAACTCCTTGAAAATGAAAGGGATTCTCGGCATACATAGTTGTCCTTCTTCTCGTTCCTGTTGTTTTTTTCGGCTGAGAGCGCGCCCAGAAATTACACTTCAAATCGAAAATGTGGTTCAAAGTTAAGGCCACAAAATATGTGGATAATTACATGAGTGTTGGGGCAACAACAGAAAAAAAAGGGATACAAATAACGAATAAGGATGTCACGCACGCGATCAACTGTTGAATGTGTGTGCGTGTCTAGTGTGTGTGTGTGTGTGTGTGTGTTTTGTGTGTGGCCACATTGTGTGTGTGATTTGCGGACACAGTCATATTAAAATAGAATTTACGACCCGTTGGGTACACGGATTAGGAAATTGGCCAACAAACGAAAGGAGTACGGACCAAGTAGGGCGTGGCTGAAAATGCTGTGCATTAATTACGCCTCGTATACGTAACATTTGGGGCTAGCTATTGAAATGTAAATGTTACACTTGCCCCATTAGCAACGATTAATGCGTAATAGTAAAGTTTTAACGAGCGACTATTTTTTTGATGACAGCTCCTCCTCGCTGGCGAGGTCAAGGCACAGTTTTTTGCTCAGCTACCCAGTTAAACTCTCTGGAATTGTGGACGGAACAGTTTTGGTATGCCAATTGCTGGCTAGACAAATGCAAATTGCTTCCACTCTCTCTCTCTCTCTCTCTCTCTCTCTCTCTCTTTAAAGCTATATCCCTCTCTTTCTATCTCTCTGTTTCTCTCATGTGTTTTAGAATTCGGCGTGTGACACAATTTATTTAAATATTTCTTTTTTTCTATGCACAAATGTGCTGGGAATTTGTTGAAATTGCCTTGATTAGATGATGGGGCAAAGTGAGACTGAAACAGAGCAATAGCAGAAGAGCATGTGGCAGCTTCATCAGCAGTAGCAACAAATACTTATGTAGATCTCCAAAGACAAATGAAAATACACATGTTGTGGCATTTACCCCGCAGCTGGACGCATAGATATATTGAGGAAGATTAGTTTAACATACACTCAAAAAAAAAATCACCCTGAATTTCAGCCAATTGCTTTAATTTTTGGCTTCACATACGTATAATGTATACACGAATACATATATTAATACATATAGAGCTTCTACATTATCTAAATCCGACATTAACTATTAGAAGAGCAAAATTGATTACAATTTTCGGAATTTCTGTAAGTATTTTTTCTAAAAATAAGTGTTTGAATTTTTACTTTTTACACATCTTTTCTAATTTATTTCTCAAAAATTTCTCAAAAAAAATTCCTTTCTAATATTAAAAGATTTGTTTTTGTATTTTTAGAAAATATTTCTAAAATCCAGCTTATGTTTCTAATAGACTTTCTGAAATGACCTAAGTAATAAACATCATTAGCTGAGTTCACCAATCTATACCATAATATTTATAATGCAAAGAAATCAATACACTTATTTAATTTATTGGTTATTTCTGTGTTCCAATTTTAATTAAAATAATTCTTGTATTTTGTTTTACTAAGAAAATTAAGCTAGTTAAGATAAATAGATAAAACTGTAAGTAATCTAAGGGAACGGATAATGCAAATTTATTCGTAATACAAAAAGTTTTCAAATGTTAAGTTGTTGGAGAATTCATTTTTAAAATATTCAGCGCAAAGTTTCTCGAATATAGTTTGAGTAGCACACGGCAAGGATTATTATAAAATAATTGATTATATTGAAGATAAGCTCAACTACTTAAGGATTTCTAGGGATTAAAAACTTTTCACTCACTTTTCATCGGGGGGCGGTGGCATTTCAATGCCATTGGGCGTGCCTGGCGGTGTTTTCTCGTTCTCCATGATGGCCAAGGGGGGCAGGGGACTCACCGAATTGCTATCCATGTGCAAGCAATCAATTTTAATAGTTTAGCTCTCCCTATATGTCAAAAGAAGAGAGTTAGTGCCTGGTTGTGTGTGTGTGTGTGTGTGTGTGTGGGTGTGGGTGTGTCTGTGTGTGTGCTTGTGTGTGTCTTTGCTATCAAAATAAAATGCAGAACTTCAAGCGAACAGCAGCAGCAACATTAAACCACGGCGGGCATAATTTTCTTTTCTTTTCTTTTTTTTTTTTTTGCTTTTCATTTGAAGCTCATAAAAATGTTTTCCATAATATTTAGTAGCAGCTAAAATCGGGGACTGAAGTGGCGAACTGGTGCTGACAGACACGACGACGGACGACAGCAACTGACGGAGGAACTCAGAGAGGAACTGATGGTGGAAGTCGGGGTGGAACTGAACTGACAGTGGATGCTGACTTGGATGCTGTGTGGGGGCGAAAATCTCGGCCTGACTGCGGTCGGACGGCTGTTTGCTGGTGATGAATAGCGGCGCCGTTATGTGCCACACTTTTCATTACGTGCCTGCCACATAAATAAGTACACACACACACTTACACACACACAAACATACCCACACATATACACACACACATTTATGCATATGCAACTGCAATCTGTGGCAGATTGTTTTGAATAGGTTGCAACGCGCTTTACGCACGCAGATGAATAAGCCGATAACTGATCCGCTTTTTGTCTCTCTCTTTTTAAATGTACGTTGCATGTTGTATTTATGCTCATCTGGCCAAGCAAAATATTTTTATGCTTCAAATGGAAATTGAGTTTTATTTTCGGATGTGCACAAAAAAGAGAGAAAGAAACACAAAAAAAAAGAAAAGGAAAAAAGAAATGCTCGTCATATGTGAGCTGAAGGTAAAAGTGCGGCATCAACATATTTGCCAGAGTGCATTGCACTTGAGCTGCAGTCAGACGAAAACAAGTGAGGGTATTATTCATTTGTGATTAAGTTTGTAACACTTGGGAAAACTGCTTTTTTCTTAATACAAATTTATGAATATGCTTGGCAAATGAGTTTAACTGACTCTTATTCGAACGAAATTCATGATTAAAGAATTTTTCAATTGACAGTGGCAAATTTACAATAATAATGAGAATTAAGATTAACTTAACAACAAACTGGATTTGAAGTTATTGATTCTGAAATATATCAATTCAATCTAAGAATACATCCTAGGCCAAAGATCTTTGCCGCAAGTCGCAAGAATATATTTGTAATTTTGAAATATTTTTGTTCTGGTCGAATAAAAAGATTCTCTAAAAATTTTAGACTCTATCTGGATGTAAAAACATGAATCGATTTTGCTCAGCTTTCTAAAAGCCTAGGAACAATCGGTAAAATAAAACGTACATTAGAAAGTCGCCAAGGATAACAGACTTTATTATTCAGAAATTATATTTTTTCAATAACTGTTTCCAAGATGTAAAATTTTAAAATGTACAAATAATAAGTCTAATTATCAAGTGTACTAATTTTAAGAAATTTGTTTATCATATCATTATTAACTATTTCTTTATATTAAAAAAACATTTATAGTTTTCATAGCCGATTTCCTAAAATTCTGTGTGATTTTTATCCTGAGTGTAGGGCATACATGGGTCGGTGTGTGTTATCTTCTTCTTTTGTTTGTGATTGTGCGCTGTGGCAGACGTAGTCGACGTGTAAAATTGACTATCATACGTCCGACTGCGTTCTGCAGAATCAAATCGAATCGAGTCGAGTCGAATCGAGGAGAATGCCAATTTCCGACATGAATGTCGCTTGTGTGCCGCAGATTGAGTGAGACGCTCTTCCTGTTGCCACCATCTCCCATCCACCAGCACTCTCCCTTCAACACACACACACACACACACACGCACACAAGTGTAAATCAAATAATTATACCTATGTAAGTACAGATATGTTCTATTTATTGGCGAGTTCATTGAACTCGACCAGGAGACGTTTTGATGGACACTTGAATGTATTGATAGTCCACTCAACTTCCCTTCAAGTCATGACTTCGATTTGCATAATGGACATGTGTCCATTTCTCACGCCCTACTTGCACAGTGGACAACTAGCCCAGCTATCCTCGAGTGTCCTTTTCGAATAGACATTTCCATTGTTTACTTAGCCATTCCGTTATTCTGTTTGTGTTGCAACACTTTTCAACCTACAAATTGTTGATATTGCTGCATTTTGTTATTATTTTCATACAACACAGTAAATTGTGGGCACAAGGGACACTATTTGCTTATGCCACAATGTTGCAATAATCAACATTAAATGTTAATTTTTACTCTTTAGATAAGATAGTTATTATACTATCATAAGATAACTTTACTCTTCCTAAGCATTTTTTAATATCTGTGAATTATCGTACATCACATACCATTTGTATTTTTGTTTTATTTAATCCAATTCAATTCGCAATTTATGATGGAAATTGGAAAATAACCTTGTTTCAATAATATCTAAAAGACAAGGATTGCAAACCATTTTGTGTTCTGTGATTTTGTTTTCCTAACTGAAATACCTGTTTAGCAACCTAGGTCAGGTTTTATCTAATAATCTGTATGCCAAATATAATATAAATTATAATATAATATAACATTTATTATTAACTACTAGCACTTTTCGACCATATTCGACTCAGGGATCATTTCAATTTACGCTTCTCTATAAGACCAACAAAAGTTCCCAAGAAATTTATCTTTAGATCCACATCTTTCCAGAGGAAATTATCACAAATTCCGTTTTGCAATTGACAACTATTTCATTGCGTGCGGGAATTTGAAGATATAGTAGCTGAAGCTTATTGCCTGGTGGCCTAATTGTTCACATTGCCCATACATGAGTGCACAAAACACAAACCTTATATCAGAGGAGACCCCATTTCAGTGTAGGAAACTTCCACATTATGCAATGCAGCGTTGCTGTTTCCGTATCCGTATCTGAATACAATACAACTAATTATAACAGAAACATGGAGCCGAAAATGATGTTTGGAAATGTTTGCCGGATGCGCATTTAAAGTTTATTTGAATCTTTAACTGTACATTATTTGATAATTTAATGGTTCCAAAATAGTAATAAAGAACTTAAATATTTGAAAGCCAGGAATTAGTCTGCGGTTTGGTTGAGTATATTTTCTGAATGAAAACAGAACTGAATAATCCGATTAAATACTTTTTTTCCTCCTTGTTTTTCCTGTGCTATCAGCAGATTATTTTATTTTTTGTTGAGTACACACACACACACACACACACATACAGTTACAAAGAGCTTTGGTGTTTGATAGAGGTCCAGCCAATTGCTGATGTTGTTGTTGTTGCTGATGCTGCTGCAGTTGCCAAACAATACAAATAATCATTCGTCTTACCACAACCTACCCCAAGTTTTTCTACAGTGCGCACAAAAGCGAAAGACCAATGCAAATGTTGTCTCACTAATTATACGAATTATCTTCCAATAAATGCATCAAATCTTCACTGATTTTATGCTTCGACAGTTGCGTTTCACTTCCGAGCTACGATTTATTTAATCATTTAGGCTAAATATGCAATCGCACGATGCGACAGAAAGCCCTGAAGCGCAATCGAATAAACTGAAAGTAACGGAACGTCTGCTCGCCACGAATGCTGCCAACGAACTAAATTTGATGCCGGCAGCAAACGACGAACCGACCACATCGAAAAATGTTTGTTGTTGTCCGAACAGTCGTTCGGTGTTTCGGTGGAGCCGACTTCGTGATTCGTGTCGTCGCTGAACAGTGGGACAATAGCAATGAAAAGTGACTGCTCGTTGAGGGTCTGCTGTTAAGTTGAACATTTAAGGAATGTGTCTTAGCTATAAAAGACTAGCCTCAAATCCAATAAGAAAATCATATTTACAATTTCAATTTTGTTCATATTTTCCTGCTCGAATTTTATTTTATGTGATGTTACAATTCAATACAATATCTAAATAAATATGAATATGTATTACACGCAAATTTCAAATAAATTTAAATATACTATACTACTATATTGTATCCCATTTATATAATTTTAATAAATTTAATAAATAAATGCTTATATGGGATATTCCTTAAAGGTTTAGTTTCATTTAACTTAACAGAGTAACTGAAATTAATAAAACTAAACCTTCAACTGGGATTGGTGTTGTATTGGATATTATAGTAAAAATCTCTCAAAGTTTAAATATTAAAGATACTGATATTAAAGTTTTCATAAGTTTTATTTGGTTTCCGTTTATAGACAATGAAACTAAATTAAGGAACTAAAACACTTTCAATTGACAATTGTATAATAAGTACATATAAATTCACAATTCACAGTTAGAAACACATGTATAATTATTATGATATATCATAGCTCTGTTATTGGATTCACAATGGTATTTAAATACATTTTATTGTCATTGGTTTTCTGAATAGTACTGTCTGTATTCCAGCACAGATCTTAGAATGCCTATCTAAAATCCTACAAGTACAAATGCCGCCTTTACTTTTTCACTTTTCGACCAAAGAAGCATATAATAATATAATATTTTTGTATATATAGTAAAAAGTACATATGGTATATGGTATGTATATTGGATAGCTAACTAGAACTGTATATTAACTAATAGATTAAAGAAATAATTTAAGCGAGATTCTACAGGTATGTATATATATATATGTATATATATTTTTTTGTCGATGTGCCGCTGTTTAGAAACTGGAACGGATAGTCTAGAGACCCGGCTTGGTTTTGTCCACGCTACCTGTGCTGCCCGCCTCTGAGGGTACGGGACTGTCGCTTCTCTGTTCCACCTCCGCGGGCAGTGGGCTGATGGCGCCAGTGCTGGCACTATCTGGGATTGTACTCTCGGGTAACTCCTAGAACGAAAATCAAATTTTAGTTGTTTAAATGGTGAAGTCCTTCACTTTGAACTCACCTCATCGGCTTCGGTTTTGGTGGTCACCGCCTCAGTGATGCACTCCTGGGGCGCATCCTTGGCATTCTCGGCCCATGTCTTGAGATAGTCCACAACACAGGTGTGATTAAAGTTCTCGGCCTCATCGACGGGCAGATTGCCCCAGCGATCCTTGGGATTGTGTGGCACATGACACTGTTCCAGCAGAAATTTCACACACTCCAGATGCCCCTCCGAGGCGGCCAAATGGAGGGCAGTGCGACCATCATAGTCCGCCAAGGTGATGTCCATGCCAGACAAACGATGACGACGCAGTGCGGTCACATCACCACTGGCCGCGGAGAAGAGCAAGTTGACTATGGATAGGCCCTTGGTCTCGTAGCGATGCTTGCGCGGATCCTTCTTGCTGGACAGATGCTTCAGATTGTCGTACCGATGGAAATTGAACATGTTGACCAGCTCCTCGCAGAACTGCAGACCACGCACCGTGTTGCCCAGATGATCTAATGGCGGCGACCAGGCAAAGATGCCCATCACATTCGGGATGACCAGCATTATGCCACCACTAACACCCGACTTGGCGGGCAGGCCTACCTTAAAGGCAAACTGACCGGAATAGTCATAGGTGCCACATGAGTGCATGATGGAGAGTACATCCCGAATGACCTCCGGTCGCATGACCTTCTCCTCGGTTGTGGGACAAATGCCGCCATTGGCCAGACTGGCGGCTATCACAGACAATGACTCGCAGTTGGCCTCCATGGAACAGCACTGGAAATAATAGTCCATCACCTCCTTAAGATTCGTGCGCTTCGGGAAGCACTTATTCTCACGCATATAGAATCCCAGTGCATAATTGCGATCCGCTGCCTCACGCTCCGAAAGGAAGACGGCGTTATTGAAACTAATATGCTCGCCGCCGGAGAGACGCTTGAACCAGGACATGGTATAATCAAAGATCTCCGCAGAGGTCATGTCCGGCTTCACCAAGGCGTTCATCAGCGAGCAGGTGAGAATGGCGCCGGCATTGATCATCGGATTATGCGGTTTCTCTGCAAAAGAATTGAATTGATGTATTGGTCATAAGGAACAACAGATGGTATCATTTCGATCTCAACTCACTGTTCTGATCCAGCACCAGTTCATTGAAATTGCGTCCACTGGGCTCCTGGCCAACAAATGAATGCACCACCTTCGGACCGAGCTTCTCCAGCGCAATGGCATAGGTCAGAGGCTTGCTGCAACTCTGCAGTGTGAAGGGTACCTCCACGTCGCCAATGGAGTAGCGTTGGCCATCCACGGTGCAGATGCTGATGCCCCACGAATCGGGATTGTAACGAGCCAGTTGCGGAATGTAATCAGCCATTTTGCCCAGTGTATTGCTCTTGCAGCGATGATAAATATCCTCAATGTCCTTGACGAAGCTCGAGAAATCGGGGATCACAAACTGTTGACGGAATGCTTTGGCAATCAGCACAATATTCGGTGAGACAACGCTGCAAAATAATTGGTTGGATTGGTTAGATTCTTCACTAGAATTAGAACTGGAAGACGCTCTTTTGTTTATATTTTAATTAGCAATTTCATATTTAAAAATATTCCATAAAATATTTGTGCAAAACAAGTCTTTCATCATTTTCAACCAGCTCAGTTTAAGTTTTAAGTTAAATTAAAATTGTGAATTTCTATTTGAAACTTACGCCTTGAATGTCTCCCGATTGAGATGCTGTGTCTCGGCGGAGGAGCCCGTCTCATAGTTGTTCAGCTTGTGCACCTTCTTCAGGTTGTCCATGAGCTCACGCACGCGGGGATCATTGCGTCGGATGCCCGTTGTCTTCAGTCCGGCCAGGAATTTGCCCATCGATATGAGGCCCGTCTCCTCGCTGGCGAACATGTCGAAGAGGACATCCTCAGCATTGCGCTGCTCCTGCTCCCGATGGCTGTGTGTCAACAAATAAGCAAAGATTGCAAAATTTCAAATATTTATCACACATTTTTTTGGAGCACAACAAACGAAGGCAGGGGATTTTTGTGGTTTCATTTCGAATACGAATATGGATACGGATATTTAGCATGCGTATGTGGAAAAGCATAAAAGAAAACAAAATACCAATATTTAATACCAAAAAAAAGAAATACAACTGAAAACTGGTTTCGGGGGAGGTGCTAATTGGCCAAAAGCCGTTGAGACTTGACCCAAAATGTCTGTCTTGGAGTGTCCAGAGTGTCTAAAAATAGTTGAGCACGTTTTTTATTGTTGCTTTCAGAATTTCCAGATTTGACCGTGTCAAATTGATTAAAATTCTAGACTTTATTCGCCAAAAAATCTCAATTATGAAAATATTTCTGAGATTTCAATTAATTTCAATTTAAATACGTTTCCAGGCAATTGGAGACACAACATATTTGTACATATATAAGTGGGTGTGGAGCTACAATATATAAATGAACTATAAACAAAAAAGTGTGGATAAAACAGATACAAATGTATATATACATATAAAAAATATATATATATCGGAAAGCATTCAACACAGCTATAAAACAATTTAATTTACTCACGGCCTTATCGAATAGTGGCGTCGCTGAATTCTAAGGGAATAAAATACATATATAATATACAGATATATCAAGTATATTATATATACACCATAATTGGTAATTAAACGTTGCCATATGTTGTAATCAAATCAATTTGAATATCGATATCATAATTATGGTTCTGATTATGGGAGGTGTGTCTTTGTTCCTGTCTGTGTTTTGTGTCTATTTTTATGATGGCCCCGCAGCAGTCATAAATGTGCAACACACTCGATCTACATACGAATAAATCTATATATATATAAATATATATATCTGAAGGCTGCTGTCTAATTTTACCTGATAATCGCGGAAATAGTGCGCACAATTGTGCCCCGACGATTTTGCAGCGAGATGCCCTCAATGATCTCCTCGATCATGGCGGCCGTCTCCGAATAGTTTTGCTCTTTGTCCCGCTGATAGTTCTCCTCCCGCTGCTTGGCCTCCGCATCTTCGCTCTGGCGCTTCAGTGCGTCAATTTCCTCAGTTAACATCGTTGTACAATTTATATTTATGAGGAGGACTCAAGCGCTCGAACGTTGCAGGTGTAATGAAAACAACGCTCAACTCCATCGGCATTTTATACATTAGCCAAATGTGTGATTTTTATTACGTTGGCCAACAGATAGACATATAGACAGACAGACAGACAGGCAGCAAGAGGTGGACCAAAAGAGAGCGAGAGAGAGAGAGGGAGAGAGCAAAAGGTATAGAAGAAGAGGCGCTAATTTCTAAATCATGCCAATAAAATAAACTAATTAACTCCCCTTTCAATGGGAGCGACAGCGTGTAAACAGATAAAGCGATTTGCATTTGTAAATGGAATGGATACCAGTGGAGCGATAATAGATAACAGGTTCACCAGCGCACAAGTTCAACCAACTAACACCATCGATTAATCATGACAATATGGCTATTAATGACAGTGGAATGGAAAGGAAATGCCAGGAGATCCAGTAAGTTAATTGAATGTGGCAGAGACTAACTTAAGATTTGCCAAACAAATTGGGTACACATTTAAAAATATTTTTGAAAAATATTAACATATTAACTTAACTTGAAACTAACTTAAAATTTATAAATTGAGACAAGTTAAGTGCGCATTAAAAAACATTTTTTAAATATTAAATTATGGAAATATTGCCTAAAAATATCAACTGGTCGTAAATTTGACTAAAAACTGGTATTAATAAATCTTAAACTAATTTAAGAGCATCAAATTGAGGCAAGTAAATTGAATGCAAATTTAAAAATATTCTTTAAAAATATTATATGTGATGCTTGCAACAAAATGTTGTTGCAGATTGAAACAAGAGAATTTCAAGCACTTGTCATGAATAACTAACTAAATAAATATTTCTAATTTAAAAATATTATATTTAGAAATATTCACTAATTTGGCAAATGCTCAACAAATATATAAATAATATTTAATATTTTTCCTATTACGACTATCTATGCTTCTTTTTAAAACCGATAAGAAAATTGTTAACTCATGGTTTCACTGAGGTCACTTGCTGATGACTGGACTGATTAGAGTCGCTATCAGCTGATGTTGGAGTGCAGATAGGATTGGGGAGGACTTGTCTTTTAACTGAGTCACTTTGCACTTTGGCCACTTTTACCTGATATACTTGGTTATCACTTTGATGAAAGTGGCCTTTTGGTGCTTGGTGCAAATGCCCGCAACCATTTCGCCAATGATATTCGCATCGATCAGATCGGCATCATCCTGGACGCGATCGGCACAGATGCCCGCCTGCTGCTGTTGCTGCTCCTCCTCGACCACTTTGGCGGCATTCAGCTTGACGAGCTGAATGAGCTCCTCGCCACTCATCGACTTGAGGTCGTCGAGTATCTTTTGGCGTATGCTATCCTTAAATTCGGCTGCCTCCTCGGACGTATAGCCATCTAGGGGCAGTGGCGCCTGTTCCGTTGCATACTGCAACAGTCTCAGACTGCGTTCACCCATCTTGAAAAGTTTTTTTTTCTTGTGAAAGTTTCAATAAGATTTGGTATTTTTTTTTTTTGCACAGCTCTAAACACTTGTGGCCCGAGTCCCGTCGATGCCGAAATGAGCGGAACATCAATGGGGCAACAGTTTTATAGTTGGCATCGCATATGGTCATCCATATGTATGGTGCTGTATACTCTGTGTACATGGGCCAAAGAATTGAGCGTATTTCGATCTTATCTTCATTTAATAAACGTATGTTAATTTATTTTTATGCCCCCAGATTGCTGTCAATTAGCGCGTAGCGCGTGCAGAGTATCATTTTTTCCCCGACTCCCAGACAATTGCTGGGCCAATGGAGAATCGATTTATAACATAACTT
Organism: Drosophila kambysellisi; assembly: GCA_035042185.1. Classification (NCBI taxonomy): domain Eukaryota; kingdom Metazoa; phylum Arthropoda; class Insecta; order Diptera; family Drosophilidae; genus Drosophila; species Drosophila kambysellisi. The sequence continues at coordinate 6,839,359 of JAWNLS010001251.1, read as the reverse complement.
AGGAGGATATAACTATATATTCAATATGTGTATAAGTGAGCTAGAGCTGGACTTAACATTCAAACACAGATTTCTAATAGAATTTCATTTGTTGAATAACATTTTTTTTTTGGTTTAATCAGTTTATGTTTCTAGATTTTAATTATATATATTTTTTTGTATTTATATCCTTTCCGATATTTTTTTTAAATTCATACAGCCTTAAGAGAAGCAGGTAAGTTTATCTCTATTTTGAATGATATAAAAATCATTACAAAATTTCAAAACTCTATCAAAAATTAAAATTCACTACATTCCTTGAGCTTCTATTAATTGTGCAACAAATTTGTAGGGTATTTTATAGTCTGTCGCCTTGGCAGACCTATAGGGGAAGTCCTTGCATTCTCGCCTAGTTGAATTCGAGCAGAACCACAAAAACAGTTCCAATTCTGTTTGGCATGCATCCCAAAAGCAAAATTTGCCACAATAATGTGGCATGCAAATGTGCAAGGTAAATATTTTTGTGAAAACATGTTTTGAATAATAATTCGAAATGTTTTGAAAATCGCTCACAATGTCAATTCGCTAATTGTGCAAGTCAACGTTTGTAAAATGGCAACTTATAAATAGCCCAGATAATTGAACAATTTCTATAAAAAGGAGCAAATCTCGCAAATAGTTAATTAACAATAATTAGAACTAGTTATTGTTATTATTTTGTTTGAGCCACGTGGCGCTTTGTGTTGCGGGGGACAAATGTAAATCTCAAATAGATTGTTAATAAATTGTTAATATTAGCTGCGAGTGCGTTTGTGTTAGTGTGAAATTGTGCAATGCATATGTGTGTGTGTGTACCTATACGGCATATACATACTTATACATATATACAGATTCCACTCTACTTACCGTTTAGCATTTTCATCCCGTTGCGTGGGTCCATTGCTGGGATCATAAAAGGATAATTTGCGATTGGCGAATACCAATTCCAATAACGGCGGTGTTCGTAGTTTTTTCTAGAATAAATACACAATTATAAAGTTTATGTTAATTTTTTTAAGCACGTCTTGTTAAATATTTTGCCAGCTCTTTTGCGATTAGCACATGTGAAATTATTTTAATACTTTTTGTGACATTTTCAACTGCCCTGTCTATCAATATTTACAGACTAAACAAACTAAAGTTAATATATATATATATATTTATATTTACATATTATATATATATTTATATATATATTTTTTGTGTATGCCACATTTATTGAATGCCCCTAAAATGCTGCCTTAAAAAACTAAACTGATCTTTACCTGTATTAAACGAGTAACTGGAATGCGTAAACTCATAATTCGCTATAAAAAAAAAACACAATCGTTCTAAAACAAACGCTTGAACTTATAAATTTATAAATTATAATTCAGACACTTAAAACTATATATGCCAGGCTAACTATGATTCAAAATAATCTGAAGGCTGCGAACATTTAAAAGTATTAAGAAATGAATGGTGCTCAGCGGAACCTAATAAATATTTATTCAAACAATGATTTTAACTATCGATGCGAATACATAAAGTGTGTGAAGGTTATTATCAATAAAAATTTAGCTTACTAATAGTATGATACACTAATGCATTATAGTTAATAATGAAATTACCACTTTAACTTGTTGAGCTCTCACTTTTAGAAATGTATATTTAAATATATTCTGAACATATTTTGAAAAACAATATTTAATATTCTTATTAATATTTTTACTATAATTGCCATTATTAATGTATTATTATAATCAATTATTACGAGAATTGAGAATTGGTCTTTGTTTATAGATTAGAAATTTTGGGGAATTGGTAATTTTTTTCTCCAAAACTAAATAATTGTTTTTTTCCCCTGAATTCGAATTCTTTAGAAGTGTTTGCGACTTAATTAGATAAACTTGCAAAGTGCTTTGAGCTCTTTAAACAATTGGATAAAACTCTCTATTCCCGTTATCAAATTAAATACGCTAAGAGATTAAACCGTTCGTGACAGCACAGAAGAAATTCTTTAACCGAATTCATGAATCAATAACCATTAAGAGTAATTGAACACCTGCCCTCGGTATCATTGGGTATTGGGTATTCGATTACACCCATGGACTGCCTGCCCACATGACATCAGCCGGCGAACGAGGCAGATGCTCTTCACAGCGTTCAGCTTGATGGCTTGACGACAGCGGGACACCAAAATTGCTAATTGATTCGCCAAACAATTGATAAGAGGATTTCAAATCAAGCTCATTCCCAGACGAGACGAGGTTTTAGTGGAGGTGCTATGAATTGTGTGGTGCTCGAGGGGAGCTCGGTCAACAGAGTCATGTGAATAGCAGATAACAACAGCTGTGCTTAATGCGGTTTATTGACTGTGTGTAAATAAGTGTGTAATTACAATAACACTAAAACTGCAAGTTTTTTTTTTTTTTTTTAATTTTTGTCAGCTTCCTAAAAAAGAAATGCATGACAGCTTTCCTCAAATGAAAAGAAAAGTATCCGCAAAATGTTTTTGACGCACGAAGCGCACATTCAGTTGATCTTTATAAATAAATATCCAGAAACAACAAGAAAACAAATACCCATAGCAAATATCTCTTTGTATATACATACATATATATATATATATATACATATATATCGTTGTTTTTTTACTCATAAGTTGCATCTGTTTATTTGGTGAAGTACCCAAATTAACAATAACAACATCAGCCATGTGATTTGCTGCGTGTGAGGGGCTTGTTTTTTGCCGGCGCACAATAATTAACATACATTTCACATACACAACGCTTAGCTGTACATATGTATATAAATATATATTGATGTGTGTACATATGTCTGTATGTATGTAGCTTGGTTTTTTGTACCTAAGAATATTATTTTCTCCCATGGCAACGAAGCAAACGTGGCGCCGCATAAATGTTTCACTGCGCCAGGTGGTAAATGCCAGCGATGGGAAATTGTTGGGAATACTTAAGTACTGAGCTTTATTTAATTGCAATTTTATTAGAAATTTATATATGTGTATGTATCTATGCCAAACTAAATAAGTCAAAGATATAAATTTGTAAATACATTTTCAACTTAGCTGAGAATTTTAATTATCTTTGCATGTTATTTATTTTATATTCCAATTATTTATTTTTTATTTTAAAAATGTACAAACAAAATACGTCAAAGATACAAATGAGCATTTAAATTGACATCTTTGAAGTGTATTTCAAAAAATATATTGAAAAATTTTGTATTTCATTATTTTAAGAATATACAATATATGAACCTCAAAAATACGAATAAATATATTTTGAAAAATTATTTAGCTTAAATCCATGCTCATTAAAAGTTTATTTGTCTAATTTTTTTTAGGTTTTCATTATTCGGATTGGAAACAAGAAAACTCCAATCAGAAGAGAGTTTGTGCGATCTCTATTTAAAATGCTCTGCTCTCTCTGCCTCTTCGCTCAGAAGATTGCTTCCAGCCCTAAAAAAATTATAATTTGAAGAGAGCAAAAAATATCCCACATGTTTATATCTTTGTACGTAGGCTAGAAACTACGTATGTATGTGTGTATGTATATATATTTATATATGTATATATATATATATATATATGTATTTTGTATATAGTATTTATTTGATTTCGCTGTGGTTTCATTTTGTGACATTTTTCTCGTGACTTTGGCATTTTTTGACGCTGTATTATGTACATATGTATATTAACACATCTGATTCATATGTATATTTCATATATATTCACATGTCTAGAACAACAACAATTAATCATAATCCATTCACAAATCGCTTTCAATGTCTCGGCCAACTTTGCGTTCTATATATTTATGGTAGCTTTAAATGTGTGTCTTTTGACTGACATGCCTCGTAAAGATAAAAGTAATGACAAATCAGACAAATCAGATCGACAAGCAATTCATAAAAATAGTCGCAACGTTATCATTAATTTTCCAGTAAAATTTTCCAGAAGTCATGGCTTACTGAATATGATGCAGTCTGATAAGATAACAAAAAGTAAAGAATGTGTAATAGACTTTATTATTTTTATCATTTTATCATTTTGTTGGGTGGTCACGAAATTTAATTTAATGGTTATCTGATGGAACAATTAGATAAGAACCTCATGGCTGTCTAGAATACAAACTCATTTAAATACACGTGAGGTAAACTTTACACCACATTTGGAAAATCATTTTTTGCTGCCGTTATATTTTTAGAATTTTGCGTAATTGTTGTGCGCGCTGAATGAAAGCATGTCCATAATTATATCAGAAAGTAGCGGTGAAAAAATCAATACTTTTGCGATGCAGTAATATAAAATAAATCCTCATGTTGTTGTTGTGTGTGGGAGATGAGTAAATAACACCCACAAATCAGCTGTTTTCCATTTTATTTTTTTGGGGGTGGATTTGCTGATGAACTCACCTCTGTTGCGATTTTGTGCTTGACCTCAACGCCCGTATGCCTGAATTTGGCACGCTTCAACAGATCCTGCTCACTGTAGACATCCACATCGATCTTCTGGTGCTTGCTACTGGCATCATCCACGTCGAGAGATGTTGCCGATGTTGCCTTTGTGCGTTGCAACCACACTAAGCCATTGACTGGCGACACCAGGCGACACTTTCCGTTGCTGCTTAGCAAGCGCAGATTCAGATTCGCAAGCGTTGGAACTCCCTTGAACATTCTCACAATAAACGCAACTAATGGACACCAAAATGTATGCTCGGATGTGGTGGTAGTAATTATAATTGTTTCTGTTTGGCTTTCTCGAATTATGACTGTTAACTGTTTTTTTTTTGTTTTTTTCGGCTAATGGTGTATCTCGTGTTCCACGGCTCTGCACATGCGTTCGTTCTCTTTGGCTACTCACAAGGTACTGAATGCTAAACTCATAATCAGTTTCAGCACGCCGGCAGCGTTGGCGACGTCAGCAGCAACAGCAAAAGCAGCAGCAGCAAGTTTTTGACTTCTTTCACATTTTTGTGCGTGGCAATGTTTGACTTGTGAGTAAGCAGCTCGACGCCGCATCGGATATGCGAAACTTAACGGTGAGTGAGAGAGCGCGTTAGCGACAGAGAGAATAATATTTAGCGTGGGTGGTTTGCACGCTCATTCTCACTCTCTCACACTACCTGTCTCTCTCTCTCATGAGTTGACGAGCCCCCCAGTGACGTCACTGCGCACACATGCTTATATTAAAAATGAACTTTATTCAATAGTTTTAAACAACGACTAAGAATCAAGATAAGAGCTGTAGAAGAGCTCACTCAGTCTGCGATATGACGCCAAACAGCGCATACATCAGCTGCAGATAATCCTCCTCGACGAGCTGTACCTGGGATAGTTCACAGTAGCCGATCTCCGTCGAGGGGGGAAAATGTTGCAGGTCATTGGGCGACGGCACATCCGGATACAAACGTTTTCTGCTCTCGGCACATGGTATTTCCGCTACGTCGGTGCTCATGCCACGTGGCGTAGAGGCAGCCATGGGATTGGTTACTCCACTGGAACTCGCTTGAAGGTGCTGCTGTTGCAGATGCTGTCGACGCACAACATTCACTCGCAGCTCATTGTTGGTGGTGCTGCGACGCACTAGCTGCTGGCCGGGCTCATGTTGCATCGCATCCGTTTGCTGGAACTTGACCAATCCATGCTTGCGTCGCACCCACGGACAACGCGAGTCCCGATGATCCACAATCACCTTGCGCCGCACAAACTCATGAAAACTGAGCAGCTCACTGCTAATGTCGCGTCGCACAATCTGCTTCCAGCGCGGCTCCAGATCCGGCGAGCGTATCATAAAAATGCTTTGCGAGGCAACCAACATCAGCAGATGCTCCAGCGCCACCAGGCACAGCTGCCCATCCATGTTCGAGAGCAGCTCATTCGACGGACACGTGGCTGTCGAAATGGATTGCGTAAAGCTGCGCTGGCCGCGACTTGTGTTTCCGGTTTTATCGCTGCTCGACACCTCCACGCCGTGCTCCACATTGGGCAGAACATTGAGTGGTGCACCATTAAATTCATGGTTTTGCTGTAAAACAGAAGTCAGTTTTTGTTAATCACAAATCACATTATTTTTTTTTGCGAGTTGAGAGTGGAGTTCCCAGCTTTAAATTAAGAGTAATAAAAAGCCTTAGAGATTTCTCCACTATGAATATTAGATGAGTCTCTGAAAGAGTTGAGAGTTGATTGTATCGACAACATCTCGAGCACAAACATACTCCAAAAGAAATGAAACTAATCTTCTCCGTAACAAAAACGTTGGCATTCTAAATGTGGACTTCCCATGTACACGCTGATATCATCAATTATCACCCGAATTGTCACCTGGCCGTCCATTAACACCTGATAAATTTCGCCAGTTCGAAAACAATATTTAACACAAACAAAGCCTGATTATCATATTACCATATTGAGCGCCTTGACATAGATGGTAACCATGTTTAGGACCATGCCAAAGGTGAGCGTTAAACTGCTCTCATTCAGCTTGGGTGCACTGAACTTGGCGTCCAGTATGGGATGCCATTTGTGTGGCTCATAATAACTGCAGCACAATAAATCCACCAGATCTGGGGTAAACTTTTGCAGCGCCTTCACACAGTAGATGATGATGTCCGTGAGACTGAAAGAAGTATTTTTTAAATTTAGTTGCATTTATTGGGGATTGCCAAAACTCACCCGTTGCAGGCATTGATAATGTCATCATCGATGGCAATTGGCTCAGTGTTAGACAGTATTTTCAACTGGGAGCGTCGTCCGGCTAGCAGACTCTTCAAGTTGCGCTGCTGATGGAACATGGAGCTGGCATGGACCATTAGGTTCTGCACTGCATTCTGAAATAATCGACACAGTTGAAGAATTCATTTATCTAATTAAGGTGTGCACTGAGATTGGCTCACCATAATTTTGAAGAGCGAGGGTCTGTGATCCTCACTCCACTCTTTGTGGTGCTCCGTCAAACTAGCGATCAGTGAAATTGCCGCTTTGATAAGCTGCATCGCTTCCGGCTCCAGCGATTGCTTGCCCAGCAGCAGCGAATCCACCAGATACACATCATGTATGCCTACAAATTGAAGAGCCTGCGGCAGGAAGCACTTCTTGTGCTTGTCATAAATAATGTTGACCAGCTCAATGCCGCGCGAGTAGATGGGCCACCACTGCTCGATGGTCCACACATCGCTGCTGGCCTTATTGAACTCGTATCGGGATTTTAGTAGCTCCCGCGGTGGCAATAGTTGGAGCCACAGATACTCGCCGACATCACAGTGCAGAAATTCGCTGGAACAATTGCTCTTGGCGAACACAATCAGCACGTCCAGCAACTGGACGCTGAGCACCTGTTTGCTGTGTATGGGTAGCGTGTAGGAGACGCAGTGCAGCAGACGCTGAAACAGGCGCACAGACACAAATGCCAAGTCCCAGTTGTCGGGTCCCTCACTATAAAAAATGGTCGCAACTGCTTTGAGAAGATTGAGGCACAAGATCAGCGATTTCGATGTGGTGGCTAGCTTGCCCTTAGATTCCACCGGCGGCGGCGACGACTGTGGTTCCATATTCACTGATTTCTCTATACTCTTCAGCTCCGTGCAGATAATACTGACCACAGAGTTGAGGAAGCGCAGCGCAATGGAAGAGTCCCGGATCAGGAGATTTGAATTGAGATGCGCACACTTAGTGATGATGGCCAGGCACGCCTCCTTGGCGCGCACATGCAGATCCTCGTAGCAGGCGTAGACGCGGGTTATCAGCTGATGCAACTGATCCATCAACTCCTGCTCCTCCTCCGCGCTGCTCGTGTACGCCTGCTTGAATTGCAGCAGTATAAACATGTAGAGCTCCGCCAGCATGATGAAGGGACGCATATCGTCCAAATAGTTGGCACGATCCACCAGCACCGTCAGGCACTTTTTGGCTAGCAGCTTAAACTGTGCATCGGGTATGCAGAGGAACTTGGGCTGCTTTTTGAGCAGTATGATAATCAGATCCTTAAACGATTGCAGGCAACAAATCCAGTCGGGCAGCTCATCGCTGGCTGTACTCTGAACCGCTGGCACTTTGGGCAAGTCGAAGACATAGTTCAGCCACTGCTGAAAACAGTCGCGCTCAAAGAACTTGGTCAGCACCTGACGCAGCTCATCCTTTTGGCTCTTGCCCGTGCTATAGATCTCAATCGACACAATGTTGATCAGCTGCGTGTAGACGCGCACCTGCGGCTCGGCCGTGGATTTGGCAAAGAGCGATGAGCAGAGCTTTGTCCAGAATTTTGGCTGCTTGAGCAGCTCATCGACCAGCATTTGCAGATTGTGCTTCCACAGCGAGTGAAAGATGTTCATGATTTTGCAGGGCAGTGCCTGCTGTACGGTCAGGGGTTCCGTCTCCAGAGCATCGAGAAACTCTTTCATGTAGGTGACAATGCTATCGCCAATGCTGGGCGTGCAATCCTTGCCGAAGAAGGAGCGCTTCTCGTGCGCATAGTTCACCTTGAAGAAGGCCTCCGTGACGCCCGGCTGCTTGGCAATGCACGCCTCCACCAGCTCCAATATGGCTATTTTAATCGAATCGCTCTCCAGCTCATCGGGCAGCTTCTGTATGAATGTGAAACGTATTTGATCCGCCTCCATGTCCAGGCAGGCCAGCAGCGACATGTTGAATTCCAACGCAATGCGCTTGAGCAGCCGGCACGAAACAATAGGTAACCAGCGATCAAATATGTTGCTCATATAACTGCACACAGTGGGTATAATACGCAACGTGTCCCGCTGCTTGGGCTGCGTGTAGATCAGAGCCTCCAGTGGCGAAAGTGTGTCGGCGGCATACACGTGACTCTTGAGGCACAGCACCTGCATGAGTATGCGCATGGAGAGGCGCACGAGCATTAGGAGTCCATGCGGCTGCTGCTGCATCCAGTTCGTCTCCAGCTCCATGGTGTGCTGCACATATGCGTTGCCTACGCCCACAAATCTAAAGAGAAGCACTCGATTAATAAGGGTGTCCAGCTGCAGCTATAAATATATATATACAGATACCTCAACAAAATTAATCCATTATCCAGATTGAGCAGCGAATAGACGCACAGATTGCGCAGCAGATGGCGCTGTTCACATTTGACATCGCTGCTGCTGCTGATGATATCAAAGAGATCGCAGATTAGGCTAAGCACCTCAAAGTAGATCTTGTTCTTGTCCAGATGCGACTTGAAGTGCCACGTGTGCAGATGGGGAAAGACATCGCGCAGGAGGAAGACCAATCCTGGTATCTCCACTTGAAGATATCGCTTGCGCTTCAGCTTTGTGTAGGTGCGCAGAAAACTCAAGTAGGCCAAGAGGAAATCGTAGCGTTCCTTCTTCTTCTCCACATTGTCGATGACCGAGCCAATGAATCGCGACTCTAAGTAGGCGGCGCTGGCAAAGAGCTTGTAGTCGTGCAGTGACTGATTGCTGGTCGTGGGCAAGATATCCAGTTTGCTGATGCGCATGAAGATCTCCTCATCGACGAGGGGCAGCAGCGCCGTGCAGACATTCAGGCAAGTGGAGAGCAGTCCAACTGGTGGGAATTGCACATTCTTAAATTTGCTCAGCAGATCGATGCACATCTCTACGGGATGCACCATCTCAGCACTGATGCCCTCCACGGACTTTGTGCGCTGCACAGCCAGTTCCAGATACTTGAGACCCGCCTCGACGCGCTTTATGCGCGTATTGGATTCAAAGTCGCCATGCAGCTGTGCCTTCTCGCCCAGCAAACAGTTAATCTCGTGGTGCAGCGCATTGAAAAAGTTGACGCTGCAGCGGAAATGCATATAGAAGCCGTTCGTATGCTGCACAGCGGAGCAGCTGGTGCCGGCGGGCAGTGAGTAATCGATGCGGGGAAAGGGCCTCATTACGCTGGTCAACTCGTACTCATTCTCGCCCAGCTCCCTCACCTTGTGCTCATGCTCATCATAGAGCAATGCGAGCATTGGCAGCGATTCCAACTGGCTTTTGATCTTTTCAAAAGAAAATAGAATACATGTGAGTCTGAGAATGGGTTTTAGAAGCAAGTTTAGTTTACATAGTTGCCTTGGCCCGCTTTGCTGAGCGCCTGAGCTATCTTGGCCAAGTTGGTGAACTCCAGCGGAAAGTTCTCCAGCAACGAATTGTACAGGGAACGTACGCCATCATCTGGAAATTGTGGATTTTTTAATGGATAAAGGCAGGGTTTAAAAATAAAAACAATACCTTCGCGAGTGCAAAAATCCTTCGCCAACTGGGGCCAGGAGAGCAGCTCACAAAGCAGCTCATAGATGCCCTCGTAGCGGGTACAGCTGCCGTCACCGTCGAACAGATCGCACAAGTAGGTCAGCTGATTGTAAATGGTTTTGCGAACAATGCGCGACAACAGGCTGTCATCGGCAAACATTGCATGGGTGACAATCGCGTGGAGTTGCACAAAGCACTTCAGTTCTACGGCACGTTTGCCCAGCTGGCGGCAGCGCAACAGACTGGACGCATCGTCGGCATCGTTGGTGCCACGCAGCCGTAGCATCATCCATGTCAGCAGCAATGGGCCATGCTCGGGTCGATGATGCATGTTCGTTATTTCGCCATGCAGAGCTTCAATGATCTGTTCGATTAGCTTGGCATTATCGTCCGGCTGCTCAAAGTCCAAACACTTCAATAGCAACACCAGCTCCGAATACGTTATATTCTCGATCAGCTCCTTGTGATAGAGATTGTCCTTGTTCAGATGGGTCTGAAAATGTCCAAACATGTGCTGCTTTATGATGGCAAACAGTCGCTTGATATGCCCCAGGTCCATGGGCATATGCTCGCTGAGCAGCAAAAGGATGTGCAACACTTCGTTCGTCTCGCGTGCATTGCGTTCTGACCAGGTGGTCAAAATTGCTGTGCAGTGAAAGCTTTCACCTGCCAGCAGTTTTTGCGGCGGTAGCTCATTAATCAGACTATCCAATTGATTGAGATAGGAGTCGACAAGGCGGGGCAGCGTCAGCTTGTCAACAACCTCTCTGTACTCATTGTGGTAAGGATGATTGGGCACTTTGTAAAACACTAGCACATTTTTTAGAATCTTCAGGACTATCATGCGCTCCAGCGAATAGCAGTGTCTGATGTCCGCGAGCAGTGTCATCATGTTCGTCTCGTTGGAGATGAGCTGTGTTAGGAGGCTGCCAGAGCCGCGATACTCCTTGGTCAGGTAATAGCATAAGATCTCCCAGCATTGAGCCGACTCCAAGTTGAGTAGTTCCTGCAGCCGCATCGTAAATGGCAGCAGTTTCTCTTGTTTCTTCTCCTTGAGGAGTGCGGCCAGCTGCACATTGGAGGCACTTTTTGGCTTGAACTGCAGCACGCCGGCTTGCAGCTCGGAGCAAACTTTGAGCAGCTCCTTGCGCACTGTTCCCTTGGGCGTCTCATAGTGTATGCCAGACACCATTTGCCACAGTCGCTTCCAATCGTGGCTGTTAGATGGAAGAAGCATTTAGCAACCGTTGAATACTCTATTAGTGCTACTCACATGACACATATTTCGACGGCAGGCATTTCTGTATATTATAACTTAATAACTATACTACAATATGATCAGACAGATTTATTATATAGCTTGTACTGTTTGACAACAAAATTCACAATTTTTAACAACAAAAACAGAAGCACGCGCAATTTTGATGATGTGCTAGTGCTGGCAAATTGTCGATATTTGCCGGCAATCGTTAGGTCAAGTGGCAACGCTATGCTACGAATACACCAGCTGTTTGAGAACAGCGCTGCCAGACATTTCAAATGGGTAGAAAACTAAAATACTTCTTGTACGTTATAAAGTCAAGTATGCGAGTCCTTGTGCAGTGGGTTATGTTACAATGGTGTAGTATACAGATTGTATTAATGAGTGTCCGTAATTAGTAGGTTTGTGCATCATAGAAAGGACGACAGACCGGACGATAAGAGTTAATCCTGGGTGAGTACATTTTATGAAATTCACTTCGAATTAATGACGAACACTTTTCAACTGTATCTTGTGCTGCCAACTCGCTTAAATTGACCTGCAGCCGTTATACCAACTGGTTATGGAAGCTGCTAAATTCAAATCGTTTTGAAAATTTTCTGACAGTGCTTTCATACGTAAGTACTTCAAAGTTAACAAATTATGCCTGTAAAATAAAATAAAAAGTCAATAATTTACAGGTTATCTGCAGACTTTGGCAAGAATAGAGGAACAAAAATCAAAAACACATTATATTGTGGAAAATTAAAATCAAAATATAATTACAATAATTTTGAGAACATGCGCCTGTGGGTATTAATATGTTTGTATATATATTACTGCAATGTCTAGTTTACATATTTAGCTTTAGAGTTTTTTTTTATACTTTGCAATATTTATGAATAGTGCGCAGATGCTGAATAACTCATTCCACCGTTAACACAAGCAATTACAGGTTGAATAGTGTTTGTTCTAGATACTTCACTATACTATGGACTAGCCGCCTTGCAAGTCACTCAGATCTGAGCCCAGAGAGCAAGCCGACAAAGACGAGAGTGCTCCGAGAGCGATGGCGCACGCGAATTGTCTCAGTCTGCTTGGAAGCTGCATCAAGCAAAATGTCCTCGTTAGTAATGGATAACTATTGAGAGTACGCAGGTCTAGTTTAGAGGCTGCCAAATCAAAACAGGAAAAAAGGAAAAAAAATTCTAGTTAAATCATAGAAGTAAAATGGCACAAATTATAATTAACGAGGCGAATGTTGCAACTAATAATAATGACAGCGTCGATGAAAATGAACGTAAGTTAATAAATTAAAATTGTCTTAGTGCAAGTGTGTGTGTTGTAATTTGAAATCATAGTGTGATTACCTTTGATTTTATTCTGATTCTGACGTATGAGAAAATGTGTGTATCTGCTTGAGGCTGCGGCTGTGGCTGCAGCTACCTATGTACTTATGATTGTGCGTCAGCAGCAGCAGCAGCAGCGCTAGCATCCTTGCAGCTGCGGGCGGTAACTAGGATGCGGTGCCCCGGTGGTGGGTGGTAAGCCAAATATAGAGCGAGCGCCACAGCCAAACACACACACACAGAGAGAGAGAGAGAGAGAGTCAGAGTGAGAGAGCAACTAAACAATGAGAGAGAGTGTGGAAAAAAGCGAGTTGACAGCGTTGCCACACTGCGAGAATGCAACAAGTGTAATTCATTTGTAAATTTCCCTTTTGCATTTTTTGCAGCCTTTCAAATCAGCGACGATGATTTGGATGACTTCGACGACGATTGCCTGCTGGAGGAGGCGGAACCTGGTGGCATCAATAGCATTGGACGTGGTCCATATGAGCGCGCATGGACAACGGAGGCGACACGTGCACTCATCCACATTCGGGGCCCGATGGAGGGCAGCTTCACCGAGGGCAGACAGAAGCGGACGGCGCTGTGGCTGCACTGCACCCGTCAGCTGCAACGGTTAGGATTTCGGTACAGCGCCGCCAAGGTGCAGAAGAAGTGGCACAATATCCTCATCACGTACAACAAGAATCTGAACAAGAAATATGTATCCGGCTATGTGCACTGGGAGTTCTTTGAGGAAATGTTCAAATACTTGCAGGGCAAGAAGGCCGATTTCGATATGCAGCTGCAGCCGGCGGCGGCGGCGAAACAAAAACAGCAGCAGCAGCAGCAACAGCAACAACAACAACAGGCGCCACAATCGCAGCAACAGCAACAACAACAACAGCAACACCAACCACCACCACTGAAACCGATTTCATATCAGAATTCAGTGACGCCAGTGCTGCTGACGCAACCAGGACAATTGCAGTCCGGCTGTCAGGAGACACAGCCGTATATAACGCCCGTGGATCAGGTGCTGCTGCAGCCGCAGGTGCAGCTGGACACCAAGTCGAACGATGAGTTCGATGAGGATAGCAATAGTTTGTCGGAGGTGCGTCAGCCCAAACTAGAGTACGATGCTGAACAGACGATCAGCACTCCGCCGGATCAAAACGATGGCAACGAAATAGTAATGGCGCCCACCAGCAAGCTATACGAGCAGCACTCACAGCTGGCGGATGATGCCTGGTGGAAGGATTACTTTGAGCGCAAGCTGGATATGGAGCGCGAGAAGATGGAGCTGCAGCGCAGTTTGCAGCGCGAACAGATGCAAATCCAGAAAATGTCGATGGTGCAACAGGAGCGCATCGAGCGTATGAAAATCGATGCCATCAACAGTCTGACGGCCACATTGCAGAAACTCGTCGAGGCCAAGTGCCGGCGCGCCTAATCCAAGCTGATCTCAGCGAAGCATTTATCCTTCAGTATTATTTAAGTTCCATGCATATCCGATGTGCATTCGATGTGTATAATCTCGTATAACTCTCTGTAAATACAATTTGGCCAACTACTTGACTAGCGGAACCTATTCGATTTCGACCAAAAAATAAATCAGTTTTAAGTATCTTCAATTATCTGATTCAATTATCACTTTAAATTATAGTAAATATGTATTTTCAAATTTAATTTCATTTAGTCGGTCCGACTGGAGACGCGATGCTTACACTGCTTTGGAGTCGTATTTGCGGAACTGCAGATGCCAAGCAGCCATTGTAGGAATCTTCTGCAGTGCAGCATCCAAGTTGAACAGTTGTCTCAACAGCAGATCGCTGGACACATACTCCGCAGGGTTCACTGGCAAACAGATCGGGCGCCTTGTCCAGGATTAGCACCAGCAAACTATCCAAATCCATTCGCAGTTGGCAATCAGTGATTATGACGGGCATACGGGCGTTCCAAATACTGACATTTTGACATACATAAGTTCCGATCTAAAATTACGTTTTCAACTTTAAGTGTACGATTGATCTAGAGGCCAAAATATGACCAAAACGCCCTTGCTTTTGAAAATGTGTTGAGTTTTGACGAAGTTATGGCATTTTGAAGGTTCGACCTATGCAGATGTGCCGATATGCCGATTTTCGGACTATAATTTTGACTTATGTTCCGACCCAAAATCACGTTTTCAACTTTAAATGTACGATTGATCTAGAGACCAAAATATGACTAAAACGCCCTTGCTTTTGAAAATGCGTTGAGTTTTGACGAAGTTATGGCATTTTGAAGGTTCGATCTATGCCCATATGCCGATTTTTGGACTATAATTTTGACTTATGTTCCGACCCAAAATCACGTTTTCAGATTTAAATGTACGATTGATCTAGAGACCAAAATATGACTAAAACGCCCTTGTTTTTGAAAATGCGTTGAGTTTTGACGAAGTTACGGCATTTTGAAGGTTCGACCTATGCAGATATGCCGATATGCCGATTTTTGGACTATAATTTTGACTTATGTTCCGGCCCAAAATCACGTTTTCAACTTTAAATGTACGATTGATCTAGAGACCAAAATATGACTAAAACGCCCTTGCTTTTGAAAATGCGTTGAGTTTTGACGAAGTTATGGCATTTTGAAGGTTCGATCTATGCCCATATGCCGATTTTTGGACTATAATTTTGACTTATGTTCCGACCCAAAATCACGTTTTCAACTTTAAATGTACGATTGATCTAGAGACCAAAATATGACTAAAACGCCCTTGCTTTTGAAAATGCGTTGAGTTTTGATGAAGTTATTGCATTTTGAAGGGTCGACCTATGCCCATATGCCGATTTTCGGACTATAATTTTGACTTATGTTCCGACCCAAAATCACGTTCCGAACTTTAAATGTACGATTGATCTAAAGACCAAAATATGACTAAAACGCCCTTGCTTTTGAAAATGCGTTGAGTTTTGACGAAGTTATGGCATTTTGAAGGTTCGATCTATGCCCATATGCCGATTTTTGGACTATAATTTTGACTTATGTTCCGACCCAAAATCACGTTTTCAACTTTAAATGTACGATTGATCTAGAGACCAAAATATGACTAAAACGCCCTTGCTTTTGAAAATGCGTTGAGTTTTGATGAAGTTATTGCATTTTGAAGGGTCGACCTATGCCCATATGCCGATTTTCGGACTATAATTTTGACTTATGTTCCGGCCCAAAATCACGTTTTCAACTTTAAATGTACGATTGATCTAGAGGCCAAAACATGACTAAAACGCCCTTGCTTTTGAAAATGCGTTGAGTTTTGACGAAGTTATGGCATTTTGAAGGTTCGACCTATGCAGATATGCCGATATGCCGATTTTCGGACTATAATTTTGACTTATGTTCCGACCCAAAATCACGTTTTCAACTTTAAATGTACGATTGATCTAGAGACCAAAATATGACTAAAACGCCCTTGCTTTTGAAAATGCGTTGATTTTTGATGAAGTTATTGCATTTTGAAGGGTCGACCTATGCCCATATGCCGATTTTCGGACTATAATTTTGACTTATGTTCCGACCCAAAATCACGTTCCGAACTTTAAATGTACGATTGATCTAAAGACCAAAATATGACTAAAACGCCCTTGCTTTTGAAAATGCGTTGAGTTTTGACGAAGTTATGGCATTTTGAAGGTTCGATCTATGCCCATATGCCGATTTTTGGACTATAATTTTGACTTATGTTCCGACCCAAAATCACGTTTTCAACTTTAAATGTACGATTGATCTAGAGACCAAAATATGACTAAAACGCCCTTGCTTTTGAAAATGCGTTGAGTTTTGACGAAGTTATGGCATTTTGAAGGTTCGATCTATGCCCATATGCCGATTTTTGGACTATAATTTTGACTTATGTTCCGGCCCAAAATCACGTTTTCAACTTTAAATGTACGATTGATCTAGAGGCCAAAACATGACTAAAACGCCCTTGCTTTTGAAAATGCGTTGAGTTTTGACGAAGTTATGGCATTTTGAAGGTTCGACCTATGCCCAGATGCCGATATGCCGATTTTCGGACTATAATTTTGACTTATGTTCCGACCCAAAATCACGTGTTAAACTTTAAGTGTACGATTGATCTAGAGGCCAAAACATGACTAAAACGCCCTTGCTTTTGAAAATGCGTTGAGTTTTGACGAAGTTATGGCATTTTGAAGGTTCGACCTATGCCCAGATGCCGATATGCCGATTTTCGGACTATAATTTTGACTTATGTTCCGACCCAAAATCACGTTTTCAACTTTAAATGTACGATTGATCTAGAGACCAAAATATGATCAAAACACCCTTGCTTGTGTTGAGTTTTGACGAAGTTATGGCATTTTCAAGGATCGAAATTGGACAAAATGAAAATAAGTACAATTTATTAAAAATTATGGATTTGTCGTTGCTGCTGCCAACAAGTGCCTTAAATTGCAATTAATGTTGCATGTTGCACATATTGAGAAGACAATTTAACTATTCTCAATATCATAAATGTTGCAGACAACTTAATTAACATTCCAATAAAAGTTTCTGATGCACTTTTAGCAAATTAATCAATTGGCTTTGTAATTAAAACTTTTTCTATATGCACTTTAAAGTGAATTCGCGAACAGAGCTCAATGCAATTCATTAATCAAGTTAAGGTCAAAGGAGTTGGCTCTGGAGCTTCATTGAAAACACTAAAATCATAAGATATATTTAAAAAAAACTTATAATTCAGTTTTGAAAATGTTTTTTATGTAACAAACAGAAGCATCTACGAACAGTGAAAAATATATTCATATTCAGTATTAAGAGCCCAGTCAGTATTGATAACCGATTCCTAAAATCGATTGCAAAAAAATCATCAATCGATAGCTTAATGTATCAAATTTAATATGAATTTTCTCGAATAACCCGAATTTTCGTACATTTATCTAAGGATGATAAATAAGGATAAGAAAGCATAGGATATCTCCTTGTTGGGTAGTCTTCTCTAAAAAAAGACCAACAAAGTTTGGATTCGCAATAAATTACGATTAATCGGAAAAATCTGTGTGATTTCATTTATACCAAGTAAGTGGGAGTGTCATCCACGGAAATTGTAATCCTTCCAACTGCATGTTAAAGCTGAAGTTGGAGTTCAGCAATTATTTACTCTAAATGTGGATTGAAAAAGTTAGTCTGTGTTTTATTCGTTGTGTCAAAAGATAAAAAGATAAAACTAAGGTATTGAAAGATATTCAATAAATCCAGGCAAAGTAGAGACTCTTAAATACTAAAAGCAAACATAAAATATTGAATTTTACTTGGATTGAAATAACTCCATAAATAAAGCTAACATACATTTTAATATAAAAGCAAACATAAAATATTGAATTTTATTCTGATTGAAATAACTCCATAAATAAAGCTAACATACATTTTAAATAAATGGCTATATTTAAAAGCATATATTTTGTTACTTTGATTTTGCAACCATATCCGTTATTAAACCTGTTAATTCGTTTTTCAATTAGGGTAAGACAAAGTCTACGCCCAAGAGCAACAAATTGCCAAAAATATGTTGTTGTGTCCAAATGCGAAATGGCCTAAACATTTGCAGCTGACTGAGAGAGCAGTTTAATTTGTTAAAGAAATTGTGGACAAAAACTTTTTGACATTTCGTTATTTATGTGCTTTGGGATATTTAGGCAAAAAACTTTTTGTCCGACTAAGCAGTTAATGCGATATTGATTTATTCGCTAGTTGGCAGCACCAAAAGCAGCAACAGCAGCAACAGCAGCGGCAACAGCAGCAACAGCAGCAGCGACAACAACAACAGCAGCAGCAGCAGCAACAGGAGCAGCAGCAGCAGCAACAGCAACAACAACAGCAGCAGCAACAACAATAACAGCAGCAACAGCAACAGCAACAGCAGCAGTAGCTGCCCCAAGATATTTGTGATAAATATTATGCAGCTGGCACACTTACTTATATATATATACATATATAAATATATATTACTTGTAGAACTGATCCCAAAAAACTTTGCTATGATTTCAAGTCAAACAAAAAAGTCAAAGTTTCAAATATATGAATTCAACTTTCTATGTTCGTAGTTAAGTTCTGGCTGAGATTGTTAATTAAAAGATACTCGTAATTCGCTAGTAAACTCGATGAATTGTCTATAATGATTTCTATGGAGATCTGTGAAATTAATAATAACTATATATAAAAAAAAAACGATTCTCTGTAAAATGCACAATTAAGAAAATCACACAAATTTGGTTGCTGGTAATTAGATCAAAACTTTTTTGAGCTTAAGCTATCTTTTTGAAAAGTCTATTTACGATTTAAATTTTTCCTGATGTTTTCAAATGTTTCAAATAATTTAATTTATTGTATTTTGTATGTTTAACTTAAGTTCGACCATTGAGACTAATATTTATTCGTACACCCCAATCTTATCCGAGTTGTTTTGGGGATTGAGTTGATTATTTTAATTTTTTTTTGTTTTTTTTTTTTTGTAGAGTCACAATGCTTTTTTAAACGGTATTGTTTCCAAATATAAAAAGGTTTTTCCTTTATTTATTTTTTTTTATATTATCTATAACGCTAGTTATATTTAAAAACACTTTCAGAGAGATAATTGTTATTTCAGTTTAAAATATTGTGGTATTTTAAAGCTTAAGCCATAATTAATTTCATAATGTAACTTTAATATTTTTGAATATACTTGAAATGATAATTTCGGGGCTTATTTTCTTGTTAAAATGAATAATAATTCTTAGATTGAGTACAAAATCACTTTTCAGTTAAGTGACATAGAAAATGGCAAGGGTATATTATTGAAATATTAACAAATATTGAGTGGTTATGATTCTTTCTCTAGAATAAATTTAAAATATAAAACTATACGAATCTTGAAAGAAATTTAGAGAGTTAAGGTCCAAAACATGCCCTGCAAGACACAAAATTTTCTTAACTGTAACGAAGCCTTATTAAATACAAAACATTCATGCAAACAAATGTATATCAAATTTTGTCACAGTGTATGGTCTTCAAGTTAATTGTAAAATTATTTGGGTTACCTTAAAGGTTAATGGGTGTTAAGATTTTGGGATACAAATAATGGTTGAAAAGCCAAAAGATTAATTTAAATATGGGCAGACGTTGGCTTATCAGCTAGACACAGGGTATAGAAAACTGTAAGCGATTAAGCTGTGTGTTTTGCGTAGATACTTTGGGGCACAAGTTTTCATGAGCTGACAGACAGCTGAAGCTAAAGATCTCAAATATCAAAGTGCGACAGACGAAAAAGTTGAAGTTTCTATCAAAAGGCAACAAAGTTTGGGCTGAAAAACTTGGACTACCAAGTTGGGCGACAAAAGGCGCCAAAAAAAAAAGAAAACGCTGAAAATCTTTTTTAATTTTGTTTGCCTTTCATGAATTTACTGCGATTTTGTCCAAAATGGCAAAAAGTTGTTAATTATTTTCCCAGGGCGTTTTCGTCGTTTGGCCCAAACAATGGGGCAAAAGCTTAGCCAGCAACACTAAAGCATTTTTTGCCAATTCTTTTTCACTTAAGTGACTCAAACTAAACGTTAACGTTAAGCATCAATGGCCATATTTTGGCCAAAATGCATTTGTTAACTGTGCAAGTTGGCATTAGTGCTTGGCAAATTGTTCAAACTTGTAGTTTGTAGGAAACAGCAGCGACTGTGTTTTTGTTAATACTCTGATATCGAAGGTATTGTAGTATATTGGATTTGTGTTATGCCGTTAAGTTTTAAAATTTTAAAGCAATATTGTTAGTTTAATTTTTGAAAGTCGCTTTTATTTTCCGCATTTGAAGTGATAAAGTTACCAATGTTGAGTGGAAGATCACTAGAAAACTTCTTGAAACGATTCTATTCCTTGCCACCTGTTATACTGATACAAATATTGATACATATATAATACCAGCTATATTTGTATAAAAGTATTTCTAAGTCGGCTATGCCCAACTGCAATCTTCTCACTTCTTTTGACCTGTTTATTGCCAGCCATTTGGTGCTGACCAGAGCTAAAGCCAAATCCTCGGGCTAGTTGGCAGTCGAGTTGACCGCCATTTGACCCATTTGCTTAATTATTCATTGCTCAGCATTATAAGTATAAATAAAATAATTCTTCACTGCACACACACACACCAACATACAAACACCAACACACACACACACACACACACACACACACTTATGTGCATGTATGCAAGCATTACTCCGGTTAGCTGCAAGACAATGCATAATAAATTCTTCTGCCTGCACCCTTTTGTGAGTGTGTGTGTGTGTGTTAGTGTGTGTGTGTGTGTGTGTGTGTGAGTGAGTGTGTGTGCTGCGTACTGCGCTTCTTATATATTGTGTGGCATTTTTTTATGGCTGTGGCAAGTGAACTACTTGCCTTCCATGCGAATAGCCACAAGATAAAACTGCTCACGAGTCTATTACATTTTAGCAATTTACAAAATTCGACGGCATCAAAATGCATGCGAATTCCAATTTATTTTTTTAGCTGGAGCCAATGCATTTTTAAAAAGTATTTCTACGCATAATCAATGTAATTGAAAAAGAAAGACTGAAGCAGTAAATGTGACTAACAATATGTACTTTTGATACGGGTCCTTAATACAGAGAAGTCGGATAAATCAACTTATTTTATTTATTTATTTCTTATTATTATTTGTATTTAGTTATTTGTTTTACAAAAGAATATATTTTCATGAAATTGAATACTTTTATTATTATTAATCAATAGTATTTTTTGGATTTCACATGTACAAATATTTTAGATACTTTATAAATTCATTTAATTTACTTTGACAAAATTATTATTTTACTACTATTTTTACAACGGAGAATGACTGTAAAATAATATTGCCATATTAAGTTTGGTTTGATTGAGTTTCTTCTAGGATTCATCAATCGTTGCAATAAATAAATAATACTCCCAAATTTATTTTATCCATTACTTAAATAGATTTTTAAATTAATTTTTGCTATAGTTAAATTCTTTTATTTTTATGTAGCTTAAATCTAACTTCTATTTAAATGTAACATCATTTTTTTTAACGATGTTTTTCAATCTGTTTTTAGTCCACATAAAATAAATACTAAAATAAAACTTGCCGCCTTACACTTTACTTGGTTACCCAATTTAAGTATTAGTTTCAGAAATGGAAATCTGTTAATATTGAAATATAAGTGCGCTCACTATTCCGAGTTCTAACGAACTTAAATGAACCTCAGGTATTTGATGTATTTATAATCTTATAAAATGCAGAAATTAAATTCTAGAACTACCACCTTGAGCTAGTGACATTGTGTGACATATTCGCATAACTCTATTTAAATTCCTTCAGACAATGGGCAACCGCAATGGCAGCTGTGCCAAAGGCTCACAAAGTTTGGTAAAACTCCAACAGTTCGCATACAAGTTAAGTTGTGTGTGTGTGTGTGTGTGTGTGTGTGTGTGGTTTGATATTCATACATGCACATGTATCGCACATACATATGTGTGTGTGTGTGTGTGCTTTGACGACAGCCTTAACACCGAAATACTCAATTAAATAAAGTTCTATTTGAAATTGCACAACATTTATGAACGTTGGAGTGCGTGTCGCCATCCTTTGGTCCAGTGCCCTTCTTGCAGTTGCCCCCCGTAACCCCGTAACCCCGTAACCCTGACAACTTTTACTACTACCACCGCACATGACCACAACTAGCAAAAGTTGTGCAACTCTCACACATGTGTCTGTGTGTGTGTGTGAGGATATATAAACCGCAGAAACAAGTACTTATATTAGTACAATATGTGAACTGCACATTTCGATTGTCAAGTGCAAATCATATAAAATGGAATTTTCCGTTTCCGCTTCCGGATGGCGTGAATCACGTGGATTCACACTCAAAACTGTTGAGTGGTCCTGACAACTGACTGTACTAGGAATAAGAATTGTTTTTTTTCTCTCGAATTTGATAAAATTAATTCTTTTGCTGATAATAAAATGTACAACTAAAAAAACACATTTAATTTGACTCTCACTTGGCAAATGTTAATAATTTATGTTTACAAAATGTAAATCAAAAATTGATGTTTTCACACATTTTCTATAAACCGACAACACATTAAATATGAAATATTTCGCAATTATTATTTGCACTTGCATTTGATAAGCCCTCAAGTGCACAACCAGTGTGTAAAAGTGTGTGTGTGTGTGTGTGTGTGCAAAACAGTGATATGATTTATTCAAACCCCCCAGATACGGTGTGGTTCTCCAATTAATACAGTTTACTTAAAAGCCCAAAATGGGCGCGACTCATGTGTGCATTCCAATGTTGTTGTTGTTGTTGTTGTTTTTGTAATATGCAAAGTGATGGCTTGAAGCGTATTTGATATGCCAGCCAATTGTCGGTTTTTGTGGTTTGGCTTATTCTGAAAGTACTTAACCAAATTGCCGATAAATGACCTAATAGAGCAACAAATTTAAACAACTAATTGATTTCTTGTCGGCTCAACTCTTATTTTAAAATGAAGTAACAAATGTTGATTAAGAGAACTGTGTCTGGCAAAAAGCAATCGTTGCGCTCTCTTCTGCTTTTTGCTACTTCTCTTTGAAAGCAGTAAGAGAGCAACCTTAACACATAAGCTGAACTCAGAGGCAGCATAATTTTGAATAGTTTTCTTCGAGATTCGAGTTTTCCTTTTGCAGTAGTCAAATCGGATATGGAGGACTCAGCTAAATTTATATTATTTTATTGAAATAAATAAAATATTGTTAACATTATGTCTACACACTTGCAGAGTTTATTGCTTAGCCCACAACTATATAAATATAATAATAAATAAAAAATATTCATATTATGCTGGCTTATTTATTTCAGGAAAGATTTTCCTTTTGAACAGAAAATAAATAGTCAGGAATGTAAATGGGTCACAAGACCCAGTGAAATAGTACACTTTAATGCCCTGATTAAGATTAAAGTCACATAAATTATATGTATATTTGAGAGAATATTTAATGTGAGAGCATCTCGGAAACAAATTCTGAATCTTTATCCTGTTTTTTATTGTAATTATTAGGAGGCCATAAATAGCGACCGACTTAACCTGGCCTTTGACTTTTTATGACACTCGAAAGTGCCCACTTAGGGAATCAAAAGCATAAAAAATAATGTTAATTTCAATATTTGTCGTATTAAATGAGCATAAAAGTCAAAAAGCTGCGCATGTGTGTAACATGTTTATGCGAAATAACGGAATTTGTTCATTTGAGCCGCCTCTTAACGTTTTCTTTTCACTTTTCCTCTCCTTATACCCTCGCAGAGAGGACATTAGCTCGGGCGTGGAATTTATCATAATCTACTTATATATATTCCTGATCGGTAACAGAAGTCTGCCTGCTTCAGTTAGTGCTGCTGGAGTTATTTAAAAATTATGTATAATATTAGGAATATTTAAAAAAGCCTCTCTAATTAATTAATTAATTAATGTATTTATTATTTATTTATTTTTTAAGTAAATTAATAAAAATATTTAAAATTTCTTGGATAGTATTATCTGCTAAGTGGTAGTATGTAAATATTTATATTTTTTTTTGTATTTTTAGAATTTATTACAAAAATTTGAATATGTTTCTAGTTACAAGAGTTATAAACCATTTATGAATATTTTCTAAATTTAGAAGCGATATATACACATATCATATAACTCCGATAAGAATAATCCTACGTGTTTTTTTTTATAGTATTTATATATGTTGTTATATTAACTATAATAGTAATAACAATACTAGTAACTACAGCTTATATTTTTAAAACAAATAAATTTATAAGTGATCAGATTGTAGGGTAAGCGTATGCAATCTTCGGTGTGTTGCAGATGACATTTGTTTCCCAATTTTTTTTATTCGCTTATCGTAAGTGCGTAAAATTTAAATAAAACGTGTCTTTATATTTTGAACAGATTGTCGAGCAGCTGCTGCCGGCTGTCAGAGTGACGTGGCTTTAAACCGGCCCTCAATCAGTCACTCAGTCAGTCAGTCAGTCAGTCTGTCAGTTTTCGCAGCTTTGGTCGCGTCGGGAGTCACGCACTCGAAAAAGAAAAACAACCACTCACCCACACACACACACACACACACACACACACACACACACAAACACACAACCACACACACATATGCACATATGACTGGTAGTATTTTACGCAGGATGCCGACAGATGGCAACACAGACACTCACACACACACACGCACACACAGACTCACATGCGTACGGGAAATGTGACAGGATGTCATTTTGCAACGCATCCGAAACATAAACACGTCCCTCCCTCCCTCTCCCTTTGTGTCTGTGAAAATTGTGCGGCTAAAAGGCGCCAAATGTTTGTATTTTCGCGTTTATTTAAATGTGTGTGTGTGTGTGTGTGTGTGCGTGGGGGGGGGGGGTGGGTAGAGGGCAAAACTACGAAAGTGTGGATGAGATTTTTACTCGCTTCCCCGAGTTGCCCGGTCATGTTTATTTTAAATACACGTAATATTCATATTATAAGGTTGAAGCGGTTTACATATGTGTGAAACTTGTTGAGCTCCGTGCGAATGTTGTGACAAGTGTCACAAATTTGTAGAGTTTTTGAGTTAACAACATTTATATAAAATATATATATATATATATTTAATTATAGTGCAATCTGCTCATTGCAAATAATATAATTTTATTATTAATAATAATCCTTACAGAGAACATCAAATGCCTTCAATATATGCATTCGTCGGGGCTTTTAACTGACTTTGAGTAATTTCTTTTGTGGTTAGATAAATGATAAAGTATATATTAATTATAGTTAAAATACAGTTGTAATCAAATCACTTTAATTTTCTCACTCTCTCTTCTCGCATTTTTATTTTGATTTTTGATTGATTGACTAATAGACTAGCATTAAACATATTTTGGTCTGATAGAGTTTTTTTTGGGTTTCTCCAATCCTTGAATTTGTTTGAATATTTTACATATTACATAAAACAACATATAAAATGTTTGTAATTTTATTGTGTTATTTTTCGTTTGAATTTTTACTTAATTATTCCCTTTTCATTTCACATAATTTAATTTTCATTTTCAATAGAATTTCATATTTTTATTTTTTAGTTGGATTACAAAATTTGAAATTAATATTACTAGTAACAAGTCCGACTGCAAAGTTCTGACTTGTGTTTGTTTTTTTCCATTATTATTTTTTTCCGCTTCCATACTTCAACTAATTATTAATTATTTTAATAATTTCTTTCAGCTAATGTTCACAAAATACTCATTATTAATAATTTAAATTATGCACAATATACAAATAATCTACATGCAACAAATACACAAATGTTTCATGGTGTTATTTAATTAGTTTATTAATTACACAAAATGGAAGTTTGTCATTAACTTTGCTCATATGGATATGCAAATACAGTTATAATTCTATATAGTTAGAGGAGAAATGAAATGCTTGGTAATGACAGGGCTAAGAAATCATACCTAAGGCTCGGTGTGCTCATGTGTGGGTGATTGAGTGTGTGTGTGTGTGTGTGTGCTCCAGTTAGTAAATACAAAGTACAAATTGCACAAATAATGAAACAGTTGGTAAGCTTTAGCTGTTGTTGCAGTATGTGCTGATGTTGCATGTAGCATGTGGTCGTTTCGCTAGCAAAACCTCCGTAGTCCCAAATCAACATGTGTGCTGGGCGTATGTGTGTGCGTGTGTGTGTGTGTGTGTGTGTGTGGGTGTGTGTGTGCTTGAGTGTGATTGTGCTATTTAACAGCCCCTGCGACGCATACAGTATATAATTTGGCTTATTGATTTTTGCATGCAACCTAAGAAGAAAAGCTCAATACGCTTTTATGTATACATTTTATTCTGAAAACTGTAAATTTTTTTTAATGGTTTTAAATATAACTTCTAGTTTTATGATATTATTTAAAGCACAATTAATTTAATATCTATTCAGTTTTAAGATTTGTATTGTATGATAATATTGTTTAGAAACTCTGGTAAAGAACATTCTTAGAATACTCACCAGTATCGTTACAGGACACTGTAATCGCACATTAATAACAATAAAAATAATAATATTAATAGCAATAATAATTATAATAATATTAATTAGTTTTTATTAATAGCAAAATTCTCTACTAAAATAAACATTAAGTCAAAATCACTAAAAGAACCACTTCGAAAAATCGAAAGACATTTTTCAATATGTGAAGCTTAAGTTGAAAAATAATCGAACCAACAAAGGATGTTAATTGAAAATTGTATGCAACATCGGATAGATATAATAACGTATGATGTATATTTATAATTATATGCAAAACAGGCTGTAAACATTTATGTTGCATACAACTTTCTACCACTTGCAATTTAAATTTTCTAAGGCCCTCCAATGATGTTAAGTTTTGTCCTTAAGGAAGCTTTACTTTTACAAAGGAGCTGACATATTTGTAATACCCTTTTTAGCATACACTTGATGTTGCAAGTGAAAAGTTGCAAGCGCACAACTTGTGGTTCCTTTTGGGAGAACACCAGTGAAAGGCATTCACGTTGCATGGCAACTAAATTAAATAAGCGCATCAAGTGAGATGTCTGTGGCAAGTTCTTATTCAATTTGTTGGCAGCAAGGGCCAGACGACAAGTTTTTGGCCAAGTGATTCGCCTTCTGCGGACCTAATTAATTGTTATAGGCCAAATGCGAAATGTGCGGCACACAACTCAGAGGCGAGCAAGCCAGAAATGGGATTATTGCCAGACTTATTTATGAGCACTTTATGGCCACATCACAGACCTATTAACAATGTGCAGTCAAATTTAATTTTAGCTCCGCCAATGACCAGAGGCAAGTAGAAAAAATAACATAAAAAGATGGAGCGATAGAGAGAGAGAGAGAGAGAGAGAGCGAGAGAGAGGGGAAACATATAAAATGTGAAAATTTATGTGACAGCATTTGAAATTTATTTGCTGCAACGTTTGCATGGCGAATAGCGGCTGCGCCGACGATTTGTGTCTGCTGTTGTTGCTGCCACTGCTGCTGCTGCTGCAGTTGCAACATACAGTTCTATTGACCCATTTTGTTAACGGGGTTAGAATACAGAATACGCCATACGGCATACGGCATACGGAATACGGAATACGGAATACGGAACAATACTCATACGTTCCGGGGTGCGGCAAGGGACATCCATGCAAAGTTTTTCCTAGGCGAAGCGTCCAAACAAAAAGCAGGCAGTAAATGCGCAGACGATTAGAGCACCATTTGTGTCTATATATGTATGTGTGTGTATATGTGTGTATGTGTGTGTGTATGCAAGCAGTTACATTCACACGTATACATAGCTGTGGCTGGCTGCTGTTATTTACTGTTATTTGTTTAGCTGGGTTCCTGTTTATTTTTCGGCTTATTTGTTGCCATTGTTGGCTGTCATTGTTATTACTCTTGGCCTGGACCAGTTTATGCTGCACTTGCGCCAACGTCACAGAATGAAATATTTAAGTGCGCATTAGCCCTCCCCCCCCACAGACCCACCCCTCCTTCAATTTACGCCTCACTCCCCGCTCATGGAACAGATATCGCCATGGGGGGCTCAGAGTAATTGCAAAAATTACCACAAGCTCTGAAAGAGGTTGCATTCCAAATGAACGAATGAGAATTGCAATGATTTCTGTATCGAGTGGTGAAAAAGACAGAAATAGATACAGATAGAGAGAGAGAGAGAGAGACAGAGAGAAAGAGAGAGAGAGGGGGGGGGGGGGAATTGCCTATCCTTTATAGCATATGCTGATTTCAATTGATTCTTGCTTTGCGGCTTGTGTGTGCTTCGTTTGCTTCGTTAATGTTGCAATGTCTGTGTATGGTTTTGACTCTGGTCAGGTGCGGCACGCATGTACGAGCATGTTGCATTGTTGTGGGCGTGGTCGGGGCATATACGCACTGGCACACAAAGGCATATTTTAAACGCCGCAATTCATTTGAGCATAAATTGAGGAAGTTCTTTAGTTTTAAAAGCTATTCAAAAACTTTGGGTTTGCCAAATTGAAATTGATTTGACTTTAGCTTTGTCATTTTAAACGAGTTGCATATTTCATAAATTGAATTTTCATCTTTGGAAACAGAATAAATTTCTTCTCTAAAAGTTTAAATGGGAATTGGGGAAAAATATAAATATTTTTTATTTAAATGCACTGTAAGAAATCTTTGGGGTGAGGCAGGTAAACTTAAATAATTATAAACAAATTTAAATTTAAAATTAAAGCCCTTAAGGCTGGGAGAATGCTCTAGTCGAGAGAGTTCGACTAGGAAATACCCTAGTTCAATTTTTATTGAATTTCTTCTTTCTTTTTGCATTTCAAACACACTAAATTTAATAATTTTAAATTAAAAACTTGAGAAATACATATTGAAAGTTCAAGTAAAAAGCTTTTCTTAGAGATTCCCAACTATATTTATAATATTATTTAAGAGTTTGTATTTTGTATTTGAAACTTAACTTTGCAATTTTACACAAATATTCAAAGTTTTTGATACCGATTTAATTCTGCCTTAAAAGTTTCAAGGAGAGTTGCAAAATTTACTATATATTTCTCTTTAAATACCCTGTATATCAAACATGTATTGTTACTGTATTGAAAATTGGAAAATTTATTAATAACTCAAAAAAAAAGAAAGAATAATCAGTTTTGAAGCACTTGCAGTTGGAATCTGTATCCTGATTAGGTCCTAGGTAGGATAAGCATAATTGTAGATGGTGTAAGATAATTTTCAAGTTTTCAACACAAAACAATATCCGATATTTTATGAACGTTTTTTTCCTTAACTCGAATAATATGTTATCACAGGGTATTTCTTAGCATAAAAGACCCGCAACGCAAATTATCAATTTAAATAAATGTTGTACTTTGGACAAGTTATATGCTTGTGAAACTCTTGTTTTAAGCACTTGAAATTACTTTCTGTTTCACTGATTGTGAAATTTCATTTTCCAAATGGCCAACAACTTGGTAAAAACAGTTATGAAAATGCTGCCAAGCGCTGTGAGTGCACTTCAAAGTATACTCAAGCATTGTATTTTGTTTTCATTTATTTCTGAGTAACTGTAACTTTGCTCACATGTACTATTTTTTATTAAGAGGCAACTTTTCAGTTTTCTTTTTTTTCATAGCCTTGCTTAGGTCAGCAATTAGAGAAAAGCGCTGGTCGAGAGTTTTGTGAGGCAATTGGCTCATGAAAAGCCGCCTTGAATTCAATTAGTTCGTTATTAATTGCATTAATTTGAAAATGTTAAATTCAATTTTAATTAAGACAAATAAACACATCCGCTGCCAACAATTACCAACTTGCGCATAATTTGCGATGCAAATGAAAATAGTTTGAGTGAAAATTATTAAGTTGGAAATTCCATAGGCTATAGTTAGCAAAGAGCTCTTGTTTTGCTTATAGGCCAGGCCTTCAAGACAACAGAAAAGTGCTAAAAGTGGGTTGGCGATTTGTAAATAAAGAGTTCTAGAAAAACAGATATATGTTCCATATAATTTAAAAACGGTAGATAATTGTAAATTTTAGTTTAGTGCATTTTTTCTATACATTTATATATTTTTTGTATTTTTTTTTAAATATTTTTTAATATTTAAAATCGGTAAATAATTGTAAAATAATATATCAGAATTTGTTTCCATAAATCTTCTTTTTTAATTATTTGATGTCGATTAAAATTAGTCAACAGTCAAAGTAAAATTTTCAACTTTAACTTTAATTGAGTCTTATTGCTTTCAGTCAGTTACAGCAAAGTCTATATTCTATTGTGAACATTTTTATTATTATTATATTTCTTATCTGGTCACACAGTCAAGTATTTTCTTTTTTTAGAAAGGTTACATTTGGTCAGCTACAAGTTGCAACTTTTTTGTATTTTTTTGTACTCAAGTTGCACCAGCTTTGAGCTGTGCCCAATGAAACGAACATTTTGTTTAATTGAAGTACAATATGAAATGTTCATAGCTGAGTGCACAAATCTAACGACGGTTTTTTGGGGGATTAGATTTTCCTACTTTTCCTCATTTTTCTCATTTTCTTATTATTTTTTGTATTTATTTTATTTATATTTAGTTTATTTTTGGCTTTTGTGTAGCGACACGTAAAAAATGTGAACAATGTGAAATGTTTGGCATCGAGTTGAGTCTTGATTTAATGCAGTACAGTGGGCACAGCTGTAATTGGGAAAACCAACGAAATATGAGCTATAAATAAAATAAGTTTGATAAATATGTGCGCAAGGAGAGCGATAAAGGAGAAGAAAGAGAGAAATGCAATTATAAGTAACTGTATGTGGTTAGCAGCAAGCTTAAGTAGTTTATTTCTGCTCAGCAATGATTGAAATGCCAGCTGCAGGCAGTTTGCTATATGCTGTATGTGTGAATGCTGTGTATGTGTGCGTGTGTGTGTGTGAGAGAGAGAACAAAATCATAGCATACATTTGAGGGCAGCACATTAGAAACTGCATTGTTGTGCGTGTGCTGCTTTGATAGACTGTTGACTGTTAGCTGTTTGCAGCGGATTGCATTGGCATCGAGTATAAAAATCAATTTGTAGCCATCAAAACGTTGCCATTTCTTGCTGGTGCGACAATTGATCGATTTGTTGGTATTTGCCAAGCAATCGAAGTTTGTCAGCAAAGCTGAAGTAGTTTTTGCAGCTAAATATAGCAATAATAGCAGTGCTCCTCTAAGCAGACAGTGATGTTAATAAGGCTTTGCTAAGTGGCACAACCAAAGCTGCACAAATAACTACGGCACATGCGACGTATGCGTGATTTTGTTGTTGTTGTTGTTGTTGTTGCTTTTGTTGTTGGTCTAAATGAGCTGTCACATACATTTTTGGTAGCGAGCAGATAGTGGCGCCATAAAGTTTAAAGACAAATGTGCTGATTATAGCGATAGCACTTGATTAACGTGGCCGGGTTTGTTATGCAAATGAGCAGCAAAGTGCTTGAAGGAGTGGATGAGGGGAGATTG
Organism: Drosophila kambysellisi; assembly: GCA_035042185.1. NCBI lineage: Eukaryota > Metazoa > Arthropoda > Insecta > Diptera > Drosophilidae > Drosophila > Drosophila kambysellisi. The sequence continues at coordinate 6,807,461 of JAWNLS010001251.1, read as the reverse complement.
GAGATGGGAGAGGGGAGATGGGAGAGAGAGTGGTAAGACAAGGCGTCGCTCACTTGACAGCGCTAATGAAGGCAAAAGACAGCGGCCGCTGTCAGCGAAGAAACCGCTAACACAATCACGAAAGCAAATAAGCAAACAGTTAGTCAGACAGGCCCCAGAAGCCAGCAACAGTCAGACAGTGACAAAGACGGGCAGACAGGCAGATAGACAGACAGACGGACAGGCAGGCAGGCAGGCAGACAGACAGACATTTTGGTTTTTGTTGGTCATGTTAGAGCATTGTTGAAGCTGCTGCTTAGCGTTACTTTTGGCTTAATTAAAACGCTTTGGGCTGTCAATTGGCTGATTTAGGCCTTTGCGGCTGACACTAGCAGTAGCGCCGTTTTTAAGCCGCTTTAATTAGCCATATAACTCGCTTCACACGGCCTACCACGCCCTGCCCCGTCTCGCCCTGCCACGGTCCACACAAATTACTGTACAAATTTGCGTTGCATACTTCCTGGCGTCGCCATTCAGCATTCGCCATTGTAAAATTTGCCAGCATTCATAAGCTCCAGACGAACCAACGAACGAACGAACAGACAGCCAGTGAGGCAGACACAGTGACAGACAACAACTGACAGTCAGACAATTGCTGCCGCTTTTGGCCCGGCCTTTTTTATATTTGGCTTTGTGCGGCTGCCGCTTTTGCCGCATGCAACAACAGCATAAAGTATCATTAATAAAAAAATAATGCCACGAGAAGAATAGCGCATGGCAAACGCACACACAGACACACACACACACACACACTAACACACACCAGCCGACACACATAAATACAAAACGAACTGCTGTGCCGCAGTGACAACAACAACAACAACAACAACAAGACGAGATCGTCTCTAATTGAATTTCTTATGGTCCATTAACTGTCAGTCCAGAAATCCGCAGAGTCAGTGGGTGGGATGTGGGTAGGATGTGGATGTGGGGTTGGTTTTGGTGGTTCAAGGTATGATGATACTTATGTAACACCAACTGAATGAGTAAGCAACAAAAATGTAAACGTGACAGTTTTTAACAATATTTAAGATGTCAGCATGATATATCGTTTAATTTATGTATTCTATATATATTTCTGGCACGGCACAGCAAATGCTGTCCTTCGAGGAAGATAAATTTAATAAAAACGTTTTGTGCGTATTTTTCAGATAAATACCTAAAGTGATATTTTGTGTTTTGAGCACTTTTTTGTCATATTATAATTAGCTTAACGATGAGTTTCTTCCGCTTTTGTCATTTGCATGCAAATCAAGTGGGGGGAAAATTCAATTTATCAACAGTAATCAATTATATAATGATTGGACCGACTTTAACCTTAAATAATTCTTGGGTGATATAATCTTTTGTTTACAGCTTCATATAAATTTGGCTTCATGCCTGCTTTTGCAATAATAATAAATAATGCAATAATAAATAATAATACAATTTAGTTAAAAATAAAAATTAATATTAATCACATTTAAATAAATGTTGCATCAGTTAAATTTACAAATTTTCAGGACGTGTCTTTGTTAATTTGTTTATACCCTTAACCCATTAAAAATGGGTAAAAAGGCTATAATGGTTTTGTGCAAATGTATGTAACAGGTAGAAGGAAGCATCTCCGACCCCATAAAGTATATATATTCTTGATCAGGATCAACAGTCGAGTCGATATAGCCCTGTCCGTCTGTCTGTCCGTCTGTATGAACACGCGAATCTCAGAGACTTTAAGAGCTAGCGACTTCAATTTTGGAATATAAGTTCTCGTGTACCAGGCGCAGAACAAGTTTGCTTTATTTTATCGATAACTGCCTCAATTTCTGAATTATCGTACATTTCTATTTCCGATAGCAATAAATTCCATAATTTAAGTGAAAGAGGCTTCTAATTTATACATAGTATGCACATACATATTATTGATCAATTGCCGAAATTTCATTAAGATCGGATAAGAAACACCAAAGTTATAGTTGAAAATATATTTTCATATTGATCTTCTTCTCTGTATGCATAAATAGGCGAGCGCATGTTTGAGAAAGAGATGGCATGATAATCGACGCTAGTGTCAATATATTTGTGTGTATTCTGCAGAGCCCCGATAAGTGTGCAAATCATTTTAAAGGGAAATTTGCCAATAAAACTAGAGTATATTCAACAACTTGGTTAAGGGTATATCGTAGTCGAGCCAACTCGACTACAGCATCTTACTTGTTTTATTATAAATACAGCGTAAATAAATTCAATTTTGCCTTATTTAACATTCAATACAAGTTTAGTTTTATGTCTACATTTGTGTAGATCAAACTTAAATCAATGATAATTTGTATACAAAAGAAAACATTTCTTAAATACAATTTTGCATAAATTAAACTAAAGAATTTCAAGTTGGTGTATTTTCTAAATACTAGTTGTGCTTCGCATTATATGCTTTAGTATAAATTAAATTTAAATAAATGTTATTTTGCATTATTTTCAATTTGCAGCAAGCGTCTTTGGCATTTTGGCCATAGGCGAGATAAAATGCGATTTGCTCGCTGCATCTGCACATTTACAATTTTCCGCTTCAACTATTCACAATATCGGGCCAGAAAATGTAGTAGTAGTAAAATAGTAAATAAAATAAAGGAAAATAAAAAATCCGACGATGGCAGCAGGTAATGGAGGCAATGCAGGCAATGCGGGCAACTGAATGCCGCCCGGGTGCGCCTGCCTCATCCGGTTGCTGCTGACTTATTTATGCAAATGTTTGTAGCATTCGGTTCAGGGATGCTTTAAGGGATATTACTTTTATTATTTTTATTTTTTTTCATTTTTATTTCCTTTTAAATATTTTTCAAATATTTTACGCATGGCTGAAGTTGAATGCTGGGCCAGCTTCAGCGATTTGCTGGGACATTTTTTGCAAATAATTTAATTTCCAATTTAAAGGTGGACTCAATTTGAAAACACCTTTTCGAATGAGTTTGATTCCATTGCGACTTGCCGCTGTCATTTGGCCACTGATTTATGATGCGCACAAATTAGTTGCAACGTGCAGCAATAATGAGCCATTAGTAGCAATTACGGCTTACCAATTGGCAACACCGTAAGCCCTTAGCCATTTTCAGTTGCCTGGCAACGTGGACTCAATTGTTGTGCTGCCTCCCATCTGGATAGTCTTGATAGTTCTTGTTGTGCATTTGTGTGTGAGTGTGTGTGTGTGTGTGTGTGTGTGTGAAAATGCGCATAGGTAAATTGACATTCAATTTTAAGTCTTTTCGGTGGCGGCAATTTCATTCCGTTAGCTCATGGCTAAGTACTTGTATTTAACGAATCCTTTATGCCACTAGTTGCGTTACTTAACTCACTCCTTGCCCCTTGGAGAGGGCATGCTACATCCCTTACTGTATGCCAGACACGTACAACTTTTATATTCCCTTCGTTGCTGATGCCTGCGGGGTCCAGTGTCAATGGCAAGTGCCGAGCTGTGGCACCCTGGAGCATAGTTAATAATAATTGCTTGCTTGGCATTGAATGTGAACCTTCATCAATTTGGGATTACGACTATTTATTTTTTATTAAAATTGTCACGTCTTTTGTGGCTGCCTCAAAATAGTATATTTAGCTGTTTAGCTGTTTTGTTATTTTTAAGCAAAACACAAAATATTGTTTGGCGAATGGCGAAAAGTTTGTTGCACAAATGAGTTGTTTGCTCACGTGTCGCTCCAGTGGATGTCTAATTAGCTTAGCTGGCGAAGAGCACTTTGAGTTTTTCGTTGTATTTGGCCTTTGGACTTCCGCTTTAATTAATAATTATTTCATTTTTGCAGCGGCTTTTGATGTTGCCCCAGGCCAAATACTTGGCAACCGAAGCAAACGCATTAGTTCCACAAATTGTTTGCCTCACCAAATCGCCAAGTTTGAGTTTATTGCTCTCGATTGGTAGTTGACCTAGAACAGAACTCAGTTTAAATTTGTTAGCCAAACTAATGGTTTGATAATGCTTTAATATTAAATTTCAAAAAACATTTGTAAATATTGAAAAACTTTTCAATTCAAGGGCGAATTCAAAGCGAATTCAAAGCGAATTTGTAGCGAAATAGTTTTTAGCTTTTGGTTTGCGTTGAGAGCGGAATTAATCAGGCGTGACTTTCATTGGAGGCATGCGTACTTAATTAATTTCAATTAGCGTCATGTACACACACGCACACACACACACACACACACACACAGGGAACGTTGCAAGTTCATTGAGGGCGGAGTTCTTTCAATAAGCGCCAACTAATTTTGTTTTTCTACTTTTAGCATTGTGTGTTGGATTTGCACACAACTTTGATGAAGCACAAATTGATTGCGCTCCTCGCACGTGTCTGTCAGTAACTAAAGCCCTGTCTCTTTCTATCTTACACACACACTTAGTCTCTCTCTCTCTCTCTCTTTCTTTTTCTATTTCTCACTGGGTGGGTGTGTGCTTCTAGCTTTTTGGAAAGGCTTTGATATTAAAATTCCTTGCTGAAAACAATTTAAAATATTCCATAGCATACTCTGTGGTGGCTCCTGCAGGTTGCTGCTTCTGCTGCTGCTGCTCCTGCTGCTGCTCCTGCTGCTGCTGCCTCTGCCTCTGCTGCTGCTGCTACTGCTGCTGCCGCTGCTGCTGCATGACATTTGCATGTGAGCTCATAAGTAGATGTTGTTGTTTGTTGTTGTTGATTGTTGCTGTTGTTGCCATTGTTGTTGCCATCTTTTAGCCTTTGCGATTCTCTAGAGTGCTGTCTGCGTATTTTTATGTGCAAACAAATAACTCTCCGTATCTGTATCGGTTTGTAGACACGGATACGCCACCATTGCATATGAGTCTATGTATTGCTGATTCCTTCTGCTGCCACAAAACTCAATCCTCGCCTATCTTGGCAAGTGCAAAAATCTCGCTTTGACTTTGATTGACAGCATTGGGGATTCTCGGTCGTACACCGCAGTCATCGTGTAAAAGTTGTAACAACACAACAAAACCTTTCATCGCATTGCCGACGCTTAAATACCCTAACTGATAACAATTTGTTTGCATTTTAATTTTATGACTTATAAATCCAAAGACATTCAGCATTGAATATAAATGAAAATTAATCAATTGTAATCAATAAATAAAAATTAGTCAATTTGTATTTCATGCATCAATCATCAAATCTATCTAGAAACTTTGACATTTAAAATAAGTAAGAATGTTGTGGTCAAGAGCGCTCGACTAGTAGATACCCCGAACCCAAGTCAGCACCTATCATGAGTCCCACAAGTCTTAGATATTCAAATCAAGACACTGATACGTATATATATTCTGTGTATATGTGTGTTTGTAGATATGTATGTATGCTGCTGTGTAATTTGATAAATATGCACTTAACTTAAATGCCAATAAATAGGCAGCTATTAGCTTTAATTAGGTATAGTTTGCAGGTAAAAATATATGCCTTATAAATATGATTTATTTTGAAGAATCATTAGCATTTGGAAGATGGCGGTGGCCAAGGATATGCTTTGTTACTAAGACCCACTCTGCCACTTGGGACTATTTGGGATTTTAAGAGTGCTTGCTGTAAGTTTGTTCACAAAACATTTATTCTTATATCCAGAATTCTCCCAAGTGGATTTTCTTGTGATTGAAGTTTAGTGTATTTTTTGATGGCCGTTCCATAAACAATCACAATCGATATAATAGGACATCTTCTCATTAACTTTTTGGTAAAATTTACTTTAATTTGTTCAAAGATAACTCGATGTTGCAGGTTCAGGATTGGGAGGAATTGATTTTTCTCTTAGCTAGCAAGAATAAGGCCAGATCAACTCGGCATTTAATAATTAATCCTAAATGTTTTTGCGCAACATGCATAATTAAAATAAAATGCCTGCACTAATTAAAATGTGATACAATTGTTTACTAACATTTATAAATTGACTAAAATTCAATTTATCTATTACAGAGAATAAACAAGATTAAATTCAAAAAGATTATTAAATTAGATTTAAATATACCTTGTTTATTAATGTTGACACATCGAAATTAATTGGCAGCAAAGTGCTGATGTTTAAGTTTGATTCAACCTGAGCCTAAACTTCGTCTAGCTGTGGCATGCCACATAATTAATGTTAACATATTTATGAACTCGCAACGCTCACAGATTCACATTGCAATTGTTTAGCTCTGTTGTTTAACCTGCTATTCTGTAATCATATGCAAATTATAATTATAATATCTGCATGTAGCGTGAAAATTGGAAATTCACCTGAATTGTTTATTTTATGCAAATGCAAATCATGCAACACGATTGATACAAGTGGAAATTCCGAGCTTGTCTATTTTATGCTCAGAGCCTGTTGATTGTAATTTCTATTGTTCCATATTTGATGAATGCGAAAGCACAGGTTTGGGTGCCTTCAAATATCAACAATTCAATTCGATGAATAAGCGAATTTTCAATCAATCAAACAATTCAACAATCTGTATTTGGCAAATGTTTTTGAATTTATCATAATAAAGCATACCATTTACATATACAATTAAACATTGTTGACAATCAAATATCACAAAGATAAGACTGTTATTTAAAGCACTTTTTATTTTGCATGCCATCATTTTGTTGCAACATCAGGTAAAGCAATTTTAATTATTTGTGCTTTGCCGCAAATTGCATTTTCTACTACCTCTGGTGGTGCCCCTTCTCCAAAGGGGATCTAGAAAATGGTGTGTTTTTGCTATGCTTTAAAAATAATTTACAAATGCAAAATGCTATTGGAGAGCTTCTCAGGCCCATGTCCAGACGGACCAAGTCTGCAACATTATTATTTATTATACAAGCTGCCAGACTGACCTGCCTCAATGGGTTGCCTCCCAAGCTAAGCTCCGAATTTAAATTGTGTGAATTGTGCATATTTTGATTGAGTTTGTAACACTGACAATGTGGTTCACACAACAGTGCAGCTCCGTAATATCCGACTGAAAGGACATCCAACCACATTTGTCAGTTGCAGTCGGACATAATTTATGCGCTTGTTCACAATTATGTTAATTGGATTTGAATCAGTACAAGAAATGTGTCCATTTATGTAATAAATCTTTAAAAGTCATTACAACAATCAATTTTTAAAGCTGTTTCAACTTAGTTATATATATATACATATATATATATTTTTATACCCTTAACCCATTAAAAATGGGTAAAAAGGCTATAATAGTTTTGTGCAAATGTATGTAACAGGCAGAAGGAAGCATCTCCGACCCGATAGTGTTTGTATATTTTAGATCAGGATCAATGGCCGAGTCGATATACCCCTGTCCGTCTGTCTGTCCGTCTGTCCGTCTGTATGAACGCGCGGATCTTAGAGACTATAAGAGCTAGAGACTTCAATATAAGTTCTCGTGTACCAGGCACAGATCAAGTTTGCTTTATTTTATCGATAACTGCATCAGTTTCTGAATTATCGATACATTTCGATTTCCGATAGCAATAAATTTCACAATTTAAGAGGCAGAGAATTTGCCAATAAAACTAGAATATATTTAACAACTGGGTTAATGGTATATCGTCGTCGAGCTAACTCGACTACAGCATCTTACTTGCTTTTACATGGATTTTAAAGTCAAATGTATAATATATATTGGCATACCAAACAATTTCATACAGATCGGACAAGATACACCCAAGCCATAGTTATAGGATATAGCTATGGGACACAGCTATAAAACCCATTACTATATTATTCTCATAACTTTGTCGCATTTCAATTTAGGCTAATAATTAAGGCTTTTCAAACTTACTCGATTCCAGAATTCTGACATGTTTTATTTGTTCATAATACAATTAATTGTAATTTATTATGTATTTGTTGTTCACAGTAAATAATAATAACACTTGTAATAACATTTGCCTTGTTTTAAATTACTTTCTTTCCTACTCTAATTGTATAATATTGTATAATAAAGCGCTGTTTCTGCAGTTTACATGTACTCAGTGCTTTTTAAGTATATGTCCACATTATATTCTCATTTGCATTTATTTGTGCCACTTAAGGCATCAGTTGAGGTCCGATTAAAACACTTATGCGAGTCAACAACAACAACAACAACAACAAGGAGAGCAACACTGCTGGCGACATGGGCCATGGGGCAAGCAGCGCCCGACTCCCGGAGAAGCAACAAACAATTGTGGATGCCATCAAAAGTTACTCAAAAGTTCGCAAGTTGGTCAAGCATTTTGCAAATAGCTTCCCTCGGACCAGTCACCGAGGCGATTTGAAGTATCCATCCCCATCCCCATCCCCTCGGCCCATCATCAGTTGGCAATGTTCTTTTTTCTTGATTTCCTTTTATTTTCTTTTTTTTTCGCAGGCCAAGTGCTTTATTACTTATTCAAGTTCTCATTCAAAAGTTTTCATTAACTGTGCTGCGGATAGATTGGCTGCCTGGCTGCCTGGCTGACTGGTTGGCCCGGACATCCCCGGGTTGGCTGTCCCTGCTCCAGGTACAAGTGCTAATTGTTGAAGAGAAAATGGCAAATTTAATAAGATTTTAGCAGTAACTCGAGTTACCATTCACAGCCACTGGACTGCGAGTTATTCAAGAGATTTTTGTTTTATTTTTTATTTTATTTTGATGTGCCTTTTCAAGTGCACAAAAGTGCAAAGTGGCCCGGGGGCAGTAGGCTATCTGTGCAACTTGAATGCAAACCACGGTTAGTTGCAAGTATCATACTAAAAATTTAAATGTTTCAATTCTTGGCTTCACACGATGTTCATTTCCACTTTTAAACATATTTTTAAACACCAGCTGGTGTTGGTTTAGCTTGTAACATTTTTTTGAATTAAATTGAGCAATAAAAAGTTGAAGTGAAATAAATTTACAATTTGTATAAATTTAAGAGCATTCATAATTAATGCAAATAATTAATTATGGGGCTGCACGTTTGCAATTTCATTAATTGCTCGTTTATTAATGTCAACAAAAAACAACAACAACAACAACAACAATGACAACAACAGGAACAACAAATGGAGAGCGCATAATTAATGCCAGGAAATGTGCATAAATTCAAAATGTGCTCCGCAACTCAAAAGCAAGTAATCCACGGGTTGTGGTGGCAAGGATAAAGCTGCTCCGTAAAAAGGTCAGGTGAGTGTGTGTGTCACTGGGAGTAATAAATACTGGCTGCCATATGTGCATAAAGGATTATACTTATAATCGCGTTGCTTTATTAATTTGAATGCTGCATATTTTAAGGCGCGCAACATGCATAAATCAAGCGAAACACACAAAAGTGCGTAATTTAAACATTCAAATTAACAATAAACTCCATCTGGCTACATTGCCTAAGTTGTCGAGCAAGTCCTGGCCAACAGGTGCTGCCAAAACAAATACCATACAAAAATATAATATTCAATGTCAAACACACAAAAACCAATAAGCAGCCAAAAGACAGTCGGAAATTGCATATGCGAAAAAATAAGAAAAACAAAAGTTTTAAAAATAGCATCAAATCTACATTTTTAAACATATGTTAGTGTGTGTGTAGCTAGGCAAATTGAGTGTATAAATAAAAGATTTTATTGTACACATTCTAAAAGTAAACCAATTTGATTTTGCACAGACAAAAGTTAGCAAATATAATGTCAAAAGTTGTAGGTTCACTTGGACAATTCTTGTATTTAAATACTCAATTCATATCCTGAAAGTAATTGGGGTTACTTTATGATTATTTAAGTTACTTATGATTATTTTCCTAATACTCCTAGAAATCAATAATCATAAATATTATAAATATTTTAGTATTTTGTTTAATTTATTTATAATTGTAATTTTATTTTAAATTTAATTTAATTCAAATTTTTTAGTTTTGTATATTTGGTTTCGACTGATTTTAGTTGACAATAAATAAATAAATAAATAAATAAATAAATAAATAAATAAATAAATAATAAATAATAAATAAAAAAAAAATTAATAATAAATAATAAGTAATAAATAATAAATAATAAATAATAAATAATACATAATAAATAATAAATAAATAAATACAAAAACAAACAAATCCCAATTTTTAACATTTGATGTGGGTAGATGGCTGCTTTGGTTTTTTTTTTGCGCCACCAGCGAATTTGGCTTAAAGTCAACCACAAAGACTTAAACTTGGCAACAAATTAATGGAGGCTGCATTTCCAAGAATTAGCCACAGCCAATTTGCTTTCATTAGCCAAATGCTGAGCATTGAGCGTGTCACTTCTATACGGGATGGTATTAAATTAGTATACCCCTAAGTACACCTAAGAAGTAATAGGGATTTACGGTGTACAATAAAGCGCACACAATGGAGTGCTCATGACATCAAAAGAGATTGCACCCTGGATACAATTGCCACAGACTTGAAAGCTGGTTCGGACTTCATGCTAAGTTTTATGGCCAGAGTTTATTTGACATTTGGCCAGCTTTCTTTGCCATTAAGATGTATCATAAAAAAATGTTCACTGCTGTACGTTGTACGTGGTCAGGAGGAGCAGGAGACGGGCTAATTAAGAAGTGCTAATGAAAAATCCAACATACATTTGAAGTTTGCCCCAAAAAACTTTGTGGCCATATCCATGCAAGATGTAACATGTTTTCGTTGCACAGAAGTATTTTGCATGCGTGCCTCAAGTTTTTAATTAAATGAAATCTTTGCCCTTGTTTTTGGATTTTGCAAGTTTGCCCTGTGCATCCTTATATTTTATTCGTCCTTTTTTCGTCCTTTATTCAGCTGCAAAAACTTCCGACAACTTAAATTAAGTCAAGAAAACTTAAAGTTGTAACTTGATTTTTGCATTAAATGCATGACACAGTAGGAAAGTATCTATAAGATACTTTGCTGTGATAGCTGGATTAACTTCATTTGATACATAAAATAAAATAATGAAAATAAAAGAAAAGAAAAAAATAAAAATAAAAATGCGAAATAAACAAAGAAAACTAATAACAAAATACAAACAATTTGTGGCCATCTAGATTTGTGTCTGCGTCTCTGGTTATTTTGCTGCTGGATGAGGGGGGAGGAAGGGGGTGGGGGCAGAGGTGTAGCCGGAGTCTGCAGGTGCCTCTGCACGCAGTTGGGCTTGAAAAGATAGGTAAACAAAATCACGTTGGGTAAATATTATTCCGTTTGCACCGACTCACGAGTCGGGCGACAGACCCGACAGACCCGACAGACCTGACAGACCCGACAGACCCGACCGAGTCCCCCCTGTCCCCCATGCGGCTCTAACTTTTGGGATTTGTTGTTTTATTTTATTTTCATTTTCATTTATTTTTTGGTTTTTTTTTTCATTCAGTCTGCTTTACGCTGTTGTTTTCTGCTTTTAAAAAACAAATTTCAATTTTAATATTTCGGCATTTTGTTGTTGATTGTTGTTGTACCCTGGACCCACTACAAGTTATTGAAAGGGGTATCATGAAGTTTTGCAAAAGTATGTAACAGACTAAAGTCAGCATCTGGGACTTCATAGGGTATATATAAACTTGATCAGCATCGAAAGTAGGCGCAGTTTTTAATATATAATGTATAATTATTTGGGTACAGGTTATTTTGTAGTCTGGTCGTCTCAATTAGAGCACTTTTTAAGGATTTCCTTTTAATATTTGTTTGGGTTACTTTTGTTGCTATTGTTGCGACTTTGACATCAAAAGTGAACAATGATTAAATGGGAAATAAAAAGCATGGTTATTGGATATACAAGTATTGTAACAAATTTGTCGATAAGTTTACACAATTCAGCGATGGAAGTTGAAGTGGTAAAGTTCTTGACCCAAAACCACTAAAAAGGTCTGACAGAGCATAGCAAAAATAAACTCAAAATTATTTATAAATTTCCATATTTCTGCCTTATAAAATAAATAAATGTATGCGATTCGATTTATTTTGTAGCATTTTTTGTACATGATTTTGGCAATTATCTACGGCAAATAACATGGTAACAAATTGTGTTTTATTATTGCCAAGATTATCGTGAATTTGGCAAATCAATTCTGCTGCTCGGGTGTCGTAAATCTGAAATCAAAACTCAAAAATATGTACACGACCAGTTTTGATGTCAATAACTTGCTTCATCACGTTTCCATTGACAATTCGCTCAACGTACAATGTTTTGTCATATTGACAATTTTTGTTGCACAGATTCGTGCTTCACACGGATTCCACAGCCAGCATTTCCATGTGTTTATCGAATGTGTGTCCTTATGTGTGTTTGTGTGTGTGTGTGTTTCGAAAGGACATTTTTGCCAGTCCAGTCATAAGTAATATTTTGGAATGCCAGCTGGAATTCTGTCAGCCAGCTGTCAGACTGCACTGCTCCTTCACCTGCTCCTGCTCCTGCTCCTGCTCCTGTTCCGCCAGCAACTGATGCGCCTCCGCCTGCTGCATTCAATTGTCACTTGGACTTCGAGCACACGTGTGCACCATCTTTAGTCTTACAAGGCAACAGGATGTGCACAACAATTGCATACCAAAATCTCCGACATGTCAAACTTGAAATCGTTTTTCTCAATTACATTTTGAATGGGAAAAATGCGAAATTCCAGTTAGTAAAATATCAACTAATTTAACTGGTCTTTAAGTTGCTCAATGTAATTTTAAATTTGATAAATGTATTTATTTTCCAGGTAATTGTTTATTAAATAAAATATTATTTCTACATAATTGAACCATTGCAATAGAGATATATGGTTTTAATTGTGTTTGTTTTGTTTTGTTATCAATATATTCATTTGGTGCAAGAATGGTTAACATATTTATTGGAAATTTATTTAATTTTAAATTTATGGTAAGCTGTAAGGTAAATAATATCCTTGGGCTCTCGCCATCTAAAAGAGAAATATTGTATTAATTTGAATACAGATTAAATATTGCTTATTGCTCAGTTGAATTTTGTTAAGAATAATAATTCAATAAATACATAATTCGATTTAATATTAATTTTCTTGTCAGCTCAAGCATTAATAATTTTCCATTTTACATTTTCCATTTGGTTATTGCTATCCAAGCGAGAAATATAATATTTTAATTTGAATACAGATAACACTTTGAGAAATTGGTTACAAAGTACTGCCAGGATATCTGTTGCAAGACAGTCAATAAGTATAAACATTAGTCGATTTACTTTGCACTGTTGCTGTGGCACTAAGCGCATTACACATACGCTCTGTGTGCCCAAAGGATATTACTGAGTTGCAGAGATGAAGCCGAAGATGAAGTGCCTCAACCCACTGGATTCGCTTGGCTCGTAAAGCAGAATCACATGGAGCTAACGTCATGTAAAATGCTTTGGCATACAAAATGTAGCAGACAACATCAGTGCAACACCAATGGAAACAACATTCGTTCAACATGTAAGCTGCTGGAAGTGAAGCAAACTGAAGGAGGCAGAAACAGATGGAGAAGAAGCAAGAAGCAAGCAATGCAACTGTGGAAAATCCTCTGTAGCTTTCCTTTCATTTTAGTGGCCACCAATTCGGCTATTAGAACCGTTGCCAAACACTGGTGAAATGAAGTGCACAAGTGTTAAGTCGTATCAGAACTGGTATTGCGGCTTAAGACGCATGTTGCCACAATTAAGGCAGACAGCTTCTGGTTCGGGTCTCAGTTGCACATGTTAAGGTTGCTTAGATTTATTTTTTTTTTTTGTTTTCCGACTTGAGTAATTTAAAACTCGATAATATTTGACTGTTAATTTTCGGTTGCCTTTAATATTTTATATGCGCAGCTCAGGCCAAACCAGACCAGACCAGACCAGACCAAGTCTCTTGTGACTGTTATCATAAATCAGCTGGCAGCTGGTTTTCGAGTTCATTCTTGCCACTGTTCACGGCCCAAAGAGACAGCTAAGCAACCAGCCAACGGTTGGCAACAGGCAACAAATTGCCGGTTTTGCGGCTAGTTGATAAATATGCTCGACTTGGTTCACTTGTTAGCCAACCTTACTGACTGTAGCAGGCAGCAAGGATGCTGGCTTTTCTGCTCTATCAGCTGCCTTAATTATAACGAACTTTGCTGCGACATCAAACATCAATTTTGGTCAACATAAATATGTCAAGCGTGAGTTGGTTACGCAACATTCAACGAGTTTTTAAATTTTCCAGGCAAGGAAAATTGAATTTGGCCTTAGTTCTTAAACGTTGAGAAGGGAGCGCATGTTAGAAATCGATACTTATCGATTTTAGGGAATTATGTTAAATGAAGTAGTTTTGTATATTTTTTGTATTTTTAAGGATAATTATGGTAATAGTATTAGTATAAGAAGGAAAAATATTAAATAAATTAGATAAATGCATAAATGTATTTATTTTAAGTTCTTTAATATTTGTATTTCATTTTATTTCAACCGAGAGCTTGTACAATAAAAGTACGCTAATATTTAAATTGGTAACCTTCTTTTTGACAAAAATATTTAATAAGTTATTTTCATATATTTATTTAAGTACGTATCTGGTGACTTTGCAAATCGAAGAAAATTGTCCCAAATGAATTGGATGTCCTAAAAGCAAACGTTATTCGGTCTGCGACTGCAGCAAACTTACCTCTATTGCTGCGAATTGGGCTGAGACCGCTTCGAAACAGTTGCAGACCGCGTCGGAAACATAAATTTGGTCAGGTTCGTTTGCGAAAACCCCCGACATTTAGTGGCGAACCAGTTAAGCAAAAAGTGGCCGCTTCCAGCGGAAGTCCAGACTAAAACTTTAAATGTCTGCGCAATTTTGAGAGTTTGGCTTTTGTGGCCATTAAGTGCTGGCGGTAAAAAAAAATAAAAAAAAACAAAATCACACATTTGTGTTTTTTATCGTGATGAAGATTAAATATTCTAAAAAAATAATGATGTCATTAATTAATAAGTATTATTACAATTTGTATGTCCAAGAAACAACATATTTATATCCTTGTTAATTAAAGTTTATGTGGAGTGCAAACATATCTTTTATGTTAAAGTAATTTTATGACTTCATAGATTAAAGAAAACATACAAGGAAGCACTCATATAAACAATAAACAATATGTAAATATTATTTTAAATTGTAATTCAATTAAATCTTTTCAAGCTGAAAGTTTGAAAAACAATAAAAATTGCATAAAAGTTGTATAGATAATTTATTAATAATTATCTTAGGCAGGCACACTTTCAAAATCATAATACCCCTTTGGAGAGGGAATGGAAATGCAGGTTTTAAAATATGGTTAAAATGCATTTCGTCAGAAGCACACTTCAGTAGCTGCGTTAAGAGGACGTTTGCACTCTCAATTCAAGTGCTAATTGCCGGAAATAAAAATGAAAATCACATCCGGCGCTTCAGCAGCAGCGGAAACGAGAAGCTGCTGCCACAGTGAATAAATTTTCAGCGCGTCTGGTTTGCAAACGAGTAAATTTCTTCGAAAACAGAATATATACATATATATATGTATATTTATATATATATATTATACTTTTTTGTTATTTATGTTATTCATTTATTGTGCAGTCTTCTGCTACGTTTGCTCCGCGCCTTTGAGTTGCATAATAAAAATACTCACATAGTAGTCAAAAAGTTGATCATTGCAACTCTATTATTTTCATATTATTTCATATTATTTTGTGTTATTTGTTGTCGGCATACGGCAAACGCCAACAATTGCAAATCATCAAGGCACTAATTAAATTTCGCCCGTGTTGAGTTTTCCCAGAGTTTTCCAACGAGAGAAACGGCATTAATTTGCCTGTGCATACAATACAAAATTAAATTATGCTGCACAACTCCCACAACTGGCATTTCAAAATCAATTCGAAACAATTTGTTAATTGTGTTCTTCAGCTACCCAGGATAAAGAATTTAAAGTCCATGCATTAATTTATATTGAGTGGATGCAGTTCCTCCACATGTTGTGAAACCAAAAAATCACTCTCAAATTTATGCAAGGCAACAATTTCATGACAATCCGTGTTAAATATTCAGTGTACATTATTAAAGTATTCATTTATTGAACAGTCTCTCAATCATGTTTTCGACACGTTGTGTCAATCCTTTTTCCACTTTGAATATTGGGTGTTGTTTACTTATTGCCTAATTGTATGAATATTTTTGCATGAGCGCCATTTGTTGATTGTTGCTGATTTGTTGAAATTGAAAAGGCACTGGAATAAATTGTACACCCATTTTGTATACAGATTGGTTCAAATATTTACACTTCATTAAGCACCATGCAACACAAATACATATTGTACAACAATTGAGCTCTCAATGTACGTTAATTAATTTGGGGCAATGCTTTACTCATTATGCCACATAATGCGGCATAAGTATTGATACTTATTCAAAAGCTATTCTAAGCATGTCAAAGCTGTTAATGTTTTCACAATCGTTTTACAATTTCATATGACCAGACATCTGCTGACTTCCTTTGACTGCCAAACGCATTCAACTCAAGTCGAGTGAAAATCCTAAAGGACAACCAACTGCCAACTGCCAACTGGGCAGCCACTTGCCAGTCGCAATCCTTCTGGCTGTCGAATGGCTTTTTCCCTTTCTACTTTACGGATTATGGATTCAATGCATTTTTATTCTTTTCTTAGCGATTTATATTCTACAAATATTTTGAGACCCAACAAGCTTGATAAAATTATATAATGGATAGCTGATAGGAAAAACCAAAACAGTGTAAGAAAATTCAATTCAATACTGCATTTGGCTAACTGGAGAGCTTGAGAAAAATCATTTGAATCATAAAAGAACTTTTAAAAATAATATTATTAATATATAACGATATTTTCGATTACCAATTCTAAATTTATTATTTAAATGAGTTAAATATAATATAGCGACATTAAATATTTATAATATTACCTATGTTAAATAAGATCCTCATTTAGTTTCAATTAATTTAATTTAATTTTTTCGGTTTATATCAATAATGTATTTCTATTAAGGTGTGCTTTAGTATCATTTTAAATTGAATTCATTTATTATAAAAAATTAATAAAACCAGGTTTTTGCAATAATAAAAAACTGTGTTTTTTTTGCTTTATGCATTCAATTTATCCTGAGGCTCAACTTACATTTTTTATAAAGATTGCTATTTGCATGTACATACATATATATGTATGTATATATATATGTATATGTAGCAGTAAATTGTTTTTGATTTCTGTCAGAACTGTCAGTTGGCTGCTTTAATTAATCTTTTCCTGTTTGTTTTTCTCCGCGGCGCATGAGGATGTTTGCTGTGTTTTCTTGTGCCGCGTTCTGTGGCGTGTGGCATTCATTTAAATTAATGCCATTAAAGTGTTAAAAGCATCGCAAATGTTCGCACGTTCTGCCAAATGCTTTTCTTATGCGCATCAAAATGGAATTTTCCAGTCAAAAAAACAATACTTAAAAAACAAATATCGCACACCCACACACACACATACACACACAGTATAAGTAATTA
Organism: Drosophila kambysellisi; assembly: GCA_035042185.1. Taxonomy (NCBI): domain Eukaryota; kingdom Metazoa; phylum Arthropoda; class Insecta; order Diptera; family Drosophilidae; genus Drosophila; species Drosophila kambysellisi. Next base: position 6,789,993 of record JAWNLS010001251.1, on the reverse strand, counting down.
GTTGTGCGTGAGACAATATTTCACTCATGCGAAATGCTGTAAATTATTCTGATAAAAATTCTCACGTATTTAAGTTAATTTATTGGCCCCAAACATGGACGTTTTTTGCAAATTAAATTCACTTGAAGCTCTATTTTAATGAGACTTTATTGAAGAAAAATGTCTTTCAATGAATAATCTCTGCAATTAATTGACTATTTCCCATTCTTCACTTTTTCATTGAGTCAATACACAAAATAAAATACAAATTTATAAATAACATTTTTTATTTTGCTTTCAGACAAAGCTCAGATACTTTTTGTTGATGATACATTTTAAATTCTATCAGTTTGATTTTTTTAATTTGAATTTAAATTTTAATTAGGTTAAATTAAGTTTATTTGTTTGATGTATAATAATGAAACTATTAGCACTAAGCAGACAATACTTTGTATTATTACTTACTTACAGCAGAATTTAGTGCCAATTTTGAAGACTTGTAATGATAATTAACGATTTTTAATTTCGTTCCTGAGTTGGTGTCGGAGAGATTGCATAATTTATTAAATTCTTGTAAGGGTTGAAAATACGCCATATGCATTTTTTATGCACACTGCGATTATGTTTTTCAAGTATGATATACTGGTATTGCAAAACGTGATTTGCGGCTGTCGCCCTCGAAAACGTGTCAGCCATTTTCATCTCCGGCCAAGACGCCCACATATTTTCCCGTCTCTGTGTGTATGTGTGTGTGTGTGTGTGTGTGTGTGTGTGTGTGTGTATGTGTATGTGTGTGTGTGTGTTTGCTAAAGCCATGTCATGCATAAAATAAATGTACGACATGCACACACTTAAGTATATATTATGCCCCAAATGCAGCTCAATGTATATATTTCATTATAAACCTCTTTGTCTACGTCTGCGACTTAACTGGCAGATCTCCTCTGTCTATATGTTTGCTGAAAGTGTTAGATAAACATTCAATAATCTGTCTTGAAATTCCCATAATCGCCGCACTTTTGGCTCAAAGTGAAATTCACCTTATCGATAATAAATTATATTTCTAAGAACCAGGGATTATTTTTTGGTAAATCAAGAATAGGAATTTCTAATATGTGGAAAAAAGTTATCTGAATTCCTAGGTTTTCTGCTATGTTACTTAAAACATTGTTATTTAAAATTTATATACATTCCTTACCTATAAGCTCATATAATTTGATTGGAAAAAACTTTACATCTAATGACGATTCAATCTGTCGACCCGAAACTTATTATAAACATATTTCTTGATATCAGAAATTATGTCTGCAATAGGGAAAAAATCTTTAGATATTAAAATTTAATAATCCAAAATTAATGTATATTTAGAAATTATTTATAATAAACAGCAAGTTTTTGCTAGTGCTTTTTTTGTGCTTTTTTTTCTGAGTGTACTTGATAAAAGTACTTTGTCATTGCTGTTGCTGATTGTGTAATTTCAGTTTCATATCTTGTCTGGCTGTCAGTAGGTTATAAATATGTAAAAGGCAGACCAGACAATCTTTTATTACAGGTGGAGCACTTGTGAACTTTGGCCTCGATTGCTTGGTTAAGTTTCGCCTTTGGTATTTTCTAATTCCTTGATTGTCTACGCGATTTCGCAATGGTTGTCTTTTTAGCCAAGTTCTGTGTTCTGTGCAATTGAGCTAAAGCAATTGGCGCCCAGGCAATCAAATAAAGCAAACTTTTGTTCCAATGTCAGCGCTTAATTTATCGGGCTTTGCTTTTGTGCTTGTTTACGGCTTAACTACATTTTGGGGCTTATTATGCTGCTAATTTAGCAGGAGCCGCCTAATTGTATTTGACGGGCTCCTCTGGGTGCTCAGCTGAACAATCAGGATACACAAGTTGGAGTTGAAGTGGTGGGTGGGGGGAATGGGAGGGGGTGCGTTGTAGTCTGGGTATTGGATGAGTCGGCTAATTGGCCATGAGAACAATACAATATCAAAGTTAGCTGCTCAATCGACAAGCCACACGCAGAGTAAATAATCATTGTCAATAGCATGCCACAGAAATGCCCACTTACTTTCAATGTTCCCCATTACCCCCTGTCATCTATCCCCTTCCCCCTCCCACTCTGCCATTGTTGCAATCATCGCTTCTGAATGGAGAAAATTTGAATCGTTTGGTAAATAATCGAAATATGAGAGAAACATTTTAAGTGCTTTTGCGGCCACCATTTCTAATCCGCACCCCTCCCCCCCTTGGCAATATGCAAAAGTTTGTGTGGTATCATTTTGGAAACTATAGCCTGAAGTGCAGCATGTGCAAGATTGCTGAAAATTTGAACAATAGAATAAACTTTTATGCATGGGAATTAGTTGCCATCATTTGAATCCTCTCAGGCTCACTTGAGTAAGCCAACTTTGCAAGTGAATTTTGACAATAATCGGGCTTCAATTTTATCATCATCTTTTGCAGTCAGCAGACTTAAATTGAATGCGAGAATATTCGCAATTTATTTTTGGGGATAACTAAAATTTAATATTAAATATTAATCATTATTGTCTACCCCAAATAAATTAAAATGAGCATTAGTTATGAACATAATAACGCAATAGAATCCTATACAAACTGTTTGCAGATGCCCCAAGTTATTCAAGCTTGGGTGTCATTTTGAATTTTCTTTAGCAAATATATATGTATAATATATATGTATGATACCTTCAAATAAGATTTCCAAGAAAATCAATTATTTCTTTATCACTTGCTACACACGCTTTAAATATTCAGCTGTTGAAGATATCGATATAGCATTGGAAAACTCAGAAAACTCATTATTAAGAAATTATGAAATTATTCAAATTCAAGCGCAGATATTTCTGAAACCTTGAAAAATATTTGAAAATATTCAGTGCGTTTTTTTTATGTGTTCACAGAATTTGTACATTAGCTGATTAACAGCTGAGGTTGTTGAGGCAGCAAATTTCATTAGATATTATTTGAATTTTAAAAAATAAATAGGATTCAGAATTTTTTTTTATTGTTTTCAGCACAATTTTATTTTTATGGTTTATTCTAAGTGTCAGGTAATTTTTTCTAAGTGTATGTGCCCCAGTGCTGTCTGTTTATCTAAGCCATAAGAAAGTTCTGGCTCTCCAAAAACTCTTATGCTTTAGAAGGCTTCCCAGTTTTCTAGTTTTTTACAAACTCATCCCGCCTCCGAAAATAGCTCTAAGGATATTCTGTGCACTGCTTTAAATTGTTATTAAAGCTTGATGGTTGTGGTTGAAAATCGAAATTCTCTAGATTGTGTCTATTATTTAATGTCGTACGTTGGCATTCAATTTCCATAGACAACAAAATGAAAGCAGAGTTTAAATGAAAAGATTTAAGCTTGTTTTCATTGTGTTTTATTGTGGAGCAAACAAGAGTATCTCACTTTTAAAGGATTATGGATGGTTAATAAATGGCAGAGCTTATGGCATGGCTGTTGTTGTTGTTGTTGTTGAATCCTTATCAAGTCGCTTGCAGTGCAGACTTATTGCCTGACATCAATTTGCACCACTTCAATTAATAACTCAATTTGAGGCTTTAGCGCTTCCGAGTTGGATATATAAAAATGAAATTGCAAAAAATTGCACAGAAACCACTGGCAAACAATGGGAATGTGGCTCAAACACTATCCAGTGGATACATTTGAATCTGCGTTTCTGAGTTTCGCTTAGTTTCTGTTTTTTTATTGTATTTTTTTATTTCTTATCATCGTGTGTGTCTGAAGAAGGGGTGTGTGTGTGTGTGTGTGTACGTGCGGAAACTCAAAGAATGTGAAAATGAAAAAAAGAAAATCGAGATTTAATGTAGTCACAGTTCATTTTGTATTCATGCACTTTACAAATTTCATGTTCCCGATGCACACAAGAGTCGGTCCTGAGTGGGTACCCAATTTATTTTATTATATGTTGACCACAGCTGCCATTTGCAACAAGTGCATTTTCAGTATTTGCATTTGTTTTTGAGTGGACTTTAATTTAAGTGATGTCCGCTGGAAGAGACTGCCCTATGGTAGCATCAACTCCTTTGATGGATCCATTTGAGACATATGCAATCCAAGTTATGAGTGCGTCAAAGAGGAGACAGCTTTCAGAGAACTGTGGTTTTTTATCTCTATCAGCTTTACCAATTTAATGGCATATTTAATGTTCAGAGCCATATTTAAATTATTAAATGCCTTTTGCAAATGCATTTCGGGAAGAAGATCGCATAAGATTTCAATTAAAGTTTTATGTATTTGAGTGTATTCAACAAATAATGCACTATTTTATTTTTAATTAGTTTTTAATTTTATTTTAATATGCATAGTGTTATGAATTTATTTTTAAATTTTTCTGTATTTAGGGAAATACTCTTATATCTTTTAATTTCCCTATCGATAATTATCGATTATTATTACTTTGTATTTAATTAATGTAAATTATGAATTTGTTGTCTACAATCTGTTATTATAATGTGTGTTGTCTTGTCTTGGTCAGTAGAGGTGCTTAAACACGCTTAAAGCATTTTCATTGAAATTCATAGAAAACACCAGTTCCGGGAACAATGCAAACATCGACGAGGAAACACGTGCAGATTGCCAATGGGGGATGATGGAGGGGGCTGAGTGACAATCATTACGACTACGATGAATATAAAAAAAACAACTTCATGAAAACAATTGTATCTGAAATACGGAAGCGCAAACAGACACAAATGTAAACACAGCTTATGTGTGTGTGTGTGTGTGTGTGTGTTTGTATGTTTGTGTGTGCTATATTTACATACCACATCACGTGTTGTTTCAACACATTTAAAAACAAAAAAAGAAAGAAAGGGAGGAAGCCAAACCTATCGTGGGACATGAACGAATAAATACCCTTAGGGATAAGAAGGCTGTCCCCATTCCGTAGGAGGAAACAAGAAGAAAAAAGGTCAATTTTATTCGAATATTTTATTATTAATAATTTTTTAAATTTATAATTTACATAAAAACTTAACTCTACGAAGTCAAACTACTTTACTGTTGATACGTACAATTTGTAATATTATTTAGGGAATATTTAAATAATTCTATTTAATTATTTTACTACATGGAGTGTTGAGCCTGTTTGGAACTATACCTCTTCAATGCTTTTGATTTACTTGATTAAATCATAATACCCAAAAACCCAAATCACACATATTTGATGTCAATTGTTTTGTTTGTCTTTTGGCGTACGTCAACGCCTCTTGTTTAAAACGTGTTTATTTTAAATACAATTTAAAATTCAACAAAACAGAATAGCAAACAATAATATTGAAGCCAGTCACGTGTTGTGCTGGATTCGAAAATGGCTTCGGCAATTGAGCAACAAATAGAGGCCAAATCAAAGGTTTAAGTCAGACACAAGATACAAAAAGCCGGCTGATTTAAGTTGCAAAGTGGCCTTGGCTTAACTTACCAAAAGGAAAACAGTCACTCCGAGAAGCAGACAGAGAATCAAATAGAGAGAGACAGAGAGAGAGAGAGAGATAGAGAGGCAGGAAGAGTTCAAGCCGATAGCACACAACTAGGTCAATACACTCTTAAATTGTTCGACAAAAATTGGACAAAGTCTTTGCTGCAACAAGACAAGGTAAATCAGATATATACATACTTCTGGTATGTAGGTATGTAGCTAACTGAAAACTTTCGGGTTTTTTGTGGCATATCCAGTTGCATGTTGCAAGTGGCCTTGTAGCTAGACGGCAAATTGCCCTTGTCTTCAGCTATTGCTAATTAGCAACTTGTGGTTGCAACATCAACTATTTCGAGAATGCTGCTCACAAACATGCCACATATAAACCATATAAGCCGCTTACTGCTGCTTGTCTGGCTGAGTTTAAGGCCCATCTGTTCGTAACTGTGTTATTATAGTGTACTATATCTAATTGTGTCTCATGCAAGCGGAAAGTTCAATTATGTAAATGCTGATAACATAATATTACCCATTCCCAAGGACTGTTTGCAAACTCGTTAACTGCATTCCTTCTGGCTTGCAATTATCATCAGTTAGAAGGGTGGGCGGGGAAAGAGGGCCGACTGCCTATTAAAGCTTCCTGCAATTATTTGCAGACACAATTTGTGATTGGCAGCAGACAAATTCCAAATATTGACATATCAGTGTGTCTACAGATACAGATACATATACATATATATACACATATGTGTGCGTTACTGATAAATATGTCAGAGTCAACTAAATATTTAATTATTTTGATTTCCTCATTTTCAACCTACTAATATTACATATATAGATATTAATCAAGTTAATGCACAAAGAATAAATCGATTGTTTTGGACTGTTTTAAAAATAACAATAATAAAACAACTAATAATTCTACAAAGAAATATGTCTGTAAATATATTTTATATTTACATAAAAAAGTCTTTCAATAAGTGCCTCGAAAGTAACTGATTTAGCTTTGTCAAAAATATGCATAGCAGCTCCGTAATACCTCTTGAGTCTCTGGTTTTGTGTGACTTTGGGTCACCGCAACTGCGGGTCATGTCAAACTTTGGACAAGTACTGGCAATAAATCTACGTTGGAAATTCTAAAAGTTTATTTATATTTCACCTGCTGTGCACCAAAGCATCAGCGACAGCCAAAAAATAACATTAAGAGTTTGCTGTAGAAACACATATATTTTCATCAGTTTATTCCCGACCTGACTCTGCTATTAAGATTCGCGCATTCACCTTGAAGTTGTGCCATAATGACACAATCCAAAAAATAGGGCACTAACTAAATGGAAACTTTTGTTTAAAGTAGTGTTTAAGTTTACTTCATCGTAGCCAAAGAGCAATCGAAATACTGCTCTGCTAATACTAATAGTACAAACAATATAAGAGCAATAGCAATAGAATATTGAAGTAAATGCTCTTTGGCTCTATTTTGCGTAGTCATTTGGGACAACGAGAGGAGTAGCAAGCGTACAAAAATGCTATTGTGCCCTCTGTAGTTGTAGCAATTGCAGAAAGAGCGAGAGCATTTCAGTCGAATTACTATAGTAATCACAGATATGATTTGCTGCTTTGCTGTGCGTATCTATTATGGGAGTTGCTACTGCATTTCCACTTTTAATTAGATACATTTACATTAAATAATTTTTAAAGTTCTTTTTAGCACACAACTGAAGTGTTAGTTTTCAGGTTATTTGAAAATTAAATGTGTATCTGAGCAGAAAAGCAATGTAAACTCTGCGCTGTTGTGTTACAAATCGTTAACCAAAAAAAGATAAACAGCAACCAGCCACACACACACACACACACACACACACACACACACACACACACACACACACACACACACACACATACACACACACACATACACACTTACACACCCGGGTCCAATTAGGCAAGCTAACAGCGGAAAAGTGCAGCCCACAACAGAGACATCATTAGTATGCAGTTTGTTGTTTGTATTATCAACTTTTTGTGTGTGTGTGTGTGGGCGTATGTATGTGTTTGTGTGTGGTTATGGGCGTGGCTGGGTAAACTTTTTGGCCACAAGTGACTCGCGCGCTGATTCTGAAACGTTATTGTTCGGCAGCAACACAAAACATTCTACAAAAGCGGCTTCAAAACAGAACAATAAAAATGCACGAATGGGGTATACTTCAAATATTACGAAAATCAATAGTATATAAAGATTTCACATGCAATTTCACTAAAAAATATCCTTAGAATCTTAGCGAAACCTTTTCCCACGACCCTATACCGCAATGCTCATTTTTCAATACCGAATTTTGTAAAGAATTTCTCCTCAAAATATTGAAATGCACTTATACTTCTCTTTTAATAACAATTTGTTTAGTAAGCGCAAATATCTACATATATAGAAACAAGTAAGAATGCTGTAATCGAATGAGCTCGACTACGTTACATATATTCTAGTTATAATGGCAAATTGATCTCTAATTAGTCTTCATATGTGTTCATATGAATGGACATGGCTATATCTACCCAACTGTTGATCCTGATCATCAATATATATACTTTATCGGATCAGAGGTGCTTCCTTCTGTCTGCACATAACCATTATACCCATTTCACCCATTCTAAATGGTTCAGGGTAAAAAAAGCTGTTTTAATTTCCAGACATTCTGTTGCATATTTAGAAATTAATATTTTATTTTATTTGATTTATATTTTGTTTTATTTTAGTTGATCTAAGGTTAAAGGCGACAAATATTTATACCAATTGTGTGGGTTAAAGTAATAAAATCCACTCGAAACCAAATCGTAATTAAAGCCTTGATTACAAGGGAGTGCTTGCAGTTTGTTGTTTTTAATCCTTATGTTGAATCCACAGCAATAAATATTGTGTGTGGCATGGTTTCGATGCGCTTTATTCACACTCATTCAGCCATAAGCTGCACTATTTGGGCTATTCATGAATGTGAATTGCGAATTCAACGAGAATCTGCATAAAAGGCATCGCTTCAATCAATTTCAAAAGGTGCTTTCAACATTCAATATGTGGGTAGTAGGTCAACAGGGTTTTTTTTTTATTTTATCTGTAGTTAAGCCACTCCAATCAAACATGCAATATCATATGTTATGTTAAGGTCGGTGAAAAGCAACAAAATATATAAATTTTAATACCGACAGGCATATTTTGCAGGACATGAAATGCAAATTGTTAACTGTCCGACGAGCAAGTAAATCTTTAGTGTATAAAATCAGTTTCTCATGTAGAAAATGTCCTTAATTATAGATTGTTGGAAGAATCATTGCATCTTGAGCATCTTCATAGATCGTACTGAAATAAATAGTGCAGTGAAGAGATATTAGAAATACAAGAATCGAATTTAATATTACGATATTTCAGCAAGGTGTCAAACCGGATTTGAAATTTAATATGTGAAATTCAGAATCGGAATCAGAACACGAATTCGAAATTGCTTAAAACCCTACTTTGCACAATTTAATTATTAATAACAAGAAATAAGGAAATCAAATTACCAATACTAATACTGAAAATCACTGGAATCTTTACCAGAATTTTGATTCTCTACGTTCCACTAATATAATCAGGAACTCATTTCGGTTTGACACCCTGGATATCATACGTATGTGCATATAAATTACCCCCTTTTCCAAACAGATGACTTCGAAGTCAGTGCAAACTTCTGGCGGCCGTTTCGCCAATAGAAATGATGAAAGTAGTATTAAGGCCAGAATACAAAAAACAACTGCCCAATATCTATAATGCTTTTTTTGGTAACTGGGATTCCACGGCACGTCGTGCATCGCATTGATTACTTCTATTGATGCTTAATTAATGCTTACGGAGGTTACGTTTAAAATACGTAATATTATCTTAAAAACACTTGACGTCGTAGTCGGTGCATTCGCCAAAGTCCGCTTGGATTGTATAATAAAGACCCACAAGGATTAGGCCCAAAACAATCAGCACAATTGTCCAGAAGATAATACGATAAATAATCGGCGTGTTCCCAAATTTCTTTTCGTCTTCCGTATCACTAAATGATGAGTTACGACGTTTCGATATTTTGCTGCCCATGCTCTCAAAAGTTGTAATTCAATAGAATTTTGAAAAGTTTTTGGGTTTTGTTGAAATCTATGTCGCTTCAACGATTACTTGGTTTAAATTGCCAACACTTTTCGGAACAATAACTCAGTAGAACAATGAAATTTTATTGAAATTTGTGGCCATTAGTGCTGAAATGGCAGCTCGAGCGGAACCAGGCCCAATTTGGACAACAACTTTATTGTAACTGTAGAAACTTTGGCTAATTATTTAAGTTAATTGGCCTTTTTGGCCACAAAAAGTCAAAACAAACTCACACAGACACACACAACACAACACACACAACACACACAACAAAACACAACAAAGACCATGAAATAATGTGGGAAGTCTGCACGGGATCCCGTGTTGGCCTAAAATAGGTTAAATATTTGCACAAAAGGCCACAAATGTCTCGCAAATTTGTTAAAATTACTTACAAACAAAGTTATACAATTTCAACATCTTTCTTTCATAGATGCCGGCAGTCAGGCATCAGGCATCAGGCGTCAGGAGTCGGGTCAGGGTTCAGGGGTTAAGTTGTGGGGGTGGGGGGCTGGTCAAGAGTGCCTCATAAATTAGGAGTTTTGTGGCATGACTTTTGTTATGCTCAATCAGAATGTAAATGCGAACGAAAGGACTCTCAGCAAATGCCTGCGGTTCGCTCAACGAGTGTGAGATACTTTCAACTCATTTCTTGCCACTATTTGCTTTAGTAATTGGTTGCACTCGCCCTGCATATTTTATGGAATTGTTCAGATGCCTTCGACTAGCTGCCACCCACACACACATTTCAAGGTGGCAAATGTTTGCACATCAACTTGCGGCCAATTAGACGTGTTTGCAGTCGCAGACCAACTGCAAATGGCCAAGGGCAAAACGCCAGCCAAAAATTGAAAGTAGAGTGAATTAATCTCAGTTTCCAAATGGTGTAGAACCCAACCCGCAGGATTACTGAAAATGAACTAAAGTGGATTACACCGAATTACACTTTTAATCGCTTTAAGCTTAGATTTATGCGCACTTCTATTTGTTGAGCAATTCAAACAATTGAAATAAATATAATAGTTTTAAACTAAATCAACTAAATGCTGTCACTTTTCTTTATCTCGATTACTTAATCCGAAAGTTGATAACGTGATTTTGGGTCGGAACATAAGTCAAAATTATAGTCCGAAAATCGGCATATGGGCATATCTGCATAGGTCGAACCTTCAAAATGCCATAACTACGTCAAAACTCAACGCATTTTCAAAAGCAAGGGCGTTTTGGTCATATTTTGACCTCTAGATCAATCGTACATTTAAAGTTGAAAACGTGATTTTGGGTCGGAACATAAGTCAAAATTATAGTCCGAAAATCGGCATATCGGCATAACTGCATAGGTCGAACCTTCAAAATGTCATAACTTCGTCAAAACTCAACGCATTTTCAAAAGCAAGGGCGTTTTAGTCATATTTTGGCCTCTAGATCAATCGTACATTTAAAGTTTAACACGTGATTTTGGGTCGGAACATAAGTCAAAATTATAGTCCGAAAATCGGCATATCGGCATATCTGCATAGGTCGAACCTTCAAAATGCCATAACTTCGTCAAAACTCAACGCATTTTCAAAAGCAAGGGCGTTTTGGTCATATTTTGACCTCTAGATCAATCGTACATTTAAAGTTGAAAACGTGATTTTGGGTCGGAACATAAGTCAAAATTATAGTCCGAAAATCGGCATATAGGCATCTGGGCATAGGTCGAACCTTCAAAATGCCATAACTTCGTCAAAACTCAACGCATTTTCAAAAGCAAGGGCGTTTTGGTCATATTTTGACCTCTAGATCAATCGTACATTTAAAGTTGAAAACGTGATTTTGGGTCGGAACATAAGTCAAAATTATAGTCCGAAAATCGGCATATCGGCATAACTGCTTAGGTCGAACCTTCAAAATGCCATAACTTCGTCAAAACTCAACGCATTTTCAAAAGAAAGGGCGTTTTGGTCATATTTTGACCTCTAGATCAATCGTACATTTAAAGTTGAAAACGTGATTTTGGGTCGGAACATAAGTCAAAATTATAGTCCGAAAATCGGCATATCGGCATAACTGCATAGGTCGAACCTTCAAAATGCCATAACTTCGTCAAAACTCAACGTTTTGGTCATATTTTGGTCATATTTTGAACTCTAGATCAATCGTACATTTAAAGATGAAAACGTGATTTTGGGTCGGAACATAAGTCAAAATTATAGTCCGAAAATCGGCATATCGGCATATCTGCATAGGTCGAACCTTCAAAATGCCATAACTTCGTCAAAACTCAACGCATTTTCAAAAGCAAGGGCGTTTTGGTCATATTTTGACCTCTAGATCAATCGTACATTTAAAGTTGAAAACGTGATTTTGGGTCGGAACATAAGTCAAAATTATAGTCCGAAAATCGGCATATAGGCATCTGGGCATAGGTCGAACCTTCAAAATGCCATAACTTCGTCAAAACTCAACGCATTTTCAAAAGCAAGGGCGTTTTGGTCATATTTTGACCTCTAGATCAATCGTACATTTAAAGTTGAAAACGTGATTTTGGGTCGGAACATAAGTCAAAATTATAGTCCGAAAATCGGCATATAGGCATCTGGGCATAGGTCGAACCTTCAAAATGCCATAACTTCGTCAAAACTCAACGCATTTTCAAAAGCAAGGGCGTTTTGGTCATATTTTGACCTCTAGATCAATCGTACATTTAAAGTTGAAAACGTGATTTTGGGTCGGAACATAAGTCAAAATTATAGTCCGAAAGTCGGCATATCGGCATATCTGCATAGGTCGAACCTTCAAAATGCCATAACTTCTTCAAAACTCAACGCATTTTCAAAAGCAAGGGCGTTTTGGTCATATTTTGACCTCTAGATCAATCGTACATTTAAAGTTGAAAACGTGATTTTGGGTCGGAACATAAGTCAAAATTATAGTTCGAAAATCGGCATATCGGCATCTGGGCATAGGTCGAACCTTCAAAATGACATAACTTCGTCAAAACTCAACGCATTTTCAAAAGCAAGGGCGTTTTAGTCATATTTTGGCCTCTGGATCAATCGTACATTTAAAGCTTAACACGTGATTTTGGGTCGGAACATAAGTCAAAATTATAGTCCGAAAATCGGCATATCGGCATCTGGGCATAGGTCGAACCTTCAAAATGCCATAACTTCGTCAAAACTCAACGCATTTTCAAAAGCAAGGGCGTTTTGGTCATATTTTGGCATCTAGATCAATCGTACATTTAAAGTTGAAAACGTGATTTTGGGTCGGAACATAAGTCAAAATTATAGTTCGAAAATCGGCATATCGGCATATCTGCATAGGTCGAACCTTCAAAATGCCATAACTTCGTCAAAACTCAACGCATTTTCAAAAGCAAGGGCGTTTTGGTCATATTTTGGCCTCTAGATCAATCGTACATTTAAAGTTGAAAACGTGATTTTGGGTCGGAACATAAGTCAAAATTATAGTCCGAAAATCGGCATATCGGCATCTGGGCATAGGTCGAACCTTCAAAATGCCATAACTTCGTCAAAACTCAACGCATTTTCAAAAGCAAGGGCGTTTTGGTCATATTTTGAACTCTAGATCAATCGTACATTTAAAGATGAAAACGTGATTTTGGGTCGGAACATAAGTCAAAATTATAGTCCGAAAATCGGCATATCGGCATCTGGGCATAGGTCGAACCTTCAAAATGCCATAACTGCGTCAAAACTCAACGCATTTTCAAAAGCAAGGGCGTTTTGGTCATATTTTGGCCTCTAGATCAATCGTACATTTAAAGTTGAAAACGTGATTTTGGGTCGGAACATAAGTCAAAATTATAGTCCGAAAATCGGCATATCGGCATATCTGCATAGGTCGAACCTTCAAAATGCCATAACTTCGTCAAAACTCAACGCATTTTCAAAAGCAAGGGCGTTTTGGTCATATTTTGGCCTCTAGATCAATCGTACATTTAAAGTTGAAAACGTGATTTTGGGTCGGAACATAAGTCAAAATTATAGTCCGAAAATCGGCATATCGGCATCTGGGCATAGGTCGAACCTTCAAAATGCCATAACTTCGTCAAAACTCAACGCATTTTCAAAAGCAATTTTGCCGATTTTCGGACCATAATTTTGACTAATCGATTTTCTAATGCTTAGACAATCTGACAGACATAATTGATTTTGTTTTGTGAGAAGTGTACAGTTCAATGGGAAATAATAATAATTGTATTATTGGTAGTGTTAAAAATACAAAAATACCATTTGGTAGGTCTTTTAAGATAATTGAATAGCTGCGGGAGATGAATAATCAAATATTCTTCCTAAGTTAAGCTTTGTTTATTAATAGTGAACTTTAATTAGAGAACAAAACTAAATGAATCCTAGGTCTTAATTCCATTTGAGTCAATCAACTTGATTCTTATGTTACTTTCAGCTTTAAGCCAATGCCATTGGGTCATTGCCAATGCAGTTTGACTGCATTGTTTGAGTGTTGTATAAATTATAACTAATTGCGTTAATGAAGAATCCTCGATGCTAGTTAATTATGCCATTTGACGAAATATCATGTGATATATTTGTTCAGTAGATGCTACAAGATGTGGCTGCTGTCGAGAACTGCTCGAAATGCTCCTTTTTGCCGTGTCTCGTTCGGAGAGGCACTGCTGCATTTGGCTGTGTCTGTTTGATGTTAATGAAAGTTTCCGCCGTGCAAATAAGGCCAAAAGCATGGAAATCAGTAAAACAAATTGCAATCTGCTTTTTATCGTACGCTGCACGACTCAAGAGGCAGAACTCAGAAGCTTCACTTCGCCCACAACCTCATCGATTGCTGCCTCCTGCTGCCTTCTGCTGCTGTGTGTGGGTGTGTTTGTGTGTGTGTTTCGCTATATGTGTGCTGTCCATGTTATTGACTTGCTCATTATGGCCCTTTTCTGTTGGCAATGTCGTCGTTCAGCCAGCCAGCCATCCAGCCAGCTGCTGGTTGACTGTCGCCTTGGTTGCGATATTGCTTCGCTTCGCTTCAGCTTGGTTTGGTTTGGTTTGGTTTTCATTTCGATTCATTTTCAATTTAGCAATGCCACAAAGCAAGGCACTTTTCAATTCCTATCGTATCGTGGCATTTGCAATCAGTGCTCATTTTACCATAAATTGATAATTTTCTAACGGATATACAATTTCCGATGCCCGCATTTGAAACACTCGCAGTCATTGACCCACCGCAGGCGGAACGTATTAAATTCCAGAGCCGCAACAAAAGTAAAATTATTCAAGTTAAGAAAAGCCTTAATAAATAAAGACAAGGCAGACACGGAAGAAAATATGCAGTCTTTATAAAACGCCAAGTTTAAGCTGTCCACAACAACACAAGTCAGCCAACTTAATATCAAAGTAGTTGCCAACTATCCAACTCTCTGGCCAACTGTCTGTCTGTCTGTCTGTCTCACGAGGCAACTGTTTATTTTCAGTACAGTTATTGCCTGATGCCTTGTTACCAGAAGCTGGCCTGCAGCTTCATTTCGCGTTCCTTGGTTCTGGGCTGGCAAGTTTTGCTCCCAGTCTGACGCAAATTGTCAACAAACTTTTGCAACAATAAACTTGCCTCTTGCCTCTTGCAACGCAGCGTCGCGTCGCGAAAAGTGAAATAACGGCACAGAGTAGACAAAACCCAGAAAACAATAAGTCTTTTTTCGGGTTAGTTCTCGGTGCATTTTTGCATTTGAATGCAATGTGACTTTTAGCAGCATTTACACAGAGCTCAAGCTGAGGAAAAGGGAGAGTTGCATAAGCTGGGAATGAGTTTGAAAGGAGTGGCCACTCCTCCCCTCCCCGACATCCTCTCCCAGGAGCTGCACAGATGCAAATGTGAATTCCTGATATCTTTAGCCAAGAGTCATGATTACTTTAGCTTCTGTAAAAGCTGGCTTATTTAGCTTTTTTTTCTTTTCTTTTTTTTTGCCTTTTTCTGTTTGATTAAGAAACACAAAGTACTTTTCAAAATGGGGTGCTTTTTGATTTTTGCTAGCTGTTATGTTAATTTTCCAACACTTTTGTCGCAGTCAACCCAGACAAGGCTAGGCTTAGTTATACAATTCATTTATTTATTTAAAGGTTGCGCAATTTCTTATTTCTTATAATATTATGTTGCTTTAATATTAGCTTCTGTTTTAACTGCATATTTTTTGTTAACTAATTTGTCAATTTTTAAAAGAAATTTTTTAATTAACAATTCATAAATTTTTATATATTAAAAGGGAGTAATTAAATTATATTAAATAATAAATAAATATTAATTAAATATTATAATGTTACTAATTTACTCATATTTAAAGCCATTGATTTTATTCAATTACTTAATTGATTGATCTTTTCAAGGGAACTTTATAAATGTGCATATATAAAACTTAACTTAATTTAGATTTAGCATTGGAAATTAATCAAATAATAAATAAATAAAATTGTTTTCCAAAATAATTTAATAGTATTGATTTTATTTATGTGATAAAGACGATACAATAAACCACTTTTTAAATTATATTAACATATTCGTAATAATATTGTCAAAATTATACCCACATTTAAATTTATTAAAACCTTTAATGGCTGTTAAATTTGGAAAAATTTAGCTTTCAATTTGGAATTAATTAGTTGATTTCAGTCAATTATAGATATTGTTTGGCTCATTAAACTACCTGTTGCACATTTAAAGCCCAATTCAATTTGCCAAAATCTGTTCCTTTCAATTTATTTCCATTCGCGTCAATAAATGCAATTAACTTCAATCGATTTCGAATTCAAAAAATGATTATTATTTATCTCTACGCGAAAAAGGTTAATTATTTCAGCTGTGTGCAATTAATAATGTGAATTTTCACATAAAATGCTTTTTAATTATGCCTAAAAACAAAAATTTGAATTTAAATTGAATTAAATTTAATAAATTATTCGACATATTTAATTTTGCTGGCTAGTCGTATTATGTCAATAATAACAATAATTGGGCACATTTTCGTCACATGTGGAAACCCTGTCAAAACAGTTTCAAAAGTCCTGCGCCAGGATATCTACTTAAGTACTTAAGCACGTATCCATGTGTTTGTTTGTGTGTGTGTGTGTGTGTGTGTGTCTGTGTGTGTGTGTGTGTATCTGTTTGACTGGAGTGCGTAGCATATGTAAATTTCTGGCTAATTAAAATTAGCATATTCCCTTTAGCGTCGCGCAACAGGATGTGGCCATGGTCTCGCCACACCAGGACTCAGGAACTTTTAGGGCGGGTGGGGGGAGGTTAAAAAGAAAAGTCATGGCTCGCGTTACCAGCTGATTAAAAGGGAAAGCTAACAAGCATTTGCCCTTTGCCTGCGGCTCTTCGTGTCATTTGTACGCCGCATCGGAATCGTAAAAGTTTATAGTTCTTTTTACGTCTGTTGTTGACTTCGTTTGTTTTTTTTTTTGTTGTTTTTTTTTTGTTGTTTTTTAGGTTGAGTTTCTAGTTTGAGTATTTTTTAATTAAATTGCTGTTAGCTTTTTATGGCCAGACGCAGCATGTGTGTGAAATGTAAAATTTAAATATAGCTTGCCACTTAACTTGTGCCATAAATGAAAATTTAATTTAAAGCCGTGAAACGTATCGATTGCACAGCTACGTTTAATTATAATAATTATATTTAAGGAGTGGCACACATATTTATTGGAGCACACAAATTTCGGAAAGCACATAAATATTTTTGCTGAAATTGTGCACAATTTTGAAAAAGTTTTGGCTGAGTTCACTCGAATTATTGGACACTAATTTGGTTCTGGATTTGGCTTTTTAATCAAACTGCTGAAGCGAAATATGCAGCTAAGTCCATATACATTTATAAATTTGCATAATCGGGATAAGCTTTATGATTCAACTAACACAACTAATATACACATATTTATGCATTTCGAATTGAATTTGGTAAACATATTAACGAAATAGAATTTTTATTGCTTAAAATTTGAAAATAAAAAAAATGTCTTATATATTGTGAAATTGGATGTAGTTGAGAGATAAACAGCTCTCATGCTGCATATATTTCAGAATATATTACACCTTAATATTAATTGCCGGAAGTGCGAACACACAGAAGCCCAGACTCTGTGGTGCTTAGGACCACAGAAGCATGAATAGATTTGCATTTTAAATGTTTTCGGTTTTTTATTTGTGCTCCTTTCACTTACTTAGGCGTTGGCCTTTGTAAATACTTTTATAAAAAATACTTATATATTAAATGAAAGAAAAGGCAAAAAGCGGAAGGTGATCCTGGGGTTTGGGGTCATTTCCTTTTGATTTTATTTTATTTTATTTTGTTTTTTTTCGGGGCAGTTCACACTAAATTTGACTTTATACGCAAAGATGTTCTTGGGTTAAATGGTGCAGAAGCACTGTAAACTGTTGACTTGACCTAAGTTAAGTAAAAAGTGTATATATATATATACATATATATATATTTATGTGTGTGTGCATGTATGTATAAATTTGTGTGGGTTTCCTCAGGAGTCTCTTTCGCGAGCAACCCAAATGTCAAATGCTTTTTGCTTATTTTAGTTTTCACAGCCAGCAAATAAATGTCACGAGCATGTTGCAAAATTGAAATCAAATAAGGAAAATTGAAATAAAATAAGGAAAATTGAAATAAAAAACTTATGCATATTTTTTTGTGTTATTTGTGCCTTGCATTAGCCTGAAGTTTTGAGTTCGAAAGTGTCAACAAAATAAATGCATAAATAAAGATCAGTGCGTCAATCTACAATGACATTTTGCCAACCCGCTTCGTCGAGCTCCGCCCCGCCCCGCCCAGCCACGCCCACTTTACCCAGTCAAAAGTCAATGCTGAAAAATATTCAATATAAAAGTCAGGCAGCAACTGCAGCAGGGAGGAGGGGCTAGGGAAAAAATCTGCACTATTCCATTATTAAAGTGTGTGCTCTCATGCTTGATAAATTGCAGCTGAGCTTTTGCTTGAAGGATTTGCTGCAACTCTAGTGTGAAAGTGTCTTGTGTCGGACTGCCAGACTGCCAGACTGTCAGACTGTCAGATTGTCAGACATTTCAAGCAGCCAGCTGGCGCTGGGAAATGGAAATTCAGAGCTCAAAACTCGCAAAACTTTGTTTTCTCAGCTGAAAATTGTGCAGTCTGTAAAAATTCATATAAAAAATCATAGCATACTTTCGGGCTAACAGTTTACAGTTAATCATTTGAACTTTATAGTTGATTCTGCAATTGGCTGCACACTGCACAAGCTGGCCGAAACAAAAGCCGCAACAACAGCAACAACAACAACAACAGCAACAACAACAAAAACAACAACAACAACAACAACAAGCTGCCAACAACCAACTACAGCTGTTTTATCTGATTTGGCTTTCAGATTTCTCACTTGTCTCTTTCGTTGATTTTGCTGCCTTTGTTGGATCTGTTGCATGGATATATGCAACCATAAATCTGCGCATGCAACACTGCTCCGACTGATACTGTTGATGTTGTTCTGGCTGTTGTTACCCTTGTTGTTGTCACAACAATGACAACACTCGTGAGAGCCGCAGCAGTGCGTTGTCATGTTGTCATGTTGCTCATATGCCAAAGATTTACGCGACTCCTTTATATTTCCCTCACTTAAGGATAATATAGTGTAGATAAAAAAAAGAATTTTTTAATAATGTGTTCATCATGAACACTAAATCCAACAACGAATGCTAGCACTTCGAAAATATTTAAGCTGTTCTAGAACATTTTAAACACTAATCAAAATTTTTTAATCAGCTGGAGGACTGAGCTATAACTCAAAATTTAAATTATTTGTTCGATTGCGTAATCAAACTCAATCAAAAGGATTTTTACTATTTATTCTACAACAACATATATAATATAATTCAAGGGGAGCTCAATGTAAACTTTTATTTATATATTATTGGTAGGGTATTTATTGTTCGCCAAACTGAAAATACTTGCACCAAATTGTTGGTTTTTTCTCTGCTCTCTTCTATCCGGGCTTAAGGTAATATTTTGCCAGTCACGGGGCAATAAGATATTGCTGCAGCTGCCGCATCGTTAAATTTGATTGCTGTTAAGAAAATGTTGCCACAAAAAAAAAAATAATTCACATCAATTCATTTATTGTAAAATACGCTGGCTGTGGCCAGTTTTTCTTTTGACTCACTTAATACGTAAAGTACATAAAATTAATGTATACAAGTATATATGCTTACAATTATATATGTATACGTATATATATATATGTGTATATATATATTTATAAATATATAATACATACATATTTATAGTTCTTGCTTGACCATTTATTGACTTAACGTAAGTTAGCTGCAATTTTAGCCCTTAAACGTTGTAATTTTATTATTATTTATATAATTTATATTTTTTGGTATATGCAAAACGGCAGAAAATAGTTTTTTTTTTTCTTTTTTTTTATCGAGTATTTCTTGTTGCTGTTATTGGTTTTTTTTTATTGAGTTTGTTGTTGTTCTCGTTATCTTTGGCATATTCGTTGGTTGTTGCATAAGTTAACCAAAATGAGAGAGAGAGTGAAGCTGACAAATTGTTGTGCAGTTATTTGACTTGCAACTGTTGCAAGCACGGGATAGGGATATAGGATCTGCTGATAACATTCATAATAAAACAATGACACATACCAACTTTGAATTACCGTTAGAACTATACTTAATGACTGTTTCAAGCCTTCACAATGTACTTGATATGGACGCTTAACAATTAAACACTAGAGCACAGAAGCACACAAAGTTTCACATAAAAATTCACAAATTTTGGACTTTTTTTTTGTTTTTGGTTTTTCGATTTTTTTTTGTATATTTTTTTAGTTGCTCACTTTGTGTGTTTGTGTGTTGACATTTATGTATATTTATTATTTGTCTGAGATGCCTAAACTAGACTGGCGTTTGACTTAGAGCTAATGTTATTTAACGAAATAACTGCAGACATAAACCCAACTATTTTTGTTTTGCTCATGATATGCCCAAATATACATGTATATATGTTTTCAGATATTTGCTTAATTTTGGGGGAGCGTGAACTTATGCCTCTAAGAGATCTGCTGAAAGACAAAACAAATATGTACGGGTTGCATATATCCCCCCATTGGACAGGTTGCTTGATTAACTAGATTGTGTTCTTCTCTATTGTTAAGCACATTTCTTTAACTTCTTTTTTGTTGTTGTTGTTGTTTTTTTGTTGAGGCTAGTAAGCTCTATTGAAATAGTATTATTAACTACAACTTAGACAAACGGTTAGCTATTTACACAAGAAACACATCCAGAAACACGCATCAAAACTACTTAATTAGCTCGAGCGAGTTTCTCTATATTTTTCTTAGTTTTTCTTTTTGTTTTTCTTTTTGTTTTAGTTTTTTATATGTTTTTTTTTACTT
Source organism: Drosophila kambysellisi (assembly GCA_035042185.1). NCBI lineage: Eukaryota > Metazoa > Arthropoda > Insecta > Diptera > Drosophilidae > Drosophila > Drosophila kambysellisi. Next base: position 6,768,988 of record JAWNLS010001251.1, on the reverse strand, counting down.
TTTTACTTTACACTGAGCGTGTTTCACACGCACGCACTCCAAACTCCAAACTATAGTAGGCATGGCTCTGGTGGTTCACTGTGGCTAGCAAGTGGGGCTGCGGGGGGGCAGCTGCTTGCTTACGCCTGCGCGGAGGCAACGAACTGCACCACTGTGGTTGGCGGTGTGCTCGTTGGCTCGTTGGCTGGTGGGATTGTTGCCACTTGAGGAGGCGCCTCATTGCCATTGCCATTGCTTGGCGCACACTCGTCGCTGGGGCGGCGCTTGACAAGCATTTGGCTTGATCTGACCGCAATCCATTCGTTGCGGCCGGCATCAAACCAAGTCAGGCCGAGATTGTAGCGCCCATTGAGATTGGCGTGCTGGCAATGAGAGAACCACCAGCCACCCTCATAGTTAGCAGCACAGTGCGTCTGTGAGATATCGCGATCCTCGTCAATCGCCGAGAACTGCATGCCCTGCTGATAATTAAGTGCATCCGATGCGTTACCACTGTACTCGCCAATATGCAGCCGATACCCATCCGACCGGGAGGATATATAAAAGTGCTTGTATTCCGCCACCCAATTGTTGTCGTAGATGTCCTGCATTTGGACACGCAGCTGGGTACAGTTGTTCACCGTCAGATGATGCAGCTGCTCATTACCAATCCAGTACTCGCCACCCGGCGCTCCAAAGCCCTGGGCATAGTCCGCCCACGAGCGATTGAAGTCGGCGCTGCCATCAAAGCGACGCTGCACTGTCGTCCAGCCATCTCTGCTGCAGTGCGTCATCATCGGATGATGTTGACCGGCGGGCGCTATCAGGTGCAGGCCATCCACATTTGTCGTCAGCTCGCTGCAGTCCTGCGGCAGCTTGTTCACAATTGCCTCATACTGTGCCTCAACGTTCTCCAATTCGGCCACCAGCGTCTCGGCCAACTCACTGTCGGCTCTTAGGTCTGACTCCTGCGGCTGATTCTGGCTTGCCTCCTGATAATGCGGACGCTTGTGCGGCTTGTTGAGGTGTGAAAGCTGTGTGCGAGAAAATGTATCTTTTCAATACAATATATTTCTAAATAATATATTTTATACATGTTTTTTACTAGTTGATCTTCTGCAATTACAAACTCGAATTTCCCTTGTTTTTCTTTCTTTTTCTTAGCTTAAGAATTAATTCTGAATTATCCGAAAGAATTCGAAAGAACTTTCCCTATTTTTTATATTTATGGTAGAAATAAATATTTATTAACTATTTAAAATGGAAAATAGTAAACGACTAAACCTTAATATTTAGAAGAAGCTACACTTGAATTAAGAAAATAAAAATTCTGTTTTTTAGCCATATAATTTCTTCATAATAAGGTGAGCTGCCTTTGGAGCCAAAAAGTATATCGATTATCACGATCACGATCCTTGGGAATCAAAACTAAGTTATCGCAATGCATTTCAGTCATTTTAAAATGGGAAACAGTAAGGTTTTCCATTTTCGCAAGTTTTCCGATTTTCCCAATTAGAGCTTGCCTGATTAAATTTTAATAATAAGGCCAAAAGTTTCGATTAATTTTTAATAGTTACCGATCGGATAATAATCGAATAATTTTATAATATATTATTTATAATAATCAGAAAATAACTATAATTTATCGGATATTAATTACCCACCTTATTGTGCAGCTCGTTATGGACAAGTGATTGGACGCGATCCAGATTGGTTTGCAGCTGCTCCACTGTGCTGACCAGCTTCTTAACACCATCGCGCTCATCCTGGAGAGCGCTGACGCTGACAGCCATCGCCTGCAGGGAGCGTGCAGCGTTCTTGCCCTCCTCACGGACCAGATTCTGCTCGGAGCTGATTTGTGCATTTGCGAACTCCAGCTTGGAGATCTCGTGACGTAGATCGGGTATATTCTTGTCCATTTTGCTTTGCAGTCCCTCCACATCCTCCAGCAGCTCCAGCATCGAGGTGTGCAGCTTGTCCAGCGTTGCGATCTGACGGCTCAAATTGAAATTGGCATTGGCGATCCGATGCTGTTCCAGCTCAATGCTCCGCACCCTCTCATCGATGTGATGGTACTTCAGCTCGTTCATCTGCCGGCGCAGGTTGCGCTGCGTCAACTGCAAGTTGTGGATCTGTTCCTGCTGGAAGCGGCAATGACGACGCTTATGATCTGCCAACTCCCCGCTCGACATCGACTGCAATTAGAGGGAAAATCTGATTAGTATGGATGACATAAAGTTGTGAGTCGAATATTCCAATGCTTAAAGAGAGTTAAATAGAGTTACGCTTAAAACAAATATACTCATAAGAAGATAAATAATAAATAATAAATATAGTAGTGAGATATTTTGTAACTCCTGTTTAATATCCCTAGTTCTATTTACTCCCTTTATCTCACAATCATAATAAAACCCGATGTACTTTATAGGAACTAAACGCACATTACCACAAAAAGTATTCAATAATTCAATTCAATTTGGAAAATGGGGAATTAAAACATTTGCGTTTTGCCAAAAGACCATCTTAAAACATTAATTTAAATAATTAAAAACACAAAATGTGAAAAGAGTTCCTTGCACATAAAAGTTTTGCCAAATAACTCTATTAATTTGTGAGTGGTGCAAATTCTTAATTTTCAGCGACCACTTTCTGTTTAATCCGTGTGCTTAAGTTTTCACAAAGACTTAAAGCTGCTTTTAGTTAAGCGCTTTTATCGTCTGTCCTGTGTCCTCTGTCCTCAGTCCTTATTGTCTGTCCTCTCCGCTGGAGTTGTCGTTGTCCTAGAGTACTCTTAATATGCATGTGCACTGGATTATGTGCGGGGAATTGAATCCTAAATCCATTTTTTATAAATGCATTTTGTAACGCACCACAGCAGCGCCAAACAACTTTGTCTCACACACACACAAACACACACATAAGCACACCAACACACACACACACAGCAACAGATAGAGAACATGGCAGGATGAAAGGCGTGTGCAACAATAATGTCAGTGGCAGCCACACGCTTAAATCCCCACCGTTGTGTGTGTGCAGCAGGCACACCCACCAGCACACCACATAGCGAGTATGTGTCACACACACACACACACACACACAGATATATAAGCACATTTAGTCGGTGCAACTTGGCAGTTTCCTATGTTGGAGCCACACAAGTTCATATGGGTTTTTATGCCCCGTACATCTTTCAAATGCGAAAAAAGGGTTATAAAAATGTTGGCAGAAGCAGAAAAATATATAAAAAAAGTAAAAAAAGAGTTGTAAATTTCGGGGTGTTTTTAAATCTGTATTCTTAGAATTCTTATATTTTCTTTTTTGTTATCTTAATTATTACATAATTTAAAGTTTAAAAAATATATCTCCTAATCATTCTGGAAAAATAAAGAGTTTTTCAGATTTTAGGAAATGTTTTTTGTAGGTTTAGAAATGATTTCTAAAAAGAAGTAAAGTTCTTAAGATCTTAAATTGATTTTTATCTTATGCCAAAATTCTAAATTTCATGGTATTATTTTTACGAGTGTATTTTTTACATAAATATATGAATTTTGAATTTTTTAAATGTAATCTCTAACCTCATATCTTAATAAATAATGACGAGACAAGTAGCTTATCCTGGGTATGTTCTAGTCGGGACTTCACGTCAAAACAGGACTTTCTTATGTCTGACATGTACATACATATGTACATACATCAAGTTATACTAGTATAATTTAAGTGAGTGACAAGCGTTAACCAAGGTAATGGCATTTGGGTCACATTTGTGACTCCTGAATGCAAATGTAATGAATACGCCTGCAACTCGGTACAACTGATACTGCCACAGAAAGCAGACGCATCCCTCCATTCAAATTATCCCATGTGCTTCTTCCATTGAAACAAATAATAATAATTCGTATTTCCATCTGAGCTTTTGTCTATTCACAGCCCTCATTCCAGCGTTCCTTGTAATTGACTAATAAAGCATCTGGCAAATGCGAGAGTGAATGGAATATTCTGCTAATGAATATACACACGATGAGTTGGGGAGTTTTGGGAGATTGAATGGGATGGTCTGGGGTGGGTGAGGATTGGGGGTGGGGGTTTGGTGGTGGTAGTGTGCATCGTAGCAAGGTTGAAGCTTGCTGCTTAATTATGCGACACACAAATGAAAGCAAATCAAAGCTGTTGTGATGAAAGCAAGCAACAAGAATAGAGAGTGAGGGAGATAGAGAGAGATGGAGAGAGAGAGAGACAGACAAGAAAGTCGACAATTATACAATGGAATGGGTTTTTTTTTTAACTTTTTTCTAGTAATATTTGACTTGAGAATTATATATATTCAGTATTTTTAAACAGAAACTTTGGGTTTTTTTTATACATATTAATTAATTAATTTTCGCAGGTGGGTAACATTTATTAATAGAATAATTATTTTAGAAATTCATGTATTTTCATGATTTAAGGTAGAAATAATAAAAATAGGGGGAAAAAAACACTATTTACAAATGAATATCTGATGATTTTTGCGAAGATATGTGAATAGAAATTGTAACATGCGATTTTCACGAAATCTGTTATATATATTTATTATTATATATATATATACATATATATTAGTTAATTACTCTGTTGTATTGTGTTGATAATTTGCTTTTTGTCACGCAAGTAAATTATGAAAGCTAAGTTAAAAAAGAGCAATTCTTGTAGATTTATGTAGCTTAAAATGGGATAATATAATAAATATGTTATGCAATTTTCAGAAAATCTTTAAGCCCTTTAAAGAAAAGAAAATTTTTGCAAAATTTATATAAAAATAACACGAAAACAAGAACTAAAATCGCTTCACATATTGAAATTATTTGTTTATTTTGTGCGCCTTTTGATGACTGTTCACTTAATTATTCATGTCTCTGTTGGATTGTGAATTGTGCGACTACGCAAAACTTGTGCCGCCAATTTTCAGTTGCCGTTTGTGCCTGCCTCCTTGGCTTGCCCCAAACCACGTCTCCCATGCCTTGTGGCAAGAGCAGCGTTGCTGTTTTATGTGAAAGGTCACGAACGTTGCTAATACGCCATGTTCGACAACGCTGCCAATATATATGTATGATATATACATATACATATATATATATATATATATATAGTCTTATATATATTTGTTATATGTAGGCAGAGGCAGAGGTCGGACGAAGCTATCAGAATTCGGCGTGTGGAAAAGGTGATATACGGAGGAGATTCGCTGAGGGCAACGTCAACAGTATAATTAAATGTGATTTATGTGTTGGCCCCCACGTTCACCAATACCAATTAACAAACAGTCAAGGAGGAGGCCAAAAACAATTTTAAAGACATTTCGTGGCAAGTGACAGCGGCTCTAATTGAAATCGAAATTGGAGCATAAATATTTTATGCCAGGCAGCGTGTGTGTGTTATTACAGTTAAGAAATGCTAATCGGGGAAAAAGAGCAGCCGCTAGGCTAATTAATTTGCAAAGCCAAACACACACACACAAATACAGCACACACACACACATACACACACACATACACACACTCAAACACACACACACACACACACTTGTATGAAATGCATAAAACGCTTGGTTCGTGGGGAGGATTAAAGTGAATTTCGACATATTGTGTTCAAGTGAAGGCTAACAAGGATTTGCTATTAGCGACAGCTATGCAGCAGCCACAACCAGGCACTGACTCTGTGTGTGTGTGTGTGTGTGTGTGTGTGTGTGTGTGTGTGTGTGTGTGTGTAGTGTGTGTGCAGCACAAATAGAAAAAAGCTACTTCAGCTGCTGTCGTTGCTCCGCGCTGAATTGTCGTAAAAATGTAATAGGACTTTTGTGTGCCGCTCAAAAAGTTGCACACAAAAAACTGACACAGATTATATATATATATATATATATGTATGTGTGCCACAAAATGCCATTAAGTTAATGCGCATTTAGGTGCCGCCATTTGTAGCAACGATGTCTGTTTCCTTATTTCCTGGCCAAATGGCAAACGTGTGCATAATTTGAAACTAAAGATGCGCAAATATTGCAGCGAAGTATTCAAAAAAGGTTTAATCGGAAACTAGAGGAGCTCCTGAACTGAGGCGCCACCTAAAGCAATTTTAAATAACGCAACAAAGTTTAAGCAAATAATAAAAAAAGAAGCAACTCCAGCCAAGCATAGGCAAATATGCAAAAATATGTTGTTGTGGCAAGTCTATGTGGCATGTTGAGGCAGCATGTATGCAATCAACGTCGCTTGGGAAACTTGAAAGACATCTTCGAATAATAGAAATATGACGCACACACACGCACACACTCACACACACACACACACACACACACACACACACACACACACAGTTGCACATCCAACATTGATATAAGTGGCACATATGAATCTCAAGATTATGCCAAGTTTCAATAAAGATAATTTCGCTCATAAAATAAATATCAACTACGAGTACTACGCATATGCATGTAAATGAAACTCACTCCCCCACCCTGCCACATCCCCCTGCCACATCCACCCACACATCGTGGCAAGAAAATACCAGCAAATAGAAGCACTCCAGCAATCAAACAAATTGCCAGCCGCAGCAGAGGAGGGGAGCAGCAGCAGCAAGGCGGGGCAATGTGGCAACAACAACAGCAACCTGGGGCAGGGAACTGGGGCAGTGAATGTAACATAAAACAAAAGCCAGCACAAATATCAACATAAATAAGGTAAAATGCTGAAGCCCACTCGAGTGCTCCAAACCAATTCAGAGAAAAAAACCAGCAACAAATAAAAATAAAAATAACAAAAATTGTGATTCAGAGTGTTGAGGACTGAATACCCTTGCGGACTTGTGGCCTTTTTATTTGACAAGAATAAATATAATTAAATTGAGAATACTATTTAATAATTAAATTAATAAACAAATAAGTATTTCGAAGATTTCTGTGGGAATTAAAATACGAAATGGTCCACAATTTGCAACATTGACTGTTGCATGTTCATGATGACAAATTTGTACACAGATTGACATATGTAGGAAGGAGATGTGTGGACTTAAGACATAACTATCGGAGCAGAGATATTTCCGACAGTAATCGCACCAAAGATGACAGAATTATGGCTAAAGTGGTCCGGAAGATACGGCCCAAGCTCGACCAACTTGGAGAGGCGGACGAGCAGGCAAAAACTGAGAACGGCGAACAAGGATATTTTTGGCAACCAATACGGGCCAAGGGACCGGGTATGAGACAGGAGATAGGACATAGGCAGGAAATATCTATGGTAAAGAACAGACAGGACTAAAACTAGAATTAGGTACAATCAATATTCTCAAAAGTCGATTATTCCACGGGATCCCTAAAGCATATCATATCGGATTGTGTTGCCTTGTCCAGGAGAAGAAAAGGAAACATATCCCAATTTAGGAAGACACAGAAATCCTCAACTGGATAACAACTCTTGAGATATTGCAGGCATCAGATTTGATGGAGGAGTCATAGAAAGGAGCTCAATAGATTTATTTATTAATATATTAAAATAATATATAAGAATATATTCCTGTGGTTGGCTTGGAGAAGTCTGTTAACTGAAGTGCTCTTAGCAAGGGTATAACAAAAGAACACGAAAAATAAAATATAATTTTTCTTTTGTGGCCTCTGTTTTGCGTCTAAAACCGGATCCTGTTGCCTTTGCGGCTCCTCCTTTTGCTCCTTCTGCTACAGCTCCTCTTTCTACTCCTCTACTCCTGCTCCTCCTGCTCTGTTCTCTGTGTATTTTGGTGTTTGTGTGGGTGTGTTTCTGATTCCCGCATTTGTTTGCCTGGCTAATTTCACAGCAAGTCTCTCATATGTACAATATATGTTTACTCGTATATTTCCACTACTTGTCTGTCTGTTTGTCCGACCGTCTGTCTGTCCATCTGTCGGCATTGTCTGCTGCCGACATCAGTCGCATTCCATCAATATCCAAAGATAAATATTTGCGTTCAACTGTTGCTAGTGACAGCTTCCAACATGCGATTTGTTTTGCCAGGTCTCAAGTCCTGCTTGTGTCCTGCTTTCTGCAGAGGATTCGCATTGTTATGAATCTGCACACATTGCAATTAGAACATCATTTTTGCTTGGGGTCGACTCTCAGCTGTGGCATCCTCGTGTTGCCAACTTGTCATTGCCAGCTGCTTCTTGATTTAACTGTATGTATTTATTTGGGACTGTCGGCCGAAAGGTCTTGCCATCAATTCGGGTTCAATTAGGAGTAGTCAATTTAACTAAGTGCCCCCAGCAGCAACTTTGACATCAATTTCTGGATACACAAAATAAACCTGAAGAGGCTTTTAAAGTCAACCTTAACAGTTGTCAAAATGATGGCCAATTAGACTCATCGAACCGGGCACTTGTCGATAACCGAAAAAAAAATATGCTGCCCATTTAAAAATAAAATACTATTGATTTATTTTTCAACAGCCAAACAGAGATTAGCCAAATGGACATATTGGTAAACAATACAATCAGTAAAAAAACTCCTCGAGAGCAGCTCACCTAAATATATATTCAAGTTAGTATATTTCTTAAAGCCAGTTGTCGGAAATTTAGATAAGAGTTTCCCAAATTCCAGGGTATTTTTGTATTTGTACACAGAATTCTAACATTATGACATTTTCAATTTTAAATCGTTTTTTTCCTGAGTTTACCATGAGTATTGCAACTTATAATATTCCATCTGTATCTGTATCTTTATCTGTGAAGTGTAGAACTGAAACCAGTTTCGACCATTTTTAACCACATTTTAGCCATTTAAAACGAATAAATTTTTAATTGTTTTTGCGGTCTAGTTTTGCGCGTTTTGTTTGCTCTGAAAATCGTAGGAATTTAATTTTTTTATACCGTTTACAATGACTAAAATTCAACGAAAAAAGCTTCCTGGTTTCATTTTCCACAAAACATTCCCTTGGGGTTTATTTTCCACATTGTTATTTATTTATTTTTTGTTTGCGATTGTCTTCTATTTCATTTTTATTTATTTTATTATTACGTAATTTAATTAGACGCACACAGCAACAGAGAAAATGTATTTCTTTTTGTATATATGTATATATGTATATTTATTTATTTTTACACATTTTCACAGCCACCTGTGAAAATTTATTTTTCATTTTAACCTAATTTCTGCTTTGCTGCGCTTTTATAATAACAATTTTTAAAAATTGCTTTTTGCCAATTTACTCCCACTGTTTTCATTTCTTTTGTTTGTTAGCCACAACAGGTTTTGATTTTGGGGCAACTGGCTGCAGGCAACTTTGGTGGCAACAAATAAAAACAACAGCGAAAAACCTAAAAAATAATGAAAAGGATCAAATTGTGCTGAAGCATTGCGCGCATCATAAACGAGGAGAGAGAGAAAAAACAAATACATATAACAAACTGATTATCAAGGCACTCAAGAGCATCTGCTGCTGCTCCTGGCCAAGACTGGAATTGGCAGGGGTAAAGGAGAGGGTGGAGAGGAGCGGGGGTTTGGGGCGAAACAAAAGACAGCAGCCGTCACTGGCCTCTGACAGAGCAGCTGAGCAGCTGGCGTTGTTTACCAATCTACCGTCTACCCTTCTCTCTCTCCCTCTCTCCATCTCTCCCTCTCTCTCTCTCACACTCTCTTTGTGTCTCTCTCACACTGCCGCCCTCGCTGTGCCTGTATAAAATGCTCTGGGCGATTAAAAGGTGATTTCCTGCTTTTTGTTTGCAATTTTCAGCAATTTCATTCTATACAAAAAGTACGTGAATTTTGCGAGCAGACATGCCCTTAAACATTACATTAATATACATACATATATATATATATATATACACATATATATATATATATATATACATGTGTGTGTTGTGAAAGCCGCTTAGAGCGCCTCACTGAACGCCTTATCGTTTTCATCGGTTTTATTGGTTTTGTTTGCCCTTTTTTTTTAATTTTTATTTTTATTTTTTTTTTTTTAAAGCAATTTGTGGTCAACATTTTTTATTGGCTGATTGTGAATGTAATTGCTTTGTGTGTGCAGCGAGCTTCGCTCAGCTTCAATCAGCTGGCACAACAAAGAGTGCGGGGTGAGGTGGGGAAAGCCACTTTGCCACTACACAACACTACCAGGCGTACCCCGACCCTTGGCAAGCAAATTTTCAGCTAAGCATCTTTTTGACGAGTCCAAGAAACTTCAAAGAGGAAGCATTTCTGCAACAAGAAACAACATTCGAGTGGTAACATCAAAAAAAAAAAAAAAACGGGGGCAAGGGACAAGAGAGAGGGTTAACCACAAGCAGGTGGCTCTAAACCAGTTTGTGTTGCTCCACTGATATATATTTTGTGTGTGGCAACCACATGCATATGGAAGTCGCATAATCCCTTTAATGAAGTTTCCCCCTTTTTTTTTGCTTTCGTATCTTTTGCAAAATTGTATTTTTATTTCATGCAACGCCCGCAATTTGCTTGCCCCTTCGTAGATGTTGTGGCCTTACCTGTTGGCTGCTCAGATACAAAACGGAATGCAAAATAATGTTTCTTGGCTGCTTTTTTGGCATATTGGCAATTGAAGGTAAGACTTTAAGCCCTTTTTGGAAATTTTAATTAGTTGTGGTTTCGAATTCTATTTTCTTGACTAGTTGAACCGATTTTAGGGGAATCTTTGAAGTGCATGGTGTGTTTTATAATATCATTTAGGAACTCTGATTTACCATATAAACTAACTAATTTATTTAGGAAGTTGAGTTGCTGTGGAGTCTTGAGAATTAGCCCATCTCTAATGAAAACAATAATATCTCAGTAATGCTGATAACTCTTTGAACATTTCCTCGTATGGGATACTTTTGAGGCATTTCTAGACTGATTTGAGCATTACAGGGTATTTTAAAATGAAGTATCTCAATATTTTACATGCTCTTCACCTTGGGCGATTCATTGACTTTAATTATAATTAAAAGTTGTTGCTTAGTCTCTCAGCTGTCTGCGATTTGACCTGGCCTTAATGTTAATGATTGTGTTAGGCACATTAGCTGTGGAGCAGGCAGCGGGAAGCGGGACGGAGCACCTTAGTTTAGTGGGTCTACGTGGTTGCCCCGGGGCGAGGCGTTCGCATTAAATATTAAATATGTTGACGTCCTGCGGTGCGTATGAGTAATTTAAGCAGCATACGAGGAGCCATTAAAAAGTAAGGACCAACAGGAGTCGGTCTCGGTCTCGGGCTCGGGCTTGCGGCTCGTTAGCACATCGTGTCTCAGATGGCGCCCCCTCCAACAACAACAACAACAACAACAAAAAAACAATGGTAACATTCAGGTATAAAATAAGGCATAAAATGGGCAGATAATGGATATGGGGTGGCCAGAAACTCAGCTCAACCAGGTCGGTCGCTTTATGGACGCACTTAAAACAGCAACAACAAAAAGAAATTTCAAAGCCATAAAACGTGAAGCACTTCACCTGAGTGTGTGTGCAACTGTGTGTGTGTGTGTGTGTGTGATGTGTGTGTGTGTGTGTGTGTGTGTGTGTGTGTTTGAGTTGCGTGCTTATCGGATGATTAGCATAAAGTTAGCCGCCTGCTGGGCGCAGACCTCTGCACTGTGCTCTGTGTACTCACCTCCTGGCTGGCTTGCTGACTGCTGCTCTCCACCTCAATGCTGGCCGACTGATCCAAGGACTTGGGATTTGCATTCAGCTTGGCGTTTAGCTGCCTGTTTAGCTGATGCTTGTGCTCCTGCTCCTGCTGCAGCAGCTCCTCGCGCAACTCCTGGACAATCACGTCGGTCTGCTGCTGGCGCTCGCGTTGAGCCGCCAGCTCCAGTTTCAGTTGCTGGTAATCGTTGCGGATTGTGGCAAGATCCTCGTAAGCAGCGCCGCCATGCCGCACATCCCTGGCCACGTTGCCAGCGGTGCGTTGCAGCTCGACCAGTTGTTTGCGTATCTCCGATATCGACTGTTGCAGCCACTCGACAGTCAGCCGCTCCTTGGTGCCGCTGTGTGTGGCACGCAGCGTTTGCATTTCAATTCTGCAAGTTATAAAAAAACGAAAAATATGTAGCATATTTTTGTTATTAGCTCGATGCATGCAGTTTGCAGTTGAGCTACACTCAACAAAATAATTGCCTTGAAATATTCAATTCAATTTCTGAAATTCAATTTTAAAATATTTTAAAATTTAAAAATATTTTAAAGTTTTTGTTTATATGTAAAAAAAAAAATATTGATTTATCTAAATTTGAGTCGCTTATTTTTCCGAGTGTTGAAAGCACCGCAGCACGAAAGCACGGCTGGTGGTGCACATTTTAATTGACTTTGAAATGGGCAACATGTGGTGCGGCACAGGGATCTAATTTAAATTGACATTTTCAGGCAAGCGAACGTAAGCGAGATAATAGGATTAGGGCGTGAAGTTTACATGAAAAAGCCACATCATTTTCATGCAGTTTTTCAATTAGGCACGTTTTCGGATGGCAGTGTTCTGGGGGGGGCTGCCACAATGGTGTCACACATAGGCAAAGCAACTCTTGCAACTTGGCAAATAACTGCCATAACAAATGTGCACACACACACACACCCACACACACACACACACACACACACCCACACACACACACACACACTCGCAAATCACATCCAATGTCAACTGCAATTCACAGAATTGAGAAATAAAAAAAAATGTACAGAAAACAGTCGAAAAGTTTTCTACCACAAAAACACGAAACAACAAGTGCCAAAGCATGAGAAAATATTGTTTGAGCGTTGCAAAATAAATATGTTTGCCTCTTCGTTGGTTGTTTTATTTGTGGCAAGGCCCAAAAAGCAAAAAATGAAAATGTTGTAGCACTTGTGGCAGTTGGCAGGAGCCAGTTTCAAAACTTGAGCGCATTTTTGTGGCATTTCAGACAATTAAAGTAGTCAGTCGTGGGGCAAGTGCGGCTGGGAGTCGTCTCAAGTACACCAAAAACTCTCCCCCCCACCCCCCAAAACCACCCAAATCCGTCAAGTTTGGTTGCGTAGAGAACTTTTGAATTTTGTTGTGGCTCTGCAGCTGCTGTTTCATTTTTCTCTGTCAAAAGAGCAAAGCTACATGAAATTTTCATAAAGAAAAGTTTGCCTCAAAAGCATGTTTTCCTGAAAATGTTGCATGTTGCGTATAAGTAATATTTCAATTTGCATGTCGCTGACTTAGGCACGCGTGCATTTGTGTGTTGTAAACTTAAACTTAACTACTTTTCCGGTTTTCAGTTTTAGTTCTGTTTTTTCCTTTCAAGTCGAAAGCCGTCTTCTTTTTTCATATTGATTGAAGTGGGTGGATTTCATTAAAAAGTTAGCCAAACAATGAAAAATCTGGTTCCTTTTTTACTGGGTTACTAACTAAATTGACTAACTGTAACTTAAGAGTTCGTTTTTATTAAAACAAAATTGGATTCACAAAACTCCGCGAAAGCGGAAACTATCTTTGTTAAATTTTTTAAGTTTTCGTTCTAATAAAAGGCTTGCAAATCTCGTCACAGTTTATCAATCAAATTAAAAGAAAACACATCACTTACACACACACACACACACACACACACACACACAGTGAAATGGCAGATACTAGAAATTTGCACAATTTTACACATGACTGCAATAGTATATATATCTATACATATGTATATATATACTTTTTTATCTAGTATAGCTGAAAAGCAGCACACGTCAAGGAAAAATCGGAAAAGCTGTCAATGACATGGAATCAAATTGAAATATGCACAACAAAGCGCGCTTTTCCAGCTAGAGGAATTTTCACGGGGGAAAATTGTTCGAGCTGTGCGCACATTTTAATTATCGAAATGGAAGCTGGATAGAATTGGCAATGGGAATCGGAAACGGGAACGGGCTGAATGCGTCATTAAATTTAGACCAAATCAGTAGAGGCAAATGTCAGCCAGTTAAATAGATCCCAGTAGGTTCGGAACTGCTGCACCCCTGCACTCCAATAAAACTGTATCCCGCCTTGGATGGCTCGTGCCGCAATCAGATAACGGCTTGGAGGTGCGTGGAAGAAGGGGGTAGGTGGTGGGTGGTGAATGGCAGGGGGCTGGGGTCAAAGGCAACCTCGAGTCACATAAACCACAGTTGACATGTCGTTTGACTGGCCCTGGCGAGTTCCTGTTTATGTCTGCCCGTGTGTGTGTTTGTGTGTGTGTGTGTGTGTGCACACACACGCGTTGTGTGTTGAATTATTTACGGTGTCACTGACAAAGTTTACGACGTTCACGACATGTGCAAACAAACCGACAAAAAACAGACATACATATATATATATATATACATATATATATGACGAAACTAACCAAAGCTATTTGTACAGTAAATTAAGTGAGCGCCATTTTTGTTGTTCTCTGCTCTGTGTGTGGGTGTGTGTGTGTGTGTGTGTGTGTCGATGAGACAATCATTATTAGTCAGTCAGTCAGTCCACAAATAAAGCAAACAAATCACAAAAAAAAGAAAATAAAATAAAAATAAAAATAATAATAAACTTTGGGCTTGGCCTAGGCCAGAAATCAGAAATCAGGAATCAGGAATCTTTTTCTTGCTGCCGCCCAGCGATTTCTTCCTTTCCTTTCGATGCTAAGCTGCTTAAGGAACTGGATTTTGGACAGTTTCTTATTTGTTTAAATTAACTTGTGCCGTCTCCAGAGCAAATACAAACAGGACAAATGCCAAAACGAGTGAGAATCGCTGTGTTCGTGTTCGCCGACTGCTAAATGCCCTTCCCAGCAGGTGTTAATGGCAATGAAAATACAGTGGAAAGAAAATTAAATTTTCCAACTGCTTAAATAATGTGAAAGGGTTTTTTTTTTTAAATTTAGTGTCAAAATTTATATAAACTTATGATAATAGGCGATATTATAAATGTTCATATTATTTTAGTAAATTTGTTTTATTAAAATTAAAAATGTGTTAATCTTATTATTTGAGTATTTTTCAGATGAGAAAATAATAAAATTTATAAAAGTTTTGCATTTAAAAACAATTGCATTTTATTTTAATTGAATTACTTTTTCAATTTAATTTTATTTTTACTTTATGTATTTTTCTGGGTTCGACAAAGAGTAGACAACACTAAATAAATAAGTATATAATTATTATTATTTGTATTATATTAATTAATAATTTAAAAATAATTTTTTTTAATTGAAATAAAATCATTTTAATTATTAATGTTATTTTATTATTATCATTTTAATTAAATTATCATCCATTTCGTGACACAATAACAAAAAGATAGGGAATCATGCAAAATTCACGGAGTCGCATAAAGTGTTGCCTAATTCAGAGCGTTGGTAAATTGACTTGAGGCGTCTCGGAAATGTGGGGCATGTGTGTAAGAATTAGTGGAGCACCACGCCCACAAAGTTAAGGCACGATGACTGCCACAGTGCTGCGAGTTGAAAAACTTAAACGAAACTTGCCTGCCACAGTTACAAGTTGCAAGTTGGCATTTGTGGGCCACTGTGAGCTAATAATGCTATCAATTTGTGGACTCACCTCAACTGATCCAATTCGCTGCGCATATCCGCATCCACGCTGGCCGCACTCGTGGTGAGCCGCAGGGATTTTCGTAAATTGTGCTCCAGCAGCTCGTAATCCTCGCGCCGACGCGTCATCAGCGCATTCAGTTGCTTCGTCAGCAGACGCACCTGGTCGCCCAGCTCCAGGCTCTGCTCACCCTTGTTGCCGCCGCTGCTGGTGCCGCTCCTACTCCTGCTGCTACCACTACTGCTGCCACTGCTGTGTGGCTGCAACACCTGGGCGCCATTTGAGAGCAGGCCCATCTCGCTTTCCTCGGATTCGTTGTCATTGTCCTCATCGTTGACAAAGCGCAGCAGCTCCACACTGGATGGGGCAGTGGTAAGTGCTGGAGCTGAGCTGGTTGCCTGCGTATCGCGCAACATGTTGTTAACATCGCTGATGACGCCGGTGGTGGCGCCACGCGCGCTTGCCACCGCCAGCAACAGCAGCAGCATCGATACAATTAAGCGCAACATTCTCGATGCCCAAATTGTAAATTCAAGTCAAGGTTTTCTGTTTGGCTTTAAATGAGTTTCAACTTTAGAATTGTTTTGGCATTTGGTATTTATGCAAATGTTGGCCACGTCTCATAGCGGACCGCAGCTAAACACCTTATAAAAAATGCGGCGCTAACAATATTTGAATTATGCGCGATTAATGCTTCTTCTGCCGCACGTTTGTTTAGCACTTGCCACTTGGGGGCTGGTCTTTTATTCAACCGAAAACACACACATACACAAATGCACCCACACACACACACTCGCACACACACGTACGCTTAGAACTCGACTCAGCTTGCTTGGGAAAAAGATTGTCTGACTTTCACTTTGTGGCTACTGCAGCACTTCGCGTACGAGGCAATTGGCGCGACAGTCGTCGTAGGACTAAAGCGGCGCGCAGCAGCAGCGTCCTTTATATACGCCAGTCGGGACCGAAGCGTCGCGTCACTAAATTCGAAGAGCGCCGAAATGCGAAAGAGAGAGAGAGTGAGCGAACGAGCTGCGGTTGAAGAGCATGCAAAACTGGAGCCTAACCGACACTAAGAGAGCGAGAGAGCATAAGGTTAAGAGAGCCGTTTGCACTTCGCCAAGCCCTACAATGGTAACTAGAGTCTGCTTTGTGAGCAAAAGCCAACTATCATTAATTGATAATCATTTTTTAATGATAAACAATTAAATTTAACTTCATTTACAACAGGAATACACTTCTTTTTGTTGTTGCTGTACCTTTTTAGCTTTTTAGGCTTCCTTGGTGCGTATTTATGCTGAATATCCTTTGCATATGGCGCGCCTGCGATCAACTTGCAAACAAAAGAAGCAGATGTTTTCACGTCTCTCTATATACTTAGTGTCCTTTATAACAGTACAAGTTCTGTTTGAGATAATACCTCAAGGAAATAATTATTATTTGGTACTATGTTAACTAATTAAAATATGTTTTAATCTGACAATTGTAATCTTTAAAGTATTTTCATTTATTTGTACCTTGCTCTTAGTTAGTTTTTATTTGAGCGAGGAATAAAATGAGCCCATCTAGGAATGATCCAACAGATCAATTCAAAGAATATATTTCTTCATTAAAAACTAAAGTTAAGCGTGGACACTTATAAATTATAAATAGAAATATACAAAATGTGTTCAACATTCAATTTTTGTACACCAAAAACGGTGCAAAACGTTGAACCAAAAAATTCTTCACATTGTGCAACACTTAGCAAGTATTGTCTGTTGCCACATTTGGATGAGAGTGATGCAAAGTGCAGTTCCGAATGCCGCACAAAAGCTGAGTGTCATTATGGCTAAAAGCTGAAATTAAGCGAGTCAAAAAAAATGGACTAGAGAATGAAATTTATTTAGCGGCATTGTTTTCACGAGCTCGTGTTGAATTTGCAGCATTTTTGTTGGGCCAGAATGGAATATGCCAAAAATGGCGCACTTTGTGAAGGGCTCCTTTAACCACCAAGGAGCAAGCAACCTACCGTGCAGAGGATGGAATGGTGGATTGCAACCCATTCGGGTGGAGCGCTTCACTGCACACGTCAAAAAAAAAAAAAGAACGGAGTGAGTTGATGGCCATGTCGTGTTGGCCACTGCAACAGTTTGGTAGTCTAACTCTCCCTTTTTCTTTTTTGTCTATTCCTGTATACCCCTCTCTTTCTCTCACTATCTCTCTCTCTCTCTGTCTCTATGTGTACCCTATAGTTGGCACTTTGTCTGCGTTGTGTTTTGCAATTTGCAATATTTTCGCTTTTAGTTTATAATGCAAACTGTGTTGGTCTGTGGAGGGAGGCAGTGTGGCACGAAGGGTGGCACAGGTGAGGGGCAGTACTGACCAGCAACATCAATAGGTTTATAATCAACTGCCATTGCCAGTTGGCAGTTGCCAGTTGAAACATGAATTGCTGTTGTTGTTGTTGTTGTTGCTGTTGTGCATATTTTGAGCGTTGCATGCCGCTTAGCTATGTGTGTGTATATTTTTAATTTTAGTTGCCTTTTGTTTTGTTGGCAATTTGCGGCGCGGTGTTCTAGCTTGTTGCACATTGCATTAATGCAGGCAACTCGTGCGGCTAACAGCGCATCCGGCGATTCCCCATACCCAAAATATTCCTACCCTAGACCATTAACCCCTACACAATAATGAGTGGTGCAGCGGTGCTGAAGCACTCAGAAAAAAAAGATGTTTGAAATACATAAAAAATGTTTTAAAACTAAAAAGGCTTTTATTTATATATAATTAATATTTGAATTAATTAAGATGTTTATTCACAATATAGTTTTTAAACAGTAAACATTTTTGTACATTTTTGAGTGCAAATCATTTTAAAGGGAAATTTGCCAATTAACCTAGAATATATTTAACAACTGTGTTAAGGGTATATCGTAGTCGAGCCATCTCGACTACAGCATCTTACTTGATATTAATAACATAGTAAGTTGCTATTAGCGCATTTGTGTGTAATTTTTCTGAACATTTTTTTTATCAGTGTACTCTTTGTGATGGTGGTGGTTCTGCTGTTGCTCTCTGCTGCCCTTTCAACTCTGCGACTTGCAACTGTGCAACTTTGCCACTTGCTGCCATTTGCATTGCGCTGTGTGCTTTTATTTCGTGCCCCTTACACTGTCGCCTGGTTGCCATTGTTGTAGTTGTTGCCGCAGTTGCTGTTAATATTGCTATTGTTATTGCTGGTTTTTATGGTGTTGTCTCTCTGCCAGCCAGCCAGCCAGCCAGCCAGCCTGATGCGGCTCACGTTATGGTCAGACCATATTAAGCTAATGGCCTGTAAGTAAACCTTGCCGCCAGTCGTTATTGTCGCTGCATTTAAGCCGTTAACGCTCCACTTCGAGGTTGCAAGCACTTTTACATTTGAGTGCTTTAGAATTTTATTCCATCAAATGCCATATTCTCAATATTGGTTGCGAAGTGCAAAAGGGAATGCATTCCGAGAATTTATTTGTATCGCAGGGAAAATGGTTATAAAATCTAAAACAAAACGAAATAAATATAATAAAATCTGTAAATAAAATTTAAATTTTAACTCATGGGAAGAAGCTGCCTAAAAAATATGAATTAACAAGGTTGCTCGTGGAGATCAGTTCACTTATAACCAATATACTAGGAGAACTTCGGTATCAAAGTATAAAAATACTACATTTTCAATTAATAAATTACTTTATGGCTTATGAATTAATTTTGTGGAGTTTTAAATATGAATAAAGAAGAATAATCATAGAAATAACTTTGCTTACAGAAATTTGATGGGTATCTTAGGGGTTTGACATTAATTAATAATTTAATTTAATTAAATTATTGTATAGCTTACGATTAAAATCAATTCATAGTTTTAATCTTTCTTAACTTCTTTTGGAACTAAACTTACAGGTAAAATATAAATAAACTCTAGAGAGCTCAAATGAATTAAGCTAAGAAGTTTCCATCCAGGTTAAGTATTTTTTTTAAACATTTTTGAATATAAAAAAAAAATAAAAATCATATTTAATATTAATTATAAGAAGAGCTCGTCAAATAATATAAAATTTCATTTTCTTAGGTAAAACGGTGTACAAAATTGGCATAAAACCTAAATCATATTTAAATTAAGTCACCTGTAAACCGCTCTGCTTTGTTGAACCTGAATCCATCATTTGTAGCACAAATATTTGAATTCCGGAGTTCCCAATTAAAATAACAATCAATGCCTTTGCAGAGGTGCACACAAATTAGAGCAGGTGTCTTGTGAGCTGTTTGCAGCAGCTTAGCGTGCTTGTTTTGAGACGCGTGCAACGCCCCAAAGACTGTTGATTGTTTGCATAAGCATGCAGGCACACACACACACTTGGACACACACACACACACACACACACACACACACACACGCACACACAGTGGAACACGCGCACTGTCTGTTGATCAATTTGGCTACGGCAACGCCTTTGAAACAGAAAGCTGCAACATGCGTGAGCCGGTTTCGGCTTTGTTTGCCACACAGTGCTGCAAAGACGCACGCGATGCGGCCGGCAACAGTTACCCGAAAAAAGTATCTGCGCAGTCGCAGCTTGAAGCCTGCGCACTAATCATCTGAGTGACAACAACAGCAACAGCAACAACAACAACAACAGCAACTGCAACAACAACAACAACAACAATAGCTGAGCAATGCCAACCGGCTGCTGGCTAACGGCAGGTGCAAAAACATTTACCACTTAAACGAAAATTTCCTACCTGATTTAATCTTTTTTGCCTCGCCGCCAGCCTTGCTGCCCCTCGGTCTGCTCCCTTTGTCCCATTGTCGTGTTGCCTTGTTCTTGTCTACGTGTCTCTTTATTTTTTCTGTAATTTTTTTTTTTTTTTTTTTTTGGTTGCCAAGGTTTTGTGTCGCTGACGCTGCTGTTGTTTCTGCTGCTGCTGCTGTTGCCGCTGCTGTTGCAGTTTCTGGGTTTCATCGCTTGCTCCTTGGCATAGCATGTTGCCAGCATGCTTCGCTGCTCAGAGAGAGAGAGAGAGAGAGAGAGAGAGGGAGATAGAGAGAGAGAGAGAGAGAGAGAGAGAGGGAGAGCAAACACATGATGATGTTATCACTCAAGGCTGTTGCCGCATGGCTGATTCCATTCCGAGCTGTTGCTGCATGCATGTGTTGTTCGTATTTGTGTTGGTGCTTTTGTATTGCTGGCAGCAGCAGCAGCAGCAGCACCAGCAACACCAATACTAACAAAAACTAAAAGCAAAAGCAGGCAACGGCAGGCATCGAGTCGAGTTCTGCTTTTAGCCAGAATTTCATGCTGCGTTCCCCTAATGAATGACCCACGCGGATGCAAATGCGAAACGCTGCCAACAACGCCTGACAGCTGTCTTTGCTGTGATACACAAAACAAAAAAAAAACAAAAAAAAATACTGAAATTCAAAATGCCTAAGCCAAAAAAAAAAAAAAAAAAACAAAGAAGCGAAAAAAAACTGAACCAATTGAAAAACCATAAAAATCGCATAGCTGTGGCACAGACTCTAGCTATGTGTGGTCCTCGTTTTGTGTGTGTGCCTCTGTTGGTTTTTCTTGTGTGTGTGTGTGTGTTGTTGTGTGTGTGTGTGTTGTTGTGTGTGTGTGTCGTATTCAGAGCCAAAACGACAGCTGCATCTACAACGCAGATCCTACGCAAGAACAAAAAATTAAGTTATCCGTATGAAAAACGTTGCAATCTAGTGACACAAGTGTAAAAATCATTTTAGTTTTGCATATTTTTTTTAAGTTCAAGTTTCCAAATAATTGCGTAAATATGCAAAGTAGTAAAATATGTTTTTTTAGCATTGTTTATCTCTGTAGTAATGCTGTAAAACTGTGCGCTTGATTCGAAATAAACCTAGTACGAATAGTATTCAAAAATTCAATACGAACGGAAACTTCAGAACACTTTTTCGCTTTTTTCGATAAAAACATAAATGCAATAAAAAATAATACGAATACTGTATTCAGCAGCTTTATGTTTGGATACCCTGTAGGCTAATCTAATTTAATGTAGCTTGATTTATATTTATTATATAAAGTTTTGTTAAAACAAACTTTTTTCTATTTAATACAGAATATTTTAGATTATGCAAACATTTACATATTTGATATTTTAGTTCATCTACAGTCAACCCAATATTTATTCGTATTTCTTTAATTTCATACCTAAGCATTTTTTAATGAGAGTTCCATTAAAATTGTAAAAAATAAAACGAGATCAACTTTTATTTGTTTTATAAATAAATTTGAAATATTTGAAATTTCATTTTAAGAATAACTAATTTTAATTTTTTTAATATTTAAAGAAATTATTATTTTTCAAATAAATTTTAGTGTACATACAATTAATAGGTTGAAACATGCGCTTATACAACCTGCATATACCCGGTTGAAGTAACTGGCATTTATGCAGGGTATGAAAAGGATGTTTTTCAAGTCTGGCCTCGTCTCTAAAAATTCAAGCAGCTGTCGAGGATTTGACTGCTCGGCCAACAGATTTTCAACAGCAGTTAATGGAGAAGGCGAAAGACATCAGCAGGTGAAGAAGGACCAGCAGCAGCAGCCGCAGCAGGATGACTTTTATTAACACACACACACACTGAAACACGTTGTGTGTGTTTAGCTTATATATGTATATATCCGTATGTCTAGGATCATGGTTAAAAATGCAACTGCAAAGCTGCTTGTTGGGTTTTGCAGCTGCTCGTAAGCGTGGCCCAGAGGATATCAATCTCCTGTTCCAGGGGATAATCCCAGTGCAGTTACTCGACTCTAGTTTCTGGATAGTCAATGCAAGCCAAGTGAACAGTCCTTAAGCGGCTCCTTATATCTTTTTATACATCAATCATCGTCACGCAAATGACAGACAAAGGAAAAAATTCATTATAGGGTTAACTGACAGGATTTTCCTGATATTTGATCAATTCTTTCTTCACAGTTGAAAGAATGACTTGTTTTTATATGCAATATCTGACCAAATGAGACGACTTTTTTTTGAGTGAATTTCAAGTTAAAAATGCGTATAGAATAGTATTAAGATAAGTTTGATATATAGCTATATAGATGGATATATAGTCAGAATTCCACAATCAAAATTTCTCGTATTTTTATATTTCTACACTATGACAACACTCCGCTTAACGCGTATTTATTGCGATGGTATATCGAATGTCGTATTATTATTATAGTATTATTAAAAGTATATTAAAATATCAGTTTCACAAACAGCTGATATTTCAAGAGATGTAAGTGCATACTTTAAAATACAGTTACAATTTAATTTATTTCCTACAACATTAATTAAAAGACTGATGAAAAAAGGTCAATCGGTTGTTTTATTTAAATCTAGCTGTTATTTTTCTACTAACACGTTAACGACAACCAGACTTCTAATGGAATCGTGAATTGTTAAGTAAATTGTGACAGTTTTAAATGTTAAGCATAAAGAAATCAAATAATTTTCGAGCAGATTCAAGTCTTCTCTAAAGGAATTTAAATGTTGCCAAACATACTTGTCACCATTTATACATTCATATCGCTTATAACACTATATATTGAAAGTATTCAATATATCAAAAATAATCACGCTTGACATATACATAATTCACACATCGATGCACAACAAATTGGGCACTGCAGCTATTAACAAATTTACAGCTCTCCATGGGAATCAAGTGGCAGACAGCAGCTACGGCCTTAAAAAACTCGATTCGTATTCGAAAGAGTTAATAAAAAGCTGTAAACAACACTCCAATTGCCCCTTGACCCGCCCAAAACTGATTAAACGCACAAAAATGAAATAGTCGACGATATATTGAAAAAAAAAATACTGCAGACCGAAAATCTGTGCCGTTCATGTTATTGTTGGCAATGCAACATCGAATGTTGCACATGTGTATGCTGCCCAGATTACGAACTTAATTGCCCCAGTGCAGGATATGAAACCATTGCACATGCGACAAAAAGCGCTACGTGAAAAAAATTGCACAGTAAAATCAAAAAAGAAAAAAAGAAAATGGGGCAGCAATGTTTGCTGGCTGCAACTGCTGCCCATCCCAAAAGCAACAGCAACAGCAAAAAACAAAAATATGCGAAATCAAGTAAGAATGCTACAGTAGAGAGTGCTCTACTGGAAGATACCCCTTAAACACATGCATATATCTTCACACATCATAAGTCATAAGTCATAGGTTTTATAGATATGAATCCTTTGATGCTGATCAAGAATGTTTTGGGGCCGCATTCCTTTCCATGCCTTTACCTGTTACATATTGTCTAATGCTTCTTTATACCCTTTAAACCTATTTTCAGTGAGCATATGGCTTCAAAACAAAAAAAAACAATGAAATTCGTCTGCGGGTAAACGTTGAATGCAAAATTCGAGAAATTCGGACGGCATTTCGAAATGGCCGAATCCGATTTCGAGGTCTCGTGTAAGAGACTCCGCTTTGGGCCGAATTTATATGAAAGCAGCTTTTGAATTTTTTATGCGCCAGCGGGCTAAAAGCGCTGCCCAAAAACATTATGGCAACTGATATGTGTTGAGTTAACTGTGAATGCATATTTCATATTTTCATACTCTACATTAAAGCAAACTAAAGTAAACACTGCATAAATAAATTATTAGGTGTGATTTTTTATGGAGGGAAGATTTCCTTAATTTTAATTTTCAGGTATCTTAAATTTAAAAAAAAAACGATTGTTTGAATTGAACAAATAGTTTGGGGTTTTCTCAGTCTACAACGAACTACGCAGTTTCTATTTAAAGTCGTTATCGAATAGTTCTCGAAATTTTTAATATATATTTTTATGAATTAATATTTTTCTGTTTTCCAAGGATAGAGAGAGAGAAAGTAAACAAATGAAGAGGTACAGTCATTAATTGTTTGTTATTCATATTTAAACTTAGATTTGTAGAAGAAGAAGGGAGAAAATTCAGACTTGTAAATCTCAGTGTGTTTTTTTTTAATAACTGAATTTAGAATTTAGCGTAGTTAACTTTACTATTTTAATCGAACACAGTTATAGATACATTTATTAAATAAACTATATCTTATCTAAAGGTAAAAGTATTTTGTGTCTACCTCAAATAGTCTCTGAAATCAGGACTTATTCGTGTGAATTTTAAACTGAAAAATTTATACAGAAGACAAATATTTCTCAGTCGAGAAATCAAATTATTTAATTAAATCCAGGACAAACATTGGCCATCAGCCTAGTCATTTGAGTTGGTTTATTATTGAGGTTAATGCAAATAAACTTTTACAGGGTGTATCTAAATCAATTTGACTGGTTTTTGGTGGGTTACGGCCAATGCGTAGAGTCTACGCAATATCCACTCCAGGACATACAAGTGCTGGTACTTATTTTCAAGCTCAATAGCCTTTGCCGTATGCATTGTAAATCTTTCCAATTTAAATCAACCTAAAGCGTTTGTCATTTTGACTAATGGCTTATCAAAACCAGACCAATAAAAAAAAACCGAAAACCAAAAAAACAACAACAAGAACAACAACAACAGGCAATGCCAAAGGAAACTCCTTTGGGTTTTGGCCGCTTTACAACTTCGAGTGTTTGACAAAATTTATTGTATCGTAAATTTCGAATAACACCGAAGACTACAAAATGAAAATGAAAATGAAAACGAAAAATATAAATAAAGGAAGCACAAACTTTCCAGAGCTCGCAGCTCGTAAATTTTCACGAAAATTTATGCAAACTTTTGTGAGAAATTCGTGATGTTTTCGGTGCTAAGGTGATTTGCTGTGAGACATGCAAAAATGCCAGGATGCGGTGCGGTGCGGTGCGGGGGTGCAAATGGCTATAATGAGCCGGACATGCACAAGTGGCCATGTCCTAAGGCGGAAAGTCCATTGAGCGCATCGTCTTTTTTTGGGCGCATTATAAATTAAGAAGCAGCAACATAAATATTTCAACGTGCAACGACACCAATTCGATGCCGTCTGTTGGAAACCCAATCCCAGCCCATCCCATAACAAGGAGCCAGAAGGAAAAGAACAAACAAAATGAAAACTGTGCGCAATGATGAAGCGTTTAGTGGTGGGCCAAGCTTAAGAACAATAAAAGCCGGAAATGCTTAACAGCAGCAGCACAGCCAGCACGGCCGGAGTGGGAGCCACAAAACAACCTAACAATGACAAAGTTTCCGTTTCTTTTTCTTTTCGGTTATCGTTTTTGTTTTCTTTTTGCTTTTTGGAGCAGTTAGAGCTTGAGCTCCTGCCCGGAATCTGTCTACGCCCACCTTGTTGTGCATTGTGTCAAACTGCCGTACAATAAATGCCAGCAACAACAATCCAACAATCCAACTATGGAGAGCCCGCCAACAATAAGCCACCCAGCATACATATGAAGGCGTCTGCCTTCCAAAAATATGAATCGCGTGCGCACGGAAAAAGGACGCTCAAGAACAAAAGCTCATGACAACTAAAAGTCCTGCCGTACTTGTTATTGTTGGTGCCATTTATTCGCAGTCAACGGTAAAATGAATAATAAAAAGCCAGACAAAGCCTACCCTGTAAAGTGAAAACGTATTTATGGAATCGTCCAGTGGGGTGGTTTGACTGTGCGCAACACTACGCAAATAATTAAAATAATTAAAATGAATAAATAAAACTCTAATATAAATTATATTTAAAATTGTCTAACTATAATAAAATATTTAATAATATATATATTACATATAATATATATAAATATAATGCTACAGGGTATTTAGTAGTCAGTAATTCAAGTTTTTTTCATTTGTTATTTTATGTTTTGTTTCCCGTTTTGCTGTGCGTGCTGTTTTTGTCTGTGTATGTGTGTGTTTGTATAGGTGTTGAGCGTATGTATGTGTGTTTGTGTGTGTCAGTCTACTTTTGTTGTGATTTATTTATTTTGTTCAGCGGCGCTTTGTTGTCACTTTATGCTTTTATTGTGCGCCCGCACACAGAAATATCAACAAACAAGCATACGTCGAGTGGGCCGCCCCCTCACTAGTCCTCTTCTTGTTGTTGTTGTTGTTGCTGTTGTTGTTAACATTTTCTTGTTGCCACTCGCTGCTGCTGCTAAGCAAGAAATCATAAAGTTAAACTTTTCTTATTACCTTTGCAACAGCTCGAACTCTGCGCTGTGCGCACAACAGTCATTAGAGTTATTAGCAATTGGGCCTCATAAATTTCAAGAGCACAGAGCGAACAGGTCAATGGCTTCAATTAATAACTGCGGAGCAATGATTCTGCCAGTGTGTGTGTGTGTGTGTGTGTATGTGTGTGTGTGCCAATTTGATTGGCATGATGTATGAGACAGCTTAAGCTGCAAATATGGAAACTAAGAGCAGCAGCTGTTGCTGCTGCTGCTGCTGCTGCCAATACCCCATAAATGATAGTCGAATGGGGGCGGGGCGAAGAGGCCAGGAATAAAGTCAAATCATAAGCCGGAAATCGTTAGGTATATCACCTGCTGCTCAGTTACAGCCAAAGGGAACAAATGCCCAAGCCCAAAGATGAATCGAAATTGAGGGTAAGCTGCCTTCGCATGTGTGTGTTGATATTGTTGTGTGTGTGAGTGAGTGTGTGTGTGAGTGTGTTTGAGGTTTCCTGCGCATATCCGTTCGATTTGTAGCTCGAAAAAGAAATGTGTGAGGATAAGGACTGTCAGCTGCCAGGCTGAACCAACACACATACACACACACACACACACAGGCACACACAATAAGCAGGAGTCTTGTTTCCGTTTGCCAATAACATATGCGTCGTCTCAACTGTTATCCTTTTGAATTCGCTCATTCATTCATTCATTCATTCACTTATTCATGCGTCCATTGTACTACTTCCCTTAACGTTGTTTTCTTTTTTTTTTTAATATTACCATTTTGCTGTTGCTTGAGATTTTTTTGTTTATTTTTCTTAATTATGAACGAATATTTCTGTGCACACGAAAAATCACATTTGTTGACACTGAACTTTTCAATGATTGCAGCCAGTGACGTGGGGGGTTACGGTTTGGGGGTTGGGATTGGGGAGCGGGGAGCGGGGAATGGTCAACAGTTGGCGTCTGTTGTTGGAGATAAACAATGCCGCATGCCGTATGTGTCCTGGAAACCGCACATAAAACGCCAACTTCATCAGTCGGAATCTGTGCAGGGCAAGCGTCATCCACACACAATGCACACACACAACGCACACACACACACACACACACACACACAACAGCATGCAAAAGAACTCACCCACGCACATACACTCATTGATAGATTGGGGCACGTAACCAGGAGTCGCCACAGAGGGCTCGCTTACCGCATTGTCCTGTCAGCGTCATGGAGAATGAAATATGAACAGCACAAATGTGAAAAGTGTGGACACTGAACGGCCAGAGGACGTTGTTCATTTGTAGGATTGGTCAACAAAGCGGCTGCCTGACTGGCCCTATGTGTGTCCAACTGATGCGTGGCAAATTGCATGCGGTAGCAAGTTGCATGCAACAGCAGCGGCGACATCAGCATGGCACATGGAAATCATTTAAAAAATGTTGCATCCGAAACGCTGTGAGTCCACTTATTCATTTTTGTTCGCTGCAACCGCAATTTAAACGTTGACAGTCAGCTTGCCACGCCCGCAACAACAACAACAACAACAAAAATCTCCAACACTCGCACCCCACAACGGTTAAATTATGGTCAACAGTGTACGAGTCTGTAAATCTGTTGTAAGCCCCGCCATTTAATTTCTGACTACCATTCCAAGCGTTTTAATGAGTTTGGACTTGTTAGCCCAAAAGCCATGAAATTAACTTCTCATTTAGGGGAAACCCAACCCAGGCATTGCTCAGTCCCGACTAAACCCCGACTTTACAGCTTGTAGTGAGTGCCATTGTCGAGGGCACATCAAATTCAGCACAAAATTAACGTAATTCGTTGTATTCCGATACCCTTCACTCATTAAATAACGAAACTTTAAATAATTCTTTAAAATAAAATACATAGCCAAAGGCAGATATCTATAAGTCAAGCCTCTAGGGTCATATCAATCTGAAATCGAGTACAATTCCTAAAATAAAATATATGAAGAAATTTAGTATTAAGCACTATTTAACCTGGACTTTGTGCATGCTTCAGATTAATTAAACATTTAAAATTTATAAACTAAATTTTTAATATCTTAAGTGTTAATTTAAATTAAACATTTGAAATTTGCTTTAGGTCGCTTTGGTCATGACGTGAAATAAAACATTTTGAAAATGAAAATGGATTTGTGGATTGCTGACCTGTTTTCATAATTTAAATCGAATCCTCATTCGAAATATAGTATATAAAACTACTTGACCTGAAGCTATCAAAAAGTATAATTTAATTTTGTTTAGCTTTATAAGTCGAAATGAAATAAGCAAATAAATTTATTTACAGTATGGGAAAACACAGATATCCTTCTAAGTTTTGAATAAATACATATATACATGTCATATGACATATATATATATATGTATTTATAATTCAGATAAATGTATCCATCTCCCTCTCAAACGCTTAGACACTAAATTAAATAAACATAAACATTTAAAAAGACTTAAATTTGTGAAATTTCCATGGCAAGTGAAAGAGTGATGAAGCTTACAGAGTATCTCCTGAGTGCAACACTCTCGACTAGAACCGTTGTACTTATTTTTTATGACTTTCCACAACCGAGTTCCACTTCGTTAAACCTGAAAAAAATGGCCAAGCGAATATTTTATTGGGGTGCGTATTCAGCTCTGCAAATAAAGTATAAACTGAAGCCGTGAAACTAAAGTTAAGGGGCAAAAAAGCTGAGTCAAAACACATCATAAAAAAAATTACATTAAATTAAAATTAAATTGCTTTTATAAAAATAATGAAAATTTGCAGAAATGCAAACAGATATTTAAAAAAAAAAATGGTTTAAAACAATGAAACAAATTATTAATCAATTGCGTTGTTGATCTTGATTGATATTTTATGACTGCTGTAATTGCAACAATATTTTATTTACCATTGTTATTCAGTTGTGCCTTCAGTGATAAAACAACAATTTAATATTATTAAATTCATTATAAAAAAAACAAACACTTAACAAATAAATTTTGCAAACATAATTCATTATTATAAATGCATTGTTTTCGAAATGTTAAAGGGTTTCCACTTCTCGTAATTAAGTAATTTAATTGCAAAAAGTTCAGGGGGATTAAAAGTATAAATTGTCTTCTTGGCATAATTCAAAAAATATTTTCATTAAACTTTACGTCATGTGTTTTTATTTTTAAAAAAAGAAATCGCGTTTAAAACTATTGTTAAATCAAATAATTGTGACAGAACTATTTAACTATGCTGCTTTTGCTACGGGAGCATTTATTTGACACATTATGTTTATTTGCCAAATTACACTTTATTTTTGGGAAATTTAAACTATAATTTATGACAGCTTTTGAATGTTGATCATATCTGAAGAGTGCCATCGATCAAAACCAGAGATTCAGACCTCAACGTTTGACAGCGAACAGAAACTTTGCATTATTAAAAATTGGACAAAAACTACTGACGGTGGGTGTGCCACATGTGGGTGTTTGCCTGGGAGGGGGTGGGTGGAGAGTGCAAGCCACAGACTAATAGTTGGCACCAGGAAACGGCGAACACCAAACTGGTGTTGCATGAGTATGTGTGTGTGTGTGTGAGTGTGTTGTGTCCACTCGAAAGTTGCTTGTCATTGAACCATGAATTTTACACGAGAGCACTGAGAGAGGGGTAGAGAGAGATAGATATAGATAGGGAGAAAGAGAGAGAGAGAGAGAGAGGGAAGGCAGTCATCAGCAGCTCAACAACTGAAGTGCAGTTGTCGCTCCGGAGTCGTTACTCATGCAGACAGTCTCCCTCCTCCAACAAGAACAACAGGAGGAAACTCACGTGTTTGTGAACTGCGCGTAGTTTGTTATGCAAGGGACAGACGACGCGACGACTGGGTCGCGACGACTGGGGCAAGTGGCAAGTGGCAAATCCATTGCACGCGACTCTTGCACTCAGCAAAAAAGTCTACGTGAAATTTACCAACCTCGTCAAACTTTTGTCGCCAAAGCGTAGTTCAACTTATTAAATTTCTTTCTTAATTTCATCAAATCAAAAAAAGGCTTCAATTTAGAAACCAGCACATTTTTGGTATATTTTATAAATTTAAGGCCAATTTCCTTTTTTTGAGTGATCACGGTCTGATTTGCAGCAGTGGAGGGGGGTGCTGGGGAGCGGGAGAGAAAGAGGAAATGCTGCTGTTGGTGCGGCATTCAACTGCTGCAGGTGCTGTAAAAAATGAGCATGTGGCAAATACTTAAATATTTATATTGAATTTACATGAAATCGCCAGAGCGGACTGGACATCAACATCAGCGACAACCACGTGCATTGGAATTTAATTAAAAAAAAGTTATCGCTTTATGGGGGGGTCCTTTAAAGAAGGGTTAATGTGGGGTTGTTTTTTTATTTTTTGTTTTTTTTTTTCTTTTGGATATGTTGTCTTTGTTGAGCACATCAAATGTGCTGCGGCTGCATGATTAATGCCAATTTAATGGACATTAATTGAAGTTTCGTTGCATTGATTGATGTGCAAAGCAATTTCATTTAAATCAAAAACTAAAACTAAATGGAATGGATATCGAAGTCTTAATGTTCCTGTACACTTTTTGATTGTTTTTATTCTTATTCAGTCCGTTTAATTTTCTTTCGTGTGACGTTTCTTAAGAAGTATAAAAAACGAGAAATAATTTGTTGTCCATTGAAAAGATTGTGTAAAATGCGTTTTTAGTGGGAGCTATGAATAAAATTTTTATTTTCAGCGTGGCTATGGCAAATTTTATAAACTATCCGGTTTCTAAAATAAGCAATTACCATTTTTCGTGAGCGACCAACACATAAACATTATGCACCTAATTAAGGATTTTGAAAAAAAATGGTCGGAAAATAAGAATAGGCTGTCGGAAAATGCTATAAGATTTTTTATAAAATGCATAAGTTATAGACATAGTTAGTTATTATAGGTATAGGAAATTATAGCAAAAGAAAGTCTGCATATAAATTCGTTAATCGGGAAAGAATACAACCGATTTAGGAGTAGTATTTTTATTCCTTGTCTGAAAGTAATTTTCAAACAATCAATGAAAAATATAAAACGTCGCAAAAATCTACATTTTGAAGGAAGCGTTTAGTATAAAAATTCAATTCATAGATAAGTAATGGACTGAAAGATTAAGAAATTACACAAATGGATAAAAAATCGAACAAAAATATATAATCTAAATGAATTCTTTGATATAATTGGTGGAACTATTAAAGCATATTTACGAAATGTGACGGACACTTATTTGATATATGTATGTATAAATATTTTTAAAGCACCTTATCAACAGATTATATGGAACGATCATTTGGTAGTTTAAAAATAAATTAAATGATTTTAAAAATTAATATTTTATAACAGTAGTGAATTTCAATAAAATAAAATTTTTTTTTTATTTAACTTCTGCCTTTCATATTTTGAGCCTTTTTACTCCCTTGTACTGTAGTAATCCTACATCATAAACTTAACCGATATAGTGCACTATAGTGATCCGATCCGATTGACATCGTCTTATAAAATGTTTGCAGCAAAATGAAAGATATTCATTAACTCAGTCCCTAGACCCGATTAAAAGATTTATAAATATACGAAAAAGAGATGTGACAAGTGGAATGCGCAACAAAGCGTGCCACATTCACCATAAAAACTATCTGCAATTGTTTTGGCTTGGAAAAAGAAACCAGCTGCAAAATGTTGCAACAGTTTTGGTTTAATTAGTACGCGCTGCTGCGGTTAGCATCTTGGTATCAATATCTGTGGCTGCAATCTTAATTGCTTGGCTTAAAGCAGACTCAGTCGCAATTATGGCAAATGCAAATACACCCAAGGCAAACACACACACACACTCACACACACACACACACAAGCTGTATTTGGGTGTATGCTATTATTAAATGCACATTTATGTAATGGCCGCCTGAGAGTCCTGCAGCGGCCAGGACCCCAGCACTGGTGGCACTTCAAATTGGTCACGCACCAGCAACAGCAACAGGAAACAACGCTGCAAACGTGGCAAGCAGCAACCAGCAGCCAGCAGAAAGCAGAAAGCAGCTAGCAGCTGCCCCAGCAAGGATAACGGGGCATTCAACAACGGGGCGTATAAGCTATCAACTTTTATCATTTATCTGCATGCCGCTCGTGCAACTTGCAACTTGCATTAAAATACGCTCACCCGAGCGTTAAATGCTGTCTGTGGCTCCTATTATTGAAATCGACTTCGCATTAATGCAAAAATTATGCCCAAAATATGAACAATTGTGCAACACTGGCAGTCAGCCAACTTCTCTCTGTGTGTCGCGTGTGTGTGTGTGTGTGGCGTGTGTGTGCGTGTGTGTGGTCCTTCTTTTTATCATCATTATGCACTCCGTTGCGTTCGCCCTTTAAGCCATGTCTCTGTGTGTAATCGGAAACCTTTTGTTTTGAAATTTGATCGCTCATACGCACATTGCCTGTCGCCGCACAACTGCCGTCATTTATTGGGGCACACTTCAAACAACTGGCCCAGAAATGCACACGCCTCCAGCAGATGATACCACAAACCACAAGCACTGCACACCACACCACACACTACATACACATACACACACACATACTCTCTCTCGCTGTCTCTATCCTTCTCTATCTGTGGCTCCATATGGTCCAACTATTTGGCCACAAGCCTCATGCCGCACCGGCTGGCCGCAATTTATGAATTTAACACCGCCCGCTGTCAGCATTTGTTGGCTGCTGGCCTGCAATTAATTGCAAACTTGGCCAAAATTGATATTCAGTTTTGGACACTTTACTAACCTTGCAGGGCGTATTATAATTGTCTCACGCAGGCAACTATGAACATTAAATACACTCTGCTCGCTTTCCCAAATACAACTTTCAAAATTTCGAATAGTTTTGCAACTAAAATGTAGATTGTCAACATACTTTCGCCACTTTTGCATATGAAAAAATAAATATATTATTTTTAATCTGTTTTGAATTAATTAAGTAAGTCTTACATGAATAACAGTTTAATTTATTTGTTTAAATTTATGTTAACCAAAAAACACAGATATGTGAACAACTGGCGAATTAACACAATAATTTAATGATTCTACTTGGTCTTGAAATATGATCAAATATTTATTTATTTTTATTTTAGTTTCAGATCAACATAATTCTTTGTATCTTGTATATATCTTGTATATATCTTTTATATTCGTATATATTTATTTATTATTTATTTTTTTATTTATTATATATGTATATTACTTAAATTAAGATCTCTTTTATTACTGCTATATTTACCATTACTGAAACTGAATGCCGCATTAATATTATAATATTTCCTGCTGTGTTACTTGGTTGTTTTTGTTATTGTCGTGTGGCAAGCTTTGTTTGACCTGAATTACGGATCACTCTTAATTACCCCCATATCATGTGAAGTCGTTTACTAAATTCAACATTTACTGCAAATTTCTGCAAGGCAACCAAGTCGTTTATCAAACTTCTTTCATGTTTTTTGGGGCACAAATTGCCCGTGCTTTGCGGCAGGTGATGGAATGCTGCTACCAAATTGAATTTGAATCGGACAATTGACGCCAACGACCTTTGTTGCACTCTGACAGGACAGGTGGAGATTGGGGTGGTAATTGCAGTCTGTGGATACCGCTTGTTGCAAGTTCTGGCAGTGACTCTAGCTTGAGTTCAGCTTTGGCCATTGCATGCAAATGTCAAAGGCACTAAAGCGCTTAACGTAATTTCTGACATGGCATGTGGCACAGTTTGGCAGCAAGTTGGTCTAAACCGATTGTGCACGTTACAAGCCATTGACAGGCCAAATGGGTTAAGTTGAGTTGAGGAAAGTTCCAGGCCTGCAGCGTGTTGGGTGCACCAGTTGAAATTGTCAATAGCAGTTGCACGCAACGTTGCAACTTCGTTTCGTGTTCAGTGTGTCTGTTGCCCGTTGCCTGTTGCCTGTTGCCTGGTGCCTGTTGCCCTCATACTAATCCTTTTTGCAGCTGCAATCTGCGACTGTTCAGAGGATCACACGGAGTATCCTGCCAGCCAGCCAGTCAGAATGCATACTTAAAACAGCGAACGCAATACATCAAAATTTGGCAGGCTGGCTGCCTGCCACATCGCGATCGGTGGCAGCGGTGGCAGGCAGGTGTGTCTCTCCCTATTCGACAATCGCTCTGTGCTCTGTGCTGTGTGCTGATTGTAGGGGCCATCAAACAGATTGCAAAGCACATTTGCAACATGCTACGTGCCCCGTAAGCTGCAATTAAGTTTTGTTAATTTTAATGAAGCTTTGTCGCATCTGCTGCCTTCTGCTTTCTGGCTTTCTGTTCGCCTCTGCGGCTGCTGCTCCAGGGGTAACGGCAAAAAAAAAAAAAAACAAAAAACCAACAAGAAGACTTGACACAGCCGCTGGCCAACATGTTGTAGGGATTCAGCGTTTTGGTTTCCATGCGATGCGGCTGTGGTCCGCTCCTCTTTTTCTGGCCCAAAGCAATGCAACAGCTGCTACTTGCCACTATTAAGGGTTGTTTCAGTGTTGTTTGTGTTGCTTTTTTGCCTTTTTAGCCATGCTTGCAGGCATCGGCTTAACTTGTTTTTTTTTTTCTTTTATTATTTAATTAAGAGTATCTGGCTTGAGATCATTATTTTGGTTTTGTGTTGAGAAGATAAATACTACATCTTTTTTTATAATTACGAAATACTAATATTTTAAACATAACGTTTCTTTAAAGCAATTCATCTAATTACAACAGGCTTAAAGAGTTTAATAATAATAATTAACGGGTAATAATTTATTTAAGTTTGTTTTTAAGCTTTTGTAAGCTTCACGATTAACTTTGTGAAGTAAGTTAAAATTTGCGAAAAATTAAAATTAACCATTAGCAACAGCTTGATTTAACTTAGTTGCTGTTTATTCGATTTACTTGTATAAAAATAATGTATGTTTTAAATGTATTTTTTATACACAACGCTTGAATAATTTATTAGTAAATTTAATTACTGAACTATTTTAATATTATTTTTTTTTTTTACTTAAAACTTTCTCTTAAAGAGTTCATTTTCTCTAGATTTTCAAGACTAGTACTATCATGCATAAAATATAATTTTTTTCAAATGAATTTGTAGATTTACTATATATTTTTTTTGAATGTCAGACATATATAGTATTATCTATTGTAATTTTATTTAAGCTTCACAAAATGCACTAAAACTATCTTATTTTAATTCTAAACTCTACAATAATGTTTTCCATTCCAGTTACCAAAAATTAAAGGCAAGCTCCTCGAGCAACTTCACTTGACTTGATTATGGTTTGTTCACTTTTGTTTCTAAGCAAATTCCAAATGTGTTCTTTCAACCAGAAACAATTTTTATAAGGATTCTGGAGCCATTTCACCTTGTAGCACTGTTTGCAGTATAAGTAAAAATTGATGCTTATGTTTTGCATGTGTGTATGTGTGTGTGGTGTGTGTGTGTGTGTGTGTGTGTGTGGTGTGTGTGTGTGTGTGTGTGTGTGTGGTGTGGTGTGTTATGGTGTGATGTGGTGTGGTATGCTGCAGTTTGTGTTAACGTTCGCAGTTTGGTCAACATTTGCCAGCAACTTTTGCGGCATGCAGCACAAACTTTTATCCAAATGCAGCAAATAGGAAAAGCCAAAAGCCGTTTCCATAGCCACCATGAGGAAGTCCAGGGCCATCAACAGCAACCAGGGCCAACATAAAATTGCAAGCGACTACAAAGTGGTTATTTTGTTTGAAGTAATCCGCAAGAAGTCGTTAAAACTGTCGTTGCCTGCAGATTGATGATGGTTTCACGTGTCCAACGCAGATACGCAAGTTGCATCCCAGCCCCACAACCTGAGGCCCACTTACATCCCTGGAGCCATGCAGCACTATTTATGACAGAAGGAGCTGCTTCAGATGCGCTTCACATGAGCAGCTCCTCAACATGCTTTTGTATATATACATACATATATATATATGTATATATAGGGATATAATGAGGCATGCCACTAGACGATCGACTTTAATATCGGTACATGATTTACATCTCAATGATTTTCTAGAGCTTTGACATGCAAATACTGCAAGTACCCACACATAAGTGTGCTCTGAGGTAAGTGGAGTACACAAGACATTCTCGTTATAATATGTGCTGACTGAAAGGAATGCTGAGAATGCGGGAAATGCTGTGAAATGCTGGGAAATGCTGCCTGCCTGCCTCACACTTGCTGCACTCATATCGCAGGCGCCCTTTGACACCTGATAAGTGTCGCTCTCAAAGCCAACCAAATGCCTCCGACCAGCTATGCTCAGATGTAATCAAATATGCACATCGTATAAGAATTTAAAGAGAACCCCCTGATCACATTTGAGGCAAATGTGTGGGTGGCAACATGCACCCATCTAAGCAGATTCCTTTCTTAACTTTCGACAAATTTTCAATTAACTTTGCCCCGCCAGGCATCCACCTTGCAGCCTTTTTGTGTCAGCAGCAGCTGGGAAAACAATAACAGGAACTCGAATGAAATGACACACAGGTTATGGCCAAGAAAAGGTTTCCCATTTTCAACATTCTTTCGCATTTGCCCACCAAATTACCATAAATAGAAGGAAAACCTGTCGTCGAGCGTGAAACTGTTATGCTTATTGCCACATCATATTTAGTGCTCCCATTATGCATAATTTGTGCCTTTAATACCCTATAATTGTGTCACACAAAATGTGTAACTAATAAAAATATTTTGTATTTGTAATCCCGTCGAATATATTTCCAAATTCATGTTGAACCTTACCTAACCTGGTTTTCAATTCCAGTCAAACAACACAAGCAAACGCACAGAAAACAAATATCCTGGATTTTAAAAAGTCGCATAATTTCTGCTTTTCAACGATTTTTCTTAAATTAAGTGATTGCATTTCGATTTTGAGAGATATTTTCAATTATTGGGAAATATATATATATAATTGATGGGAATAATTTTAAAAATTAAGAAATATTTCAGGTCATTATGTTAGATTGACCTTCTTAACTTAAGGTAGATGTTTTTCTGAGCTTACCATTTAAGTTGCACAAGTAATGAGCTCTATTATCATCTAATTTGTATGTTAATTAATTAATAATAATTAAGTTGTTCAGGTAAATAATTAAATGGCTCACCAAGTAAATTTATTTTTTTGGAGTGAAATTTCATTTTTTAAGAAATTACGAATAAGATCAAATATAGTACAACATATTGAGTTAATGAACAATAGGATGAAGCTGCAAGAGTATTGAATATTCGGCATTTTCTTGTTGGAAATTTTTTTGTTTTTTTGTTTCGCTTGTGGGAAATGCGTGAGACGTGACCGAGAATATTAAATCAATAAAAATCAAGTTACACCTGACGTGACCCGCTCAGCTTAAGCAGTAATGCTGATTAGTCCGATAAGTCGCCACACTCCCGGGCATTAATAGTGTGTAGCGATAAAGTCGTTCGACCCACGCGACTTAAGTACATGTAGTGCAGGCAAGCCATGCACTTAAGTGTGTACCTTAATTAAAGCTCATTGATTATAATAGTTCGCGCTGCAGTAAGTGAGTTCATAATTGTGTGTGAAAGATAAGAGAAGTTCTTTGGACACTGCCCGAAAGGCACACAACATAGTAAAGGGGTATTCTTGAGAAATGTGATGAAATTGATACAACGTTGCTTGTTGTCTGAAGATTACAAGCATTTCTGAGTAAGTAAAAAGATAATGGCTATCGTTATTATTATCATTCGGTTTTACCCAAATCAAGAAAAAAGGGTTAAGCACGTCAAAGGTTGTTTAAGGTCATTTAGAAGCCTAAAACGCTACTGGGTTTTGTCCGGATACCTTGTAAAACAACAACAGTTATTCAAACAATAACTTATCTTTTGAGGAAATAGTTCGCTTACAAACAGATGGTTTTTTGATATTTTCCATCTAATTAAAAGTAGCAATTAAAGTTACTTGCCATATGTATTTCACAATATTATTATATATAAATTTAACGTATTTGTAGTGAATGCGTAGAACATATTCTAATTGTTAAGACGTATATAATATTGCGCTAGTCACAAACGAGTCTAATAATAGTTACAATAATATTAAATGTTAACAAAATTAGGAATATAATTGATTTTAATTTATTATATATTTGTATGCTGAAAAGGGGTTTCTACCATTTGGCAAATTGCTTAGTTGTAATTTGTATTGCGTTAGCAGCTTCTTTTCAAGACTTTGTCGCTCTGTTAACCCTTAGACGGGACTTCAAAGCAGTAATAGATAAATATGCAGGAGCAAGCAGTTTAAAAGTACCATGTACATTTAGCTGAGAAATGAACCTAAATAGCAACTGCTTGCCAAGCTCATTGCAAGCAGAACATTCTTGGTTTGCAACCCACATTGCAAGCAGTACAGTCACCGCTTGCAAGCAGTGCAAATATAAAAATAGCGCATACGCCGTGCAGTTAAATTTTAAATGCTCATCATATTAATATATATTTATGTATTTGTCTATTATTTATAAGTAATATCAAATGCTGCATTACGTCGACGGCACTTGTCCCACATCCACCATCAATCAATCACTTGACCGATTTCAATCGAATATGCCCTCATCGGCTGCCTTGTCAACGAGCGATTTAAGCCCATCGGTAACCTCGACGCCAACTTCCGTAATTTGATTGGATGGCAAGAAGAAACCGAATGTGCCCTTATCACGCAGCTCCACCGTGCAGGTGAATGGAATATTCTTAACACCATACGCCCAGTCCTTGGCAGCCCCCGACACAGGATCTGCAAAGGGTCAAGGACATTTTAAATGGGACTCGATTTAAGCAGCTGTTTGTTGCCTAACAACAATAACAATAATAATGCTTACAGTTCAACAAGCCGCTGGCGCCATAGGTAAATTCAGAGCCATAGGCATCCTCGGCACCATCCGCAAAGGCGGCAGCGATGCGCATCATTTGATCGTAGTTGGGCGGGAAATCGGTATTCGAATGACCGTACGGCAGCAGGACATACTGGCCGTAGGCATGGAAGGCCATGTAGGCACGAATGTAGCCATCATCAAAGGAGTTGACGAAATCCTGCAGAGCGAGTATTTCGCGCTCGGTGTTTGGCTCATCGCCACCAAACCAATGATCGCACGGATCGTCAATATTCCAGCCAGCGCCGCTCCACTTGAAGTCGAAATTGCGATTCATGTCGATGCCGAAGCAAGGACCCGTGTCGTTTGAATAGCCATTGGGACGGCGATTCTTGCGCCACAGGCGCTCCACCTCGTGCGTGTAGACAAAGCCATCGGGATTAACCATGGGCACCACGATCCAGTCGTACTCCTCGGATAGGCGCTCCATTCCTGCGTTGTTAATCAGCTGATTCAGAATGTAGGTGACTGTGGCGGATGATATCCATTCCATGGCATGAATGTTGCCCTCAATGAAAATGGCCTTGTTGCCCTCGCGCTTCGACAGTCGCACGCTCTTGATGGGGCGACCTTCGTAAGAGTGACCTATGACCTTGCACTCGAGATAATCATGAGCGTCGCACATCTCATCGACCCACTCGTAGATTTTGTCCAACGAATGATATGTCACCCAGTCCATATCGTCATCATCATTAACTTCCGAACTGTCTAGCAACCTAAGCAAAAGATAATTGAATAGTAAAAAAAGTCTTTTATTCTTCTCTGCATTCACATCGCCTTACTCCTGAAGGTCCTCAACGATTATCTTGTACTCCACCTCCAAGTCGTGCATCATATTTTCAAAGGCCTTCTGGAACAACGGACCCACAATAACATCATAGCTACGATGCGGTCCTTGAATATCATGCAGTATATGAATCTAAAAGTAGCAAAACAAAATTTAAATGCAATCCGATTCTGGTCGCAGCACCTACTTCTATGTGATGATGAACTTTTTTAAACTCCACCAGCTGCTCGTCATCGTCAATAAAGGTCCTGTAGACTTTGAAGAGGTCGTAGCGGGCTGCAAATTGTTTCCTGGCTGCGGCGTTGGCCAACGCTGCCAAGGACAACAGGGCTAAAGCTAGCAGCACTTTCATCCTTTCTGCTCCTTTGTTCGCTTATTTGTTTTGTGTGTCGAACGTTGCTGAATCAACGTTCACTCTCGTACTCTGTGCACTCTGGCCATGCACTGGCTCTTATATGTGGCACTTGGCTGTGGTGTCGATTAGCTGTTAAGTGCATACTTCGAGTGTCGCAGACGAGGAGTGCAGCAGGAAAAAAGGCAAACGATGATGTGTTATCTAATAAGTTATTGATAAGGCAAACTTTTGATCAATCATCTGTCATTCTTGTGTATTACGTGCGAGTGAGTGTGCGTGTGTGTGTGTGTGTGTGTAAGTGTGAGTGCTTATCTCAATTCAGCACTTAACCTACCACAAAGCAGCAGACAGTGTGTCAACAACGAAAACTTTCGACTGCTCGTGTCATGCTAATTGTGAAAAACTGAGTTTTGATAAGAGAAAATTATTTGTTATGAACAGTTTTGATATCTCAGTTAATTAAAAAGATAAGAAAAAATGAATGGTTATGAATAGGTATAAAATTTCAGGTCCTCAGTACAATTTAAAGAAATTAAATTAAATTATATATTTTATATTCTAGCGAAAGGAGAGTTTTAATCTGACAAATATTTTGATGATTTCAAACGACGCCCATTCATACATATTCTAAGACGAATGCAATAAGACAAATATTTGACAAAGTAATTTTATGAGATATGCTTCTGACTTTGTTGCACTTGGCACTAAAGAAAACACTTGGTTCATTTGCAAATACGGGTGCACTTGACGAAGAACAACAGGAAATTTGCACACAATTGAAGGGCATTTGTGGCGGAGACGGCATCTCGCAACGAGTGGGGGAGCAAAGTTTGAAAATGCCTCTCAATTGTCTGCGTTCAACAATCAAGTTTGAATTGTCTAAATATTGATCACATAACATTTAACTTGTGGACGTAATGCAATTATCAATTATCAGAGTACAAAATACAAATACGAGAGGAGTTTGGGGAAATTCAACGAATTCAATTAGGTATGCAAATCCATTTAATTAAGGGCTAAACAACAGATTAGCGGGCATTACTGTTATGTTAGGCAATTGCAGGCTCAATTCAAACGAAACTGACATTTTAATTGAAAGTAGTCACTTAGTCCTTTCGGCCTGTGAATAATTTATAAGGTAACAGCGGTCGCTTAACATAAGCGCTTAATAACAGGCGACCAGAGCCACAAAACAGGTGGCTCACTTTAACAGAGGGCTGCTCAGAGCGCGAGAGAGTTCAGTTGAGAGCGGCATAAGAGAGCAGAGATTAACAGCAAGAGAGTGGGAGAGAGAGACTGAGCATAACAGAGGTAAATGCATAAAAATGTTAGACTGTTGACTTATTGTTGATGGCAAAACGCTGATTGCAAATTGAAAATTGTATCAAGATTTTATATGGCCAGATATGCGACGTAAAGCGTACTACGCTACAAAGTGCTATAAAAACCAGTCTACTAATTTAGCGCTAGACTTTTATGTGTAATTAAGCAGCGCAATGATTACACAAATGAGATTCGAGGCATTTGTTAATTAAAAGCAAGCAACAAATATGCCATGCCCACCCACACACCCCTGACACCTGACCCCTGACTTGGCCAGAAAACACGTGCTAAATAAATACGAAAAGTTGTTAACAGCAGCAGCAGACTGTCTTCCCCTCCCCGACCCGACAAGGAGTATGTCGTAAATTTACACGCGATTTTCCTTTCTTTTTTTTATACCCCAATATAAAGCAAGAAATTGAGGACTGAGTTAAAACAAGCTTCCTTTGTTTATTATCTGCTCGTTCTCGTAAGTTGATGTGTCGTAAAAGCGCTGTTAATTAGCTTTCTTGAGCAATAAAATGCGGTTTCCTCCATATGCATTTCACAATATTCAAGTTAAAATTTTTCGCAATTTATTACTCATACGCTGGCTTGCTGACTCTGTCTGACTCTCTGGTTGTCAAACTGTCTGGCTGTCCAGGATATGCACACAAATGTACATGTGTGTGTTTGTAGCCGTCGCATAAATTGACTTTCTTGTTTGGCTTTGGCTCAACGACGCATTCAGGTGCCAGGAATAGCTAAAAGTGTCTCAGCCAACTCAAATAGTTGGGGTCGTCTGCTGCTGCGAGTGGTTGAGATGTTTGCACTGCCGGCTTTGCCATGCCACAAAGGCAAATATTTACAGCCGGCGGCTGCTTGCTGTGCTTGGGCGCAACAGCGAAACTTTGTGGCCCTCGTGTGCATAGTTTCTGAGGCCTCTGTCAAATACACACATATGTATGCGAAGGCAAAGATCCT
Organism: Drosophila kambysellisi; assembly: GCA_035042185.1. Taxonomy (NCBI): domain Eukaryota; kingdom Metazoa; phylum Arthropoda; class Insecta; order Diptera; family Drosophilidae; genus Drosophila; species Drosophila kambysellisi. Next base: position 6,725,993 of record JAWNLS010001251.1, on the reverse strand, counting down.
ATACATACCCCAGACCCCAGTGGGGCGCCCCACGGGTGCGACAAACAGCGTGTGTTAAGGACTGCCAGCAGTGAGTCGGAAATTTTCATAAAAAGCGCACGCAACAACAAAAGCAACAAAAACAACAGCAGGGACAAAAAATAGTTTGTCTTTTAGCGCATTTATGAAATGTGCACCAAAATACATATGTATATATACATGTGTGTGTGTGTATCTGTAGGTTGTCATTGTCGTTGTCGTGAATACATAATAACTTTCACTTCGGTTGCTCTCTAAGCGGCTTAAAAAACTGTTGAGCTGGCGCAACTGAGTCAGACTGGCAACTGCCAAATATTTGTTCAGATAATGAAAGCAACACAATCTGTGTGTGTGTGTGTGTGTGTGTGGGGTGTGTGTATGTTAGTTGAGAGTTGAATAGTGTGAGGTTGTGTGGCAGCATCAGTTAACAGTTTGTTACCAACTTTTGATTTTATTGTCAATTCACTTAGCATCGGTAATTGACCCGAATGCCTCCTTGTCTCGTTTGTTTCATTGTCTCCTGAGTTGTTTTCCTTGCTAGCTGCTTGCCATTAAATCAATACAGCGAAATTCAATTTGCTGACACACACGTGCCTCGCACACACACACACACACACACACACACACACACACACACACACATGCACACACAATGGCAAATATGAAAAAGGCACGTTTCAGTGTTTTTGGACTTTGTTTTTGCATGTCATGTGCCGCCAACTTTGAACTCTGCAGAGTTCCGTCTGCTTTTTTTGTCTTCGGATTTGATGGTGCTTTATTCCCGACTGTCGTCGTTAAAGTATAGTATACTAGAAACTACGTGACTATCATCAAACATTTACTATTTGCAATAAATGTCAGTGGCTTCAGCCGAATAAATATAATAACCATAACAATCAAATGAATGTCAACTGAGGCAGTTCTGCCAGCACTTCGCCCAGTCTCACAAAAAAAAGTTATGCCATTTCTATTAATAAAAATGATATTACCTGGAATTGGAATTTGAGTATCGAATTATATATATAGCATAGGATATACCTTTATTTGGTCAAGCTACATTTACTGAAAAGATAATCTTACTTATACACAGTTTATAAATAATGTGAATCAATAGAAAACAAATAAAAGTTGCTATACAAATTAAATAAATTCATTCTACATTTTGTGCAGTGCATTGGAAAATGGAGGCAAAAGAGGTACCAGAAAACAAAGCTACGTGCTACGTGAAAATTCCACTTCCTGTCATAGAATCCCCATTTCCCTAACACTCTAAAGGTATATCGACTACAACATTCTTCCTTTTACTTTGAGGACAGCTCTTAGACAACATTAAGTAAATATACAAATAAATAATAAAGCATGTTAAAGCAAGAAACAGAGTCGCAAACAAATCAAAGCTTTTCAAATCCCACTTTTCTTTTATTTACATAGAAGCTTTTCCGCATTCAGAACGCTTGCAAGCATATTTACATAAATAAGTGTTTTCGCATTTTCTTATTTATCCTTTTTTACATGCAGTAATGTGAAAATAACAATATTATCTCGGTTTAAGCTGCCGCGATTTTCAGCAGATTCGTTGTTGCAACATTCAACTATCTCTTCGTGTGCCACAAAAGCCTTAAGCAATTAAAATGACTCAAAGGAGTTTTGCGTTCTTCCGATTAAATTTCATTTTTGGAGCATAGAGAAAGATTGGCTATCTCTATATATATATTTGATTCGCTCAAAGCACTCACATTTCCAATTAGCTCTTTATTGAATTGCTACACAAGTGTTTGAGTATCCCATTCGACGAACATCATTCAGATGAATTCAATTATGCAAATCAATTTGTAGTTTTGCTCCAGTGTGTAAAATATATAAAAGTGCCTCAGCATCCACAATTCGATTTGAGTGCCAAACATAACATGCTTAGTATAACAAATCCCACAAAATATCCAGATATCCACGAATCCAGTTTTCTGCATCCTGCATTGTTTCAGTGCAATCGTCTGTGGCTAATCTGACGCTATTTGCTCTGCCATTGCCTATCTGGTTGGGTGGGGCTCTCTGTTCCTGCTTCAGCCCCTGCCCCTGCCCATGTCCCTGTCTGGCTATCACTGTATGCGTCTCTGTGCCTCTGCGCTTTCAGACAGGCCCATAATTTAGGCGGCTTCACAGCCAAGGCTAAGTGCTTTCAGTCTTTGGGCTCTGATTGCCAATGCTGCTCTGGCTTTGGCTTTGTCTCCATCTCTAACTTCTATTCTCCTGCCTGGGCCATTGTGCCTGGCAAGATTTATGCCCGGCAGTTCGCACTTTCGGATGCTGCAGCCCCATTGAGGTGGTTTTTAAAATGCCGCACCACATCTCTTTTCCGTTGTGTGCAATTTCTATTCATTCCTTTTTATTTCGCACTGCCATTCGAAAGTCTGTTTTGAATTCATATATATTGAAATTAACGCATGGCCATAAAAACAGCCATCAGTTCAATTTGCATATTTTATATTATACGATTTTATATGTACCTTTCATAAATGTGATTGAAATTGATTTGTTCATTAAACTTATCTTTCTCTCATGACACTCATTCAGAGAATTGAAAGTTGGAAAAATTATTAAAATCTTGGGTACCTGGGAAATCGAAATATGATAAATTGCAAATCGATAAAACAACTTATTTAAAGCTACAATTATAAAAAAAAAAACTAAATGAAATTAAGAAAATCGTCTTAAAAACTAAAAAGTTTTGAAGGTTTTTATCAAGAATTTCTAGATACCTGAAAAAATTGAATGGTCTCTTTTTCTATATTTAGAAATAAGTAAAAATTTAATAATAAAGTTTAAGAAAATTGTTTGCCACATGTGACCAGCTACTATAAATCACCATCATCAGAGTATTTCACAGACGGCTAAGTCCTTACTTATTTTATTTTACATGTTTTCAACATAACATTTCCTTGTAAATTCTTTTTACTATTTCAACTAAAAATATGTTGAAATTATTTTTTTTAGAAAATATATAGCATTATTTTTTCAAAGTTCCTGCACGTTTATTTGCATGAATTGCAATTAGTAAAATGAGTTCAGTCGGGGAAGTTTGTGGCCTTATTGAGTTTATTGAATAGCGTAAAACTCAATTATCACATATTCAGACCAAGTGCACTTCACCTGTGAAAATTGCGAAATAATTTGCGAAAACGATAAAAGATAAGCGAGAGACGGAAAGGACACAAAAGGATATGAAAGTGGGTTCTTCTTCGACATTCGTTCGCTCTATTTCGGTTTATGTTGGCCAAATGTTAATTAAAAGGACCAGATGTGTGCCTGGCAAACCTGGCTGACTGGCAGCCTGCCCAAAGACACTGAGCATTGCCATTATGGACCATTCTATTTTACTTGCCTGACCGTTTCCCATTTTAGATAACCAAGTTCAAGTCTGTGCCTCCGCCGCTGGCCGGCTTATATTGCTTAAAAGGTCCGCCGGCCACCAGCAATCAAAAAGCCGGCATACGAGGAGTAACACAACAGATAGTTCATATTTCTGAAAATTACCCACATTGGCCAAACTGAGCTCACACGAGCAGAGAAGTCAAGTGCTTAGTCGAGAGTGCCCGACTATGCGATGCTCTGCACCCAGATCTTTTATATATTATTTTATTTATTTTCCAATTCGGGAAACTCAATATTAGTTGTAGTTGTTAATTATTTTGCTAAAAGTGTTTAACAATGAATTGAATACAAAATTTAAATTGGTTGCAGTTGTAAATAAATACTGTTGTCATATATAGTAGTATAGATCTTTTAGATCTTAAAAGAGTAAGCAAAAAATAAAGCTAGGCCCACTTCGGCACTGGAAGTTTGATTACCGTTTGTAAACATTGACAATAACACGAACACACACAAGATAAACATATTTTTTATGCCAAGAGAACTTCTATTTTTTTTTTTTTTTTTTTTGAGGTCACAAATGTTTTCATCTTCTTGTGACAGACAATTTCAAAAATTCCCTTTTTCTTTTCTTCGTTGCAACAGGGTATAAAAACGGATAGCACAAAAACTATTGTAATCAAATTGTTGGTACGATGAGATACCCTCTCGTTCACTGATCGAATTTGATGAAAGCTTGTAACATGATTTTTAATTTTAAAAATTGCGAATGAAATTATTTATTTAGTTGAAGAGATATTCTGAAAATAATTAATTTATTATTTATCATCTTCCACCAAAGAAGTTTAAGTTGAGGTCAATAATGTTATATGTTAGATAGCTTATTGTAATTTAAGAGTCCTCTTCTTCAACATTTGCTTATTCGACTTAGAATCCAAGATCAATTTCAAATATTCTCAATATTTTTTGAGAGATTGAGTGAGTTAACAAAATAGTTCGGCCAACACTCACGTACAGGGTATATAAGGCATATACCTATACATAGCAGCATACATAGTTCTATATATGTATATAGTTTTTTGCCATCATATTTTTTGTCATTTCAGTTTTCAATTGCTGTGGGGCTTTCGCTCACCTGTACAGACGAGTGCACAGACACACACACACACACACACACACACACACACATGTGTGCACGGTTTGTAAGCAAACACACACACTCTTAATTACACTGCACATTTGCACTTCAAGTGCAGGGCAACCTGCAACCAGCTTGGCAGTTGCTGATGGGTGGACATGGCAGTCTAACATTCATGCCACGTTGCACAAACACAAAACGACCGCAAGCAAAGTGTGCACAACATGTCATCCTCATCCTCATTCAAATCCTCATCCTCATTCAAATCCTTGAGCCAAAAACCTTGAATTGTCATTGCGAGTATTTCGAAATTGCCAATTTTCATTTATATATTTGTTCATGATTCCATTCGGCATAGCTTAAAGTAAGCTCGCAGTAGCAACTGTTGCTGCCACAAAAAAAAAGAAAAAAAATTAAGAAAAAAATAAACCAATTTATTTGTCTGCGTGGCTTAATGCTTGCACCTGCGACTCGCTTTAAATTCATTTGCCTCTTTATTTATTTACTTTTGTCCCCAAACTTATTTTTTAGCTTTCCACCACTTGTCCGGCTGCTGTCTGCTGGCTGCTGGCTGCTCGCATTTTTCTTAATATTCAACGCTTTATTTTGATGAGTATTCATTTATTTTCATTGCTCTCCCTGGTGTGCCCTACGTATTACTTAACTGAATTTAAACAGCAAATTTGAAATTCAGTATTAAATCAGCTGCTAAACTTAACTAACTTATTTCTGTGTGCGATTTTGTTGCATTAATTAAATGCGGCCTGCTAGCTGGAATTCAGCCAATTAACAACAACAGCTGCTGATAGCTTAACAAACACTTCTCGACCAGGTGCAAATTTGAAGGTAAACACACACCCACACCCCCAAACCCACTCCCAAGCAAACACACACACACACACAACTGATTGACTACATTAAGTCGCATTAGCTCGAGTGATTAGTAGAGAAACCAAAATGGAGTTTTGTGTGTCAATCAAATGAAAGGAATCGCAAGCATTTCACACGAGTCAAAAACAAATTTTGTTGAAATTAATCAAAATCAGACATGTTACTTAATTTGATTCAGTGATTATACTTTGATACCGAAGGTAACATAGTATATTGGCTTTGTGCACTGTCCATCCTGCTGTCTGACTATCTATCGATATCTATCGATATTCGATAATCGATAATGCCACATGGCTCCCACAATGTCATGGCTACAGTCATCAAATTTGGTTAATAGCTTGTTGGCGATATCCCTTAAGGGTCGGCATATGCCACTCAAAATCACAAAATAAAAGCCCATATATTTTCGAAGGAGGGCTACTATCTTATATCTACCGCAATTTGAAGGGCAAACTTGGGCAGTATTTCTTGGCTACATTCAACTTATGGTAAATCAAAGTATTTCACAGTCGGCTACGCATGAGTGCAAGGCTTTCTCTTGTTTTCCATTTAATTGATGCCGCACAAACTCTCAAATACAAACAGAGGCTGCCTTATAAATGTATGTATAGGTTGCACAGTGGCAGATGCCACAACACAGAGCAGAACACTTATTACAATGCCCGAGAGGTACAAAAACTTGTTCGGCTTCAGCACGCTCGATATGCGTGCAACAATAGCTCTGTGCAGAAAATGAGTGAAAAAAAAACTAAGACACACTTAAAGATGAGCGGAGTGGGGAGTGCCAAACTAGCAGATATCCTGTAATTGTAATAAAGTCTATTTATCAGACTAAGACTAATGTTGTATACTTAACTTTAAGTATTTTATATACGTTATAGTTAACTAACCACAACTATTATCTAAGATCATTTAATAATTAATTATAATGAATTAAAAAATTAATATAATATGCAGAAAGTTTTCCAAACTATTTTTTATAATTTCAATAATTAAATTAAATTTTAAGATTGTATTCATAAAACAGATTCGATGATTGGATCAGCAGGATTGGATATGTAGGGAACACAACTCTTATCTATAATCTATTTTTGTACATACCGAAAGAGGAATACCTTGATTATTATTTTTTTTTTTGTTGGCTAATTATTACTTAGGAAAATTAGATGCAGCACATGGGAAAATAGATAAGGCAATTGAGCTTTTAGAAATATATTTATATTTATGTTTTCACACAAGACAACATTCGAATAGAAAGTCTTCAGTGCTTTTTCAAATACAGAGTATAAGAAAGGGATCAAAAGGTTGATTTGACATAAGAAGAAAAAAGATGAAGAAGAAAATAAGAAAGAAAAAAAGATGGAAAACACATCTTCATCATTGCGTGTCCTGGCAGCCAGTCGACCTTTGGCTTTTGGCTCTTGGCCTGGCAGCATTGGTGCATTAGTAAATTGAAAGCAAAGTACGTTGCCATTAAGTAGACGACGAAGGAACAACAATTTGTATTCCTGCATAGAAGACACTAACATAAATACGCACACAAATATGACTCTAACCATATCTTTCTATATATGTATATATAAAGTCTGAGAGTGTATGTGTGTGTCTCTAGCTAGACATCAAGTTAAGTATTCGAGTTGAAGAAGCTTTTCAGCTCACTCGCCATTCAATCAAATCAAGTCCTGAATGCCACTTGAACTTTGCCATTTGCTTTAGAGAATCACCTAAGCCCAATGATGTGCTCGTTGACCGCATTTCCAACCCAGGTTATGTATACTATATATATTGTATCTAATGCATCTGTATCGATGGGAAACGGGACAAATGCTCGATGAACTTTATTTTGAATTAATTACCAATCACTTGACAGCAGTGAAGGAAATGTTTATAAATTTACATAACGAGCGCAATTTGGAAGTCAGTCGACTCACGCTTTTCAGCCCAGAGTTTTTGGGTCATATCTAATCAAGTGTGCATAATGGGCTTTAACGGGAAAAATAAAAGAGGAAAAACTGAAGCGGAAGAGTCAAACTTAACACTTTGCTATTAAAAAATGAATGCTTACAAAATGAAAGAAACAAAAAGGAGGCCAGCAACAAGAATTAATCAAGCGCGAAAAAAACCCTTGGCTAAAAGTTTTGTAGCGTCACTTTGCTCCCTTTTTAACACTCTGTTCCCAAAGGAAGAGGGGATGAAGGAAAGCCAGGGAAGTCTAAATCTACAGAGCTTACGTAACACACCTTTTAAGTTTCAATAACAAGTTGTGGACTTACTAACTGCATAATCAGAGATCTGTTGTCCACATATTTTCTTAGCCGTTTTGTTTCACTGGAACAGAGTATCTGTCAGCTAGGTTTTTCCTTATATAAGCATGAAAATTAGTATCTATCAGAGTGCTCTTAGTGTAGCATTTTCATTTTCATTTTCGGTGCCATTTGCTGAAATGAAAATGGTTTGCTTGATACCGGCAATTAGGCGCACGAGTCAGCAGAAAGCGCGTCGCAAAAGAAAATGCTGTAAAACAGCAGGGAAAAAGTGGCAAAACTAAATGGAAATGCCTCCTCCTCCTCCTCCGCCTCCTGTTGGCTGGCTGAGCATAAAGCAAATTGGAAATTTACAAGGCTTACAAATGTGTAAGGTACATCGCATTATGGAAATTGTTGGCTGCACTTAGATACGTATTAGGAAAGGATTTTAAGGCTCATTTACACATTATGTCTTTAAATGGAAAAAAGTAAATCATCAAATGAAACAAGGGGTTGGCAACCAGTTGAATCCTTCTTGTCGATAACGAGCCAAACTGTTCAATTCCCGGTCATTTTGTAGTTGCAAAAAGAAATTGTCAAGCATTAAATAAACCTGAAATTGAGATAAAAGGGTCACACAGCAGGACACTTGGGTAGCTGGATAACTGGATAGCTGGATAGCTGGGTAGCTGGATAGGATGGCTAACTGGGCAGCGACGCAGGAAGCCATTCAGCTATTTTGGCAGCTTTGCAGCAAACAATAAATTGAACCTTATGGCCACTGACAGCTGCCACACTCGGTCCACACACCACATACCACATACCAAGTTCGCACACACACTGCACAGCCAATCATTTGGAAAACCCAATCCACAAGCTCTAAGCTCCGACACGGCATTCCTAATATATGGAGTGTCTGTCCTGAAAAGCTGCAAAAGACACCAGCTGAACAGGACAGCTTTCGATTAATCCAGAATACGATGTGTGATCTATATATTATTATATTTTCATATACTTTTGGCATATGTTTTGTTTTTGTTAATTTATTTATTTTATTATTTTTATATACTCAAATATAATTCAAAGCTGTACAACAATTACATAAAAATTACATATATACAATTATATATTTACAACATAGGATATATATTTAAATACACAGCTGCTTAGTTTGAAATTAATTTCTGTTTGTCTTTGAGCGAGCAAAAAACATACTTCAATTATAAAACAGCAAACTAGTAAAAAATTCGTTCACTTTTTTTTTATAAATTTAATTTTAAAATTAACTGCAACTTTAATATTAATAACATTTTGTGTCCAAATAATTTTTTTTTTTAAATTTTATTAAATTTGTTCATATTAAAGAATAAAAAAAAATGAACATAAAACTACAGAAATTAAGAGAACAATCAAGACTGTATTTTAAGGGAAACAACTTTTCAAATTTAAAAATAATGAATTCTATTAACAAGTTAATTTATAATATTTTAAACTCACTAACGCCTATTTGTAAAAAAACAGAAAACATAAAAGAAAGATATTGGTTAGATTTATATAAATAATAAGTAAACGGAGAAAGTGGCTTAGTGAAATCGGCTGAATTAAAATAAACTTATATCCATACAGCTTTAAATGACAACTGCATTTTATTTAACTATTATCAACCATATTTAATTTATTTACTGCCCTTTTTCAGCATTGTCATATTTTTATTAACCCTTAGCTGGTGTCATTGAGCAAAAGCTTTGTCATTTCTACTTTAAACTTGAAGGCGTGCTCATAAGCCAGTCAATGATTACAATTTTCAGGCACTCAACTCGGAAATTAAGTGCCTGAAATTTAACATAATTTGCAATGCGATTTCGCAACAATCTGTAATGATGTTGATGGAAGGAAAAGCGAAGGAAAAGCGAGGGGAAAAGCCACAGCAAAAGCCAACGCCGCATGACCACAAAACTTACAACGAGAAACTAATAACAAAAATGTTAAGATAAATCTCTTTGGCTTTAGCCTTTTATTTTATTTTTTATTATTATTATTATTTTTTTTTTTTTTTGGTTTTTCTTGTTGCGGTGCAGTGAAGTTTCAATTTCTCGCCTTTTTCGTGTTGTCCCTTTCGCTCCTGCTGCCTGCTGCCTGCCTCTGTTTGTGGGTTATAAACCATCTCAGATTTATGCTGTGGCTGTGTGCATCAGGCGCTGATTCTATTGTGTCTTGGATATGAACAACCCTCTTATATTTTATGCGCATAATGGCCAACTACAGCAACAACAACAACAGCAACAACAACAACAACAGCAACTACGACAACGCACTCATAAAAAGGCAAAGCAAAATGTTGGCCGTAAGTGGTTTTGGGTGGTTTGGGCGGTTTTTGCTGAACTACCAACGTGGCCATCAAGCTGACTGACGCCTGTGCCTGTGCCTGGCCTGGCCTGAGGTTATTTTTGTTATTTTCATGTTATTTATACAAAAACTGCGCCAGGGGTCATTCTCGGTAGCTGTCATTGAAGGTGTTAAAGTTCAAATTGTTGCGTTTTATGATTGCCTCTCACTCTCACACTGACAGTCCATTTTTTTTCCCCTCTGTGTGTGTTTTGGCCATGATTACTAAACACCACAAAGAGAACCCGATAAAGTGCAGACGTCTACCATTTACTCCATGAAAATTGTGTTTCATATGCACTATCTTTCCATCGAGAAGGACTCGATGGTACACACACTTGACCAAATTTCAAGCTTTCACACAAAGTAAACCCTTAAATCAATTTTGCTGTAGTAGATTTAAAAGCAGTTCATTAAATTCACAAATCTTGTGTAGTATGCTTAGCAAATACGCTTATACATCAAATAAATATGTATCCACACAAATACAGTTGCGGTTCGTTCTTCAATTTGTCAAATACAACAAGTTTAATAATTTCAAAATGCCACAAACAGTTTTCCTTTAATACCTCTTATCCTTTAAGTGCTTTAAAGGATATTAATGAGCTGTGCAAATCCATTTATTGGTAAACAGCAAGACTTTAGTCTCTTTACTTTGCTTTTCCAATTATTATTTAATTAATTGAATATTATATAATTTAATGTTTGGCTTTAGTTTTATCTTAAATTTAATTTGTGTCTTAAAAATCTTTTTGAATTTATTATATAATTTAATGTTTAGCTTTAGTTTTATCTTAAATTTAATTTGTCTTAAAAATCTTTTTGAATTTATTGCACTGCTTTTAGTATACATTAAATAAATAAAATTTAAAAAACACCCAACTCTTTTATCAAGTTGTATATGACTAAAAATGAAAAAAGTTGTATTTTATATTTATATATGCTTTTAAACTATATTAATTTTAAATTTTAATAATTTATAATTATGTATTCACTTTAAATTTTTTTCACCTTTCTTTTATAAGATTAATTTGAAATTTAATTTTTAAAATTTAAATAAAAAACAAAAATAAATTGTTATTATGCTAATGGCTTTTTTTTTGTAAACACAATACAAGATATTTTTACAGCAATTACTTAACTAGTGATTTCAAAACTTTTTTTTACTTATTTATTTATTTATTATTAATGACTCGTGGTCACTTTGTTATCTGCAAAAATATCTGATACATTGTTCGCAGCACATAATTCCTTCCGAACTTGCCGATTCAGCTTTTCATTTGTATACATATTTATGTGCATGTATTTGTGTATCTGTATCTGTGTCTGCATCTGTATCTGTATTTGTGCAACTGAATTGTATATTAAAGGCCAATTAACGTGTCCGGTCATGAAGCTAATTGAATTTACGCACATGAGCGCATTGACTCATCCATGCATATTTCGCAAATATTCCCATTTAACACATCTGCAAAACCCGTTATCTGCCTGTAATAAATTAAAAAAAAAAACAAATAAAAAATGTAACCCGTTACGTTAGAGAGATTTCTTTGAGTTGATTTGATTGATAATTTAAGTGTTAAACCGGTGATAGTCCAGCAACTCGAACCATCACAACTTACAGCTGATAATAAAAATCAAAGGGGTAGCTAAAGTAATTTAATCTGGTTGAATACTTTAAGTATCTTAAAGTATCTGTTCCTTGAAGTATCTTAAAGTAGCTGAATTGTTTGAGCTTGTTCCTTGAAGTAGCCAGTACATTTTGTTGCATACACTGTACACCAAATGGATACTACAGTGTTGTCATAATGCATGTTACAGAATGTTTTTGATTACTTGATACATATTGACCATATTTATATATATGTATACATCAAGCTTGATATGATCCAAGAGTATTTCTTAGGATTCTTACGTACTCATGTGAAGGCATTTTGCTTGTATCGAAAAATGTTGTTCTTACTTTTGAAACCTTTTGCTTGAACTAAATATGTATTTGAAATCATGTGTTAATTTTATTATTTCAGAATACTGAAGAATACAGAATACAGAAGATGTCTGCTTAAAAATCAATACGAATTCTATTCCGGATGTGCTTTTAACCTGAACAGTCATTTCCTTTAAGGAGCACGCATAGACAAATTAGGTCCCTAGTTGATCCGAAGATTTGTAAAGCTGAGTGCATTAGATTCCATTAGGACTATCCATTCATGACTTCTCCCATTGTTAAAAAAAAAGTTTTTATTTCATTTGTTTATTGGTTTTTCTAAGTACACCTAATTTGTTGCACAGTAAAATCAGCAATAAATCAGAATATATGTATTTTTATTATAAAATTAATTTCATGAAGCTATTTTCTGTTTAAATATAGAGTCGCAGTAAAATGTAAGTCATGCGAAGGAGAATATATAATTTTTACATAGGGTATTACTCGAGTCGGGTAGATCTCAGAAGAAGACTTTGCGTCTTTTGCCTATCAATGTGTATTTACTTTCAATTTTTGGCTAAAAAATCATTTATTACAAGCTCAAGCAAAGACTTAAACAGAGCCACACACACATACATATATAAATATAAGTATATATATATATATTATATACATATATACATGTATATATGTATGTATGTGGGAGTGAACAAACAGAGGACTCCCACACAGACTTTAGTCGCTTATCACTTAGGCAGCATTCGTGTTTTCATTTGCAATAAGAACAGAGAGAGAGAGAGAGTGAAAAGGGAGAGAGAGAGAGGAAAGATAAGGGGATGCTCGTATGAGGGACAGAGACAGGGGCTAACCAATATTGTTGTATACAAGAAACGAAACAGCGGCGCAAACAATGTAAACAAGCTGGGGCAAAAAACCAGGCGACTGCAAAACATGGCCAAGACGCAGAAAAGCGAAGAAATTTTCTTGTTAACAAATTGCTGAACATTTGCTTTTGAAGACAAATTACTCGGTGGCGAAACAAATTGCTTTGCAGCTGCTGCCGCTGCTGTTGCCGCTATTTGCTGCTGCTTTTGAAAGGCATTTTTGGGAACGAGATGGGAACATTTAAATTTTTGATAAATTGGGCGGCACAATTGATGAACTTGAACTTTGTATAAGCTGCTAATGCGCTGCCTGATCTGATCACCCAGTTAACTATTACATATTGCACTTCCGCTTGAATGCTGCCACATTCAGGGTGCACAAAGGGCAGACATTGCATCCACTAATTAATGTGTTCATAACTACATCAGCCTCCTCCACTGAGCACTAATGAGTTTACAATCACGACCCGAAATAATTGCGATAAAGAGATTCCACAGCCTGCCTGCCCCTCATTGTGGCAAGCTGGTGGCTTTCACTGACTGCCTGCATTGCAAATTTTCAACTGATAACTACAAATTCCATCCAAACCTACCTCCAGGACAGCTCTAACTCTTTAATAGTTATTAGCAAACTGACAATTGGCAACTGCAACTGGCAACTGGCAACTGCAACTGCAACTGCAATTCTCGCATAATTTGTTGATGGAAATATTGCTGCTCAAAACATACACTCAGAAAAATTATTTTAGAAAGCCGCCAAAGGTAACTAACCTTATTATTACGTAAAAAAGTACTTAAAACCAGTATATTTCTTACCTTAAATTAAGGGTCGATTTACATAAATTTAAAAAAGAGCACATTTCTTAAAATAGTGTTTATTCGTTAGCACAAATAATTTTAAAATTACAATATTTATCTGGAAATATAATATAATAAAATAATATATAATATAAAATAATAAATAATAATAAAATATAGCAGCCGATAGATCAAATTTCATTACTTGTTTCTTAATTGTATAATAAATGTTTTCCTAAATAAAAAGGTTTTTAATTTCTACTTGGAAATATTTTTTTTAATCACACAAAACAAACCAGAAAATTAAGAAATATACTTTCTAATATTATTTGTTATTTATAAATTATTTCCAAAAAAACCAGACATTTTTTTTGTTTGTTTTTTTTTTTCAGAGTGCACGAGAGTTAATTGTATTTTGGTGGTTCATGAGCTATTTGTGCTTTTGGCAACCAAATTTGCTGCTCCTTTTTAGGTTGTGGTGCCAAAATTGAGTAATTCTGGTGGTTGCCACTGTTCGTCCCACCGAACACACATTTGCCACCCCGCCCCCCCGTCGTGTAAACGTTCTGTGCACATTGCAAAACCGCATGGACTGCAATTTCCGAGGATAAACTCGATGAGTTGCCCTGGCGACAAGTGCGGTTTACCGTTTTAAAATAGTTGTTAGTTATGACCACCCACAGTTGCAACACGGCCAAAAAGCAACTGGCTTGTTCCAATATACATTTATATTATTTAGATTTTTGAAATTGCATTTTATTATGTATCATAGAGATCAATACGAACAGAATTTACAATTATATATTTAAACTTCATTAAAACTGTGTTAAATATAATTTTTTATTTTTTAATATTTAATTATTATTAATTATTAGAAATTCATAAAATTAATTGTTAACCTACTGCCAAGTTATAGGAGTACTAGCTAATAGGATGTGCATGACAGGTTTACTTTACCCTCCACTTGGCAGAGCTACCTTTCACTCTGTGAACATTGCATCGACTACCGTTTGGGGTTACTAACTGTGTGTTACCAAGGCGACAATTTGTGTCCTTCAGTTCGCAAGGCTGAGTGTTTATTGTCCTGCACCGTTGCACGACAATCAACTTGCATTTGACTATGAATGACAATGAAGCGTAATAAGGTATTCAAATTATTGATGTGAATATGATAGTTTAGAAACAGATAGAAGAGATGCACTCATGTATATATTTGCATGTTGGGGTTTAAGTGGCAACAGGAGATTATTAATCAGAATCAAAACATTTTAAATAACAGTTAAAAGCAAGGGGCTCCGAATCCGCAACGTATTAATGTTCAAACTACGATTCAGGTTCGAAAAGTATAAAAATTCCGGAAGCGATTCCGGATTCTTTTTAAGGAAGTATTAAAAATGGATAATAAAATTAGAGCGTCAGCAGGATGCAGTCCATTATGCCTTTTTACCCTGATCAGATTAAATATGGGTAAAATGCGAAAATTTAAAAAAATAAAATAAAATATTTTTTCTTTTTTCATTTCAGGAGCGCACAAGCTTAAATAACTATTTAAGGCACTAGTTCAATGAGTAATCTGTTATATAAATACTAAGTGGACAATGTCAATAAGATATTAAATTATTTGAATAAAATTAGATTAAATTGTTAGATCGCATTGCCTGAATCCCAATATCAATAATAAACATGTGTATTAACAATTATAATTTAAAGATTATTTTCAAACATTGAGATTTGTATTTGATTTCCTTTAAATATTCATTATATTTATTTTCTCAAAATATTATTCTACTTTAAGAAAGTGGGAATGGTTTACTGAGTGGCGCACAATGGTTATTATGATGCCACATTTAAAAGTTCCCTGATAGAAATGTTCAATTTGCAATGGGCAGCCGCACAGGTGTGTCTATTCGCAGTCACGTTAAATGGCCAAAACTAACAGGTAAAATCATCTTCCGCATGCCTGACTCTCAACATGCACATAAATTTAACGGCTAAGTGATCTATTATGTCTGCGTGTGTGTGTTGTGTGTGTTGTGTGTGTTGGTTGGTGTGTTGTTGTTAAATAATCTTGTTTGGCATCATTATGGCAACGCATCGGTCCCAGTCTCGAGCTGGACCACGTTAACAGAGAACCATCTGTAATAAACAGCTGAGCAGCGAATGGATACAATTTTTAGAGTAGGACCTCTTTATGAGAGTCCTTAAAGCGAAGCGTTGCTTGAAAGCAAACAACTGTCATTCTTAACTCTTTGGCTCGTTAGTGGCAAGGAGTTGAACCTTTTATAAGCACGGCATTAATAAGTCAAACTATGGCTGACTGACTGACTGACTGACTGACTGGCTGATTGACAAACTGATTGACTGACTGGCTGATTGAGTGGGTGGCGAGTGCACGGAGTGAAAAAATGATATGGCTGAGCGCATAACTTGGCCGTTGGTTGTGTCTTGCATAATAATAAACAAAGTGTGCTTTTCTTGCCTCAAATACCCCTATCGTTGCCGCAATTTGTGGCAAACAATGCGGCCTCAATATGCAAATGAGAAATATTGATTAAATTGGCCGCTCAATTTGCATAATTTGACGTGTTGCAAAAGTGTTTTTCTTCATCTTCTTCTCCTTTTTTTGCGGTTTACTCGTATTACATACATATATGCATATATCTATTTGAATTTGATGATCCAGCTAGTTAGTTGATTTGCCAGCGCTCTCATAGATTCGCATTAACACCCATCACACACTTGCAACAACAACAACAACAACACACACAGAATTTACATTCAAGACGCCACATAAACATAATTCCTTTTTTGCGGAGCTGCCAACTCGTATCGATTTATGCAGCGCACGTGCCCCAAGCTGGGAACCCCCTTTGTGCATTGGAGTCGTCCTGCTGCATCGAGTCACGATCCGCACACTTATTGGCATTTGTTGCACTTTATAAAATCCGCTTAGCGGGTTTTTTTTGTTCTCATTCTCAATGATTTTGTTGCTGCTGCTGTTCAAAGTTATAAACGCAATCAAAGTAAAAATAAATCGAGATTAAACATTAAAGCTGCAACACTATTGTTGCAGTTGCAAGCTCCCATCAGTTATTTAATATTCTATAGCAGTAAACAGCCAGGACGGAAGCAACCTGCAACTCTTCAGTATTGCTACTGAAATATCAATTACAACACGCACATCGCACATGCAACATGCAACAAGGAGAGCAAGTCGAGCATCAATGTGCTGCTTAATTGTGTTGCATGCTCGAGATATACATAAATGCACACAAGCAGCCACACATGTTGCATGTAAATGTATTGTTAAATTTTATATTTTTATCCAATTGATGACTGGGTAATTGTGCTTTGAACCTTACTCACATTTCGCTCAGTGTTCGCCAGTTGCTCATTGCATACTTAGCGAAGCATTCATTTCAATAATCGCATTTTCCATTTTGCATCATTGAATGAACTCGTTGCATTGTTCCCTGCATTATTTTCCATTTTCCTACTGAAAGTGACCTTGGCAACCTTTGCCCTAATTAGCGCAATTATTTTGGCTGCTTCTAAAGCTCCACTTTATAGCAAGTGAGAACGGGACAGTTGGAAATAACCGACTGCGAAATACTCTGATACCACAATTAATTCAATCTGATTGCAGGTGCCACATTAAGTACCAATCTTTTAGAAGATTTTTGAGTAATCTACATGCCATTCAAATTGCGGTAGATATAGGCATTTGTTTGTGGGCGTGGCCGGAAAAAATGTTGGAAAATTTTCCTAGTAATCTTTCTTACAAGTTTGGTTGGTCAATACCAAATTAAGATTGGTGTATGCCACAAATGCAATTAAAATTACATAAATTACAGTTTAATTGTATGCACATAATTATATAACATATTTATAACCATTACTTGCTTTTACCGGGAACTCATGAAAAACAGAAAAAGTTTATAAAGAAGTTGTAGAAAGTGAAACAGGCAAAAGAAGATTTTCCTCTATTCATCTGTATGAACAAGCTCGGAGACTTTAAGAGCTAGAAACTAACTAAACTAAAAATATAATCTTGCCTCAGCAATATGCAGATGAATATGCAGATGCCTCCGTCAGGAATATATCGATACAAATCGATTCCCAATAACAGTAAAATAAATATTTGCAAAGACGTAGCTTTCCAATTCATATCCAGAGCTGTTTCAACTAGTCTTTTTTTAATCAAAACACCAGTTGTAGGGAATGACACAAATATGACTCTCAGGGAATCCAATCGCAATAAGCAGTCAAATTAAGCACCTCAGAGTCACATTTGACAGTGGATTAAACTTTGCCGGACATGTCCCGAATACGATATGAAAGTGCTACCACATGTGGCAGCTTTGCCGGGAGGGGTTCGTGGTCTTCGTCAAAGATAATGAGATGGCTACTCCTAATGGCAAATGAGGAGCCAAATGCAAAAGTGAAAGAGAATGCACTATTTTGACCCAGCAAAAAGCAAATCTCTGATGATATCGATGGAAGGAGTTGGAAGTAAACATTTAGTTGTCAACAGATACATAGCTCCTCCCTTTGGACACCATCTAGGTGTGAAATAAAAGCAGAACACCTGCTTAGGCAACTTTTCGAAGTTCACATGTGTAGCAGAATGGAATAGGAATCACTAGATGAAGTCCATCATATGAAAATAATCACCATAAAATTATACATACACACGAGGGTATTTCAGTGAAAAGCAATCCTCAAAGCTCATTGATGCTGAATGTGTCATCTTAGTCAAAAGAAAAGGAAATTTGGTATCCTAGGGAAACATGTTTTTAACTCAGGAGGCCTAGATACCCTCAACCCAACAAAAAATACTGCACTCGAGCAAGAATTATGGTTAATTTTAGGGTATGCTGTGGACTCAGTAGATCCAACAAAGGATTCAACAAAGGAGAAATTGTAAGATTAACATATTAAGGAAGTAAGAAAAACAATTATTTCGATATGTATTCCTTACTGAAGGTGGTGCATAAGCACCAACAAGTACATACAACTCTCATTAACTCAATGCATAATCATGCAACTCTTGACAAGGAGGAAAAGGGAGCAAGGGAAACTGGTTTTCCTGGTCTAAAATATCAAAGACGCCAAATAAAAGGAGCAAAGGCGAACTCGATTTGGAGAAGTGTAATTGGAAAATTGGCAATTACTCATTGCTAGGCAACAATTATTTGCTAACTTTATCTAAATTATGATTATTTACAACAGAGATATTATAAAACATTGTGAAAATTTAAGTGCGACCAAAAGTAGAAAGGGTATGAAGTCTTCGGCTTGGAAAACGTTTTGCTTTTTCTGGTATGCGTGTTTAATTTAATTTAAATTGATTGAATTAAGATTACATAGCTTCATTGGAGGCATTTAAGTCATTTTAAATATTGTAATTGCCTTTTGGTCGCTTATTAATATTTTTCAAGGAACATACTTGAAATTTTAATTTATTTCATTTATCGAAAGAATTCAATTTTAAGCTCAGACCAAAGCACTCCCATTGGGTTTATTATGACAACTAGTGCTTTTAAATTCAATTATTGTATTGACATGGAAAATTAAAATAAATTGAATTTGAACAATTTGCAATCAATTGTTAGGTGATGATTGCACCAAATCAATTTGTCATAATTATGCTGCTGCCTGACAAAGGCGCCAGGAGCAAAATTCATAAATAATTCAATATAAATATATAGAAATTGTTGATCTGCGACTTTATACTTTGCACTTAATCAGCACATTTAATAACTGCCACGAGCAGGGTCACAGACTTCGACTTGGAGCCAGCCATGAATTCAATATAAAATCGTATCGTCAATCACAGCCAGGTCGCCTGGTCTGGGTTTGGGGCCGTGCCGTGAACGGATCGAAGTCAGACAAAATAAAAGCCCAACAATGGCGTCGCCACTTGACTGCTATTATTCAAATATGCGACAGAGCTGGGGAAATTGTGTGAATCAGGGACCGGAGACCGGAACGGAGTGAAGGAGACGGAGGAGCAGAGGGGCAGAGGGGCAGAGGCAGTCTGTCACATCCGCTGAATGTCACGCGCACTCTTCAAGTGGTTGTTCTTGTGAGCGAAGGGGTGCCGAGCGGGGTCGAGCGGTGTTGAGAGGGTGTACCAATGATGTCTGGGTCCTAGAACCTTTGTAAGTACTAGTAGCCCACTAGTATGAAGATGTGCTCGTGTCCCTCCATTTGGTGCATCTTTTGCAAGGTACACTCTGAAAAAATCGAACTGATATTTAAAAAAATCATTTATAATTAAAACGAACTACAAAGTTTCTCTGGATGTTTCAATTAGTTTCTAAATAAACGAATACAAATTTCTTCAATCAAAATTTAATTTAAATAATTTTAAATTTTTTAGAAATATTTTCTATTATTATTAAATATATTTCTAGCAATTCTAGAATGTTGTTTATGTGAAATTTTAGATTGCTAGTGTATACTAAAATTATAAGTAGCATAAAAAGTAATACAAGAATTTGCTGCATTTGATGAATTTAACAATATTTTCTCTAAATTTAAAAAAAAATATTCACTTGAGTAAGAAAAAGAAATACAATTTTGATTGGAAATAGAATTTTTGGGCTGATGCAAAAATATGACGATTTGCTAAATTTCTGGGAGTGTGTTAAATGCAAATTCTGTTGCAAAGATTCCATTGCGTGTAATGTATGTATATATGTATGTGTGCATATCCACATTCTCCACTATATGTCCTTTCCCCTTTTCATAAGGATCATAAGAATTATGACTGCTTTGGCAGTTTCACTGCACAAATGAGCAGAACTCGTTTGGAGTTAAGCAATTTATGGCACTTTTTAAATGCTTTATTAAAAGGCATAAGTTAAGCCCAAAAGAGAACTGGTTATGAAAAATGCGACAGAAAATTAAGAAAAAAGTAATATAAAAATAAAAGGCGACCAGCGAATACCCTTTATCAAGTAACCTAAATTTTGTAATAGACGGAAAAGCTGTAACTCCTTCAATTTGGCTTAAATGGCTTCTTGACATGCAGTTCGCACTGTGGCACATAGAAACAGACTCAGATACATTATATATTATATATATTATATGTACGTGCAGCGAAGGCCATTTTAAATGAGTTTTCAGCTGACTGCCGGAATTTACAACTGGCCAGAAAAAGCTAAAAAATAAAATGGAATAAGAACAAATATCTGTTTCTAAACACTTCTGGCAAGCGCTGAGCGCCGTAAACGTTTTTTATGGCCCGTTATTTAATTTATGGTTTAAAATACATTTCAACAACAAAATGCCAAGGTGCACCTGTTACACAGTTACACAGCAGCAAGCAAGTGGCAAGCAGCAAGTGGCAACAACAACACAGGCTACAACAATGGCAATTAGACGAGGCACCCAAACAACAATAATGTATTCATGGCACTGAGAGTGTGTGTGTGTGTGTGTATGTGTGTGTATATGTGTGTGTGTGTGTGTGTGTGTGTGTGTGTGTGTGTGTGTGTGTTTGAAAATTGCTTTTAACCTTTTCGTTATTATCAGCTGAAATATGAGCTGCGGGTTTTTAGCAACTTTTCTGCTTGTGCCACACTCATTTTCTTTAATTTTTCACATGTGTAATTAATTGCTGAAAATGCCCGGTTTTTCCTTTTTATTATTTTGTTGTAGCTGTTGTAGTTGTTGTAATTGCTGCCAATGCCACACACTGCCACAAGTGGCATGCAATTAAACTTTTGCTCAGCTGCTGCAGCTGCAAAAAAGGGTTTAAAATGTGTGCCAAAAATTGAAAATATATGAAAGTTGGATATGATTCACAAGCACACATTCTATATATATATATATACACACACCCACACACACACACACACACACACATACGAGTGGCACACACATAGCAGCAGCAGACACTTTTGGCCAAGCACTACTTTGACGTTGAAAATGTCAACAAGCAAGAATAACACAGAAGCAGCAGCAGCAACAGCAGCAGCAACAGCAACAATTCAGCACTTACACACACCCACACACACCCACACACACCCACACACACACACATAAAGTTGTCAGCTGCACATGCAATGTGCGAACGAAAACTTTTTCGCAGCACAACAAAATTTTATAAACGCCAGCGATTTCATATTAAATCCAAACAACAGAAGGCAAAACTTGACTTTGAGGCATGGAAGTAAATCAAATAAATAAAAGGAAGCGAGCAAAATAAAAAATTAATACAAAATTCAATAAAGTTTATTCTCGGGAATTTCATATGACAGACAACGCCCAAAATACTTAGCTATAAGCCCTTTATATGGATATGCATATCTGTATATATACAATATACATAGATATATATATATATATATCAAGAGTCTTGCATTTGACAACAACCAACACTCGAGACAATCAAAGCGAAAACTTTTCCAAATTGTTTGGGGTTTACTAACTCCTTGATACGCTTCCTAGCATATTTTTGGAAGTGCAACAATTCAATTAAATTGAGTACTTTTCGTACCCTTCAACAGCTACAAGATACAATAACTATTTCATCATAAAATTATCTTTTTTTTATCAATATCGCATCGGGGTTTTCACATATTAATTGTTATGAATTTTCTTGGCAGATGTTTTCACTTGGTTGCTTCCTTGAGCTTCTCACGTTGCGTGTATGAAAGTGCATGCCCCGTGGCATCATTGTGCTCACCCTTTTCATCAGGCCACCCTGCCACCCTGCCACTTGCCACTTGCCACTTGCCACCTATTCGATTTTGCTATCACATCGAATTGATGCTGACAGAACTGAACGTAGAGCAGAATTGCTGAAATTTCATTGTGCGCTGTGCGATTTATGTTTTTATTGATTTGGCATAACACGAAGTTCTCAATCATTGAGGGCTGTTGTTGTTGTGTGTGTGTGTGTGTGTGTGTGTGCTACCAGCTCAATTGATTCAAGCAATTTAATATTCATTTGTGCGTGTAAATCAGATTTGCACACGCAAACAGCCAAAATCGACAGCAAATAATTGATTCGTTGAGCAGCGAAATCAGTGTAAAAATAATTTTGAAATGCGTTAAGCGATGACAGATTTTGGCCAATTGAAAAAGTTAAGTATCGAATTGGCTTTGACAAGTCGCAAGTGGAGTGTTGGACACGTGTTGTTCATGTGAGCCTACTTGCTACTTGCTACTTGCTACTTGCCACATACTACATGTACTGCTGCTGCTGCTGCTGCTGTTTCTGATTTATTATAGCGACCTGATTTATTAATCAACTTCATGCGCCGGTTTCAACATAATCAGATCCAAGGACTAATTTGATTATGATTAATGGCCTGATTATCCTGACACTTTCTGCTTTCGTTGACAAAATGTGGCAGCCGTGGCAAATGGGGTTGGGGCATAGTTATATAAAATTACTACTACTACTGCTGCTGCTGCTGCTGTAGCTAATAAACTGCAATTATCTGCCTAGAAGTTGCGGGAGCAACCTCTGTTAACCCTCTGTTAACTGTTTGCTCTCTGTTAACTCTTAGATTGGGCCAGATGCTAAGCAACAATATGCATTCTAATCAGCTGCTGGCCAACATGTAATATCAAGCATACGACGCGTTATCTCGGCCAGTGGCACGTTGCTTATTGAAAATTATGAGCTCAATGTGCTCATCATAATGCCGCACAGATATGAGCGAATATGAGCTAATGTATGTATATACATCTTGCCTCTTCCGCACTGACTCTGTCCCTCTGTCCTTCTCTGGCTGTGGCAATTTATGAGCTCTGCTACAGACACTAAAACTCCACTAATTTACCATGTCCATGTTGCTGCAAGGCAGTTGCCACTTTGTATACACAGCAACGCGTCGCGTTTATTTTCGGCTTTATTTATTTCCCAGTATTAAATGTCTTGGCCTATACAGCTGTCCAGGAGTCCCCCAATCCCCAATCCCCAACTCCCCCCACAACACATTTCGTGCTCAATCATTTGCAGGGCAGCGACTCTGACAAGCAAACAAAAAATCCATTTGAATTTGTACACAAATGCTCTGCTTTCGCTCGTCGTTGCCACAAATGTCCGTGTCTTGGCTAATACAATGTCTACATATGTACGAGTTTACATATATATATAAGCATGTATTTAGCACAGTCTGAGTCAGATCTGAGCCATTGAATTTGCACTCGCTTACGAGCATCTTGTCGTTTATTGCTTCAGAGCGCATTAATTCACTCAACCAAATCGGTCGACAAAACTACTGGAAATAAGCATATAATAAAACTGTCAACATCGGATGAATCACATGTTATCCTGCAATCCGCTTTTCAATATTCTGATAGCTCTCTCAAGTCTGATTCAATTAACACTTCATATGCATATTCATAATTCATATAAACAATTCAAATCTACTTAAAATGTTTGCTTAAAGAACTGATTTTGTTTTGCGGCGCAATTTTTAATTTTTCCAATTAAACTTATTTTTATGAGTTTATTAATTTAATAGTTGTACTAAATAAAAATGTTTGACATTTTTAAGTTGACTTTTTAATCAAATTTTCGCGCAAATAACTGACCCCAGACATACTCAAATATTCAAATATATTTATAAAGGCATGACTGAGCACTGCAAAATATATTTAAGAAAAAATAAATACATAAGTAAAAAAAAATAGAAATAGAAATAAAAAAAAATAACACCAATTTAAAATAGCCTTTGTGTTCAAAATGGAAAGCTTAAAAAGATTCCCAAATAGAAGCACCTTTGATGTGAGTTTGTCTCCCGCTGAACTCCTCGTGGACCGAATTCGAAGAAAGTTTGTGAAGGGATTAAATTGGACTCGATAGGTGTCGATGCGTCAGATTTTATTTATTTTTATTATTCGATGAAGCGAAAAGATCGAATGCCAAGTGACACTTTGAATTCAGATAACAATAATTTCGAATTTTTATGACTTTAGCCTGGCAACGTTTGGATGGGAAAAATAAAATTCTGATTCAAAGCAAAAGCTGAATAGTTTTTATGCCAAGTCGTATAAATTTGTTGACCAAATTTATTCGTTATTTAGAATCAAGGAGAGGAGAGCAATGCTTCAGATAAATCTAAACACTTCGAAGCTAACTAGGGTATGCAAGAAGAGAATTGAATTTGGCTCAGACAAGGACGATGCCCAAGGACATTGTCACAGCCCGCATCTTCAAAGCGAGCATTTTAGGCCCACTTGGAGCTCAATGGGTACATTCAACTTGAGTTGTGGATAAATGGCTAAGAGAGGGAGAGAGAAAGAGAGAGAGAGAGAGAGTCCCGCATCAATATGCATTTTTCGTTGTTTCATTGTTTCAATTTCAGTTTGAATTGCTGATGTTGCTGTTGTTGTAAGGAATAAGTAAAAAGTTTGCTCATTTTGCCTGATGACATTTGTGTGGCATTATCTTTTGATTACTTCATTTCCTTTCATGCCCCTAATGTGGCACACGTGTCCAAGGACAATTTATATTTACTGTTGCCTTGGCCTCCAAATCAAGTGTGCCATTCACAGTTTTTGAACTTCTTGTGGCTTATTGCGGTTGCTCTTGCCTTACCAAATTATGAAAAGCCTAACTATAAGTCACATAAGACTGGCCAACAGTCAAGTGGAGGCAGTTCACTCTATTTTGAGCCACTGTCCGTGCCACATTTTTCTTTTCGTTTACTCCACAATAAACTTTGGGCAACTCTTTCAATTTGTCGAATGTCTGAGTGTGTGTGTGTGTGTGTGTGTGTGTGTGTCCGTGTGTGGGTGTATATTTATGTGTTTGTGTGTGTGTGTGATTGGGTTCTGAAATGACTTCTTGTTTAGTTGGCAGTTTTCAGAACCGACTCGCCTGCTCAAAAGCACCTTTTCCACAAATTGCTTACAAAGTGTTTTCTTGTTGTTGTTGTTGTTGTTGTTGTTGTCGGGCTTTCACCAAAAAATAAAATAAAATAAAAAGACAAAAGAAAATAAATAAATAAATGGCTGAGCAGTAAATCTTTGTCGGCTTAGGTTATTGAATATTTCATGCTTCGGCTGTTTTATTATTTATTTCATTTTAATGCCCTCCCGAAGGTCAACTCAAACGATTTTCGATGAACCACAAAAACCCGTTTCGATGGCATCCCCCAAATATCGGTGGGACCGACCAACTGACCGACTGACTGTGTCAGATTTTCTGGAATAAACGTGACCATTGCTCGAAATGTTCATCCAGGTCAGCCATTCACATATCCATATCCAGTGTCCATCCGGAGTGTCGTATACGCTGTGCCGCTTCCTGCCTGCAGCGGAAATGCCAGCTACGATTTCCGCCTCGCTGCTGTTAATGCCCCCGCTGACAACAAAAGTCAGTTGACACCCCCTACCCCTACCCCAACCCACCCTCCCCCAACCCACTTTTAGCTGCTTTCGGTCGCATAATTAGAACGCGTCCAGCGCCGACGCATGCCTAATGAGCACTTCGTTGGCTTTTAGCGCTGCATTTGATGGACCATAAAACCCCTAACTACACTCACAAAAAATTCATTTAACTAAACTAAAATAAAAGGAAACTTTTAAAAATAACTTAACTAAACTAAAATAAATTCTAAATTATAATTTGGAGTTTCAAATCTCGAGCTTTTAAAGTGGATCAATCGACTTTCTGTCTGAAGAATAGGAAAAAGATTTCCTAATTTTAAGAAATTTCAGTTTCGTCTATTCTGGAAACTAAAAAACCTTTCTAGCTTTCAGATTGTTTTTCAGATTGTGCTCTATTTTTTCTAGGTGTACGTTTGTCCTGCTGATTGGGGGAGTTTCTCAAAATTACAAGCCAAACAAATACGGCCAAATACCCTCTGGTCCCGATCCTTCTGCCTTGATTCTGCTCAATAATGCACGCGTCCTGCTGGCGAATATCCTGCCCTCCAGCTTACCCCTTTGTTAGCTCATCCACACCATCGACAGCTGCGACCGTTTATTGTTTGTCCCTGCGGCTGTGGAAGCTATAAAGTGCATAAAAACGCCGATTTCCGGCCAGAGGCGGGCAACATTCGTGGCATCTGCATGGCCGCAAAGTGAAGCACATTGCATACCCCCCCCACACCCCCAGCAAACATACACATTGCCACGGCCGCATCCGTGCAACGTTGCCCATGATTCGCACCTCCACCAACATATATTGAGGCCTGGCCACAAGGTCTGTTGCCACTTTTTTACCTTCCGCACACAACTATTTCCCACGAAGCCAACATGTAATGAAGTCAAATAACTATTCGCCATTGCATTACCCATCGGACTTTATAGAAACGAACGCGAATGTATAAGTATATATAATTATCGATGGGGTACAATGGATTTTGGACCACGCCCACAAACGCCGCCCCAAAATCACGTTTTCAACTTTAAATGTACGATTAATCTAGAGGCCAATCTATGATTAAAACGCCCTTGCTTTTGAAAATCCGTTGAGTTTTGACGAAGTTATGGCATTTTGAAGGTTCGACCTACGCCCATATGTCGATATGCCGATTTTCGGACTATAATTTTGACTTATGTTCCGACCCGAAATCACGTTTTCAACTTTAAATGTACGATTGATCTAGAGGCCAAACTATGATTAAAAAGCCCTTGCTTTTGAAAATCCGTTAAGTTTTGACGAAGTTATGGCGTTTTGAAGGTTCGACCTATGCCCATATGCCGAAATGCCGATTTTCGGACTATAATTTTGACTTATGTTCCGAACCAAAATCACGTTTTCAACTTTAAATGTACGATTGATCTAGAGGCCAAATTGTGATTAAAAAGCCCTTGCTTTTGAAAATCCGTTGAGTTTTGCCGAAGTTATGGCGTTTTGAAGGTTCGACCTATGCCCATATGCCGAAATGCCGATTTTCGGACTATAATTTTGACTTATGTTCCGACCCAAAATCACGTTTTCAACTTTAAATGTACGATTTATCTAGAGGCCAAACTATGATTAAAAAGCCCTTGCTTTTGAAAATCCGTTGAGTTTTGACGAAGTTATGGCGTTTTGAAGGTTCGACCTATGCAGATATGCCGAAATGCCGATTTTCGGACTATAATTTTGACTTATGTTCCGACCCAAATTCACGTTTTCAACTTTAAATGTACGATTGATCTAGAGGCCAAACTATGATTAAAAAGCCCTTGCTTTTGAAAATCCGTTGAGTTTTGACGAAGTTATGGCGTTTTGAAGGTTCGACCTATGCCCATATGCCGAAATGCCGATTTTCGGACTATAATTTTAACTTATGTTCCGACCCAAAATCACGTTTCCAACTTTAAATGTACGATTGATTAAGAGGCCAAACTATGAATAAAACGCCCTTGCTTTTGAAAATCCGTTGAGTTTTGACGAAGTTATGGCGTTTTGAAGGTTCGACCTATGCCCATATGCCGAAATGCCGATTTTCGGACTATAATTTTGACTTATGTTCCGACCCAAATTCACGTTTTCAGATTTAAATGTACGATTGATCTAGAGGCCAAACTATGATTAAAA
This sequence comes from Drosophila kambysellisi, assembly GCA_035042185.1. Taxonomy (NCBI): domain Eukaryota; kingdom Metazoa; phylum Arthropoda; class Insecta; order Diptera; family Drosophilidae; genus Drosophila; species Drosophila kambysellisi. The sequence continues at coordinate 6,697,837 of JAWNLS010001251.1, read as the reverse complement.
AGCCCTTGCTTTTAAAAATCCGTTGAGTTTTGACGAAGTTATGGCGTTTTGAAGGTTCGACCTATGCCCATATGCCGAAATGCCGATTTTCGGACTATAATTTTGACTTATGTTCCGACCCAAAATCACGTTTTCAACTTTAAATGTACGTTTGATCTAGAGGCCAAACTATGATTAAAAAGCCCTTGCTTTTGAAAATCCGTTGAGTTTTGACGAAGTTATGGCGTTTTGAAGGTTCTACCTATGCACAATCACCGATTTTCGGACCAAAAACCGATAAATGCCAATATCTCCCATGATTTAAGAGCTACAGTTACCAAACTTGGAAGGAAGATTATTAGGAACCGTCTATTTATTTTTTTTAACCACGCCCGCTCCAGCCCCCAAAATCTCGACAAACTTCGAAGAACAGTATTTCTTGACTGCGCGGACAGAGAAATAATTTCCAAATACGCGAATAAAAAGAATAAGACTTTCAGAAAAATGTTCAACTTATTAAGAAACAAATGTTTGAGATGATAAAAAATAGGTTCTTAATATTAATATTAGGTCCTCATGTTCAAATGAGTTCTAAATAATTAGTAAGCTACCCATTTTAAATTCCTGAAATTCATAATGTGTAAACACTAAATTGAAATGTTTGTGTATGTGTAAAATGCAAATTGAACCTCAGGTAACAGAGTATAACAAAGGGGGAGGGGAAGCCAACTGCAACTACAGCTATTTCATTTTAAAATTTTGTAAATTTTTTTAAGTTTGCTCAATTTAGAAATAGTTTGCCATGAATTATTAACAAATCTTTCAGCCAAAGTTGTTGCCTGTAAAACTGTTTATTTTAAGCGCAAGCAAAACTTTTTGTTATTGTTCAACAATAGTTTGCAGGACCTTCACGTGTGTGTGTGTGTGTGCTTGTGTGTGTGTGTGTGTGTGTGCTTGTGTGTGTGTATTACTGGAGCATGTGGGTGTATGTGTTTATATGTGTATATGTAAATCGGTCGTTGCGCTTTTTAACGTTTACTGCCGCTCCAAGCAACACACACCCCACACCCACATCCACACCCCACCCACACACCATCCACACTACATCCACACCCCATCCCCACACTCTGCCCGGCACCGTTCTGTGGCTGTTACAGAAAGTGCTGAGTGTTTTGTTATTGAAACATATGAGTATTTTTACATTTGCTTACATCGTTGCCCCCCCTGGCCCCAAACACTGTAACTGTTAGGTGGTGCACCCTGTATCGAAACAGGGCTCGGAGAGTGTGTAGCTAGTAATAAGAGCTGAACTTAAAGTAAATGTGGATACATGCTGAAAACGCGGCTACTCTAGCCACAATCTAAACTGAAATCATTTTAGTTTGTCGCCGGAAAATATTATTCTCATTGGTTGATTCAGATATATTTAAATATATTTCGTATATATCTAATTATAGTATTATATTTTACTTTTAAGATATAATATTGATTTATATTAAGATTCTAGCAGCTTATCTTATATCGTATTTCCCCAATCCAATAAATTGTGCTATTGAGCAATTGACTATTTTTATATAGCTCCACATTTCCCATTTGATATGTTAATCAATTCATTCCCATTGATTAGTTCTGATATCATTCTATTTCAAGACATATTACTTTCATATGCGATGCTCATCTAATCGCATTTGTGCTTTAATCAAATTCCAACTATTGCAGTTCAGTTGTTTAGGGATTTTCAGGGGTGACTTCTAGTCCTGCATATCGTGTAAAAGATAACCAACTTCTTAGTTAGTTGTTGTACTTCAACTTGGAGTGGCAAACCAACGAGAATTGTTAGTCAAACAACAACAATAACAACAAAGGGAAAACGTAACACAAAACACTGCCAAGATGTGTGCACAAGTTTTCCTCGAGCAAAAAGAAAGAGGAACTTAATGGTTGGGTTGGGTTGGAGAGAGGAGCTGCTGAGGTCCTAATGTATGCGCTAAAAGCCCCAGCAGCTGCCAGCAAACCAATTGTTAGGCGGTGTATTAAAAGTTTCGAGGCTTAAAGTTTATCGCAAAAGTCGGCGGCATCGCGACTGCCAAAACTTTATAGTATGCCCCGTTCAGTGGCATATAAAATGTATTTACCTCTTTCGCGCAGCCCAAGTGTATGCAACAGCAGATACACAAGCACACACAACACACACACACACACACAGCTTAACACACAATTGCGCTTTTGCATATTCGTAAACAAAAACAGCAACAACCGAGCAAACGAGTTGCCAAAAACAAAATAAAAAACCAAACTCAACTGAAGCAGGCTGTCGTGAGCCAGCGGGTAGGCTGCCAGCCAAACCAGGTCAAGAGCTGTTAACTTGAAAATTACACAATTTTTGCATTTTGCAATGTGTTTCTCATTCTGTGTTAAGCTGTTGTGCGCTCGACTCAAAACTGCCCCCCTTTCAATAGCCGGCGATGAAATTGAATATTTAAAGCCAAATCATTGCCAGCAAAACAATTGGCATAAAAAATAAAAGAAAGATCTGCCATTTTAGGCAATCCGAAGACTACATACCCTTGCAGACCAAAGCTCCCACATGATGTAGTGACCCGATCCATCTGGCTCCCATATGTGTTACTTATGCCACAGGTTCAGAAAATGAATTTTTCGTGTCATTCCTTATTTTTTTCTGTGTTTAGCCAATCCTTTCAAAAAATGTTAAGACAGCTTGCATTTAAATACCGCAGATATCGTTTATTTTATTTACGAGTATTTGTTCCTTAAATTTTAATTCAATTTTATTGTATTTTTATCACTTAATTTGAAACTTTTATTTAAATTTGAATTACTTCTTAACTTCATATTAAATTAATAAATTAACAAGACTATAGCTTTGTTTTATTTGTTCATAAGAAATACAATAAGTGGAATTAAAATAAAATAAAAATAGATACAGACTCGACTTATATTGCCGATCAGGAACAAATATTTACATTTATAAAAGTCAAGAGAAAAAAAAAATTTGCTGAATGTTAAAATAGGGTAAATTCCCCCAAAAAATGCAACCACAAAACATGCCACACAAAAGTCACTATGCAACATGCTGCACTAGCTGCGTTTTTTACTCCTTCACTTGAACAGCTGCTACATAAATTGCACAATTCAACAAAAAGCATCCACTTTGCTTAGAGTTTGGACAGTTTGTATTTGTTTACAACAATTAAACACGCAATTGTCATCGACTTCTCGAAGACCCTCTGCTCTGAGTCTGGAATGATTTTCTTTTAAGCATTTATGTGCTTTTAAATCGAATTTTAAATAAAATAAATAAATAATAAATAAGGAAAATACTATGAAGTAAAGAGCTCTGGAATTAAGGTCATCAGTTTTCTCTTTTACAGATACTCAAATATTTGATATTATATTATATAACTCTATTCCGAGCATATTCCCCACGTCGAACTTTAGACCAGCAACTTCGTCTCTGATATTCAAATAGTGTTCATTCTCCAACAATATGTTTTATAAAAACTTTGTAGTAGGCAATAAATGATAATGTTGATCTATTGTAATTCTTTATTTAATTGCACGTCTACTCATATCAGCGATCATCACAAGACTCCCTCTCTCGAGCTCCTCAGTCTTCACATTTCCCTTCGGTTTCTCATTTAACAGATGTTAAATGAGCTTAACAATATAGCTTACAGTCCTAGCGATGGCCTAATACCGATATGTGTTAGTGCTGGCCCTATATATATATATAAATATATATGAGCAATTAGTCGCCGCTTGGAATGCTGATCAATACTACATAATTTGGAAAAGTTTATTCAAACCATTTCAACAACTGATAAGACCAAATGTCTCCCTATGTAAAAATTTTATCAAACATTAATTATTTTAAAGGGTATAGTTACTAAAATAAATCATCTAATTACTGTTTAAAAGTGATTTAAATAGTCATTAGTGCTCAATAACCAATAAGTTTTATAGTGATTGTAACTGGACTTAGAGGGTTAATTTATGTAGGAATGGGAATAGAAACAGAGAGACGAGAACAAAAGGGAACTTGAAGTGATCACCGTTATTGAGGGACAAGTAGACAGTGAGAGAGAGAAGAGAGAGAATGTTGGTGAGTTCTGCGATCATTCGATGCCGAGATCTCGTTATAGAAACGCACGCGCATTTTAAATAACACAAACAACTCGTTAAAATTGTATAATCGCATAAGGTGCGATAAGGTCTATATGAAGTTGATTACGTTGTGTGGTTAAAGTTGTTGAACTTCTTAGCCATCTTAAAAACCTTATTTATAATTGGATCGAATGGCTTCCTCATGAAACGGCAGGCATCGATTGACTTTTTATAGCCATCTAGCCATTGGCCTTCTTAAAGAATTGACCATCGATCTTAAAATCGTTTGAAAAAAATAAAATTTACATTATAGCTTAGCCAGATAAATAATATTCCGAAAACAATGAACGTGGTGCTCATGGCGACACAGCCCAAATGACTTTCAATAATTGTCTGATTATGACATTATTTTACTAATCGCATTATATTACTCATTTATATTATTGACTTATAATTGCAATTCTAATGTTTTGTGAAACCACTGAGGTGTTTTTTTTTTTCAGTTAAAATTATTCGGTTGTTGAATAATTTATTTATAGTCCAGACATTCATATATTTGATACAGAAATTTGTTCGTCAAGCGATACGTTAAAAATAAGTAAGTTGTTCTACAGTCGAATGAGATTGAGTACAGGTAAAATGTAAGCATGAGTGGAAGGGCTTCTTTCTTTTATCCGTAAAAAACAAGGCAACGCGTTGGATCGGAATTGCTTCCATCTGTTTGTTATATTCTTTTGCATAAGACCAATATACTGTTTTAACTCATTGATAATGGGTTCAGGGTATAATGAATTGTTGTTCGGTATGTGAAATGTTCGTAAAGCATTTTCCGCTTGAATACACTAAAAAATCGTTTGCGTTCGAAATCGCTTTATAATTATGATAGAATAGGTTAGTTTACAATATTCTTGAATTTAATTATTTATGTTCGTATGGAAAAAACAAAAACCAATATCGAAATTATAATTTATGTATTCAATAATAAATATTATACAGGTATACGGAGTAATTTGTAATAATTCCTCTTCAAAGGCGAACTGGTTATTTGCAAAAAGTTGGACTCTTGACTTATGTGCGAATCATTCATAATTCGTTAACAGAGGGTTTACTGTTCTGGTCGACGAAGTCAATCATCATATTAAATACAGTTTCCGCTTGAGCACACCAACAAATCGATTGCATTCGAAGAGACTTAATTTTAGTTATATACAATTTTCGCAATTTGCTCATTTGAAACCAATAAGGAAGCTAAATTAAAAGAAAAACTATTCACTTATGTAGATATAGAAAAAGAAATCCAAATTTTGGGTTTATTAATACTGTATTCAATTAAAAGGATACACTTCAAAATCTTTTATAATAAATCCTCTGTAAATAGGAAGTAGACATTTACAAAAAGTCCTGGGCTCTTGTTAAATATAAAATTTAAATTCAATCGATACTCCCCGGTTGGAATATTGTGTGGTAACTTCTTTACTCGAGGATAAAATCCATTAATGATTTGTGAACCCTATAATGAGAGGTATTTGAAGTATATAATTAATAAATAATATAAAGTATATAGATGAAGCTATTTTTTGAGTAATACTTGCCACAAAAGGACATGTGTGGTTGATGTTAGTAAAGTCCTTTATCATGTTATATACAAGTGAGAAAATTGCACTGTTTGGCTTTCTCATGAAACGACAGAAATCGATGTTTGCTTTAAAGAGCCAAGGCTTGTAGTCATTGGCTTTCTTAAAGATTTGCAATTCGACATTCGATTCATTAACCAAAAATAGAATATTTGCATTAAAATTAAGCGTCGTTTTATTCCGATTTACAGCGCGGAGGCGGCATTCGTTGATGACAACCCGAGATTTGTTGTAACTCCCACAAACGGCATTCGTCATTTTAAATTCGACCGCCTCCTGAAAACACGTCATCAAATTGGTAAATTTGTTTAAAATTCGGTCAAACATCGGGCTGTACTTACATTTACATTGTAACTTAGGTTTATAGTAATCCAGATATATAATAATCCGCAGACAATTGCCGTGGTGCTCATGGCGACAATACTCGATTGACTTCAATATTTGTTTTATATTACTTATTGATGTTTGCATTTTAAATGACTTTTTAATTGCAACAATGCAAAATTAAAATGTTTTTAACTAATCATTTTTGAAACGGCAGATCTTTTTAAATGAACACATTAAAACTTCAAAAATATTTTAATTACCGAATTCGTTCACTCGATAATAAAAACACACAGACACTCTTCTCTGATGTTTTAGTATGCTCTGAAGACACATTCTTGGATAGTAGAAAAATTAAAAGACAAATAATCCAAATTAAGGGCTACATTTGCAATCTTATAAATATTGCCACTTTTATATCCTAGTGTAAATAAATATAATCTGTAATTTAATTGTAGTAGGCAATAAAAGATAATGTTGATCTATTGTAATTCTTTATTTAATGGCACGTCTACTCATATCAACGATCATCACAAGACTCCCTCTCTCGAGCTCCTCAGTCTTCACATTTCCCTTCGGTTTCTCATTTAACAGATGTTAAATGAGCTTAACATTATAGCTTACAGTCCTAGCGATGGCCTAATACCGATGTGTGTTGGTGGTGGCCTAATACCGATATGTGTTAGTGGTGGCCTGCTACAACTTAAAAATTAAATATTAAAAATAACTTTGAGAAAGAAATAATGTCTAATGTCAAGCAATTTGTTTTCGTATATTTACTAATTATATCTAAAATGAAGAAAATTTTGTAGTTTTCAGGGAGATGTTAATCTTAAGAGATTTCCTAAATGACATGATTATTTTCTTAATTGCACTTATGCATTTTTTTAACAAATCAATTCGGAAAGCAAATCTCATTTTGTTTATATATTGTTTTGCGCCAGAAATAAATGTAATCGGTTATTTCCAAAGATTAGCTAAGAAATAGTTGTCACTGACATTAAAAAAAACTTTGACCTTAATAACATTTTATAATAAAAGTATATTATTAATCTTAATCTAACTTAAGCGACATTGCAACTTGCGCAGTAAATTGTAACATTATATTTTTTACCACAAGGAAGAAATATTATAAAATAAAATAAATAAATAAATAAAGTCCAATATTAATATTTGCAATCGAAATTTATGGTAATATTATCATTAATATTAACTTTTACTTTAGATGTCTTTAGAATTGATTGGTTATGCTGAGAAATATATTTTCTGAATTTTTAAGGTATATATAAACTATTTTTTGAAACATATTTAAAAATATTTGTTTGTACTACTATTATTTTGACCGCTGCTGTATAGGAAGCCGGTATTTTAGTTATACCACCACATATAACCCGATTCAAGGACTATGCCCATACTTAAGCTGAACATAGCTCATTTCCTTGCTTATATTTAATGTGCTTAATTGTCGCCTCAGAAATGTTTTAAGGTGTGCCACATTTGCTGGTGTTGCCACTCTGTCGGTTTCTGTTTTCAGGTTGCCGGTTGCATTTAAGTAAGTGCCTAACAAATGGCAAACTTGAGTTGTGCCCGAGGCAAATGTGTGCAGATGTAGATGGAGATGAAGATTAATTTGTATGCTAACGCAACTCGAGAGCAGCAATTCAGGGGGCTCATATGCGAAAAGCACACTTGCCGAAGGTGGCACACCCAACTACCCAACTACCCACTACCAACTCCCAATCTCTCTCACTCTCACCCTCTGGCCTGGACCAGAACAATGCCGCAAATATTTGTGGAATTTTTATGATACGAGACGAGAAGCCGGTTAAGGGCGGGGGTTAGGAGTAGCTGGGGGCGGGTCAGGCAGACATTGTGCCAAATGAATGATGAATGCTTATAAATGAGCGAAGAGGCAACATGTGACCTTTTAGTGTTGCCGCTGGGCGCAGCTAGAGGACATTGCCACATTTGCAGCAGTGGCTGGGTGGGTGTGCGATTTGTGACTGCTGTGCATGTTTAAGACTCAATGGGGCACCTCAATATGTTGCTGTTAAGCGTTGAGTAGCTCAAGCGGATCAGTCAAGTTTCATGTTATTAAAATGTGACCGCAACAAAGCTGACCCACGGGTCGTATGAGTAATGAGTCAGCTTATTAATTAAATCGTCATTTAAACTGTGTGTAAATGTGTACCAGATAGTTCTCAAATATATAAATATATATATATATATGTATACATTTTCACATATATATGTATGTACATACGTATATGTTGACCCAAATTGCGGCGTGACATCTTAGCGAAATGGGATCGGGTGCCTGCGGAAATCTTCATTTGATATTCGCGAGTGCTTCGCGCTTACTAATTAATGTCGCACGAAATGTGGGCAACTGACAACCCCCCCCCCCCCCCTCCACAAAGTCACGTTTTCAGTTTTCATTTGGGCACACAAAAAAAAGGGAAAAAATAAAACCAACTAGAAACTTTTAACAATTCTGCAGGCAACAAATTTTCAATTTGTAGCCAAAAACTTTAGCAGGCACTATCATTAGCCGCCAGCAGCGGCTGTTGTTAGCCGTCATTAAAAACAGTTTAAACAAGCAGCAGCTAAAGCCCTTTTCAGTGGCTGGCGGCAACGTGGGCCTAGCCAAAATAAATGTTGGCTCAAATGCAGCTTGACTTTATACCGGCAGCAGTAGGACATAAAGAACACCCACACGATGATGATGCTAATAAATACAAACATTAACATAATTATCCACGTTTCCTTCCTTTATTCAAGCTGAAAATTTAAGACAGCATTTCATAAATATTAAATACATATGTGCTTGTTATATTCTATTTTCAGATAAATTATTCAGAAAGAAAATCATTATAGCCCGAACCCATTTCAAATGGGTAAATTTATATATTTGGTCAAACTAATGTGAATGCAACTGGTATTGAATAATCAGCTGTTAATTTGTTGTAAATTTTCGTCTAATTTAGATAACTCTGTGAAATCCTATTCATTTATAAAAACACAACATTATAATCTTAGTAATTATCTATAGTTTCCACTATTGGAGAAGCGCACTTTTTGCTTCGCACACAAATAAAGTTGTTAATTAAATAGTTTAAACACCACTCAGATCTGAACTTTTATGTTTCTATATCAAATCATATCGACCTTATAAAGTATATATATTCGTGATATGGATCATCAGCTGAGTTGATCCAGCCATGTCCGTCACGCGGATTTCTGATAATGTTGGAGGTAGAAATTTCAATACTGGAACATGAATTCTCGTACACCATGAGCATATCAAATTTATTTAATGTTATCGACAACTCTCCAACTTTTGCGTTTATCGATACAAATCGGTATTCGATAGCAACAAAAATACGCAGTTTGAAAGGCATAGCCTTTCTTTTTTTAATATCTTTGGCATATTATTAATCAATTGTGCCAATTTCCAATAGTAGTTAAGATATCTCTATGACTTGCACATAATACTAAACCCGTTAAGTGGGATGGGGACATTTCACTGCCACCATCAATGAGAATCTAATTCTATCTGCAATCCAATCCAGCATAATCTGAACGCAATCGTGTGGTTGGAGTGGGTTGAGGATCAAAAGTGTGAACATCTACGAGTGGCTCTATACGGGTAAAGGATGCAAAGGATGCGAGCGAAAAGCTTTCAGGACTTGCAAGAAGAAATGTTTGTTTGTTTGTTTGTTTGTTTGTTTGGCCTTCTGTTTTTCTGTTTTCCTTTGTCTGCCAGTGTTAAGGTCTAAATTTTTATGTAATAAGATGTGCTTATGGCCAGCGGGTGGCAAGAATGTGTGTTGCTTTCAACATGCTTGTGTGTGTTTGTGTGTTTGTGTGCGTTTCTATATGTACTTATGTAAGGCAAATAAAATTCTTGTTTTCTTTTGTTCTGTGACTTTCGCTTTTCGTTCGCTTTCAGCTGTCTCCAGCTGCAAAATGCATTTCTCTCGAGTGCCCACAAAAGTATGCAATGGATGAGGCAATGGCTATGGGCAATGCAATTTCAAAAGCACACACACACACACACCCACAAATGGGTGTGTGCCATAACGAGGTCACTGCCTTGGTACAAAAGTTGTCAACTTGAAAATAACACGTTCTGTAAATCAGTAAAAATGCACATACATTTTAATGGTAAGCGTATGAGTGTGTGTGTGTGTTGTGTGTGCGTGTGTGTGTGCTTTTTGTGTGTATGCTATGTGTGTCTTTGGCTGCAGCTTGGCCAACTATTGCCCTTTATTTGCGCCTATCAGCGTGTAAAATGCGCAGTTCAAATGCAAACGTGCAGCGTAATTAAAATTGTGCAAATGCGTGCATAGTTTTTCCCATTGACTTTTGTTTGGGCCCAGTTTTCAGATTTATTTCGTTTTTTTTTTAAATTTTTTGAGCTAATTTAAGACAGAATTCACTTTTCATAAATGTTATAAATATTAAACTATTTCAATGCAAATTGTTAATTTGGAATTGTGTATTTTGGCCTAGACTCGAATCATTTTGAATGTGGAGTCACCAGCTCAAAAATGACATGAGATGCAAGCTTCTCCAATTTGAGGCAAGTTGGGCGTAGCAACGAAATTTACTTACCAATCATCGGAGGTGATTTCTAGAAATCTGGCTTCCATTTTTGCTAACAGTAACTCTAAAATTTTGAGACATGTTGGTATTGTAGTAAATGGTCGAGTTTCCATAGGAAAAAATAGAGTATTGTAAATTTAGCATACAGAACTTAGCATCAGTTCTTTAGAATCTTTTAGAAAATTAATTAAAATATAACCAGTGTTTCAATTGATTTAATATATGAATCTAATATATATATTAGATTTAACGCTTAGTTAAACTCTCTCGATTTGCAGATTCTTACTTGTTTGTCAATAACTGACAATTTCAGAGACGAATAACAAATTTCCTACTAGTTTAAGAAGAGAGAGGAATCCGAAGCAGCTGCAACCCAAATAGTAAGTGGATTGCCATCAACAGGAATCCTCACTACGTTCAGCCAGTGAAATAGATTTTGGAGTATTAAGTTTAATCAAGCATTTTAATTAGCATTTGCCAGGTTAATTCGATTGGTGGATGCCACAAACATCGGACTGACGAGTTTCTGCTTGCAATTAGTGATAGTTTGGTAGCATTATGAATATTGTACAAATCGCTTGGGTTTTGAATTTGAGGACTCCACTGTCGACTGCTTTGTGGCACTCTGACCAATTGCCACAAATAAAGTCGTGGATATATTTTGAAATAAAGCTGCCGTTATCACAAATTGACCTCAGAAGCACTGTGTGGCAATGTGGCGGCAACATTATGGGGCAATAATTTGAGCCAGCTGTCTGTGCATGCCCAATGGTTGCGCTTGGACTTTTGCTATGGTCTATGCACTCTTATGGACTACGGACGATCCACGATGGACTATGGTCCATGGCCAATGGGCAACGGGCAATGGGCAGCGAGCAATGGGCAGTGGCTTCGTGCGGTCACTCAACCAGGCTGAACATTTTACAGGCTTTGCAGGCTCGCTTCCGTTTCCGCACACACACACACAGCAGCAGCAGCACACACACAGCAGCAGCACACACACACACTCACACACACACAGCAGTAAAGTGGTTTGTGGTTGCTGGCAGCGCGTTGATTGCGCTCTGGTCCAAAAATCTAATAAAGCGCCAGCATCTGAATTGGTGAATAGTTTGGGTTATTTTATTATTTTTGGTTTATTATTTTTTTGTGGCAAGTGGGGCAGCCAGCACATGTCGACTTATGCTTTATTAAATCATATTAACAGGCAATCTGGCAACACAGAATGCTGATTTCCGGGCATTGCTTTTCAACTCAAACACATTACGACGAGTGCCATTTGCTAGAAACTATACAATTTCGATACGAATACAAATTCTAAAAACGCAACCGAACTGAAGGACGCACAATGGATGGTGGGGGCGATAATCAGCTGACGGTCCACTTCAATCGACGACCGATCAATCGAAGGCTGCAAATGATACTGGAGGAGCTGCACATCTGGCAGCAGCCCCCCCTCGCACATTACAATTCAATCGAGTCCCTGCAGGTCGACCCCATTGACAATGGCCTGATGAATCCTGATGAAGGTGTATTGCCAGACGTTGATGATTCCGGCTTTGAATCGGGAGAGAGCGAGAGCGATATGTTATAGCCAAGTTAGTAGATATGTCAAATGATGCATGTGTCTTTGGGCCAGTCGAGTTGCGTGCATAATAAATTGATGATGAACATGTGCCACAGCGACTTACCTTAAATCAATAAATGTCGAAGCTTAACTAAAATTGCAGACTCATTTATTATATGTTGGTTTATTCATGTCAATTTGATTTGTTCTCGAACACAAAATACATTTTACACATACAAAGATACGCAATTTGCATGTGTGTCTGTGTGTGTGTGTGTGTGTCTGTGTGTGAGTGTGTGTGTGTGTGTTTGTGTGTGCTTGTGTGTGAATCCTGTAAATATGCATACATATATATATGTAAATAGATTACTTAGAGATTTTGCAGATACAATTACTTTACACATACAATATTCGATATATTCGATATATTCGATTTATTCGCAAATATTTATTTATTATTTTGTATACATTGATAATACGGATAACGAGTACACGAATTCAATTTCTTCTTCTGAAATATTATTTTCATTCATTTTCATTGATTTTATGTGTTTTTTTCTTTCTTGTTTTTTCTTTTTTCTTGCTTTTATCATACTTTTCTCGGGTTTTATTTCGTTTTTATAAATATACAAGTTTTCATTTTGATATTGTTAAGTGAATTTATAACGTTGTTGGTTTTTTTTTTAAATAAGTTATTTTCATATATAAAACTGGAGTTCTTATTCCCGATTTTTTTTGTTTTTTTTTTATCTAGTATCGATAATTGTGCCTACTTTTCAAGTATTTCCTCTTAAATTACAATTAATTTTTAAAGTGAATTAATTATTATCACGACTAATATAGTTGGTTTCTTCATTTCATTATTTAAATAAGTAACAGGCTTTGGGTTTAATTCAAGTAGCCTCGCATAGCTGCAAATTAATGCTGAATTATAACTAAATTACATAAATGATTGTTAGTTTTTGTCTAAATTGTAATTTCATTTCGTAAAAGTTTTATTCCTAGAAGATATGGTGTTTTCCTCAGCCCCTTGGGCAGCTAAAACCGATATATCTAACCATAATATATGATACTCGTAAATATGTTAGTTTTAAATTATTACGTATTTATATATATTAATAATTAATTATAATATCCAAGAAGCATTAGTTCAGTAAACAATAAATACTGGGCGATATAAAGTTAAAAGTAAATTTAAAAAAAAGTCATATTACCTTAAACTAATTGCAACTGATTATACATATACATAATTCATTATTTGTCATTGTTCAGTTTATACGTTTTGGATTTGGTTGCTTAATGTTTATATGTTCTCGTATATAAATATATCGTAAATCATACTAAAAGAATATAAAAAATCCTGCATCCTGTTAAAGTTGTTCAGATCCCACAAAGGATCTATCGAAACTAACCGTCTTGAGATTGAAAGCAGAAATAGTTTCAGGAAAATGTATTTCATTAGGAAAATACAATTGGTACGTGGACAAAAATAATACTCGTGTTAGTTTAAATATATATCGATTGGTATTTGAATATTATGTATATGTATGTAGATGTATATGTATATATATATGTATATGTATAAGTAGGTATTTTATGTTGCTCAATTTGTGGGCTTTAAGTACATCTATAAATTCTTTAAAATTTCTAGTGGTGTATACATTCATTTTCACTTGAAAGAGGAGAGGTGGAGAGAGGGGGCAAGTACATAGGTGTGTGTGTAGTTAGAGGGGAGTTTGATAGCTTGCAACAGCGATAAGTTTTGTTGCACGTTGCTTGTAAAATGGATAAACATTTATCTTATTAACTACATATTGCTCTCAGCAATTTGATTTGTTTCAACACACACACACATCTGAGACATAGCTATGTGTGAATGTATGTGTGTGCGTGTGTGTGTGCATGTGTGTGTGTGTGTTTATTAGTATATACTAAGTATGTACGTTGTATTGTATAACTTTGTGATAGGTTGGGAGGGCTTTACATTGAAATCCATAAATTGAACACAGCGGCTGCTGGTTAATGTTCTTGTTGTTGTTGTTGTTGTTATATATGCGAGTGTGCGTGTGTGTGTGTGTGTGTAATTAGTTTCATACGAGTTACTTGCTGCAGTTGAAATGCAAATTAATACAAATGTTCTCTTGAAATCCAATTAAAATTTAATTAATTTGTAATTATGTCTTTTTCAATTGTTTTTTTTTGTTTTTTGATTTTTTTTTTGTTTTTCTTTTTGTTGTTTTTTTAAGTTTGCTTTTAATTAATTTGTATCGCATGCCAGTTGCAACTTACAGCACAAACCCGTAACCTCAGTAACCAGTCGCATCGAACAGGTCGGGCAGCACCAGGGGCGGACAGTTGTGGGGACTGCAGGTGACGCTGGGCAGCTCGTCAGGTGTCACGGCATCCGTGCAGATGCACTGCAAACAGTTGCCGGTGTCCTGTGGCAGAACTTCGCCAATTTTATACAATTTACCTGCAATGGCAGACAACACCACGAATTCACAGTTAAAACGCCGGAAAGCACTCTATTTTTCAGTGTTGTTGTTGTCTCGTTGTTGTTGTTGTTGTTGTTGTTTTTGTTTTGGCAACTTACCCAGTACGTTGCACATACGCCCCAGTGGCGCCAGTGGCGTTGTTGTTATAATCGTTGTCAACGTGAAGGGTGGCAAGTTATACTGATTGCTGCTGATGTTGTTGCTGCTGCTGCTGCTGGGAATGGGCAATATTGTTGTTATTGATTTTGATGTAGTTGTTGTTGCTGCTGCTGCAGCTGGTATTTGTGTTGTTGGTTGCATTGTTATTGGTTGTCTGGCAGCAGCGCTTACAACTGACGTTTGGTTGTCATTTGCAATTAAATCTGTTTGCGCGCTGGGTAACATTTGATGTTGTTGTTGCTGCTGCTGTTGTTGTTGCTGCTGCTGCTGCTGCTGCTGCTGCTGTTGCTGATGTGGATGCACATCTACAGCAGTTAGTGTTATGTCAATATTGACAACGCTGCCATTGAATTCGCTGCTGTAATCATTGTAAGAGCTACGGAAGAAGACAGCATCCGCATTGTCAGCTATGTTGTTGCCGTGTCTGTTGCCATTGTCTTTAATATTGCTGTTGCCAATGCTACCGTTTCTGCTGCTGCTGCTGCTGCCAACATCATCGATTATTGTTGATGCCGATGTCTCCTGCTCAACTGCAACATCTGCTGCAGCTGCAGCTGCTGCTGCTGCCAAGTTGTCGTCAAACATATTTGTGCTGTCAACATTGAGTTCCGTCGATGTCAGCCAACGATGAAATGCATCATCAGCTTCCTCAGTTTCCTGATCCTGTTGCACTCGCTGCAGTTACACAGTAAAATATGATTATCTTAATATACATAATAAATTCAATTTAATGGTTCCTTAACCCATTGCAATCTCTGACCGTAATTTCTGCCAAATAGTGTTGGAGCAACTCGTCTTAAATTTCGTTTCAAACACTTAACTATACTAAATAATAAAACAGCTGTGCCATGAAAAATGCAATTGCACAAAGCTGCAATAAATGTCCATAAAATGAAAGATCCTTAAAAGCTTAATTGGCCGCACTGTAGAAGCACTTGTGCCACTGCTGCTGCAACAGCCAGCAAGCACTGGAATTTGCTGTGAGTTGTTGGCTTTTATTATACTCTTGCCACTGGGCATTTTGTATTTTGTGATTATATATGCAACAAATGGAAGCACACCACTCTAACCCCAAAATGTGCAAGTGTCTAGCAGATGTCAAGCTGAGTTAAATGGGCATTAAATCTGACAATTTCAACTTTGAAACGAGCGTGATATAAAGTGGCAATAAGAACAAAAATAAATACCTATTAAATATGAGTTTCGGTATGTTTTTATAATATTTAATAAAATCTACCAACATAACAATTATTGCATGTTGCATTTTGGCAACAGACATCAACAACTGTTTTGACAACAGATTTTAAATTGCCTAATTGCTATTATTTATTTATTTATTTAATGTCGCCTAATTTCAGACCACACGATCAAACTAAAAATTTAATTCAATAAAATTTAATATAAGAATATGAATATATAATTTAAAAGTAACTATGGATTTTAAATTGAAAAATAACACACATTAAAAAAATTCAATTCAAAATAAATTTAATATTAAATGTAATACTTATGCTTTTTAAAGTTTAATTATTGAACTAAAACAATTTAAAACAAAACATAAATACAAATTGAACTAAATTAATTTAACAATTATATTTGATTAATAAATTTAAATATTAATCGGGTTTAAATTAAAATAAAAACAATAACAAATTGTATAAATAAATTAAGTATAAAGAACTTAATATTTATGATATATAAATTTAATAAAAAAATAATAAAAAAAATAAAATGTAATGTGTTTTTTTTAATTTAATAAGAAAATACGAAATAAACATTTATTATAATTAAAAATAAAATGTAATATTTATGCTCAATAAGAAAAATAAATAACAACTTAAAATTAAAAGAAAATATAATTTGATAATAATTTGTGGGGGTATTTCCCTGTTTCTATCATGGGGCAGACCAAGAAAAACCAAACTCAAATGAAAATTGCATTCGAGAGACAAGAATTTAAAAATGTTCTAAATATTTTTGAAATAGAGCAATTATGCTTCTGGAAGAGTATTTGGTATTCGAGAGTCCGTTGCTAACATTTCCTTGTTGGCTGTATTTAATGCTATTTGCTGACTCACATTTGTATTGGCCATGACAAACGCTGTGGCAGCTTGTTGGCTGCGAGGCGTTGTCACCATTTCCATTGTTGTTGCTGTTGCTGTCGGGTTAGTAATGTTGTTGCTGTGACTGCTGCCGCTGCTGCTGCTGCTGCTGTCCGTTGTTGTTGCGGTCATTGCAGGTCGTTTGGTTGGTGGCACTGGTAAAATATCGCTGTCGGTTTCCGCCTCATCAAAGTTTTTATCAACGACCAAGTCGGTGCCGAGAGTTTCTTTCTGCTGCTTCTTTCGCTGTGGCTGCCGCAGTTGCTGCTTCTGCTGCTGTTGCTGCTGTTGCTGTTGTTGCTGCTGCAGTCGCTGCTTCTCGTGCAGCAAATGCTGCTGATGATGCTGATGCTGATGATGTTCATGCTCCTCCGTTTTGTAATCGTAATAAAGCAGAGCCGGCAAGTTTTCAGGAAAATTTAATATTTTACTGGACGAATGCGGTTGATGGGCGTGTAAATGTTGCTGTTGCTGTTGCTGCTGATGTTGCTGGTGTTGGTGTTGGTGTTGCTGCTGAGGCGTCGGCAATTGCTGCTGATAATGTGTTTCCTTTGCCACGTGATTAACAGACATTGCAGCCGCATGGAACTCCTGCTGCTGCTGCTGCTGGGTGGGTTTCTTGTGTTGCTGCTGTTGCTGCTGGGATGTTGCTGACTTTTGCTGCTGCTCATGTTTGTGTTGTTTTATTGTGTTGTAGTTGCTGCTTTCGCTACTGCTGCTGCTGCTGCTGTGGTTGGCAGCACTGTCTCCCTTTTGTTTTTGTTGCATTATGTCTGGCTTTTTATAATCCGGCGCCTGCTTGCGGCTGTGGTATACTTCGTAGTCATTAAAATTCTTTTGATTCTTGTGATGCTTGTGTCGCTTGGCAGCCTTCCTCGTCGTTTTGTGCACTTTTGTTGATTTTCTCGTTGTGGTCTCATACCGATACGGATCCGAATAGTCGCCGGCAGTCGTCCCCATCCCCATCGCCGTCGCCATCGCCATTGCCGTTGCAGTCGCCTCCCCCCTGTTTACATTCGCCTTATCTGCGCAGAAAGCGAAAAGTTTCCTTTACATTTCGTCCTTTAAAGCACATAAAACTCAATTCAAACTAACCGCATTTCTCCCACCAGCAA
Organism: Drosophila kambysellisi; assembly: GCA_035042185.1. Classification (NCBI taxonomy): domain Eukaryota; kingdom Metazoa; phylum Arthropoda; class Insecta; order Diptera; family Drosophilidae; genus Drosophila; species Drosophila kambysellisi. The sequence continues at coordinate 6,679,729 of JAWNLS010001251.1, read as the reverse complement.
AAGATTTCACCGTCCATGCACAGGCAAACCTCACAGGCATCCAAGCGCGGCACCTGCCACAGAGTACAAAAAAATAGTCAAAAATCAACACAAAAACAAGGGTTTACCAAATTCCACAAAAAATAATGACAAGCAGAATACAAAATACGAGAACATTCAAAAATGTTGTATGTTTTGTTTTGTTTTGTTGTCGCATTTGGTTGATGTTTATTTAAAATCCTTTTTAAAGCCTTTAAAAGAATTTTCCCATGACAGTAAATAGCTTAGTAAATTAAGCAGACTTAATTTTTGAAAGAGAAACAAGTACACATTTATACTTTGAGACCTTAACATTAAATAATATATTGCTTTAAGTTAATAGAATTTAATTAAATTCCATTATAAAGCATATTACTATTCATACATCAAATCATTTACCAAGTTAACACATAAACCAGGCCAACTTCCTTCTCCATGGTAACAAATACCAAGCGATTCTTAAAAGATTATTTTACATTTATCCCATATACTTGTCTGTTAGTCGGGCTTTATCTGGGATAAGCCAGATTATACAACAACATTGTTAAAACCTGAAGAGAAAATATAACTGGCTTGGGGTATATTCCTAATAATATGTTATTTTAAGCATCAACTTTCCCCCAGCGGAGTATTTTAAATTGATTATGTAATACAATTATTCACTAGATATAAACTTGCGTAAATGTACACTCAAAAAAAACGTACGTAAATGTATTCTGAAATGTGCCAATTGTAACTCATATTATTATTAAGAAACTATATTTCAAGGATATAAAGCAATTTAATTGTTTTTCATACGAATTAAAACCTCTACAAATTATTCCAATTCCGAGCTATATACATTTGTATATAACATTTTTATATAATAAAACCTGAAAATACCTTTTTTATACATATCAAAAACAAATATTGGAAAAAAATTCAACATTAGTATCTTAAGATTTCACATATGCAAATAATTTAATTTTGAAAAAACATATAGCTTGAGCCGAAAGAGCAAATTTTATTTGTAGAGGAATAACTTCTAAAAACAAGATTTTTGTTTTTCTATTTCTTTTTTAATAATAGAAAATATTTCTAAAAAAAAAAAAAAAAAACCCCCATCTAATTTTAGGAAATGCCTTAGAAATGTAAAGAAAAACGAGAAAAACTTTTCAGTTTTCAACGAGATTTTTACTTTAGTGATTTTGGAAATATTTCATAATTTTTTTCTGAGTGTACATATTGTAATAGCAATTATACAGATAAAACAAGATCTTTCCCAAGCCTGTAGGTGTTAACGCGAACTGCGAATGAGTCATTTAATGCGTCAGCTGAAAGGAAAAACCTGGCAAAAGCACCGCAACCGCAAATGAATATTGCCGAATTGAAAACCCAGGTGTGTGGCAAAGGTGTGCTTAAGCCAGTTGTGTGAGCGGTAGTGTGTGTGTGTGTGTGTGTGTGTGTGTGTGTGTGTGTGTGTGTTTGTGTGCAACGGCTTACCTTCTGTCCGTGTGTGTACTTATGGCCATTTGTGAAACAAGCCGCTGCTCGGCTATGCGGCTCCAAGTCATCCTCAGTGGCAGCAGGTGCCAACTTTGCTCCGCTGTCAGCATCCGAGTTGGAATTGGTGTTGAAATTGAAGTTGGCATCGGCGTTGGTGTTGGAGTTGGAATTGATGTTCAGATTCGAATGGGAGCTGATGCGGGATTCGATGTCTGCTCTTTGCTGGAGCTCAGCGTCGCTCAGCATTTGCTCGGAGAGCAGACGTGCATCGTATTTGGCCTGGGATTGGGCCTCGTCCAGGTCGTAGCTGAAGTCGTCCAGGTGCTCGTCCAAGTACTCAAAGGGCAGGGCTGTGAAAATGTGGGTATGCGGTGCAGAGGAGGCGAAAAGGATGCAAAAAGAGGAAGAAAGCAAATAGGCGAAATAAGACGCTGTTGATTTGGCTTATTTGTTGTTGTTGTTGGTGTTGTGTTTTAGCTGTTTTCTGTTTCGTTAACTTGAAGTTTATTTAAAGCTCCGCTTACGGGTCTGAAAGCGTTTTGTGGGCTATTATTGGGACTAAGCTGCAATCAGCCGGCTGTTGCCACCTTTCAGCAAAGCCATAAACTGCCAACTGTTAACTCGGTTTTCCTTCAAATGGTTTATTTTTGTTTTTTATGCCGCTCACATATTTGATAAATTACCATAAAAAATAATGAAACGCATAACATTTTCAAGCACTTGGAAATAAATCAAAGCTCGCATTAGGCACACACAGACAGAGATTTATGTTGTGCCTGTGTGTCTGTGTGTGTGTGTGTGTTTTATGGCATCTGTCATTAAATCAAAAGGCTGTTCTCATAATGACATAAAATGGAATACGAACCCGCAAACCAAATCAAAAATGCCACACATAAAACACAATTGGAGCGAGCACTCATAAAAATACATTACAATTGGCTTGGTTTAAATGTTTTTCATTTGTCAACAGTTGATGAAATTAAAAAAATAATAATAATAATAATTATACTTGAAAATAAACATAAATTGTGAATAATATTTTGTAGTATCTGTAAAACACTGTCGAAAAATCAGTTTCCAGTTTCCAGTTTATTCAAAGAAATATATTCTTCAATGTACTAAACTTTGCATTTTTTAAAATGTTCAAAAATCTGTCTCTAAATAAGAATCCCGATTGTTTAAAAAGAAGTAAAAACACTTAACCTGAAGTCAGTGAGATCTTTAAACAATTATTAATCGGAAAACTAAACATTCAAGTTATTTGCAACAATTTCTAAAAGATTGAATTCAATCACCAAGAAATTTAAGGGCTGCCTTGGTATAATAAAATATTACTTTTGTTTTAGTTAATAATTTAATTAATTAATTATTAATAATTATAATTAGCACAATTAATTTGATTTCCTTTTTGTATATATGTATATGTTTTAGTCTAAGATTTCTAAAGATGTATGATTAAAAGCTAATGGTAAAACAAATTTCTCTGGGTTGAAGCTGAGGGCTTGGAACTCTTTGAGACTTACCCTCGGCCAGATGTTGTTCGAGACGCAGTAATCCAAAAATGTTGCAGCTGTGGCAGAGCAGCAGCGAGAACCACAAGCAATTGATGCTTGTCATGCTGATGCTGCTGCCACTGCCTCTGCCTCTGCCACTGCTAATAATCCCTGGCATGTTGTTCTCACTTCCGTTTCCGCTGCTTTTGCTTTGTGGATTTCATACACTTAGTGCCACATTCTGCTGCACTGTGCTCACAAAATAGATACGCAACCTTCGCACAAAACCGCTTTTCGTCGTTTGTTTGCAGTTGATTCTTCTGTGTTTTGTTTATTTCGTTTTGTTGCCGTCTATTTTTGGACAAGTGTTGCAGTTGGCTGTTTGCTGCAAGTATGTCTTGTTATTTTTATCATACCAACACGCGACACACTTTACACACACACACACACACACACACGTACATACATATATAGAGCAGATAGCTGCCCGCTTAAGTAGGCAACACTTTTTTTCAGTCTGGCTTACGCAACAGCCAGTCACAATCATCTATTTATTGCCATTAGCACTGGTTATGTTCAATTCATTTACTAAATTGGTAATCGCACAACTGTGATTCGACTGTGCTACGTGCCGTGCACCAACAACTAACTATCCCCCATGTAAACCAATACAATCCAACCCAATCCAGCCAACAAGTGTTTCCCCACTTTGACGATACGTGCTCAATGTAACTCAAGAAAAACTTGGCCAACAAACGCGAGAACGCGACTCTGAAAGGAGGCAACAGCGTGGGGCAGCTGGAGCGTGTGTAAAGCAATTTTAAATCAAATAAGCGCCATTAACTAATCAAAAGATATCGCTAATGGCTCGATTTTCAAGTTGCTCTCAAGTAAAAATAGAAAAACAATTAAAAAGCCAATTAAAATAAGCAAATAAAAATAAAAAAATAAATAAAGCGAACAATGACTTTAAAAGGAAGTACCAAAGTTCGACTCAAGATTAGTAAATGTAAACGGCTGAAATAGCTACTGGTTCCAAATTAGACTTAATAACAATAATCAGAATAAATAATAAATAATATACAATGGTAACAAAAAACATATTAATTTAGAAAGTCAGTTTATTAATATAAAAAACAATCTTTATAATCTTAGAAAAATCTACCATCAAATTATCAAAAGAAAGAGCATTTCAAAATATAATTTTTTGATAATAGGTTAATCTACCAATTAAATGGAAATTTTCTAAATTGAATGTAATTTATTTTCGCAGTGTAGTGAAGCAGTCATAATAGCTACTAAGCAAGAAGGATAAAACGGCAAGAGGCTGAAATCGCAACAGTGCGCAATAAGGAAAGAAGGATATTGATTAAAATAAGCATAATCCGTTAAACCAATTTTAATAATAATAATCTGATAATTTGCAATATAGCCAAATTTCAAATGTTTAATTCTAGCTTAAATGTATATCATATCCTTGTTAGTAGTTTCAATAAAATAGCTTATAGCTTAAAGCATTTCAATTATTATTCTGGTAGTAATCTTTTCTAAGAGATGAAATAGTTGCTGAAAGTCATAAATTCTGCCAGTCTAGCTCCATTTTATATATTATTGTAATGTGTTTAGATTAGTAGCCATATAATAGCCACCTAAGCCGAACACACTCATCAGTAATACCCGACTCTACTCTACTCTAGCAAGGGAGAGGAACGATTGAAAGGATTGCCAGAGTGGAACAGGCGCTAATGCAGAGCTCAAATTCGCATAAAGTGTTTACCGGCAAACAATGCTAAGGTAAACTAACTGTCAGAGTGCTTAATTTATGGCATAAAAGGATCGAGGTGTGGCTGAGGGAACGGAAAAGGGTGGATGCGGATTGAGGACCACATAGAACTAAGGCAAACAAAACACTTGAGCTAAACAATTCGCTCCAGGCAAATGCGGAAGTGAAAAGCCAAAAGCAGAAAAAGGCAGGAAAAAAAGGAAATAAAAGGAGCAGGAAATCAGAATGTGGAACGTGAAGTGCGAGGCAGCAGTCGTGAGAGGCAAACGGAAATTCATTGCCAGACGTTTGAAGTGTGAGAAATTAGCGCAATGCACACACAAACACACACACACTCACACACACTCAAACATACAAACACACACACACATACATGCAGACTCCACGTCTGGCCACCGGGGCGTATGCTCAATATTTGAGTTACATTTCATTTAAAATAACTTTCGCTGCACATGTTCAGCCACTGATTAAATTCCAACTGCAATTTCAATTAACACACACACACACACACACACATATATATATATATATATATATATATATATAAATTACATATTTTTATATAATTTTTGCTAATTACACAATTAAATTTGCTGCTTATGAAATGCAGTTCAGGCAAATGATGCACTCAGCATTCACGTCGTCTGTCCGTCTGACTGAGTGACTGACGAATTGTATGTTTGATAGACTGACACACGCGACGTCTATGCGTTAATTTTGTTGCCGTAGTTCAGGTTCAACGCTGCGTCGCCCACTGTGCTCGCCAGATGCTGTGCATTGCGTATTTAAGCAACAGCGAAGCGACAGCATCCAACAACTCAATCTGTTACGCTCTTTCTCTCTCTGAGGCGAGCGCTCTCTCTCGTTCTCTCTTTGGCTCTCTCGATGTGGTCCTTTTTATGAATGAGTTTGTGTGCGCTAAACACAGCTCAGCTGAGCGCGAATGTGTGAGCAGCGTGTTAACAGTGAGCGCGCTGTTAAGGCGCTGTTAACTAAAGTACGCATGTGTGTGCGTCTGTGTGTGTTCTGTACGCAAATTGCATTAAAATGAATCAGTTTTGTGCAGGCATTTCTCAGCACTGCCGCTTTGTGCAAATTACATTTTGACAACCATTGGGCAAACTGCTCTTGTTGCTGTTGTTGCTGTTGTTGGTGTTGTTGGTGTTGGTGTCATCCATTAAACAGTTTCAACTTTACGCACAAAAGTATGCACGTTTTTATTTTCGTAAAGTGTAAATATGTAAATGGGCCGGCACACAAAGCTTGACTGAGGCTGACTGACAGGCGATGTGAAGCCAGAAACTGAGGCTGCTGCTGCTGCTGCTGATGCTGACGCTTGTTAGACATGACAATGCGTGTTTGTGTCAGGATAACTGTCAACAGTTGACTCCCCCTCTTTCTCTTACTCTCTCTCTCTCAGCCATACTCCATTTGTGTTTGTTTTGAATTTCCTTGTTTCGCATACGCTTTCAACTGCTAATTTCTTTTATAAATTTCATGTGCTGCATATTTACATAAAACTCGCATAACAATCATTTTCATATTCATCAAGAGTCGCTGTCACACTTCACTTCCCATAAAGCACACACACACACACACACACACGCATACACACATATATATGTTTGTCAGTTTTGGAAATATGCATAAACATTAATTCCGATCGACAAGCAACAGTTGGCACATGTCGCTTGTGATATACGATATATGTACGTTAGCAACACATGATTTTCTGATGTATTTCATAGATATCTCAGCAATGGCAACGCAATCGATTTATTTCCGGCCCTAAAGTCACCCCAGCTAAGCGAAAATCAATATGGCCTGACATCTGAAAAATGTCAATTGCCTGCAATATTTTCACTACAACAACAACAACAACAGTAGCAGCAGCAGCACCAACAATTTTCCTATGTGCAAATTATGAGCCATAACATCTTGATAGCATTGACATTTTTGTGTTATTGTTGTTGTTGCTATTGTTGTTGGGCATATTTGATTGCCGTCATAATTTAGCTTAAGCCAAGCATTTCTTGACAACATATCGCAATACAAACTTCGCATAATTTCCATGTGGCAATTAAATAAGCATTCATATGAATATCCTTTTAAGATTAAATACATAAACAAAATAAGTAGGTAATTTACACCGGTTGAGTAATTATATGTACATCATCTTATTTCCAATTTTCACGAGACTTGAAAGTCTTTAATATACGGAATATACGGAAAAGTCGAAATTTGAAATAAAATGCATTCTAAAATTCTATCTAAAATTAAATATGTAAAGTCTTACAATATAAATTTTGAATGTAAGAGAGAGAATTTAGAAATTGATTTTTAATGCTAATTCTTTTTAAATATAATATAATTTAATAATATAATAATAAATATAATTTTTATTATTTTGTCACAGACAAATTAAATTTCCCTAATATCTAAAACAGAAAATCTGAAATTTATAACTCGGAAATATTTATCCATCCTTGTAAATATAGCTGAGAGATACGACAATAAAATATAAGTTATGATATCTATCACATCAGGCTAAACTGGGGCTGATCTCTGCCATTTCGCACTCAAGGTCTCGACTCGAAAGGAACTTGACAAATTGTAATTGTTTTAGGGCCAACCCCTTTACCCTCGGCGAACAACATCCTGATCCAGGCTGGGTCAAATTTAATAAAAGTGTCAAACGCTTTTGTTTGATTTTATTAGGCATAATTCTCGGTATTTATGAATATATTTTGCTCAAATCCTTGAAATCCTTTTGCTGGCAAGCAAAAACGCACAAAGTTATGCCATAAATATTAAAATAAATTGTTCTAAATTTTTAAGTAGCCCGAAAAATTTATAAATTAGCCAAGTCGGCTCAGCGGGCAGCCGGCCATAAAAATGATTCATTTCATTGGACATGTGTTTCCTTTTAGTCAAAGCCAAGACAAGTGCGGTGGGGATGGGGAAGGGGATGGGGGGTCGGAGCAAGGCTGTGTCTTAAGTTTATGCAAATTAAATAACAATTATAAATTCTAAAGGACTACATTCTCTAAGACCCTTTTTGGGGGCGAGGTCAGCAAGTAGAACAAAGCTCAGGGCCTGTAAATGCAGATGGCCGTATGTAAATATTTAAAATGGTAAAATACAGACAATACACCCACCCCCACCCCCCGCCCTGCCGTATAAATTGTCGTTATGTAAATTGCCGAGCAAATATTGCTGCAAGCTGCTGCAGACACTTGTCAATGGCATTGTGAGTTCCAAAGCCAGATTTGAATGTGGCAGCAAAATTTGCTATTGCGTGTTGCATTCATTGGTTGTGGCTATGTGTGCTTTAGGCCAATTTACTTCTGGACAGCTTACCGCATAAGGTGCTTTTAATTTAATTACCTTGTCAGAGGCGAAACATTCGTTTAACAGACATGCCACAAAAGCAAAACGTAAATCTGCCACAAATATCAAATTGTTTGTGATTCTGAATTTTAGTCTGGAATGCAATTTCAGCCAACATCAAAATGTGGCAAATTTGATTTTATATGCCACTTATTGCAGCTTTAAATAATAAAATAAATGTATTCACTTTATGCATAAAAAATTGTTTGTCGCGATAAAAGCGCATAAATGGAGTGTTGGAATTGCTCAAAGTTTTTGTCCAGTTGCCAAGAAAAGTTGACAAACTTTATCACACACACACACACACACACACACACACAGATAGAGAAAGTTCTCGGAAACGAACTACAAAATGAAACCTAGGTTGTATCGCAAAAATGAACTCGGGAAAACTTTTCATTTTCCACAAAAGGCATTTTTATCGCACATTGTTTCTGTTTCTGTTCTGAAAGTTGCCTGCTCCTGGCTAAAATGACCCACAATGAGACCGTTGGAAGGCGAAGTGTGCAGCAATATTAAAAACGTAAACTCGAAATCAAATCATTTGCGCATTTCAATTACACAAAGAAAAACTCTAATTGCAATCCCAAGTTGGCAGAGGCAGAAGAAGAAGAAACAGAAGAGAAAAGAGCACATTTCAAGAACCTGCAATTAAGAATTGCGTTTAAGAATTACAGCTACCAAAAAGGGATTCAGGCTAAAGAAGCGTTAGATGAGGAAGGTATAAAAGATTACTAAAAGCAATTTGAAAACAACAGCAGCAGAAAGATAAAACGCCAAAGTTATCCAGCTTCAAGTTACAAGTTGCAAGTTGCCAGTTGCCAGTTGCCAGTTGTCGGTTGCTATAACAATTCAGCCACAGCGTGCAGCAAAGTGGCCGACTTGAAGGCCAAGTCATTGGCAGCGGCATCAACGTCATATCAGTCAATCCAGCTCCCGGCCAGCAATTCCAACGGGTCTGTCAGAGAGCTGCTCATGAACTATCCAAAGTCAAATTTTAAAACGATTTCAAATTTTTATAACTTACAATTTAAAGAGGTTCAGTTAAAATTAAGAATTAATTAATCAATGCGAATTAAATCCGTTATTTATAACCTAATTTGAGTCTTACTTAAAAAAAAACTTTATTTTTTATATTTTTATTTTTATAAAAATAAAATTTATAGTTAATTGAATAATGTGATACACAAACAAGAATTGATTTTATGATATTCATTTGAAAAACCTAAATAATAAATTACGTTCCATTTCGGTTCGTTAAATTCTAAAATGCAAAAGTTTGTATACCCTTGCTAGAAATATATTTCTTAATTAAAGGAAACATTTAAAAAAAAAATAAAAAAAAGCTTTAAAATTTTAATATATTTTTTTAGAAATGTTTCCTGAAATGTCGAATGTTAGTTTTAATTTGTTCTGTGCCTTGACAAAAGAGTGGAGAGTAGGGCAGACTATCGCACACATTTTAATTTAATTTAAGTTAAGTATCCCCACTCTCTGCCCCCTCTCTCTTACAACGTCTCTCACTGTTTGGTGTTGTTTAAGAAACTTACGGAACAACCCACGCTGTTTGCTTAGTGCAAGACAATGTGCCACTTGGCGTTCTTTTAAGAACTTGATTAAAGTGCATGATAAGCGCACCTGCGGCTTCAGGAGTCTTACGATACGCTAGAATATAGTAGATGTAAAATGTGGCATGCCACTTGGTGAGTCCTTGACGAGAGTAGCCAATTTGACATAGCTGTCGCTTAGGCTTAAACTCTTAGTGCTCGGCTTATGAATTATGCATTGAGCACAATACAAAAGTCGTCAGCAAAATAATAATTAGGATTAAAAAAAAAACACACACACATTCGGAATGACCAAATGACCTGCAGCGAGTCCTTTTGCACGTAATGAAAGGGTCCATAAACAAATAAGCCAACATTTTGTAAGTTCCCCACCTGAACGCAATTAACTTGGATAAACAAAACAGGTTGAGTTTTCATTTCGACTCTTTTGTTTGCTTTGCATTAACGGGTTTCCCATTAAAATTAACCAAAATGCGCAATGTTAGGGACCCTCCCACAAATATTGACAGCCGTACAACAAATACTCCCTACTTGACTAAACAAATGTCCGACTCGTTTTTATTTATTTATCTTTTTTTTGCTCTTTTTATTGGTAGACATAAAGGAAACATGTACATAAAATGAGGTACAAAAAAAAAACAAATAAGTGAAAATGGTATAATCAAATGAGCTCGACTGCAAAATACCCTTCACTAAGCTGTTAAATACATTCTAGTTGTATTCCCAAATTTCTCTGTAAGAAGTTTTGTTTAATCTCAATGAAATTTGTCTAGTTATCAGTCATTTATATATCAATTCAATTAAATATAAACAGAAATCGATATGTATCGATATTCGCGAAACGATGGCACTTATCGAAATATCGATACGAGAACGTAGATTTCAAATTTCTAGCTATGTAGCTTTTAAGTTTTTTAACTGTTGAGTCTGATCAAAAATATGTTCATTTTTTTAAAAAGGGGATAAAAAGAGTCCGACTCGAAAATCCTCAGTGCCTAATTCGAAATTCATTAATTTTTAATATTTTTACTATTTACTCAAGAATATATAAAAAATATTAGAGGTTCAGGTGTATTCAGATGCCTTCTATATGTATATATTTCCTGCAAAGACTATAAAAAGATCTAGCAGTGCTATATGATCTATATAGGTTCGAATATATCCTTTTCTGTATGCTACAGTTTTTTTGTACCTCGTTTTATATACGCAGGGTATTGAAAGAGGCAGCTATTCAGCAAAGTGAAGGCTGTCTTGTGTTTTATGGCGCATAAATCAGAGTTAATGTGACAGCTAAAATTGCAATTGAATTGCCACACAAGTTATAGACCAGTATATGAATGGTAGTTGAGACCAATCACATAAGAGCTGGCCTGGATTTATGAACAAAGCTGATAAGTCTTGGCCCGAAGGTGTACAACTCAGAGGGAATTCTTTCAACATTTTCAACAGCCGCTTTGTATACGGATTTAATTAATGAATAGCTGCAGGCTATTGTGCAATTGTTAAATTTTTAATTATTATAATTCGAGACTGGCATTTAAACAACAATACAACAATTTAACAATTAAAAATGATGTGCTATCAATTAAAATACAATAAATTCTTCAAAATAACGCATACGCCATGTGAAACAATAGCCCCAAGCGCTTGTTTGTATGTGTGTGTGTGCGAGTGTGTGTGTGTGTGCGAGTGTGTGTGTGCGAGTGTGTGTGTGCGAGTGTGCGAGTGTGTGGGGTTGGTTCACTTGTTGTTTGAGTGCTGAGCAAAACATGACACAAATTGAATTTATGTACTTATTAATGGATGTCGAGCAACAATAATGAATCTCCCCGGGAGCAGCGCTTGGAGGCATCCACAAAAACTTGCCGAGTCAATTAATCGCACTGCAAATAGTAAAAGCTTCTTTCCGCCTTCCTTTTGTCCCTGTCGAGTGCTCCGTCTGATTGGTAGCTTGTTTAAACTTTGGCCAATGCAGTAATTGGGAACTGCAACTTGGAATTGCAACAGCAGCAGCAGCAGCAGTTGCAATTGTGACATTGGTCATGTGCAAACAACTTTAATAAAATAAAAACCAACGTCGCCCAAATAAAATGCAGCAGCAGAAATCACAAAAGCAATCGCTGTGCGAAATTGTGTCAACAGCAGTTTTCCGCAGCCATGAAAAATACTTTACACGTGCCACGTGATATGTGCAACTTGTGTCGTACACAAATGTAAACACTGCACACTGGGCCAATTCGACATTTGCATTTGTGGCATATATATGTAAAAATTGTAGTTGCAGAACAATGAACCAATTGCTTAATTAAATAATTAAACAAACGTTTCAAAATTTTAATTAATATTATATAATTGCTTAACAAATAAATAAAATCAACAATAATGCGTCTGTGTTAGCATAATACCTTCATATCTTTTAGTCTGTTATATTACAAGTAAGTTTTATCTTTACCAAGATATAATAACAAAGCTTACTGATTTTAAGTTTTTTTTTTTATTTAGTTCTCCTTGCAAAAAATGAAGTGAACTATAATTTCAGGGTTGCAATGTTAATTTATTTATTACATTATAATTTATTACACTCTTATTTATTTATTTTATTTTATTTATTTTATTTATTTTATTTATTTTATTTATTTTATTTATTTTATTTATTTTATTTATTTTATTTATTTTATTTATTTTATTTATTTTATTTATTTTATTTATTTTATTTATTTTATTTATTTTATTTATTTTATTTATTTTATTTATTTTATTTATTTTATTTATTTTATTTATTTTATTTATTTTATTTATTTATTATGCTTTACATTTATTTTACATAATGTATGCTCTTTTAAAATATTTAATGCAAATTGTGATTTATTTTTGAAATTCATCAAATTTATGTCACAAAAAATTGCTATTTGGCCCATTGTACACTGTTGGGTAAATATATCCATTTTTCGCAGTCGCGTTTCAGTTTGTATTTAAGTATCGCTACTGTTTTATAATGATGTGGCAGCAACTGCAACTGTGGCAACTGTCGCTCTTAGCCATTTGCCTGCAATAACTCTGGCGGCACTGATGACACCCCAAAAGAATATCCTTTGCGAGAGTGCTTGACAAACGCATATCCTGGCCCATTGAGACTTTCTAATAATGTGTTCCCAATGCTCATAGGATTTATGCAAACCAGATTTACTTATCACAACATTTATATTTATGATTCAAAATGATTATTTAAATCTAATTAAATTAAATTAAGTAAACTAATATATTGCACTACAATTAATCAGATTAAGTCGGGTGCTTCAAAAAAGACCACATTACTTAGGGCTAAATTTATTTTGCATAAATATTTGCAATTTAGAATTCAACAACCGAAGATAAAATAAATATGAACTTGAGAAATAAACTACTTTAAACGCTATTGTTTATTGAAGTACTTAACCCCTAACTGAGAAATTTACAGATAAACTTCAAATCCACTAAATAACTTAAATAAATAACGTTAACAAATATTATCGATTTCATATTCATATATTTCGAAGAAGGCTAAAGTAATTTCACCCAGACCAACTTTACCATTGTTTCTAGAAGACCTCGAACTGCTTCTTCTGTTTCATAAATTTAACCATTGAATTTCGCTTAAAAACAGAAATTTCCATCCTTCAAAGTTTATAAAAATCGTTAACTTGGAATAACAACAAATTTTTCGTAATTTTCTTTAAAAAATTTGACTTTTCGCTGCACTGCAAAGTTCGGAAGCAACTAAGCAAATTATTTTGCATTTAATATACAGATTTAATTAAATTACAAAAAATAAACATACAAATTATAGAAAACTCTCTATAATATAATGTATTTGTTTTAAAAGTTGGTTTAATTTTAATACAGTATCAAATGTTGGTGGCATGTTGTTTTTGCTGTAGTAAACAGACAGTCAAGAGGCAGGTTTATACAAAATCTAAATTGTGTTTTGTGATGATTTTCATTTAAAATGTTTGTCCTTATTCCTATTGTGGTGCAGGACATGCTGTCTGGCTGAAAATATAAAACACTTTTCACTCGACCATTCAGTTAAATAATTGCTTTCCAGCTTAGCAGCATTTGCGGCAACAACGTGGCAGACACAAACCTGCCGCAGCAGCAGCAGCAGCACGTGAGTTGCGCGAATGCAAACTGTAAATAATAAATGTTTTAAACATTGTGTAACATCCAATAAATATGGCAGTTTATGGCCGATGCAAGAATAACTGTTGATTATAAAGCCAAATCCGCACACACACAAAACAACTGTGAAAAAAGGACAGTTGATTAAAAAAAAGCAAAAACAGCAACAATGGAAATAAATAATAGACAACAAATCACAGTAAAAAAAAAGAAAATTGCAAATTTCAACTAACCAGTTGTTAAGTTTATAAAGTTTTAGCGAAAATGTCAAATTATGTAAAGTAGATTTAGCTATATTAAAAGAAGACCCTTCATGAACAATAAATTAACATATTTTAGTGGTTAAACAAGTTAGAGTGCTGTAGTCTACAGACAGACGGACGGACGGACATAGCTACATATATCGACTTGGCTCTTGATCTTGATCAGGAATATATTTACTTTATGGGGTCTGCCTGTTAAATACATTTGCACAAAACCATTAAAGCCTTTTTATCCAATCAATATACATAGATAAAAAAAAGTGACTAAAATTGTATCTAACTGGTTAGAAAATATTAACTAATTATAAATAATTTGTAAACAGTCAGTAGCTAATTTTTGTTGACGCTACTAAAGATGTGATAAATTTAATACTATTATAAAATAATAATTACTGTGCAAATTGATTGTGTTTATGTTCAGTTTAAGCTCAACGTCCCTAAAAGCTATATGCTGGCAAAGATGCACACATACACTCAGAAAAATATCGCCTTATACAACAAAAGTGATACAAAAAATTTCTTAAAATTAGAGAGATTTCTTTTTAATTTTTCAACAATAGCATATTAATTTTTTTAAGTAGAAATGCAAATCGCTATTAATTTAATTCAAAATGCTATTTGTGAAATCTTAAAACACTTATGTTTAATTTGTAATAAATTATAGGTACACAAATAAAACAATTAGTTATGAAATTTGTTTCTAAATTGTAGAAAAATTTACTCTAAAATTAACAAAATTAAAATCATTGACTTTGAAAAAATCCAACTGTTTAAAATATACTTTCTGAATAACAGGGTGAGTTAGTTAAAGGTATTACGATTTACTATATTTCATGACGATTATTTTTTTCTGAGTGTAAATTCGTTTTTGTAATTTTTTTTTTCGAATTTAGGGAAGTGTAACCAGGCTTTTAGAGCGTTATATTTCAATTCATTCTTGTTAGCAAAGTTGGTCGTAAATTTCGCTGACAAAAACTAAAGTTGCGGCACGTTGCACAGCCATTCCCTGAAGCTCTGAGGCACTTGTAAGCGTAATTGATTGATTGATAGTTGGATGAACGCTTGCATTGACCAAGCAGCAGCTCAAAGGGCAAAAAAAAAAAAATAAAATACATTAAAGTAGATAAGTGAAAAGAAACTACAATCAGCAGAGAACATTAAATCCAACTTTTAGTGCCAAACGCTGCACAATTTAGCACATTTTATCTTTAATTAAGAGAGAGGCATAGATAATCCCCAGCTCAACTCCCTCCCCCTGTGGCTGCTACCGCCCCGTCCCCCCGTCAGTTGTCAGCAGCTTTAATGATGCGTTAAGGCTGGCCTTAAATTGGGATGCGGCTTGTGACTTTAGCCACAACGAACTTTAATACTACTGACCCCAAAAATAGATGAAACACCAAAAGGCTTTTCCCCATAGCCCAAAAATCTTTTCACTTTCACGCTTCAATTTTGCGAGCATTGCAAATAAATTGAATTACGAGCGCCCAAAATAAAAGCCAGTTCAAAAGGAGGGCTCCAAACAGAGACGACAAATATGCAAATGGACACTTGGCAATCGACCACCAGGCGGAGATGGGGGGGGGGGGTTACGCAACTGCAACGGCAAAAACTCTAAACTTTGGCCAAAGCGAGCATTCTTGGTCGAAAAGCGAAAAGCCATTAAAATTCAATTGCCTGTAAATGAACTGAGGTTCCGAGTAACGGAGCCAAACTTCTTGGACTGAAAAACGGAGCGAACGAATGTTGTTTGTCACTTAATTAAGGTTAATGTGAGCACAGTTGCCCACTAACTGAGTGACTGACTGGAGAACTGACTGGAGGACTGACTGACTGACTGACGGAACTAAATAACTAAATGACTGGCAGCAAGGATTAACTTTGAATTTGTAAACAAGTTTCATGCGCAATTTAATTTCCAATGAAAACATCCCGTCAGCCAGCTGTGGGCAACATTTATTGCATTTGACTACGGCTTTTAAGCTTCAGCACCCCAAGGGGTGGGGGGGAGGGTGCCTCGGGGTGTGTGTAGGCCAACAAACACAATGGGCTGATTGTCTGGCGACAAAATGTGCGACGTGCTTGTTTCATTATGGCCACAAGACAAACTGATTTCCACACTTCGCATGTGAGCCACAAAATGTCTGCAGAAATGACACAAAATCAATTTTAAAGTTTTTTACAACTTAACGGACTGTGAAATTATTGTAAAGTTAGCAACAGCAAATTTAATTACAGTCTCAACTCAAACAAATGGCGCTAACTAAGCATTGCCAACACACACACACACAAACACATACTCACAACCACAAACTCACACACACACACACACACACCTACACACAAAGATAGATACTTGTATTTTGAAATGTCAAACAAAAGTTTTGCCAGCCGCTGAATGAATGCGCATATCTAATGTTCATTTGTTGCACGTCACTTCAGTGTACGGCATCCTATGTGCCACAATTTGAGCTTACTTGCCTGTCAAAGCACAAACCTATATCATATTTATACTACAAATAAAAATAAGAGAAAAGTAACCAAAAGTTGCTGTTATCTATTAGATTAGCCACGAGACGAGTTTGTCACATCAAAAACGCTTTCGAAAGAAAAACCTTTCCAAATTGATCTTCTCCAAACCACTTTGAGGTTTAAATGGGATTGGAGTAAAAGTCCCCAAATAAGTATACTTTATAACTCAATAAAGAAATTGGCATGCAATTTTGAAAATCGCCCCGAAATTATGTTTTTTTTTTATAACTAATTTAAAAAACGCATCAAAATAAAAAATCGCTATTTAAAACTAGAAAAGTAGCTTAAAGAAAATATTTAAAAACATAGGAAAAATAAGTTTATTAGATTAAAAAGGCTTTTGCTATTTTCAGAAAGATTTTCAACAATTAACAAAAATATTTCTAACAAGAATATAAAATGTAGAAATGCAAAATATTTTTTTTAATTCAATTGTGGAATCTTAAAATACAAATTCATAGTAAATAATATAATAAAAATAATTATTGTAAAAATTTCAAAAATAATCAGAAGGGCCGTCGTTGCTCAAAAAGTGAGGTAAATTTTTATATCTTAGGGCGATTAGTTTTTCTGAGTGTACTACCGAATGGGCAAAGAGGCAAAGAGAGGAAGGAAAACTGATTAATTAAAGTGTACTTCGATAAGTATTCATAACTTAACTATTATCAGCATTTCATTGAATATCTCGCAGAAATGGATTTTCTACACTTTTGGCTCTATCTTGATGATCCTAACCATTATTATGAAAATACAAAGAATTGTCTGAAGAAAATGGTAGATAAAAAACGTTATAGATACAAACGTTAGATACAAAACTATGAGTTCATAATTTAGCAGATACAAACAGATACCTTGGATTGCAATCTTCTCTATAGGCAGAGAACTTAATAGAATCGATATAAGAAGGATGTGGAGCTTAAAACAGATTTAAATTTTAGGGTATTTATATATAAAATACTAAGAGAAAGTCTTTGTGCTAACAGAGACAACAGGAGTTTGATTTAAACTGACTGCTGAAGAGGAAAGTGCAATCGGGGAGCGATTTTTCCTTCACTTTTCTTTTAGTATATTTAACATATAAATAGCTAAACTGAATAGATTCCTGTAAGAGTTTTGCTTACAGCACGAGGCAGGCAACATAAGCAAAATGAAACTGAGACGAGTTGCTGCTGTGGAATCCCCAAATTGAACTCAAGTTCCAGCTGGAGTTCCCCGAATGAGCATAAAGGTCGTCGGCAATGTTTTGCCCCACATTCTTATTGGAAATACTTGGCCAAAGTATTTCGCATTATAAACGCCTTCAATGCTTATCAGCCACTTGAGCAGAAGTTGTGTTAAACTTTGAGATTTCCTACGCACAGATAAGTGGCGACGGAGCGGGAAGAGGTGCGGAGGCTGGGCAGTGAACTATGTAATGATTTCAATGTTTTGGCCAACTCGCTTTATGGCTCGCACACTTTCTGTTTTCGCCGGGCCAACAAGGCCAACAAATTCAATACAGCAAAATGATACAAAAAAAAAAAATAAAAAAAAATTGGAAAAGAAAATAAAATAAAAGTTGGACCAACTTAAAAAGGCAGTTTTATTTTTTAATGCCGCTGCTTGAAAACTTTTCTCATTAGTCACTATTTTTTAGCGGCTGTTTAATTGTTACACACTCACTCACACACACACACACATACACACACAACAGCAAAATTTTTGTGAATAGTTAAAGTTGTTTTAAATTTGTACATTTTGTTTAATTTTATTTTATATTTTGCTATATTTGCCTACTTTTGAGCGCTTGCCAAACAAATGCGGCTTCCGTTGCGCAAGATTTGTGTAAACAAATTAAACGTGCTGCAAACCTCCCCCAGGTAAATAAAAAAATAACAACAAAAAAAACTAATGAGCATCGGGTCGCAGCACAGGTCTAATGAGGCCCAAATAAATAACGCTACAATAACAAGACAGGCGAAAAATTAAAATTTTCTTTTAGCCTCTTTTCAGTAAGTATATTGGCCATTGCCCCGCCCAAAGGCTGACTGCAATAAACATGTAGCAGGAATGTGTGCAACGTCTGCGGGGCTGTAATCTAGTAATTACACACACAGGGAACAAAACACGTCAACAACGTCTTCAACTACCCATCTGGAGATGACACCGAATCCTATTTTACTCACGGCTTGGAAATTTGGATAGAACAATATTTCAATTTGAGATTAGCTTCATCCTAATTCAACCAAAAAATATGGAATATCTATGGAAATAATTGTCTAATATTTTTACCAAACGCAAATTAATTTTACCTCGAATTAAATTAAGTTATATCATTTAAAAAATTGCAGCAGTGATCTGGATAAAGTCGACTTTTTTTTGCCGTAAATTCAATTAATAAAATAATATATTTGTTAGACACCAATGGTTAAAAGCTAGACAAATTTGTAAAAGAATCTGACCACGCCCACATGCACCGCCCATTTAAGTTATAAGTAAGAATGCTGTAGTCAGAATTTAAATATATATTAGGTTTACTGCCAAATTTTGCACATCTTCTCGGTGTAAGCAGCGTTGAAATATTAGCATTTCGCAGAAAGTAAGATTTTCTTATCCAAAATTCTTAAACTGTTTCGATTTTTGGATATAACAAAACTGAAAGAATCAAACTCAGCTTTAAAAATTCCTAAAATATATATGTGACTCCGTAAAATTTATATTTTCATTGTTTGTAATTTTTTAACAAATCTATATTTTTTTTTCAATTACATAAAGTTAATGGAAACCAATATATTGTTTCGATCCGATTCAAATAGTGCCAAATAATGTGTCGTGATTTCTGCAAATAAATGCTGCACGAGCTCATCTCTGGCAGCAGGCGGGAATCCGGGGGCACGTTCCTCGGCTCCACGCTCCACGCTCCTAAGCCACAGCACTTTGACTCCCAGCCACCTTGCATAGCTCTCAACAAGTTTAAACACTGCAATTTCAGCATTTCCATGGCACAGAATGTAGCAAACAGTTAGTCAGTCAGTCAGTCAGTCAAGTTTTGGGAGCAGCGGCTTTTAATTAAGTGCGTGCCTGGCCTGGCCCGGCTTACAGATGTGAACTCCACTCCTCCGGCAGCTCCGTTCGTTTCAATTTATACGAGATTATTTTGAGTTTGTCGAATATTTAAATGCACATTTACATATGTAATATGTAAGATTTGGAGGCGTCTCGCCTGCAATTGCAGCATTAATGTGGACAAGTGGAATGCTGTCAGACAACAATCTGCACATGTGCAACAAATTAAATTGCAATTGAAATGCCTGTCAGGATATTGTCTTCGAGTAGAGCACAATTATAATTGGAATGCTGGCATCCTCTCAATGAGCTTGTAATTAATTAATTAATTATAGCAATATGTTGCCAGCCAACTTGAAACCGTTAACTGAACAATTCATTTCAATCACTTTTTAAATAATGCAACAAAATAATTTTCAAGATATTTAACACAAATTGAATTTCAGTAATGTGCGCAACGCATTTATTAAATATTTTTTAAACATAGGAAAAGAAACTGCAAACTGGACATTAAGTTTTGTACTTAAAAGTAACAACAAAAGTACAAAATTATAGCATGTAAATTATATTTTATAAATTATCTGTAATGTGTTATCTGTTAATAAGCTAGTAACTATTTTTGGATTCATTTTCTAAGCATATTTTGAACGTGTCTAAATTAATTTCGAGATAAGTTAACTCTTATCAAAAAGTACACAAGTGTTCCTTAACCAGATGGAGATGAGCTATTGAATTTCATGATTTTCAGTTTTGGGTAAGATTTCAATTTCAATTCCATTTTTCTATGGCATTTACAAAATAAACTTAATAATATCTTAAGATCAATGTACAGTAACTAAAATTGTGTTGTAAATATATAGCAAGCATATGGCTCAATTAGGTTAGTTATAAGCCTATGACTATTAAGTTTATAACCTTCTCAAAATGGCAAACAATTAATTTAAAATTAGCTTGGTTATTTCTGCATTGTAGATTCTCTTGCAACATAAATCAAACTAAATGTGAATAAATATTATAGGACAACTGCACTGTGGACACAACTAGCTTAGTGCTAAACTATTAAGCTATATATATATATACAAAATCTGCTTACAATTTTACAATTTTTACTTAACTATCATACAAAAAACACTTACAAACTATTTTGTATTGTGTTAGATTTTAGATTTTGTAAGTAGTTGTTTGTTTGTTTGTTTGTTGTTATTTGTGGTTGTTGTAAGTATTGTTGTAGTGTTTCCTTTTTAAGGCACTGAAATTATGTACACTTGTTGTTGGACCTAGGTCCTGGATCCCTGAGCACACTATGTTGTGCTTGGCGGCTTGCCGTGCACCCGAAACCGATATAGACACGTATAGTCCGGCTGGCCATGATTCGTCTCGATGCGCAGCTCGACAATCTCGAATGGCCGATTGATGTCCACGTTTTGTACGGCAAAGTATTGAAGCGATGCCTCATTATCCCGATACTCGTACTCACCGAACAGCACCGGGTCTTGATCTTTCTCGTGCTCCAGACCCTGCAGGACAAAGATTAGTGACGATTACAAACTGAGAAGTTGCCAACTCACCCAAACGGTAAAGTTGCGAGGAGCGGAATCAATGCGTCCCGTTGGCGACAGACTCTTGGATATGTGCTCCAGGGTGAAGCCCGTCACATAGACCAAGGAGTTCAGCTTGAGGACTGTGTATTGAACAAAGTTGCAGATAATTATTCAGTTCATTGACCACATTTACGTACCCAGAAACCCTGGAAAGCCCTGAAAGGCCCAGCACTCGCCGGGCTGAACATTGGGCGAAATGGCCACGCGGGGCGTGTTGGTTGGATACCAGAGCGGTATGCCAAAGACGGAGATTTGCGCCGACTTGGTCTGATAGCTTTCTGTGCAGCGTGTTGAAAGTATTTGTCCGCCCGCCGATTCCAGAGCAAAGTCCACCAGACCCGTTTTATCCGCATCGTAAACGGCCAGGACGGCCTTCACAATGCTGCGCACCTCATCCTCGTGCAATTCCGATTTCGACACCAGACTGCTCTCATTGTACTTGGCCTCCACGGTGAGGAGTATCTCCCGCTTCAGCCTCTCGCTAATTTCGCCCATTAACACAAGGCTGGACCGTTCGATCTCAGCGCGTATGTTGTTGTCGGTTCGCTTGTTCAGCTCGAGCAGCTGCTGCTCCAGATACTCCTTGGCTACGAACATGTTGCGCACCCAGCTCTGCAGATCCACATCATTCAACTGGCCACCGGCCGCCTGCTGCTTGAAGCCCAAAATCTCGACAAGTGTCAGTTTGACCTGTTTGTTGAGCAACGCAAACTGTGAATCGTTTAGCGATGCCAGTTTGGCCTCGATTTCGGCGAGTAAGCCGCTAAAGCGTTGATCCTGCGCCAGCTCATGCTGCTGCATGCGCTCCAATAGATCATCCTGACTGAGTTTCAGGTTGCTTATCGACTGCTGCAGAACCGCATTCTCCGCATGCTTATCCGACAGCGTCAGCTTTATAAACGCTATCTCCCTATTCAGCTGATCGACAAGCAGAGCTTGACCAGAGCCCTCCTCCGCCGCCGCCTGGTCCCTGCTCACTCTCAGTTGTTCCTGTTGCTGCAGCAGCGCTAGATTGATGCGCTCATCCACAAAGGTTGCCAGGCCGGGTGTGCTCAGCAGGCGCTGCAGCAACTGCGGCACATCGATGCGATCCAGCAGCAGTGTATAATGGGTTTCCTCCAGCTTGAACTCCGCCTTGATTTGGCGCGTAATCTCCGCCAGCTGCTCGGGACTCAAGCGTACATTTGCCCCCTGCCACTCGCCCGACTGTTGCAGTTGCAACTTTAAGCGCAACGCCAAATCGGCCAGCTGCTGTTCGCTCAACTGCGTCTCTTGCTCGGACAATTGTTCCAGATTTTCGCGAATCAACTTGACAATAATTTGTATTTGCTGCGGAGACAGTTGTTGTTGTTGCGGTTGTTGTTGCAACTTCAGGTCGACCAGCTGTTGCACGTAGCTGTTGACATGATTCAGTATATTCTCATATTCCTGCGCCGTTAGCGATCTCTTCAAGTCCTGCTGCACTTGCTCCATTTGCAGCTTAATCGCCGCCGACTCCTCCTGTGGCTGCCACATCGATTTGACAGCAGCGCCAGCCTGCGACCAATGGCCACGCAGTGTGGCAAGCATGGTCAGTGGCAGCAGCGCCTCAGTGCGCTGCAAATGCTCCATGCGACGCTCCTCGGGCAGCTGCAGCCAGCCTGTAAAAATAGGGCAACATTAGTTGGCAATCAGAATCAGAATCCATCCTTCCACATTTGCAACTTTTTTGAATTGGGGACAAAGTTGGGCAACTGTTTTCGAAAAGGGGGTTGTTATTCGACGCCATTTTTAGCAAACAAGATGAGCACAACAAATGCAGAAGGATAGAAGGATTGATCTGTTCTTTGGCCAACTAATGTTGAGCTATTCTTGATATGTATTTTTTTTTTTGTGTATTTTACTTACCATTTCAACTCGCAATCGCGGCGATTTTTTTTTGTTCAATAAAATGGCAAATAAAACAACTATTTTCATTTTGAATGTTTGCATTTCTTCTCTTTATTATTAACATTTATATCGAGAGGAGTTTATGAACAATTGCGAAAGCAAACAATCAAAGATTACAAACTGAACGTTGTTTGACAACAAAAATAATGTGGCTCAATCGTTGCACCCAACGAATCCTGGGCTGCGATTTAACAGCTTCAACTTGAGTCATGTGATTATTATTCGAAAATAATATTTAAATAACAGAACTAAGAATTGACTCTTAAACGGTGACCCAAAAAACACATGTGGATGCAACAATTGTTTTTTTGACAAATAGAAATGATTTAAAATTAATTGATTTTGATTTTTGTGATTAATTTCTGGTCTTTTCGAACAGCGGTTCCTCTCTCTCTCTTTCTATCCTTCTCCATGTTGCGTCTTTAAGTGGGTGAGGGGGATGGGGGATGGGGGAGTGGGGATATGTAGGGTGTGAAGTGTGATGTGTGTGTGTGTGGCAGGTGGCAGGTGGGAGGTGGCAGGTGGGTTGGTCAATTTAAACATCAACGAAAAACTATATGGCATACAATAGATCATACATACATATAATATGTATGTAACATGAAATGACAGAAATGTCGTAAACGAAAAACTAACGAAATGCTTGAATTTGTACTTGAATTGATCTTGGCCGTTAAAATTGTGGACTAACAATAGTTAATTTAACAAAAATTAATAGAAGAAAACTTTAAATGAGCAACTGTTGCAGCAGCTCGAAGCCAAAACGATAGCAAAATTGCTGGAAGTGTGCTTTAAACACGCTCGTAATAGACCGGATCGTTGTCGGACTTCTGAAAGAATTGACGTCCTTTGTTGGCCACATTTTGGCCGATAGTTTTCAAATACAACAGATAATCATCGGCCCAGTCACGCACGCGCACCGCCTGCTCAACGGCCTGGGTGCGCATCGACTCGTATTGCTCGGCTTTCAAAAAGGCGCCAACATCGATTTTGGGCAATTCGGGTAGTGTGAATGTGTTAAGCGTTAGGGATTTGGGCGGGAAACTTTCATTCGGATGCAGATAATAGAACACACCTGTAAAGTCGAAATTCAAAAGTCGCAATTAGGCAAGAGTATACATTCCATGAGATTATAATGCTTAAATTGGTTTTCTTGGTATGACACTTTGATATGTTTCTCTTTCTGTTATCGGAGTCACAAAATGTTATCTATATTCTTTTCCAATTTTCTATATTTAAAATATGCTTATCAGCCGTGCTCCGATTTCCGTTTTTTTATTGCTCTAAATTACAATTTGGTTAGCTGTGTGAACTTTAATTGAATTCTTATTTAAAAACTGATAAATGTTATATGTATAAAATTTTAGACAAAGGCACAACAATTCGAAAACACAGCAGAACGAAAACAAAAATAATCTGCTTGTTTTTCATTTGAAATTCAATATTTTATCTTAAAGAAAAATCAAATTTCAAAATGGGAATCTTTTGCTTTTCGCAAATTGGATCACGCGTGTATATTTTAAATAACTCTTCGAGAACTAGCAAGTGTCATTCCAGCGTAAAGCGAAAACATATAAACGTGTCTTTTTGAGCATTTCGTACAAATTATGCACACATTTTTCATATCAATAGTGACAACAACAACAACAACAACCACAACAAGAGCAACACTTGGCTGCTGACGTCATGTGATGTCAAATGACCAGTTTCAACACAAGGTGAACCATGAATGTGGCATTAGTTGTAGACATGATCCAAGGTCAGTTAGCCTTTGGCAGCCGTTCAATGTCAGGGCGCAAACGTTTATAAATTCATTTTTACATATACAGCTATGGACAGATAAATTGGACCAAATAGAAACACACACTTTTTGCATATATTTTTGTAATAAATTAGTTTTTACGGCTTTTTAAACTTTAACTACTTTCGCTACAATTTGACCAAATAAATAGCACAAGTGGTTTAAATGGCATCTTATGTGAACAAATCAGTTTTTGGGTTATTTTTTCTAAATATTTCTTTGATTTTTTTTTTTATTTTGGGTTGTATAATTTGCATAACAATCCCCAAATGATCCATCTCCATATATTTTTATTTAATGTGCTATTTTTATGATCAACCTATTTTAATTAATTTATTTGCTTTTAATGTTACGTATTAGTTTAGTAACAAAATAGACTAAGAAATGCCTCAAAGTCTTTCACCGGTGCTATTTACATGTCCATGGCTGTATGTATTCTGATCTATGTAAAATTTCACTCACCCGTTAATAGCAGCAGGGGCAGCAGAATGAGTAGAAAGAGCAGAAAGCGCTTCTTGGACTTGTTCTCCGTGCTATTGGATCGGAGCAACCACGTGTCCAGGCTGAGCACCGACGCGATACCAAGGTAAACATAGTCCATCAGCCTCGACAGGCTGCCAGCGATGAATCCATGCTGCGTCTGCTGTTGCCTTCTGCTGGCGTAGTTGCGATATGCTGCTGTCTCCGAAGTTGCTGATGCGTTGCCCATTGTTGTGATCCGTGTCCACATGTTACTCATGCCGCTAACAATGATGCTAATGAAGCGGACGAGCCACCAGCTCTGCTGCTGCTGCTGTTTGCCCAAATAGTCCACCTCATCGCCGGAGTCGTAGTTGAGGCGTGCGGCGGTTGTCTGCGTCTGATAGCGACGACGGATGAAATCCTCCTGGGCGGGATTCTGACGCACCATGGAATCGACACGTTCATCATGATGCGCCAGGCTGCGACGCGACATATTCGGCATCGCCACAATCCCCGGCGCCAACTGGCGCCGATGCGGCGACAGCTCCGAGTACGTATAATCCGTTTTCGGTGTTTTGCTGCGAAACATAATGAAGATTAGTAAACTAAACGATGTTAAGCTAAAATTGCACTTGAACTGTAAGCTTTTTAAAAGTTAAGCATCGAAAGTTTCTCACTTGCAGCTAGAATTGTTCAGTTCTAAAATATTATTCCAAATTATAGACAAACTATGTTAATTGGCTAATAGTTGCAACAATTTAAATTGTAGAATATGATTAATATCTTTCCAAAAGATTTTTAAAAATTCAAAATTAAAATTTGTAGATTAATTTGAACTACTTTTATAGGCAAACAGCTAAACAAATTTATGAAATTCATTTACAGTAGTTTTCAAGTTTTTGTAAATTCTGAACATTTTTAACATATATTTTAATTCTGATTGAGTAAATTCATCTGCTCAAGTGCGATTTGAATTATCTTTACTTGACGTTAGCTACTCACTTCCAGTACTCGCCCGCCTCTTTGTACTCAATGTAGGCGAGATGATCGCCGCTTAAATTAGCCGAGGCATCACCATTGGAGCGTCGGCTATGCTGCTGATGTTGCTGCTGCTGATGCTGCTTCTGCTGTTGTTGCAACTCGTGCGTTGAGTTGAGCACATTTTGTGTAGTCTCCAGTTGGCTGCGTGGCGTGGAAGTGACAGCTGCGATGCTGCTTAAAGCATTGCCCAACCGCTTGCTGGTGCTGGTGAACATGCTGGTCACCGTGGACGTGGATGTTGCCGTGCTCCCTGCTGCTGCAGTGCCGGACAACTGTTTACGTCTGATATCCGGCGATGTTTCATCGCTTGAATAGTCGGAGCTTAAATGGGTAAATGCTTTTGAGCGCGTAGCTTTGTTGTTGCTAGTGCGACTGTTGATGCTGCTTTTGCCGCTGCTATAGCCGCTGCTGCTGCCGCCTGTGGTGGTTGTTGTACGGGTCTCAACCACGTGCTCCTCCACAATGGTTCTGCAAATATGTAAACAAGTTAGTAAAGTTGTCGGAAAACAAACACAGCATAATTAACGCACATGTGAATCAAAACAAACTACAAAGAAATAGGCTCGTAAAATGTTTTACAAACAGAAACACGGCTGACCTTCAGACAACGCCAGCCAACCAGCCTATGGCTTTAAGCAATGACAGCAAAAAATACATACGAATCTCTCATGGTCAAGTTGCCCCCGACTCCCTCCGTGCGCTTGATGTCGTCATCAGCCAAACGATTAGAAAAAGCAAGCCGCAAATCTGACGTTGAATTTAAATTTTCGCGCCAAAATACATACGAACTCAATTTAACAACAAGCGGCAGACGACACAACACCCTGTATGGCAGTTTGAATTCATCACATTTGCATAAGTGCTGAGCGAGCATTTGTATTGTGAATTATATCTGCTAAATGTGAGTCACTGCTTAACTGAATTTCAAACACAAATTTCAACTTCATAACAACCCCATTCTCTGTGCTGACTCAAATACAAATTTTCTATTTACTTCATATTTACTTAAGATATGTTAGCTGTCTTGTCACCTTTTGCGCAGCAGTCACAGTCACGAGCAGTCACAGTGACAAGCTCGCTCATCACTGACTGAAATGTATTTCAGTTGCTCATTTGCTCGTTTCGAAATTAAACTGTAGCGTCGAGTGTGAAATAGCAAACACATGACGTCATCACACGATCACACAAACACACACATACACAGAGCAGCCCATGTGCTTGGGTTGTGTGCTTTATTTTTATGACGCTTGAGCAGCGTTTGTTGTTATGTATAGAGAAAGTAACAGTTATTTATTTACTCTCTTCTAATGATCAAGCAACGTTGTTTGATTGGATTCTATTTTTAGATGCTTATGCTCAATTTATATATATTTGTATATATATATATATATATATATGTATGTATGTATGTATTTATGTAAGTGTGTATGTCTATACGTATGTAAATACTCACTGCACATTTGGCGCCATTAAGGATTTCTTCTTCTTATGATGAACATGCCCCTCTTCCCCAGCATGCTCGCAATTCTCATGATCGCAGCTGGAGCGGAGGAATGGCGTCTTGGAGCGCGAACGTCGACGCGTTTCGATCTGATAAAGTTCGTCGCTCATAGCTGCTGCTGCTGCTGCTGCTGCAAACAAACAACAAAAAATAAACATTCAAAAATATTTCTATGTGTGTGTGTTCATAGGGCGTGGGTTGTTTACAATAAGTGCTCAAGGTAAACAGTAAATTCACTTCGAATGAGATTTCGTGTATGTGTGTGTGTGTGTCTGTGTAGAGTTTCCCCATTTCTTCAATGCTTTTAATGCTTGAGTGCGCCTCTTAAAAGCATTAGCATTGGAAATTATGCAATGCGTGTGGAAATGAGCGCAATTGCTCGAGTTTTAATTAGACTGCAATGCGATGCTAAAAATAAATAAAAACAAGCAGCTGCAGCTGCAAGCGAGCTGCGCGTATTTTTTCTTTTTTGCCGGTACGACAAAGTCGGCAAATGCGAAGCACTAAAAAATGCAAAAAGGAAACACTCCGTGTGAACATAAACGAAGAAAAGGGAGAGGGAGAGCGAGACGGAGACAGAGAGCTAGTAAATAAGCCACGCGGGGTGGGTGGCAACGCCATAAACAAACCCAAACATGTTCAATGTTAATCAATAAAATACGACGCGACCCGCTGGCAAAAAAAAGATATATAAATTTTCAATTGCGGGTTAAAAATGTGTGAAAATCTAAAACAAGTTTTCCGGCCAGGCATCTGCGTCATCAATCGACAGCGTCTACACACACATAACACACGCACACACTTTGTCTTTGGAATGGAAATCTTAGAAAAGGCTTACATTTTTTTTACATTCACGTTGTTAAGCACAGAAATACAGTTTTCTTCCAAATGTGCTTTTGCACAATTTGTTTTTGGCTAGCGGATGATACGCTTTAAAAATAGACTTTGCGCACCGCGAAAATAACACGTCCAAATCCAGCGACAATTTATTTCGAATGAGTCGAAATTCGAGCAGAGTCCGATAGTTGGCGATAAGTCGCGAATGGTTTAACAGCGATGATTTTGCTATGATATTTTTCTGAGAGCTGCCACTTATCAATGATTAAAATTGAACAGATCAATCAGACAGAGGCTACCAAGGCCTACTTCATTTTATATTTCATGCAGCATTTCTCATTTGCAATATGGATTTCAGGACTAAGATGATCCGTCTAAAAAAAGGCCAAAAGGGCAACACTGTGCAGCAACAGTACTGCCAACTATCGATAACAAAAACAGGCCATAAAAACGCTTCGAATGAATAATATATATATTCGTTGTTATATTAAATTTATTAAAACTTATTGAATTAAAAAGAAATGTAAACAAATTCATGAAAAAGGAATGGATAGATAGATAATTAAAATTACATAAGGACACATTTGATGGGGAAGTTTTCTATATTTTGTAAAGAAAAATTGGCGCGAATCCTTACGGATTTTATGTAAAGCAAGACAAATTTAATTTTGATAATATATATTTATACATTTTGCAGTATATTTTAGGTGCCTGAAACATTAAATATATTCCTTATTAATTAAAAAGTTGTTTACATACGTATATTTTAATAGAGGACAGTAAAAAATATTTATTTATGATTTCATTTGGCCCAGCGCATTATTGGTAATAAAGCTCCAAGTTCATTCCGTCGTGGATTTCATCTGCAAATGCAATAAGTTCTTAATGCCAATAACAATAAGATATAATATATACATGAAAATATATCTACTTACAATCAGATAGGCGAATTGGATCCTTGTAAATTGTATACCATTTTTTCAGAACAATCTTCTCGTGTTTTGTGCCCGTCTGCGCCGCAATCAGTTTTTTGAGGTCGCCAACTGTGTCGTCTGGATTGCATTTGACACGCACCTGCATGGCGAATGGCAGGCGTTAATAATTAATTAATTTACTGTACGCACAATTATATTACCTTTTTGCCCAGACGATCGTTGCAGGTGATTTCAATCATATTTTTTGTGTTCTGACTTCGACTTGTAGTGCGACAACAAAATACATATGTTTCGATAACTACATGCAGACTCCATGACAAATTTATCGATATACATGTACCCATATGTTGCCACACGTTGCCAGACTGTCGCAAAAATTAACTAACTAAACAAACGCCGAATCGCTTTTCACAAAAGTAATTAAAAATCACAAATATGTCGATGATTCCATTCTTTCCCAATCTTAAGCCCTCGGTGGCCAATCGGTTTTGGTTCGATGTGACCTCCGACGAAGAGTTACAAACGAGGCGATATGAGGACGAGCGCAGGAATTGGGTGCGTCTGAAATACAAAAAAAATCCAATGCTTTATAAAAAAACGATCCCTTTTTGCGATTAATTTTAGCGAGAGTCCTTGAAAACAGCCGCTACGGACTTGCAGCCGCTAGGCAAGGTGCACACAATAACTGGCGTCGAGACGGATGACGAGGACGGTAAGTAAAGTTAATAGCTTAAAATAAAAACCAATTCTACATTTGCAATTTCCCAAAAGTCAATGACGACAGCGAGGACACCGATAGCCACGATGAGGAGGACGATGAAACGAACGATCGTGTTATTCCAGTTACCCAGGACTTTTACTCGGCCGACGATGTACAGATGAATGAGGAGACGTCCCCCACAGTTCCATACACCATTTAGTTAATTATTCATTAAGGTTGCGTTTACAGAGTTCCCTTTACAAACTGTATTAACAAGTTTCGTTTACTTTAATCTTAAATAAATTATAAACATATTAAGCAAAATAAGTAAATAGTTTTAGGATCGGTCGGTTAATTGAGGGAGTGGATTCACAAACAAAGCAGCTAAGGGAGGATTAACAATTTCTCTACTTGTGCAGCGCAGCCGTCTCCAGTTTGGGTGCCGGCTTCGAGGCCAGACCGGAGAGCAGTTTCTTGATTTCGGCAATGGCGCGACCTGGATTCAAGCCCTTCGGACAGGTGCGCGTGCAGTTCATGATGGTGTGGCAGCGATAGACGCTGAACGGATCCTTCAGCTTGCTCAAACGCTCCACGGTCATCTCGTCACGCGAATCGATGATCCAGCGGTAAGCCTGCATCAGCACAGCCGGACCCAGATACTTCTCCGCATTCCACCAGTACGATGGACACGATGTCGAGCAGCAGGCGCACAGAATGCACTCGTAGAGGCCATCCAGCTTGGAGCGATCCTCGACAGACTGCAGATACTGGGCCTTGCCCTTCTTTTCTCCAGCTTCGTTCCTAAGCGGATCAAAGACATCAATTATATAATATGCACCTCAAATAATAATACTAGACTAGGAAATACCCTGCTTACAAAGAACCTTAATTGGCCTCTCCCTCTCAGCATGTTATAAGGATTCCCAAGCATTATATTAACAAATAAATTTCATATTCATATTCAATATTTATACAAAAAGGGCTCCATTCCAAATTTGAGAATGTTATAAATATGGAAGAAAATTTACCAACAAAATAATAGCATAATTAATAAGAAAATAAATGCATCAATAATAATAACAAGAAAAATTATTAAAATAATTTCTGTTTAGAAAATTAATTTTTCAAATCAACAAATTTGTCTTTTTAAAAATAAACTTTTTTTGCTTAATTCCAAGGAATATTCTAAAATTTAGAAAATATTTGTAGAAAAAGAAGCAAATATAAAAAGACTAACATTTGAACAAAATTGTTTCTACATAAATTTAGATATGAATTCTAGAAGACCGCTTTCAGTTTGTGGCAATTTTCTTAACTTATTTGCGAGTGTGCCTAAAATTGTATCTTATCAGAGCTTATCAAAGATATCCCCAAATTCAAGTTCTAATCTACGTCTTTAGATGGACACAGGGTATTAAATAGTCGGTCAACTACTCATTACTCACTTGCGCTGAAGCCAGGGTTGGATATTCTTGTACTGCTCGTAGAAGTTGTTCATATCTGGGACCAGATCCCGCACCACATACATATGGGGCAGGGGATACACCTTCAACGGCTTCGAGCTTGTCGCATCGATTTTGCTGATGCACGCCAGGGTATTGGTGCCGCCAATGTTCATGGCACACGAGCCGCAGATGCCCTCACGGCACGAGCGCCTAAACGTCAGCGTCGGATCCACCTCGTTCTTGATCTTGATGAGGGCATCCAGTACCATTGGCCCGCATTCGCGCATGTTGACTTCGTAGGTTTGCATGTAGGGCTTCTCGCCGGCATTGTCCGGATTCCAACGGTAGATCTCGAACTTCTTGATTTGCGGCTCCTGTGACTCCTTTGGCTGCGCCTGCTGCTCCAACTGGCTGCTGTTGCTAATCGCGCGCAGCTGGAAAAAAATCAAAATAAAAATACCAAAATTATTTCAATTGTTTGTTCACTTTTTGTTTTTAGTCACGCCATTCTAAATTGCTCACAGCTCAATGCGAAAATGTTTACATAATCGCTGCGAACTGTGATAAATTTAATATCTGATTTTATCACGATTTAAATGGGTTTAATTATATTTTCGTTTGTTCTTATATAATAATATTGTTTAATAACACCCCTTGGGGAAAGGATCTCCTCACCTGGTGACGTGCCGCCAAGGAGCTGGCGCGGCTCAGGATTTGTCTAGCTTCGTTGACCAACATTTTAAGCGGTGTTTTTATGGTTGAATTGAAACGGCACTGCGCTTACAATTGTTAATTATTTAGACAAACAATACGTTGTTTTCCCGTGTGGAAAACTTCAATTTGCAATCTGGAAGTGGCAAGACCAATACTCGTGCAGCAGCGTTGCCAGATCAGAGCTTTCGACTGCGAGTTGCAAAAATCATTAAAAAATATAAATAAGTTAGGCCAGCTGACTTTAATTTTTAATAAACGCTTTTTAGTATTTTTCTATTTATTTAAAAAGTACAGTTTTAATTGGCAAGCAATATAAGCGGTTATTTAATGCAAGTAGTTAAATTTACACTGGCAACTCTATGGCGTTAATATCGATAGAGCATATCGATAGCTGAGCTGAGTGTGACCATATGTTTCGTTCTTATCTCAGTTAAATTGATTATTAATTTGAATTCTCTATTTTTCTTGTTACTTTATATTTGCAACATACCACAATATAGTAAGCTTAACTAAATGTAATTGGGACAATTTGTTGCAATTTTTTCTCAGTTAAAAAAGTTTATAAATTTAAATTCTTTAATTCTTTATTAATGTAGATTTGTAAAGTAACACAACTCAGCTCGCCTTAATTAATAATAATATGCAAATCGTCAAAATGTTCTTTAGATTTGACTAACTAATTCAACGGCTCCTTGGTGTGTTTGCTGACTGACGGCTTTCTCGACATTTGCTGGGAGAACCCTGGGTTCCGCGCTAGGCATCGCTCCATGATGGTTCAAATCACACTGTTGCATGGCCGGATAAGGCTGCATGCTATTGTCACACATTAAATATTGACAAAAAAATATATTATTAGTTATTTGAGTGAATTTCAATTTAAATTTCAATTCAACATACCCTGGCATTGGCGCTGGCATTGGCGCTTGCATTCCTGACATTGGCAGCTGCACTTGAACATGGCTGTAGGTCTGGGCTGGATATGCGTAGTTTACTTGTTGCACACTATTCTGATAAGCCGGAGGCGGGTACCGGTGAGCGGGAAAGTTACCTGGTGCTGTATATCAAACAACGAAATCCAAAAATAAGACCGACACATACTTGTAGAGACGATAGCCATAGATTAAAATTTATTTAGAGCATTGTTAGCACTCACCGCCCTCGCTGATCACATAGCCAACATTTCTCTGTGTTTGATGTTTGCGTTTAATCCCTACAATTACTGAAGTTACGACGAATATCGAGAATGCGATGAGAAATCCGATTAGAAAGGGTTCCATTTCGGAAACTTAGCGGATTTTCACCAAACAAATGCTCAATTAGAGTAGACAAAACGAACTGAGTGTTAACTCGTCAATAGGGTTAAGTAAGTCCCCGTTCAAGTCTTATCAATAACAATAACCAGTATTGATAAAGATAAGCAATATCTGTTGGCTTCCAGCGTCAGATTGTAAATATAACAATAAGCCAAATTTGATTGGCAGTTAGTCACGTATATTTTGAGAAATCGAACGCATATAGATATTATTATTTTTATTTTATTATTATTCAGCTTGTAACATTTTGAAGGTCTCCAAACCCGTAAAGTGCATGCACTTAGAAAAAATATTGAATCTAAACTTGCAGCTAATTTCAGTATTAAGAAATTATGTTTGTTAAAACCACGATCTTTCTTTTCATACTTCTCTAAATTCTAGGGATTTTTATTTCGTTAATTTCTAGAAAAAAGCCTTTTTAATTTTCATAAACTTTTTGGGTAATTTTCCAAATTTGTTTGCTATTTTATTCTCAGTGTACATTCTGAAAGTGAGAAAGCAATTGGCTAACCTAAGAAAGATATAACTTAAGGCCCAACAACTTGTAAAATACCAAGTTTAAATTGAGCGAGCACTGATATAAGACAAAGATTGCAACAACATTGTTGTAGGGAAAGAGAGAGAGAGAGAGAGAGACAGAGTGTGTGTGCAAGAGAGAGAGTGAGTCTCTAGAAGAATCAAATGAATCAGCAGCATTTAAATGGCACTTGTCAAGTGCTGGCAAACTATAATAGAAAACTTTTGAAATGGTATTGTTGCTGGAAAGTTAAGAACAACGCGACTTTGTTAAATGGCTATCGACCTTTTGTTGACTCTAGTATAATATTTACATGAATAATACAGAGATATACACACTTACACATACCTATATTTATAAAGGGAAGTGAGCGCAAAACTTTGAAGCTCATTCTCACCTAGGCAATGGCAATGTTTAAACTGAAAGGCAGAAAAACCGCACTTGGAAAGTTGAAAAGTCCGAGGTAACCAAACCAAAGAAAAAACCCAAGTTTTACAATGCGAAAGTAAACAGAGGAGCGAGCACAAAAGTTGAGGGTGAAAACAATAACAACAACAACGGCATTTGTGGGTGGGTAAACATGCCCAAAAAATAAAAAAAGAAAATAAAAAGGAAACCCTACTCCGTCATCGCACTCAAGGCAAATATACATAAGTCTGAACAATGCGAAAACTTAAATAAAATGTTCGGCCAGGTGAGCCTGACTCCTGCCCCCTGCTCATTTGCCCCCCTGCCCAACAGCCTCCTGCCTCCCGTAGATCCCAAGGCACACGCAGAAAATGGCAACAAAACGCTATAAGAACTTGGCTCACAAAAGGATAAAACTTTGGCCGAAATAGGAGGTCTGCAGGGCGGCTTCTTGTGTAAATTGTTTTGATTGAAATTCGAGTGTTGTTAGTGCATGCAAATGACGTCAATGATGAGCGCAGCTAATTAGTGGAGCGTGTCAAGCCGCCTTTAAAATTAACGTCTCAAATGGAATCGTTTGCCTTGGGTACAGGTACAAAAAATAATAATTGCCCTGCAAAT
Source organism: Drosophila kambysellisi (assembly GCA_035042185.1). Taxonomy (NCBI): domain Eukaryota; kingdom Metazoa; phylum Arthropoda; class Insecta; order Diptera; family Drosophilidae; genus Drosophila; species Drosophila kambysellisi. Next base: position 6,644,172 of record JAWNLS010001251.1, on the reverse strand, counting down.
CACTGGAATAATTTCGAGGGCCACTTGGGCGAGCCCAAAAATCCGGCAACGTCAAAAACGAATTATTGTTAAAGGCACAGACTAATTGTATACCCTTATAAACCAACAAATGAGTGCGGGGTCTAAAATATTATTTAAATATTGTAAGTTTTTACAAATTTTATTTAATGTCGAATTTTTTGGTTCTATTAAACAAATTTTCGTTTTAAATATTTTTAGAACCTATACCAGTTAAACAAATATTTTTAATTTGATACATACTTAATGGCTGACTCTTAATTAAATATTTAATTTTAGTTAGTTACATTTAAGCATTGTAAATCTCATCTTCATATCGTAACTATTTTCTATAGTACTCCGATCTGGTCTGCTGCGGCCTATGTAAACGGTTGTTATTTTTATTTTATTGACTTATTTATTGTCCACCAATATCAATCGACATTAAAATAATTCCGAAAATATTTGTAATATTTTTTAAACACGATATATTTTATTTATTCAATTTAAGGGTGTTTAATTGATTGGAGAAAAACCGGAAAAAGGCATAATTTGCGTTTAAATTGATTCTCTTTAAACGTGAAAACAAAATGAATATACCCGCCACAAGTGCATAAAAAAAGGTTGCCAAAATCAATACAAAATGCTGAAAGCGAGTAAAATGAATGGGCTTCGATAGATGCTTAGATTTGCCAAATTGAGCGAACCACTTGATAAATGTTTGTGGTGCTTCAAATATACATTTTTACTTACGTCTGCCACATTAAGTTTATTTCCGTTTTTATTTTGTCGTTTTGCTGCCGTCTTTATCACACTCTGAGAAAAAATGTGCAAATGACCTACTTAAATATTGTTAACAATTAATTTTAAACAAACTAACAAACAAACAACTATAATTATATATTCACTTTTTTTATTAACTTATATTTAACTCTGTTAGTTTAAAAGTTTATAAGAATAAAATAAATAAATAAATAATGATATATCTGCATGGCAAGAAAGAAACAGCGAAAATAATATTACCTACGTTTAAAAAATAAATTTTCTACTAAAAGAAATATAATAATTTGTATTTTGTAGCAGTCGATCGATATCGATATCAATGTTAAGTAAATAGTGGCATGTTAGGTTACATATGTTATTTTACAGTCTGTTATCTACATTACAGTCTGTTTATTAAAATAAAATGCTACTTAATAAAGTGTATCTATTTATTCTAATAACATTTTACAACTACAAAAATTTCGAATTAACAAAGTTGTAGAAAATACGTTATTGGAATAAAGAATTTCAATTAATTTTTAGAAAAACTGTGATTTTTTTTCTGAGTGTAAATGAGTAACAGTTGTTCCGTGTGTTGTGACGCACGCACACACCCATTTAAATATGACTGCATGTGTATCTTTTCAGATATATCCATGTATGGTGTACATAATATATGGATGTAACAGCTTGAATAACTTTGTGTCTATCAATAGAGAGACAAACGCCAGAAAACTACCATTTGGATTTCCCACAATAACTAACTGCCAGACAATATTGTCAAAGTTGCTGTGTACTGTATTAATATGACACTCATAAGGCGTCATTTCCCTGGAGGGTCATAAACAGCTAAACACAAATACAGATATAGATATACACGCCCACACACGAGGTCACACACATACACACAGATACTAGACAGATAGACAGATAGAGCTGGGTAATTCAATAGGTTGCCTCTGTTATCTAAATGAATTATTTATGCCCGCTTAGTGGCTGTGGGTCAATTTTGTAAACATCGATTTCTGCTCGTTGTGCCTTTAGTGACATTTAATATGTCATTAAAAGTGCAGACGTCAACCGCCCACTCTGGGCACGAACACGTAACTATCATGCAGCATGCTCATTTGGTGCTTGTCAATTGCCACAAATTGGCTACACTTTTGTTGGCCCTACAATTATTACGCATGCGATGCGTGCAACTGTCGGCAGTCTGATAGTCGAGTGGTTTTGTGCATTTGTTTGTGCGTATTTAACTGGCAGTTAAATTGATGGAGTGTCAATAGAACTGCCTGCAAATGATACTCGCATCGTGGATTAAGTCTTTCACATAGCTGCCAGTTTGTGAGCCAATTAGCAGTTGCAAACATAAATCTTGGCATATATGGAGTGAATTGAATCGAGTTTAGAGATTTCCTATTAACTTAAAACATTGTTAAAATATCATCTAAATAAATGTTAATAAATTATTCAAGTGTTGATCTATTTATTAAAGCAACGTTGCTTTAAATATTCAACTCTAAAAGCTTTAAACGTAATTAAATATAGTCAGTGACTGCAGTCACTAACATATTCAATAAAATGTATTTTTTAATTTCATTATTAAATAACAACTAAAAACCATAAATTTAAAAAAAAGTTATAAACAAATTAAAATTTAAAATTCAATGTACATACAAATTGTGTTAAAAAAGTAAATCGCATAACATTAAAAGCGAATATGAATAATTTATGATGCCCAACCACAAATATATACGATAATCTTATTATTTGGAATTGTGTTTTTAATAATAGAAACAGACGACTCTGAATTGATTTCATGATTAAGTTTATTGTAATCATTACATTAATTTAAAGATTTTTTTTCGTAGATTTTGACATTTTTTTCAACAATGCTAGCTTACAGGACAATTTTCATTTTAGGGCGTTTTTTTTTTCAGTGTGTTGAGTCACAGTAATAACTTACACTAACTATAATTTCACTGTAAGCAGCTTTTGCTTGAGTTAGTGGCAACTATTTTTGCTGCATAGGCATGAGTGAATGTGGCATGCGGCATGCGGCATGCGGCATTTGCAGCTTGGGTTGTCGCGTTGCTTGAAAAGTCTGTACTTATTTCTATTGCGACAGGTGTCCATCTCGTAAATGTCCATCAAGGACTGTGAGTGTAAAATCTTGTTGTAATTCCAGCAGGAAAATTTTATGTTTGCTGCTCGTTTGATGTACATTTTCATTACATACTTTCGAGTGCATCAAATTTTATGTGGCGCAACCGAAGCGAAAAACTTTAACAGCAGAGCAAAATTTTAAAGCCGAGGCAAAAAAATACGCAAACAAAAAAATTGTTGGCATAAAAAATGCTTGTGAAATTTTACACCTGTGCTAAGAATGTGTGGGTGTGTGTGTGTGTGTGTGTGTGGGTGTGCTTTTCAGCTGCTGGCATAATATAAAAATACTGAGACAGATCCTGTGACAGCGTTTTAAGTACTATGTGTCAGTGAAATCGCTGAGCTTGTTTTTAATTTCAATCAACTTATGGATGACAGGCAGCGTCTTTGAGTGTTAACGTGTCTGTGGGTGTTCATTTCAAGGATATCTTATTTTTTGTTATTCATAACAGCTCAGAAACTATTTCTCAAGCTGATGGCGGCAACTTGTCGTCGCATGGAACGACAACGACAACGACAACAATGGTTTACAACACAAAGTTGTCAGTTAGCAGCGCACAAACAAGTTATCAATAGCGCATCAGGAGGCCCAAAGGTATTATTGTTGATGTTGCTGGAAAGGGATATATGGAAGGGTGCCACAGTCATCCAGTCACGCAGCCAGAGCTTAGATGGCATCACGTACCAAACTCAATACGAGACTTCGACTGGCCACAGTCCGGACACGAACGGCATAAATGAATCTATCTGTGCCTGCAAACTTCAGCCCCAACTCCAATCCCAACTCCAACCCCAACCAAAATGGTGTCAACTTTAATATTGTCAGCAAAGATAGGCTCGAACGACAACTGGAAGTTCTTAGATATCCTTGGAATCTGCATAATTTCGGACATTTTGGGGGTGTCGATTGCGGCTGTGGAAACAATGCGCTCGAATTGTTTGGGCCAAGTCGTTTTTTGGCCGCACCTCAACTGCCAGCAAATGACCGTTTAAATGGTTTCGAGTCTTTGACTTAACTTGGCTTAAGTTTTGTTCAGGTTGCGTCCGTAAAAGCCGTTTACAGCTCAATTTCCCTAACAAGTTTCGTGATTACACTTTCAATTTGTGAGCTTCATAAACCTCATATGGCTTTATGAATGTAAGTCTGCCGTACCCAAAAGCATAAAAGGCTTAAATTAATATTGCTTGAATATATTAGGCGGAAAATACGAATTCCATTCGGACAAAGCCAAGATTTTATTATACAATAAAAGTGAGTTAAAAGTTTGTATTTTGTGCTGCTTCAAAATACACGTAAAATCCTTTAATTCCTTAAGCTTCCTTAAAAATATAAAAACATTTTTTTAAAATGTAAAAACATATTTTAAAATATACTTGTCTGCAAATTTGAATTTTCAGCAGTGCTATCTAAATTCTTGTATTTTTGCATTTTATTTGTAAATAAAAAAATGTTTACATAAAGGTTTAGAGCTACTTTTATATAGATGTTTATATGATAGAAATTCTTATTAATTCAATTATTCTTGTCTAGTCTTAACGAGAAATATTGCTACACATCAATGGACTTAAGTCCTTTGATCATGCTTTGAATTTTATTTACAAATATGTTTTATATTTGTAATTTTAGAAGGAAAACTGAATTTTTCAAAGTCGGAGACGTCTCCTTCATTCTAAAATTCATTATACAAGGCTATAAAAATGATTTAGTTCAGGTAGACGAAATAAATCGATGGTAGAATTTTTATACCCTGAACCCATTAAAAATGGGTAAAAAGGGTATAATGGTTTTGTGCAAATGTATGTAACAGGCAGAAGGAAGCATCTCCGACCCCATAAAGTATATATATTCTTGATCAGGATCAACAGCCGAGTTGATATAGCCTTGTCCGTCTGTCCGTCTGTCCGTCTGTCCGTCCGTCTGTATGAACGCGCGGATCTCAGAGACTGTAAGAGCTAGAGACTTCAAATTTGGAATATAAGATCTCGTATACCAGGCCCAGATCAAGTTTGCGTTATTTTATCGATAACTGCCTCAGTTTCTGAATTATCGATACATTTAGATTTCCGATAGCAGTAAATTCCAGATATCTCTCACAATTTAATGGATACAGTCACCAATTTTGGTTGGTAGGTTGTTGGCGAGGTCCTTGAAAGATCGGCATGTGCCACGCCCACCTCTGACGCCCCCATCACCCCCGCCCCTAAAATTTTCAAATGGCTATATCTTCCGCAGTTTTTGAGTAGGGAACGTCAAATTTGGTAGGTATATTACTGGTAGTCGCCTTTAAGAATCGATAACAAATTTGTGGTGCCACGCCCACACCTGCGCCTATAATCGACAATTCCGATTATTAATCGATAACACCGTATATCTCCGAACATTTTAAAGATAGAGTATCCAAACTTATAAGGTAATTTGCTGGTAACCTCCTCCAAAGATTGGCATACCAATTTTTTTACCACGCCCACATCCGCCGCCCCCAGGAACTTCGTCCCTAGAAATTTAAAATGCGCATATCTGCCGTAATTTGCAAGCTAGAGTCGCAAAATGTTGCAGCTATGTTACTGGTAACTCCCCCAAAGATCGATAAAAAAATTGGATGGCTACGCCCACTCTACCTACCTAAATCGATACACCTCTTGGTGTAAATCGATAAACCCATATATCTCACGCAATTTGAAAACTTAAGTCACCAAATTTGAAAGGTATATTGCTAGTAACACCCTTCATAAATGTGGAAAAAAAATTTTGGACCACGCCCACTCCCGCCCACAAAAAACGAAAAATGCCTGTATCTCCCGCAATTTAAGAGCTACAGTTACCAAACTTAAAAGGTATATTACTAAGATCGAACTCCAAAATATTTTGGGCCACGCCCACTCCCGCCCACAAAAAACGATAAATGCCTGTATCTCCCGCAATTCAAGAGCTACAGTTACCAAACTTAGAAGGTATATTACTAAGATCGTGCTACGCCCACTCCAGCCCCCAAAAACGATAAACCTATAATGCATTTAAAACTTGGTTCAGGGTATATGCTAGTCGAGCTCACTCGACTACAGCATTCTTACTTGTTAAGTGAGTTTTTGTGGTTTGTTTATTTTTACATTAATGCTGGCCAAAAATTGTGGTTCTAATTTTAAATGCAGTACTTCACTGGACAACAAATCATTACAACAAATTTATCGGTCCTCTCGGAAATTATCTGAGTGGTCCCCATAATATCAACATTCGTATTAATTATTTAAAAGGCGTTTTTTTGTAAACAAACAGCTGACTATACTTTATATAGTTTAATATTCTCAACTTTATGAATAAATAGATCAAATGAATTTAGTATTTATTGCTTCAGCATTATAACTAATTTAATTAAGATTGCCAATATTACGACTTCTAAGATATGCCCTAACAACGGAAACACTTGTTTAAAAAGCTCTTAGCTTTAATAGCCCCTCAATCATGTTTTCTGGTCATAAAATGAGCATAAAAACTGTTTTATTGCTGCCCTACTTAAAATGAAATAGTGAACAAATTAAAGTCAACTTCATAAATCTACCAGGAAAACTTTTCTATCAACAGCTTTAAAAACGTTTTTATACAATTATCTGTTTATCTAAATTATATAAATAGTTTCAAATATTAATTTTGACTTATGCTCCGGCCCAAAATCATGTTTTTAACTTTAAATGTACGATTGATCTAGAGGCCAAACTAAGACCAAAAAGCCCTTGCTTTTGAAAATCCGTTGAGTTTTGGCGAAGTTATGGCATTTTGAAGGTTCGCCCTATGTCCATATGCCGATATGCCGATTTTCGGACTATAATTTTGACTTATGTTCCGACCCAAAATCACGTTTTCAACTTTAAATGTGCGATTGATCTAGAGGCCAAACTAAGACCAAAAAGCCCTTGCTTTTGAAAATCCGTTGAGTTTTGGCGAAGTTATGGCATTTTGAAGGTTCGCCCTATGTCCATATGCCGATATGCCGATTTTCGGACTATAATTTTGACTTATGTTCCGACCCAAAATCACGTTTTCAACTTTAAATGTACGATTGATCTAGAGGCCAAAATAAGACCAAAAAGCCCTTGCTTTTGAAAATCCGTTGAGTTTTGGCGAAGTTATGGCATTTTGAAGGTTCGCCCTATGTCCATATGCCGATATGCCGATTTTCGGACTATAATTTTGACTTATGTTCCGACCCAAAATCACGTTTTCAACTTTAAATGTGCGATTGATCTAGAGGCCAAACTAAGACCAAAAAGCCCTTGCTTTTGAAAATCCGTTGAGTTTTGGCGAAGTTATGGCATTTTGAAGGTTCGCCCTATGTCCATATGCCGATATGCCGATTTTCGGACTATAATTTTGACTTATGTTCCGACCCAAAATCACGTTTTCAACTTTAAATGTACGATTGATCTAGAGGCCAAACTAAGACCAAAAAGCCCTTGCTTTTGAAAATCCGTTGAGTTTTGGCGAAGTTATGGCATTTTGAAGGTTCGCCCTATGTCCATATGCCGATATGCCGATTTTCGGACTATAATTTTGACTTATGTTCCGACCCAAAATCACGTTTTCAACTTTAAATGTACGATTGATCTAGAGGCAAAACTAAGACTAAAGAGCCCTTGCTTTTGAAAATCCGTTGAGTTTTGGCGAAGTTATGGCATTCTGAAGGTTCGCCCTATGTCCATATGCCGATATGCCGATTTTCGGACTATAATTTTGACTTATGTTCCGACCCAAAATCACGTTTTCAACTTTAAATGTACGATTGATCTAGAGGCCAAACTAAGACTAAAGAGCCCTTGCTTTTGAAAATCCGATGAGTTTTGGCGAAGTTATGGCATTTTGAAGGTTCGCCCTATGTCCATATGCCGATATGCCGATTTTCGGACTATAATTTTGACTTATGTTCGACCCAAAATCACGTTTTCAACTTTAAATGTACGATTGATCTAGAGGCCAAACTAAGACCAAAAAGCCCTTGCTTTTGAAAATCCGTTGAGTTTTGGCGAAGTTATGGCATTTTGAAGGTTCGCCCTATGTCCATATGCCGATATGCCGATTTTCGGACTATAATTTTGAATTATGTTTCTGACCCAAAATCACGTTTTCAACTTTAAATGTACGATTGATCTAGAGGCCAAACTAAGACTAATGAGCCCTTGCTTTTGAAAATCCGATGAGTTTTGGCGAAGTTATGGCATTTTGAAGGTTCGCCCTATGTCCATATGCCGATATGCCGATTTTCGGACTATAATTTTGACTTATGTTCCGACCCAAAATCGCGTTTTCAACTTTAAATGTGCGATTGATCTAGAGGCCAAACTAAGACCAAAAAGCCCTTGCTTTTGAAAATCCGTTGAGTTTTGGCGAAGTTATGGCACTTTGAAGGTTCGCCCTATGTCCATATATTTTTTAACCACGCCCACTCCCGTCCCCAAAGTCTCGAAAAGTGCATATCTTTCGTAATTTAAGAGCTACAGTTGCCAAACTTCTAAGAAAGGTTACTATCTTATATCTACGTCAATCTGAAAGGCGAGCTGTGACAGTATTTCTTGGCTGCACACAAATTATGTTGTTATAGTATTTCGCTGTCGGTCACTTCCGACTGCAACGTTCTCTCTTGTTTATCTTAGCAAGATTATTTATAGAACAATTAAAGGAGCACTTTCATTTATTTGAAGTTTATGTATATTACATAATTTTGAAACTAGGTTTATGCTATTTCCAACACTTGCCGCTGCCCAGTAAATTATTCAAATGAATTTACATATTTTAGCTAGAATGTTTTCATTAAATTCTCATAAATAAATGATGCGATAAGTAGGTCAAGTAGACAATCTCCAACCCAAACGTCAACTGAACTTATGCAAATATGAGCCAAGGCAAACTAACCTTGAGTATAGGTACGATGCATGAGTTCATATATATATATATATGGGGCAGGGGAAGGGGCAAGCCTTAGCCAAATATTTACACATTTAACGGACGCTGACGGCCTTGATTAAATGGCCAAACAAAACAAAACACACCAAATAAACGAAATCTGGTCTACGCCAGAATTAAATACGAGGGTCGAATAAACAGTAGACGAACCTTGAATCCTTTCTAACAATTGGCAAAGATTAACTCAATAGAAACATCTAACGAAATATTGAAAAGAAGAAAAGTGGTTTTTCCTTGAAATAAATAAAATAGTTCAAGGATTCGAAAAAAAAGTGTTAGTAGGAAATTAAGAACGAATTTAGAAAGAGAACGAGAGATAAAGAGTGAGAGAGTGAAAAAAGTAGAGATAGGCAAACCGCTGAACCTGTAAAATAAAAAAATGTTCACACAGAGATTTCCCGTAAAAAATTTGTTTTTTTTCCGATTAATCTTTGCCAAAAAAAAATTGATTAATAAATTGTATATTGAATGGTAAATGGGTTTTGGTTGGCCCTCGAATGAATATTTACTTATGGTATGTGGCAAAGCGGGCTAATCAAACAGTTGCCAACAAAACAGTTAGGCAAAGACAACACAAGGCGCCCACACAATGCGCTATGCAAACAGCCAAGCGGCAACAGAAAGCGGCAAGAAAATCACAGTTGTGCCCCAGTTCCCCTCGCAACAGGCGCATGTTTTATGGATGTAGGGCCCTGGGTCCCCTACGAGTGGAATCTTAATGCGATTTTCATGCGAATGCGATAAGCGCGGCATAAACGCAATAAGCTGCAAATAATCAGCAGCAAGACAAGAAATCTACACATTATATATTCGCAGACACTTACGCACACACACAGGTACACACACACACACACACACACAGGCACACACAGGTAGAAGTACATGCACACAGACACCTGCCCAAAGTGGCTATAAAAGTTGGGCACGCAGAAAAGTATGCTACGATTTTGGCTCGGCGCTTTAATGGCCGAAACGCTTCAGTTATGCCAGGTTACTGTTCCAGTTAAGGCACTACCCAAGATAGAGAAAGGGGGAGGGGCTGTCAGCGGAGTCGTTTATTAAAGCGTTCATGTGAGTTGTTGTTTTTGTTGTTGTTGTTGTTGCAATGCAAATGTATGTAAAGTGCTGAAGCGATGCCAAACCATTTTGCCGGGACCCCAAATGAAGTGAGAAATATAAAATTAAAGCCCGCTAGGCACACACACACATATATGTATATATATATATATATATATATATATAGATATATATAGTTGAAACTGCTACTTGGGCATCTGCATCTGGCCAGCTAGCAAACAAACACAAAAGAGGGCAGGTGTTGGCCTCAAAGGTAAACAGAATGTAAATTGCTTTGGCGCTTTTCCTTTTGCTTTTGTTTTTGTTTTTTTTTTTATTTTGCTTTTTTTTTTTTGTTGTTTGGCCAATGCCAATAGCTGATAATGCGTCAGCGTCCAATGCACCCGCTGTGAATTGTTTGGTTTGGAGTCGAAGAACCCATTAAGAGCAACGTGGAACGGTATTGAACCTGCCAGCAGATTTTTGGCTGCTAAATTAGATGGATCAAACATGGGGCAGATAAGGGATTGTTTACTGAGATACTGTTTTCCATTCGGCAGCGCACATTTAGTGCCTTTTTATGCGTAACGCAATTTATTTAAATTTATAAATTATGTAATTTATGCGCAGATGTGCCCAAAAACTTAACATAGGTTATTTGCTCTAACACAACATTCAGAATGAAACCGTTAGTAAATTTCACATATATTTACTATATTTATTTATTTATACGCATATTTTCCTACTTGGCCTTTTAAGTGTGTGCAGGGTATACGAAGGGGCAACTCTTTCATCTGCCGCTTATCAGCTAAGAGGCACAAGCCCTGCAAATCAAAAGTAAATAAACCCAATGCTTTTCATTCATTTGAATAAGCCAAAAGTTGGGACACTGTCTAATGAGCTTAGTGAAATGTGTTTTAAAATTAACTCTTGGCCAGCAATGACAACAAAAACAACAACAACAACAGCATTTGTAGCAAGTTGTCAGCGATGTTGTCCTTGGTTGGCAGCTGTTTTTCAGACATGGTCATAATTGCGCGAATAATTTGGCAATCATCTTAAAATGGGCCAAGAGTGAAAGTTAGAAGGAAAATGAGAATTTTGATTGCTTCAATAATTAAGGCACTCAAAATCAAGCGACAGCTGCAGAAGAAAGAAGTAGCCAGCCAGACAGACAACATGGCACAAAGAAAATGTTAGCCAAGCGGTGCATGAAATTCACCAGAACATTATACACTCACACACACACACTTATACACACACACACATACACACACTCAAATACTCACAAGGGGAGAAAGACGCACGCTTCTTGGCCAAATGGCAAATGTTGTCAGCTGCATGCTGCAGAGAAAGACGTCGCTTTCAGTTTGTGGCAAGTAAAGAAATGCAGGAGCGGGTTTCCTTGAACGGGGGGAGGGGGCGTGTCGACGCCTGGCGACACTTGACACGTTGACAGCGCCAATGTTGCTACTAAAAAACTAATTTCCCGCTCTGTTGCGCATAATTTTATGCAATTGTTTTAGATTGAATTGTGCAGACTGTGAACTATGCAAGTGGTCCACAGATGACCACTTTGAGTGCCATTGCAAAATATGCTTCTCACTTGATGTTTTTAATTGAATTTGCATATTTGGAATGCAGCCAGCTCTAAGAGGCATCACTGTACCGAGTGCTGCCTGCAATGAGTGCACAAATATCACAATTGATTGCGTCACACTCGCAATTTCCAATTGGAATTTATGCAATTAACTTGGTTCATTACTGCCGGCTGTGCACAGGCGTCAACCACACCACATGTCGTATACGTGATGATCAATAGATGTGTATTAATTAATTATTATAATTAATGAACGTCCAACGATGCTATTAAGAGAAAATATGGTTCTTAAAGTATACATATAAAATTCTTTTCGTATTGCTAAAGAAATGTTCAATTAAGCTTAAAAATAAAATAAACAATAAAAATTGCAAATAATATTAAAATTTCCAGATAAATCGATACAAAATTAAAAGTAAATAATAAAAACATGCAGAACTAATTATAATAATACTATTAATAATAACAATCACAATATTAATTAAAATGTAAAATGAAAAAAAGTATATAATTAATAAATAAATATATATGTATTTAAATGTAAAATAGTGCAACATTTATTGCATTATTTTTTGGGGAAACCGATAAAAAATTGCAGCAATCCAGAAAGGGAATTTGGAAATATGTCAAAAGCAGGCAAATCTCAGCACAAACCACTATATAAATGCTGTTGAAATCTGTAGTATAGAAAGATAAAATGTCTAAAATGGATTTCGCTGAAAGCCCTGCAGACACTTGTTTACTGATGATAAGCTCCCATGCGTCGAGTTCAGAGGCAAAGTTGCCAAAGCTACTTTGGAATTTCATGCGAAATTCAACTTTAAACACACTTTTGAAACTTGGCTGCATATTTGTAATAAATTTTACACAAAATAATCAATACGAAATCTAAAGAGATAGAATACTTTAATTGTTGGTGTACTCGTCTGAGATATGCGGAATTTAATATTCAAAAGAAATTTCCGCTAACAGCAAACAATGAGTTGCCGGCATTCTTTTGGCAAGTACACAAGTATTTTGCCAAATATTTGCCACTTTCAAAGTCAGTTTAATACCAACAATAATTTAATTTAGGAAATGTTGGCCAAACAATTTGTTTGGGCAATAAAATTTGAGCCTTGTAATATATCAGCTATTTAAAGCTTAAAATATATGTGGCACATTTACATAAACAAGCATATTTGTTTCTGTGCGAATTGGGGCAGGTACAATTGAAAATTGAGCCTGAAATTGAGAATAATAAAACCGCTTTTCTATTGTGTTAATTGTTGCCATAGCAACTGTGCTCAAAAAAGTAAGGAAATATTTTATTTTAAAGCTTGCGAAAGCTAAAAACATGAATTGTATTGTTTAAGTAATATCTTTAATTTACTTAAATTACCATTATTTTATTTCTAATAAAATTTAAAAAACAATAAAAAAAACTATATTTATTTTGTATAATTATAGTAGAAATATTTTATTGTTACTGAGGTGTTTTAGAAAAAAAAATCACGACAAATTTGGCTCAGCGCAGAAAAGAAGGCTATGAAAATATATGAAAATCTTTGATATTGTCGTTTGATATTGTTGTAGTTGCTGAGTGTGTGAAATGAGCATATGTGTATTACGATTGTCGATTATCAGCCTCACTTATGGCCTAATCATATTACATTGTCATAATTCGGTTAGTCGCAGTGATATTCGGGCTCAGTTTAAGAGGCAATTTGCGTTAAACGTTGATTGAATAAGCGTTAATGCAACTAGAATCGAGTAAAGTATTCCATCCAACTCACACACACACACACACACAACAACACACTCACACACACACTCACACACTCACACACACACACACACTCACACACTTACACATACAAGCAGGATGACATCAACTGGCAATCAGGCTATGAACACGTGCGCAGCCCAACTGACTCATCGATTTACTACACTCGAAAAAAATACCAACCTTTTTAAGAATTTATATTTCTAAAAAACCCAGGCTATTACATTTCTAAACTTATGTGTAGATTTCTCCAAAATATAGCAAGAATTGTTATAATTTAAATTTGTTTAGACAGAATTCTTAAATTGGTTCTATTTTTACTAAATGTAAAGGTTTTTATAAATTCAAATATTTTAACAAGATTAACAAAATTTATAAAGTATAAAAATACATTTTAGTCTATACATTTTCTTTGCGCTATTTAAGACAATATTTGTAAAAGCTCAGAACATTTTTCAAGTCTTTATTGTACAGTGATTTTTTTTAAAATTCAGGTCGATATTATTTCTGAGTTCCTAATGCAAAGAATTTTTTTTTATTGGGATTTGAAATTTATTTCTGGAAACAAGAAAATTTTACAAGAGGTTTTGATTTGAATGTGATTTTTTTTTTTTGAGTGTATTTACTTGACTAAGCTAAGCAGGATTGCTGGTACCTGGACACGTGCACAGCTGCAGCACAGCTCAACTGCCATCACGACAACAATGTCAGGAGACCAATATGCAATAGCAACATAAAAAGTGAAAAAAGGAAGCAACAGCAAGTTAAGCAGCTAACGTCGTTTGCTGTGCTAATGGCGAGCTGTACAGGAAATGCCATTAGCACAGTTTTTCCGATAAGAAAATGCATTAACGTGACTTAGATGTTGGCCTAGACGGGCAGTTAGCAAACATTGCGGTCCTATGACACCGTCAAATATATTAAAGGCACATTTATCATAATTAACAGCAGTCAGCCAGACGGGCAGGCCATCTCATCATCCATGCTGAAGCCAGGCTGCATGCGAGCCAGCCAAAATACGGAAATTCAACTGGCCAAAATTCATGGCCGTGAAATGCCTGGAATTCTTTCGGCTTAAAGCTGCCCAAATGACGAAATGCCGAAACGCCAGGCAAAATGTCGAGAGGGAGCCATCAAATACCAGAGAACAACGACGGCAACTCATAAAAAATGCTACAGGACTCTCACGCCCCGAGGAAGGTCCATAAAACCAGCCTACAAGTGTGAAAATAACCACAATAGAAGAAAAACCAAATGGAAAATAAAAACAAGGAATTTATGCGCACAGCGCCAAATGATTCATGCGGAAATAAAGGCACTCGTGAGTGCTGTAAACATTGTTGCACCAACCAAAATGTGGCAGGGAAAAAAAATGCGATGGAATCTTTGCCTCGTTGCTAGCATTTTCAATTTTTCGGGCATGAGTCCAGTTTCAATTCTTAATAACTGTTGTCAGTTTGCTTAACGGAAGAAACAGTGTGACCAGATAAAAGAGGCACACTTCCGTATAGCTTCTGTTTTTTTCCCCGTTCTTGTTGTTGTTGTGCATATTTAAATTGACATTTTGATTGTTTCCATTTCGTGTGCAATTCACTCGAATGACAGCCTCGGAGGGAGCGGAGGTAGGGGCAATGGCAGTAGTAGTAATAGTGGGAGGAGTGAGAGGGGCAAGCAACTGTTGAAGTGTTGCCGCAATGCGTCGACTCACCAAATGAGCGCTCAACAAGTTTGTTGCACGGCAGCATTAAGAGTACGCAGTGAGGGAATTGCGAGCGAAAAGCGCAGTCTGGGAGAAATAAACGAATGTTGCGGCAACATGTTGCCACAGATACTTAAAATGTGTTGAATGTAAATTCATTGTTTTAAAAACATAACAAATTCGAAAGGTACAAATAAGAAAAAATTAAATTTTGACTCATTTACTGCAAAGCCTGTAGTTTAATGTAGATCTATTTACAGCTGTGGTTTGGTTTCTTTACTCAACAAGCAGAGGATTGCTCAGTTCGGTCTTCACAAAAGTAATGAGTTGTTGATCGTTAATGTTAAGCTTAGTTACAGTTATAATGTAATGTGCATATAGTCGAGCTTTACAGATCGACGAAAAATGTAATTCATAATTTAATGGTTTGCTAATATCCACCGTTAAAATATATCTAAGTTTATTATTTTGATACCGTCGAGCAGAATCCACACAGGTAACAGTGAGTTAACATTGTAAATTTTAGATTTTGAGTCTTATAAACATTCCTGAACTGCTGACATCACTGTTGTTTCCAGCAATGTTAACATCAATGTTGCCAACATGGTGCCGTGTAGTATTTTCCACCCGTATGTTTAGCAACATTATGCAAAACCGTTATAGCTTCCGTTTGCGTGGTTCGCCTCTTTCTTAGCACCGTTACGCCTGAAGTTGCTGTTGCTGTCTGCCGCCAAAATGTCGAGTTTCGTGGCGTCGTTGTTGTCAGGCGTCTGTTTGGCGCCTCCAGCTTCTGCAAACGGAAAATAAATTTATTTCACGTCGCCAATTCTCTTATAATGCCCTTCATTATAATGGACACCATGGAAATGATTTATATAATTGATAATTATTAAAGACTCATAAAAAATACTATGGTTTTTTCTTATAATTTTGATTGTTGTTTTTTTTTTTTTTTAAATAAATATACACATAAATTTGTATCTTTGTACAGTTTGTCATTCAAATTTAGCTCTACTTGATAGTCTACATGATATTTAAGTTATTAACATGAATTTCTAACCACTGTAACAATTACCGAACTTGTTGCTAAAATCGCGCCAAAAAATGAGGCAACACACACACCACGCAAAGTAACAAAAAAAAGAAAAGAAAAATGCCCACCGCAGCAGTCAGCACTGCAGTCATCGCGATGAGTAATTTTCACCACCCAAACACAACGGCAACCTCAACACCAACCCCAACCCCAACCCAAAACACCCGAACAGAACCCAGCTGTCAGCAGTAGAAAAACTCACCTGTTAGGCGCAGGATGCCTGGCCAGATGCTTCCTCTTGTTCGTATTTACACCCCTCTCCTGTGGCCAGCCGAGGCAATGGTGAATTGAGCGAGTTTCTGGTCTCTCGCACTCTCGGCACGAAACAGTTGCGACGCGACTAAGGAACGTAACGGACGTGTTAACGCTTTCAAAAGCTCAACGAAAAGTTTCTCAAATAAAATTCAATTTATTCATAAGATTGCAGAAAATATTACAATTTTCAAATTAAAAAAAAAAAAAAAAATAAATAAAAATTAATTGAAGAATACAATTTTCAATGGATGTTCGTAAAAAATAAAATATGAATAAAAATAAATTTATTTAAATAATAATTATAATATTCATTAAAAGTGCGAAAGGCGTGTTGAGTTTCCCCATTGCGACTTGCCAGTCAAAGTTCAGTTTGTCGTCATCTCTCGAACACAGCGAACGTGAATCGAATGGTGTTTATAAATAATATAAATAAATAATAAAAGCACTCATTGAATCGGTAAACAAATGTAGATTATGCTCAGATAAAAGCTGTATATAAAATAGCATTTCCATTTAACTTAATCCATAAATATATAGATATACACATATGTATATACATTTGCCACATATTAACTGTATATTATGCACGCATTAACAAGACTAAAACTTATGAACAACCTTATTAGCTCCCACTAATATAGATAATCCTAACACTAATAGTAGAATTATACTTGATAAATCCTAAAGTTCCTTAGACCGTAGTCTTTAATGTTGGACGAGGTGTATTTCAATTTGATAAACGATTTAAGTTTGCGGCTTTGTTGCTTTTCACTCCTGACTATCTTATTCACTATATACTATATCTACCGGCTCTGGCCAATGGGAAATCGGAAAGTAAACCGGATCGAGAATTTGCCACGTAAGTATTCTTAAGTTCATGCAACCATCTTAATCAATTGGATTCGATTCCCTGCCAGTTCAATTAGTCAGCAAATGTCTACACTTTTCCACTTCAAAGTTCAATTACGGAAGGTTTTTTTTTTTGCTGGAAAAACTTGACGGGATAGGAATGAAGTGCAAGTTACATAAAACAGCTGTTGCCCTCACACTAATTGCATTTCACATTGTAGCGAAAACTTTCCCAAACAAATCCTTCAGCAACATGTCAGAAATTGCTGTAGTTTTCGTTGTCTGTTTCCGTTTCTCGATATCATATCAACCCGTGCACAGACCGCAGTCTGATAAGGCTCTTATCAAACTACACCCACACAGCACCAGCACCCCTTGACGATAAGGTAACACGCTGCAATGCACACAGTCACCACAATAGAAAACAATAAATATATATATATATATATATATATATATATATTTATATACATGAACAGAATTCGCAATTCGTCACTTGATATACTCAACGGAAATATAGAAATATAAGAAGTGTAACTTTCAGCAGCATACGCAGTGGAGCATCGGGTTGTTGACAAGGGAATTGGAACGGGAACTGGAAGTGTAATTGGATTGGTCTAATCAATGTAACATGTTATTGAGAAAAAAATATCTTAAATAAATAACTCTGTCAGGAATGGCACTTTTTATTATTTATTATAAAGTTTTGATATCAAAGTTCCCAAGTACACATCCCACTTATAGCTTTAGGGTTTTTCTTTCGTTTATATTTGGTTTAATTTTGATTTCATTTGGAACTTGTATAAGAAAAATAAGTAAGAATGCTGTAGTCGGAAAAATTGGACAACAAAATATCTTGAACTCAGCTTTTAAAATTATTATTGCAGTTGTATAAGCAAACTTAATTTTAAAAGCACTTCCACATCTGCTTCATATTTTAAATGGCTGGCACAGGTACGAAAGGATAAAATAAAAAATATGACAGGTTAGGAGTTTTGCTTTCTATCTTTATCTTTCTCTCACTTTTCTCTCTCTTTCTGTAGCTGCCCTATCCAATAAAATATAAATATAAATAAATACAAATATGTTTTTATTTGGTTTGCTAAAATCACGTGCATTTACGTATGTACAAACATATACATGCATAAAGAATTCAATATGGGTCATATTTATAGTTGTTCAATTTTATATATTGAAGGCAAATTAAATTAAATATATATGTGACTTATATTTGCATAGAAACAAGCGAAACGAATCGCAAAGTTAATGATAAAAATAAATTTGATATTCGCGTGGTATTCAAGAATTTTATTTATAAATATTACGGACTTAGCTCTTATAGCTCTTATATATATATATTCAGACAGACGGACGGATATAGCTGTTGATGATGATCAGGAATATATTTACAATATGGGATCGATATGCTTCTCATTGCCCGTTACATCCTTTTGCACAACTTCAATATACCCTCTCCATCCATTTTTAATCGGTATAGGGTATACAAATTATTAGAATAGAAGCGTGGCTTTGAGTGTTATTCAGATATCATATTACACAACTGTCTAACTGGTGCTTGAAATGGGAATTAATTGTTAAGGTTTTATGAACAGCTTGCAATATGAATTTTACAGTCAGTATTAAGTATACGTAGGAAACAATGTCATATTGTACTTTGTCGTCAGCGCCTTTTTTGTTAGAACAATTCTATACATGTTCAGAGAATTGTGATAATACACACACATATACACACATATATATATATTTATATATATATATATATATATATGTAAATATATATATGGAAATCTCATGAGCAACATTCGCTTTGTTTAGGGCCAACATACATTAAGCCCTGTAGGCAGCTGTCAGCAGTGGGCAACAAGGCCCATTAGCACACACACTCACACACACACACTCACACACACACTCACACACACACATTCACACACACACACATATAAAGGGAATCAAAAAACCCTTTTTGAATGCTTTACGGAGTGAACAACAACAATAGTCCTGTGCATTAGTTTGGTTTTCATTTGTAGCAAACTAAACATATATTTTAAAATACACAATTCCAGCTGCCTCGGATATTGTTAGCCATTGGTTTAAGCCCTTTAACTGTAATGCCTTTTGCTTAACGCAGTGCCCTCAATAGCTTTTTATTAGCTTGATTTGTAGTGTGTAGAGCTTAGCTTTATATTTTTGTGACTTTGTTACCACAGTCTTAACGCCTAACTGCATTTGTTAACGTCTTCATTTACAGCTTCAACGCGGCGAGCAGACAGCGATTGGGAGCCATGTTTATGCGGTGCTTTCGAGCCATGACATGAATAACGAAATCAATTCAAATCAATTCAAATCACTTCAAATGCAATTTGTTTACACTATAAATTGCATCTATTTGTTTTAGTTTTCAACTGATTTGAAAATAAATCTCGTGACAAATCGCGTGTGATTTTTCTCGGAACAACTTTAATCTATCACCAAGAATGTTCCACTTGTTGTGAAGTTCGGTACTCAAAGGAATTATAAATTGAAAGCCACGCTGAGTGCAAACTGTTTACAAACAGCTTCTAAAACAGGGCCACAACTTTTGCCATCGTTTTTATTTCTACGTTCAACATTTCAGCGGGCATTGAAATGCAATATTTATTTGAGAAAAACAACAACAACAACCAAAACAAAAACAACAACAGCTTTTTGGCGAAGGACAAACATTTCGGGATCCTTAAATTTGTGTTAATCTAAACAAAAAAGTTGTGGCGTGGACTGGCATCAATTTTATTTCAAGTTTTCAACTCAACGAAATTTGCAAAACTAATAAAATTAATGAAAAATTAAAGAAAATTCTATAAATATCGCTAAATATAGTTACTATATTTATATAAATATCAAAACAAATATATCAAAATGGCGATGGAATGGATAACAGCTATGGACAAACGGTAAGTTAAAATAAAGATTTCAAAATATTTTTAATCAGTCTTATCATAAGATTAAGTTCTAGCAACTATCTTGTATGACCAGCTTTTTAAACCATTTTAAGCCTGGCATGGCTTTTATTGTGGTTTTATCGATTTGGATTTATCGGTCTTATCGATTTCCTAGTTTCCTAGTGAACGCAGCAGTTCTATTTTTTACACTTTGTCTGATGCGTTCCAAATTTTAAGTCTTTATTTGTAGGAAACGGATACTGCATACAACTAATATACTCTGATACTTTCGGAAACAGAGTACACAAAGATTTAATAAGGAGTCGAAGAGGAGATAATATAAATGAAAACAATACATTGTAGCAGAAAATCATTTATTATACATTCCTTTGCTCAATTATGATAATATTTTGCTGAAATTCAAAAATGCTCTGTGCCACCTGTTATCAGCTGGTATCAGACTGTTATCAAAGTATTCCGCAGTCAGTTACGCCCGACTGCAACGTTTTCCTTATGTTTTCAAACTTTTGTTTTTCTTGTAACATTATGTGTATCGGTAAAATACCGACAGCATCGTAAAATAAATCGAAATGTAACCGGGTACCATAAAAAAGTTTGTTCAAATACCGGAGTCATTTTATAATTCGAAATTAGATATAAATTTCGGCCTAGCCAGTCAAAATATTAATTATTACGAAAACACATTTTGTCCTCACTTTAATGCTTTCATTAACAGCAAAAAGAATTTAATTGCTCACAAAGTTTTTTTTTCATACTTTGTGAAGCATGAAAGCAATTTATCAAAAAGTTTGAAAAGTTTGTTTCAATGTTCTAACGAAGCGTTAAGAATTATTGTAAAATAAATTACCATTTATTTGAAAGATAAAGAAACAAAGTAATAATTGAAGCTCGAGAGACATTCATTTTAATTCAAATTTAAGATTCACATGAACATTTCAATTTTCCACAGAATTTTCTTGCACAGCAAAAGTTGTTTCTCTCTCTCTCTCTCTCCCTCTCGTTTTCTCTCCTTCACATGGGTATATGAAATTCATGTGTTACATTTAAAATATTTATATCATGCTCGACACTCATCTGTCAAAAGGCAACAGCTGTGTTTTCCATTAATTCATTCCTTAACTCAGCTAAATCCAAATTAAAATGTTGGACACGGCAGGCTAAGAATTAAACGCTTTATTAAAGCACTCATAGAATGGCATTTATGGCCAGATTCCTGCCCGAAATGCAATTAGTTTATAAGAGCTTCTGGTCACTTTTTGAAGTCTCCCCCCAACCCTGAGGCGAGGACTTGCTTTGGTCCTTTCCAGTTGATTAGCGCACTGAAGCAGCGAAAATTGAGAGCTGGAGCAGAACTTGAATTGAAATTGGAGGGATACGATTTTCAAGGGCCGCACTCAAGCGAAAATTTTGCTCATTACGAGCTATTTGCAGTAGTCTAACACAGAAATTCAAACATATTTCTGAGTATAATTCGTTGTTTCAATATACTATTTTAAAGAAATATTCCGTTAGCATAATACATAAATAACATAAATATTATCAGTCAGATGTTTGTTGAAACTTTTAACAAACTTTGTGCTTGCTTAACCATATCCAATTTCATTGAAAACTAAATGTTAATCAATGACCTTTGCCATTAATTAAAATTTCTGCAACTTAAAGCTAAATTATTAAAACACAGATTGAACCTAAACGAACTGTAGGATATATATAGATTTTTGTACAAATATGCGAATAATAGTAAAACTAGGTTAGTTGAAAGTTATTCAAACATGAAACTAACTTTCGACTATGATTTGATAGGATGTGAGGATGATTTTTTGTCCACAATTGGGGTCCGATTGCTCTTAAAGTTTGTCTAGTTATTCTACATTTGGAGCCAATTGCAATTATGTAACATTAATTTTCGAATTTACAAAAATGCGACCTGGCCCAGTGTGCAAATAGGCCCAATAGACGGACACAAGATCAAAATAAAATAGCTGAGAATTTTATTCTTGCAGCAGTTTACTGAGTAAAAGGCATCATTAGTCCAAGTGGCAAAGCGTTTCAGGACTATTATTTTGGGGCAGCTGCTACTTGAATTTCACTTTAAATGGCTTGCATGCAATCAAAGGCTGTCGGGGGCGTTGCTGCCACACACCCAAGCAATCAATCTGAACTCGCCCGCTGGCGGCTTAAATGAACATCGCAACCTGCCAAACAAAAAACCAGCATAAAATCCAGGGGCAGCTAGCAAAAAGGTCAAGAGCAAGGGGCTCTAATCACACACAAGCAAACACACACAAATATAGCAAACATATACATATTCATCAGACTGTTTGCTTTGTGATTCTGCAACGGTTTCTGTATATCCAGCAAATATTTGTACTTTCCGCATTTGTTTGGCTCTTTTAATGTTACATTTTATTTCGAACACCGCCTGAAACAATAAGCACGTACACTTCTCGCTTTCAGCAGTTGCTAGTGACAGCATCACGGATTACACGGAAAAGTGTCTGACTTTGTGTAACAAGTCAAACATTTGTTGGCACGCGCTCCTCGCCAGTGGAATATGACACTCCCTAAATCTAATTACTTAGTACGCCAGAGACTTCATTTTTGTTTCTAATTTAATTTGTATATTTAATTGTTTTAAGTTGACCTGAATTTAGCTATAATTATTGTTACATGTTTAAATTAATATGATAGATATAAAGATATTTAATAGTTTAGCAAATATGTATTTAGAACATGTGTCGCACAAGGAGTCTGTTCAAAAATTAAAAAGACATTATGTGCCAAAACTGTAAACATCCGGAGGGAAAGCATTTACTTTATTTAAGTCCAAAAGAGTTATGCAAGTATGAAAATGACTTTCAATAAATCATTGGAGCACAATGCAATCATCGTGCTTAACATAAATTTTAACTTTGTATTTTAACAGACCTTCTGTAATGTAGATAACAGGCAACTATCGTTAAGACTGTAAGATAACTTCTGTAACTTAACATGCAACGTGAATTTAACATTATATCGATGTCGATCGATATCAATTGTGAGATCACCTACAGAAAGAAGAAAAGGAGTGAATCGTAGTGAATAAAGAATGGAGAGCGGACATATTTCGTAAAGAAAGATAATTTAGTTTTTAACTGCTGCAATATTAATTTATTTTGTTAGTAAATCACGTATGTCAACCTAAAATCTAAATCTATGCCAATTAGCGTTGGAAATTGTTAAGTTCTTATGAAGACTAGATTGATTTCTCTGTAGATGCTTATAGCATTATATTATATAGCTGATAATATTGTCCACGCACTGCAGTTTGACCCACGATAATAAAAGGAACGCTGTATAATTCACGCATTTATATTGCAATTTCATGGGAAATTAAGTGAATTTTTTTCGTGGGGCAACTTAATTTGCATTTTAGCCAAGTAACGACTGGCGATAAAGCAACGTCAGAGAATCGAAATTTTCGCACCACAATTGCCACAATATAAATGAATTAATTTTCGGGCAAAATTAATGGTTGCTTCTGCAAAGTCACGCAAGCAAATCTTTAGCTCGTAATGCGGTAATTCTGTTTACCAGGGCCGATCTGAGGAGGTTAACAGCGCAGCTCGAGAGCAATCAGGACAGATAGGACAGACACACACAAACACACACACACACAGGCCAGCCATGGTGGCCAGCAATTGTTATTAATGTGGTTGGCTTTCCAAGTTGCTCTAGTCTGGAGGATAGTGTCCCTGTTTAACCTGCTTTAAGCTACACATGTTTGGTTTGGCGAATATTTATCATACGCCACGTATGCAGTTCAACAAGAGCTTCGTGCTTTTTTCAATTTAAAGTTACTTTCGATTGTCTGGCAGTTTTTGTTCACCACAAGACAATTATAAAAAGTCAGCTTTGCATTTGGTAAAACCACAAAATGCTATTATAATAAACAACAGGACGCCTGAGGCCGTGCCCCTCAACTCGCTTCCGGTTTTTTCGCCGAAGCCCGAGCACTCATTTCCCTATAAGGCATGCTCCATTCTCTCAAAACGCACATAAATACAACACACACACTCGGAAAAAAATTGTAAAATCTATCTATAAGGACAATTCCTGAGAAATCCTCTCTTCTCTTTAAAAATGATTTCTAAATGATAAGCATTTCTTAAAATTGTAATGGCTAATAATGCGAAATAATTTCTAGGAAGGATACAACAAGAAACCCTAATTTTTAGAAAAAAAATCCTTTTTGAATTGAAGTCTTTTATGTAAATCTAAAAATCTACCCATGAAACAAGAAAAAATACCACTGGAAATATAATTTCTTAATAATATGCCCTTGCCCTTGGCGCCACAGGTTTGTAGATTTTCAAAATGTCGGAGAGTTTTTTTCTGAGTGTACATACCATAGAGCAGACATGGCACTTAGCCGTGCCGCTGTTTGGTTAACGACAGCAACAGCCAGCAACGCCCAGTCGCTGAGGGCCCGTACACAATAAGGCCTATAAATTATGTATGAGTGCGGCAAAAGACAACTCTGCCCCAACTCCGCATCCAGCTGCTGTTCCTGCTGCTGCTGTTGCTGCTGCTGCTCCTGGAGGAGCTGTTAAGCTTCCGCTCACCTTCAACTGTGCCAGAAAGTAGACACTACAATATTAAAGTGGCATCCTGTCGCACACACATTTAAACACACATATACACTAAGTGAGGCACACTCAGCCAAAACAGCTTTGTTGATTTTGATTTAGAGTAAAAGTTGCCTGGTTCGCATCTGCCCATTTTATGGCAATTTTAATTAACTTAAAAATACAAACCTTTCAGTTAGAATTACTGTATGTTTATATTTTTTTTAGCATTCCATTCAAAACAAATACAGCTGGGAGCCAGCTTGAATTGAGTTGCTTTCAAGTGTATTTGAAATGAAAAATAAAATTTAGCTGGCAAAATTTGAGTAGACCATAAAAATGTACATCGTACAAAAAGGATAATCAAATATTTTGTTGGCAAGATAAGGAGCTTCAAGTTGGAAGTGGAGAGTCGGCCTTTTGCTTTGAAATTTAGTTTTAATCTGCATTTAAAGCTGATTTCCCCTTTGTTCCAGATTTCGTAATCACAAATTTGTTAAGGTTATTTTATCCGATGTTAAAGTCATGATTTCTGCAACTGGGCCTCACACCTTGTCCGTAATAATGCTCAGCCTTGCTTTGAGGGTGCTGAATCCTTGACCTAGGCGAGAATTGTGGCTGTTGGGAAACACAGGGTGATGCCAAAAAAAACCAGAAAACAGGCGAAAGCAAACACGTCTGGTTAGTTGCTGGCTATACTTGGCTTACACTTTTCTTTTGCTTTAGTTACAAATTCAGTTTCCGGCTACATGGCTGCTCTTCCAAGTTTACGAAATTTATTTTTGCATTTTTATTTTATAAATATAAACAAGGCGAATAAGGAAGCGAAAATATTATTTGCATATTTATTTCGAGCCCCCTTCAATTCCAAATGGCATTAAGTTCTTTTTTAATATCCAGCATTGCTGTATTTTTATTTTTCTTTCTTCATTTGCATTTCTCTCGATGGCATTTTTCCCCGTGGTGTTGTCCACTGGCAGTCATAAAACCAATACAGATGTAGCACTGTGAATGGCACTCACTTAAAAACTGCAAATACTCATATTCATTCGCTAAGTCCATAAGGAATGAGTGCTTGCAGTTTTCAAATGAGTGCCATTCAAAGTGCTTTTGTTGATTTGTTTTATTTCTTCTCTGAATCAGTTTATTACGCTCTATTGTCCAGTCCCAGCCCCACACAGCATGCGCTTTATAAAATCTCTCGGAGCTTAGCTTCAGCAGTCGGATAGTTTATAAACAATTTTAAATTCTGTTCCGGGGCTGGCTTATGGTGCATACTTTTTTAATTGAGTAAACTAAGTGCAATAATAATTAAAGCGAGTGTTTTAGATAGCTGTATTTGAATGAATAAGTCAATGGTAATTCCGAAGAGTTATAAACAAAGTCCTGAGCTATAAAGTTTATTTCCAATATATATTGAGGCTATAAGCCAACGCTTTGTCTTTTAACGATTTGACTAAAACGATCGATCAGTTAGAGTTAAGCTATTTATATTAAGCCTCGCAGGGCTCCAAATTCAAGCATGATTACAATTCATAATCAATTTATAATTTTGTATTTATCCAAAACGTTAATAAAAATCTTAAAAAGCAGCAGTGAACAAATTGAAAGAAATTAGTGAAATTACATGAATTGATATACGAAAAGTTGTATTTAAAAAATATTTAAGTATATAAATATTTACAATGTTGGAAAAAGAAGAGCATTTGTGTTTAAAACAAAAGATATCAATTTATTTATTGAAATGTACCTGTATTTATTGTGTTAAAAATAAAATGTATTATTCATTCTTTATCTGTACAAACATTTTGCCTTTTGCTTACCGAATCGATAATAATCGAGATAAGTAAACGTAAATTTAACATTAAGGTGCGTCCAACTTTGCATACATTGATTCAGGCCCTTTTATTACAGCAATTATTTAACACCAATAAATTGCAGTTAATTAATTTAACACCAAAGTGCTGCTTAAAAAATAATATATATATTTTTTTTAATATATTTTTGTTTTTTCCCCTATTGCAGTCCTTGTGATCGTAACTTACGTGATGTGGAACTAATATCCTGTCGCTTGCGTCGCGTGGAGCCGCTGTGTCGCCTGCCAGGGTCAGCCTTGCAGCAGTTGGCGATGTGTGGTTTCTACGAGGACTTGGAGAAGGGCGTCACACGTAAGTGGCATTATTAAATTAATTATGTAGGCGGCAAAGAGCACAGCACGCCCCTTCCAACAACAACTGCAATATTCCATTATAAATTTATACAGTCGATATTTTATTCCATTTAAACTACATCCATTTTTTAACCAGTATATTAATACTCTGATACCGAAATTAAACGAGTATATTTAGAATGAGAATGCAATGTCCGTCTGTCTGAAAGAAAACTAGGGATTTAAAGCTCGGAACATGTACTCGGTTGTGTTTTGAAATCGATAAATAAAACTACATATACCTGTACAATTTTAAAGCTAGACTAACCGAATCTGGTAATTATCCTGTTTGCGAAGGATATAAATTGATATGTGACTTTCGCATTTTTAAAGTTGGACTTAATTGGTTGGTAGATTACTAGGAACCACCTACTAAGATTTTAGAACTAGCCTCTGCAAATTTAGACGTCTCACTCTGAAATCAGAGTATTCGACAGTCGGTGCCGTCCGACTGCAACGTTCTCACTGGTTTTTATTCTTATTTTCCATTTATTTTTTTATTGCGTGCAGTTTTTCGTGCTGGAGAGCAAGGACGATTCTGGTATGCGGTTCTGGGCGGTTCTCTGGAGGTGCGTTACCATGCCCATGCCGATGCCGACGGAAAGGTGAGTGCACCCACATAAATGTGAGATATGTACCAGACATGCAAACAACACACACACACCATATAGAATACACAACATGGGACACGAGTGAAGCGACTGCCATGTGGCATGTGAAAACAATGCACGGTTTGAACAATATAATTGATGGCGATTATATCGATAGGATACGGGCACAAAAAATGGTTATGCATCGATTAACTGGCAATGGGCACATCGTACTGAGAATGTGTGTGGTAAATGGTGGTTTGAGGATGGGGCTGTTGCTCGGCGTGTTCAATATGTCGATTCGATTGCCAAGCGGGTTGTGTGGTTGGCTCTGTCCTTTTATCTGTCGTAATGGTTTGCCCAAAACTGCTGACAGCGCCATTGTGCATCCAGATCCTTGGCATGTGCCAGTGCCAGTGCCAGTCCCAGTCCCAGTCCCATAACATTTCTCTATTTTTGCCAGCGACATTTTTTTTTGCCAGCCTTTTGCAGTTTTTCTTTTCACTATTGTGCTGGCCGCACACAGCCACAGCACATTAATTTCCGCACGGATATTGACCAGGCTTCTTTACAGCCCTTCGATGCCTTTTTACTAGCACACTCTGCACACTCGGCCCTTGGTCGAGTTCACTTTTTACACGGTCTCGAGCACGAGTTCATTCCATCATAGCCCCTCCAAAAAGGTGTCGGCTAATTGAAATGGGCGCTTGGCCAAGCAAATTAACTGCCCGCAAATGGGAGTGTGTGTGTGCTTGTGAAATGTGTGTGTTTGGTCCATAGAAATTGTAGAATTTTATGCAAGTGCAACACGAGGGACGTTTTGGTGGCAACACGAGCTCTAAGCTAATCAGCACTGTGGTCGCCATCAGTCCGAAAGTGAACTGAACTTAATTTAAGCAAATCACATTTTGGCTTTTGTGAATTTTTCAGAAATTTGTGTTTTCAATAAGCGCAAATTTAAATCGGTTTTCTAAAACTACGATTTGTTTCAGCTGAATTGTTATATTAAAAGTACAAATTTTTAACTCGCTTTAAAAAATTGTGAGACTTTAAGTTTATTTTATTTCGAAAATAATAGGTTCTTAAATATATATATATTTTAAAATATTTTCAATCCTCTGACAGCATAAAAAAAATTATATTGAATATATATTTTTCTGCGATTAAATATAGTTGAATTTCGTAAAAAATATTTGTATAGCATTATTATTTTATAATATAAATAAAAATGCTATAATTAACCATTTAAATAACTAGGAATATTAATATGTACTATGAATATACGATTATTTACCGGATGTATATTATTACATTTAAATACCCCCAAAAATCTTATAAATTTCTTATATTTAAATTTATATATATTTTTAATTTTATTTCAACTTTAATTTAATTCAATTCTTTTACTTGTTGTATTTGTTTGTCTCGACTGACTTTAGTTGACATTAATTAAATAAATATAAAAATATATAAATTATCAATTATTTTTTTATTGGCTACTCTTGCAGAAAAGAAAACAAATTAAGAAAATTGAAGAAAATAAATTGATAAATAAAGCAATCGAAATATCCATTTCCATTTGTTTGCTTGATTGTGTTACAGCAACGTGGTCAAACGGAAATGATATATCGACTACTTTCTCTATCTCATTATATTCCTAAATAAATACATATACATATATATATGTTGGAGCGAAGTTTCCCCGCGTCAAGGAATGCCTGGATAAGAAAAATAATACTAAGTCCCACCAGAGTTGTGTACTCAATCAGCGTTTATTCAAGAATGCTACTTTACAGTATGAGTAGCAATTAATGAGAGACTTAACATAAGTATCGATGCTCGATTGCATTGAATGTTAAATAACATAATTTTCAACAATATAAATACTCAGTCTTGTTGTTCAATGAACATGATTATTTGTTTGTCAAAAGCTTTGCAATAAATGCGGCTAAAATGGAGCCCAGCCTTCGGGGATTGCTCCAATCAGTGTCCACGTCGGCATTTTTGCTGATCTAATTCTATTCACGTATTTGCATAATTTTTCGCTTGATTTATTTAGGCAGAAACATTAGAAACATTTGCCAGTGGCGAGTGCTCGTAATTACGGGCCCATAAATTATGCATATTTACTGAGCTCTAGGTCATATTCTGGGCATCCAGTGAAAGAGCCGCATGAAAGAAACTATATTTGACACTTTATTAAAAAATAAAATAAAAAAATAAAACAAGAAGAAGACAAAGAAGGTAATTTTAATGAATGAACTGCGCGCGTTGAAGTTGATGTTGATTTCAAAGTTGATGTTTCTAGCGTGTGACACGCAAAACCCAATTTCATTTCAGATTTCAGCTAAAAATATGTGTGAGGGAAAACCCAAAAAAAAGACAAAAAAAAACAAAAACAGAAAATACAACAAACAATCAAATGGAGGAATCCGAGAGCGTCAAGACCTATCAATAGCCACACAATTAATTTCTAGTGCGAGGAGGGGGGGTGCAACAGAAAAATAGACATTCGAGTTGAAATTTGAAAATGGAAAATGGAAAATGCAGAAGCTAAAATGTATGTGCGACTTGCAGCCAGCGACCATTTGGTGTGAGATCCGCTCAACCGGATTTCCACACAGCAGCAGCAGCAGCAGCTTACGTGACACCGAGCAGGTTGCAGGGAGGGGGGCGGTGCAGGCAGTGGCGGGCGAGGGGGTCAAATGTTGATGATTTGAGCTCACGGAATAGCAGCTAATTTTGATCTAATGCTATACGAAGAGCAGCTGGCACAAGATACAAATTGCAGCTCATTTATAAATGTCTTACTTTGACTGGTCTTCAGTCAAGGGCGTCCATGTGGGCGTGGGCGTGCCCAGACACACTCACACACACACACACACACTAAGTGAGTGCACCTGTTAACCGTTAAAACTAAATATGACAGTGCAATGGCCAACAGCAACTTTGTTGTTTAGTTGCTTGTCTGCCGTAAGTTGTAGCTTGTAATTCGTATCTTGTATCTGGGAATTGCAATTAGCATGTAAGACCGTCTTCCCAAGTTCGTGTGGAACTACACGATTAATCTTTTCATGGTGTTGATGCCGACAGCGTGGCTCCAATTAAAATGATTTTTATAATTATAGTCGGCGTGCCTGGCCATCAAATTAGCTGCGCTATGTTTCAGCCCAAACTAAGCAAAATTAATGAAAATCTAGAAAATTGTTAACCCACATATAATTGGATGATCATTAGCTGGCAACTGGCAACTGGCAGGCAACCCGGTAACTTCCTCTCAAATGTGTACAGAACATTGATGACCACCCAGCACGAACCGCATATCAATTTCTCAAGTTCAAATTCTTTGACAGCGGTGAAAGCATAAAATGTCAACGACGGCATTTTGTGGTCGATTCAGATCAATATCTTAAAAAATGCTGGCTGTTTCACGACTCAGTGAAATTTGAAGAAAAAAAAGAAAACTTATTTAAATATTAGAGCTTTAAGCAGCAGCAGCAGCAGCATCAGCAGAGGCAGCAGCTGCGGCAGTCCGCAATTTCCGTCTCTATCAAAAGCCGGAAGCATTCCACTTTTGGCCAAAAAAGAACCGCATACCACAATGGACAGGCCGACTACACAACATATAAACGAATCGAGCACAAACACACACACACACACACACACACACACACACACACACACGCACACTCAAATATACTTGGCCTCTTTAGTAGCTGAAATAACAACAGCATTTAGTCTGGCCCCATTTGGAAATCTTTAATTAGTTAATAAGTGTAGAGCTGTGCGAACTGGACTGCTTGGCCAACGTGGTCGCTGTTTTAATGGCCAACATTTGCATAAGGTGCTACCAAATTGAGAAAGACCAGTAACTTGGCATTTGCCTTGTAATCAAATCAAACTCAGAATCACAACAAAAGCGATTTACCAAATATCAATCGACAATCAGTTCGTTAGCGGTTAACAGTGAGAAGTGGCTGGCAATTTCCTTCTTCCATCTAATCATTGCCTTAATTAAAGACTTTCCATGCTACTAACTGGCATTTAATAGCTGCGAAAATACCCCTCTCTCCCCCCTTTCTCTCTCTGCTGAGCAACTTAAGAAAACAAATGCAGCAGATCAGACTTGAATATTCACTTGTTTATGACTTAATGACACTAGCCGAAAGTGGGAAACCAAAAAATCAAATTGCTAAAAAGTGATAATTTTAATCAACGATCTTAAACTAATATTACAAAGTTAATTATTAGACTTAATTACTTAGCAACTACTGGGAAGGAATAAGTTGTAGTGCGTCAATTCGTGGTATTTATTTCTGATGTACTATTATTAAGAACTTAAATATTTATGCATTTTTTATATAGAGAAATTCTTCAAATGTAATCCATAAATATTATTTTAATGTGCACATAAAGAAAACATATTCAATCTTTTAGTGCCTGTTAATAAAGCCCACACTAAAAGGTAAATAAATGTGGCAACTGCTTCTCGACCACTTGCCACTATTGCTCTCGCTGGTTGCACTTAAAAATGGCATCAAATGTTGAAGTGGCACTTGCAACTAGTGTCATCGACCGACGCTGATTGCAAAGATTATGCACATCACTTGGGTTGGAGAAATGCCACTTGAGACAGCAATAACAACGATTTGTCGCTTTTCATTAAAGCAGATTATTTATATATCTATCTATCACTGTGTATCTGTGTAAATGTGTATCTGTGTATCTGTGTGCATCCCCAACAATCAGAGCAATATGAGCACGTTTTGTGTTTGAGTTGCTGTCAAACAAGTTGGGTCTCCGCTAATCTTGTCATGGCGTAGATCGTAGACGAGGCATGTAAGTAGCCCACATACAAATATCAAATATATATATATATACGTATATATATGAGCTTGTGCGCGACCGAATGAATGTATCTTTTGGATAGTCTTGCTGCCGCCACAGAAATTAATACGTGCTCAACACTCCAGCAGCGCACAACACACACAACACACAACTCGCTCGACGAGTCTGTCGAGTTGCCGCTAAATTCGAGTCTGCGGTTTCTGTTCGAGGCGCCGCCGAACTCTGCTTTCTGCACAACGTGCATTAAAAAACCAAAAAAAAAAAAAAACAAATAAAAAACAATCGTTGGCTTCAGCCCAATCTATATCGGTATCGGTTTCGTTATAGGCTAAGCCTTATCTTGTTGTAGTTTACGAGGCAAGCGTTGTCTTCATTACCATCCTCAACGAGGTGGTCGCGTGGGTGTCTTAAAATCGCGGGAGTGTGCAAATATTTATATTGCAAAAAAAAAAAAAAATATATATATAATAAAAATTGCAAAAAACCGCAGAAAATACGAAAAATAAAGTCGTTAAATAATTGTGGCCTGAAAACATGTTCGAGTTGTTGCATTGCCTGCAACGAAGCAAGTGTAAACACGACGCGCGATGCATGTTTTGCAATGTTTATGCAACAACAAATTAATATAAACAACAAAGTGCAATTGTTTTAAACAATTTATGGCCCGAATGAATTACACACACACACACACACTGATACTCGAATACGCAATGATTTCATGTATTTCATGTTGATTCAACGCAAAAAGCGAAACGAAAATCGAAATTTAAGTGAATTATTTATGAGTGCAAGAAGCCATTCATTCATTCATTGATACGAAGGCTAACTAAAAATTCTAAACAAAACAAAACAAAAAAAAACATAAATTTAAATAACAGCTGAATAAACTTATGGATTAATTGCTGCAACAGATTTACTAGGTTAGTATTTATGATATTTACTTGAATTTATATTTTTACATTCCTTTAAATAATTTTATATTCTTGCCGTAAACAAAACAATTGTTAAAAAGATAAGAAAGTGTCTACTTCCATCTTCGATCTTCGATTTGAGAGCGTGGGTAGTTTAAGAACTAGTTGCCACAAGCAAATGGGTTTCAACTCGATTTAAGTGTTTGCGTGCTGAAAGCAAATTTAATGACAGTGGGCAGTCAAGAAATTTGTTAACACTTCCGGCTGCATGACTAACACAATAACAGCAACAATCAAACAACTAAATAAGACTATATTATATAACATTAATGATTTTTTAAATTATGCTAAATCGCCTAAAATGTTGTAAAGATATAAAAATGTTACTTTTATCGATATTTGCATAATTATTCAATGAATACCTATTATGAATGAATGAATGAATTTATCGAAAATGTGATATTGAGTTGAACTAACTCTGGCCAAAGACTTTAAAGATATATCATGTCAATCAATATTTGATAAATGAAAGCATTATAATCAGTATTGTTTCTGTTTGTGCACCAATTTCACCTTTTAACTGGCCAAAAGGCGCTGGCCATGGAAATGATGGATGATAATTTGTGTTGCCAACCAGACGATAAAAATGCATAGCTGAATAAATAAAGGGGCAACAAGATAAATGACTCCGACAGCCAATAGCTTTATCAGTCACATAACATTATTACTAAACAAATAAGATGAAAGAAACTGAAACTCAAAAGATAGATTATAATTGGAAATCACAAAATATTGAGATTTATGTGAACTTCTTAATTAAAATTGATGATAACTAATTGAAATATGCTCTCGCTAGCTTTGCTTCGTTTTATTTCCCTGAGCTGAAGTAACAATCCAATTTGTTGCAGCATTCCTGCGCTGGCGCTGGGAGCGACTGTTGCAACAACCTTGACGAAGGTCAGAGTGCACTGTGGCATAAGCTCCGTTGAGTGGATGATGCTGCTCTCTCGGGCGCATCAAATACTAATAAAGCTCATGTTTTATATTTTTTATGGATCAATAAGTTTGCGTGCCTGCTGCAAAAGGGAAAGCAGCTGGGCACTGAAGGGGTGGGGGTGGGGGTGGGGAAAGCTGGAGCGAGTGGAGCCCAGAGCCACAGAACAGCGGCAGCTGAGATCAAGGCGCTTTTAATAATCTTTAATAGGCTATATGCATGTGAGAGTACGTATCTGTATCTGTATCTGTGTATTTGTGTATCTGTGAGAGCTGTATAAGCTGTGTGCCGCCGCTGGCTGAATGCGTGGGCGTGCTGCAATAAAATTGCCACATGCCCCACACAGTTTGTGGCTAGGTGTAGTATGCATAGCCATGCTTATGCCGTGCTTATCAAAATAACAGCACTTTTTATTATTATTTATCCCACACACAAAAAACAACAACAACAACAAGTAGAACAACATCAACAACAACCATCGCAAACTCACACGCAACTTGTGTTTTATACTTTTATCTTTATCTTTATTAATTTCATTCACATCATCTTGAAGCAGAAGCATTTTCATTTGATTTTTTATTTTCCCGCACATGAAAATGATGGAAAGCCGCAAAATAACACACAAAAAAAACTTTCAATTTATTTCATCCCTTTTTTGATTTAGCTCACAGTTAACACCTGCGACTGAATCTTCCTCTCTCTCTCTCTCTCTCTCTCTCTCTCTCTCTCTCTCTCTTTGTCTCTGTCATTGCATCTGTCGCTTGCCACAATTCATTTATTTGATTGTTGTATTTTGACAATTTTGCATTCAACACAAACTTTGCTAATTGCTGCAAACAAGTTGAAATTCAATTTACCGAAATTGGGTTCGTGTCTAACGAGTGTTTCAATTTAAAAAGTTTTAAAACAAGAAATTAACACATTTTTTTCACTAAAGCTGCAATTTGTTAAAATCGAAAACCACAAATTTTTTTAAATTTAAATTAAAATATAATAAATTGAAAACCACAAAAATTAGGCGATTGGAAGTTTTTCTTTTAAATTTAAATATAATAAATTGCATTTTAAATTCAAGCTAGTTTTTATTTATTTTTATGCTTATCATAAATTACGAATGTAATGTATATATATATAAATAGTTCAGGTTACTTATCGGCAGTTGCTTTAACCAAATTTCCAATGTTGCATGTTTGTTAGATAAGACTCATCAAATGTGCTAAAAGCTTAGCCACTCGAGGCAATTGTTTGCTTTATCGGCCTATGCAATATCTGATATTAGATAAGCTCATCACACAACCTTCAATTTAATGCAGAAATAAATAAATATAGCATTCGTATATATATATATATATATATATATATATATGTATGAAAACAACCTTAAATTATGCAAATACTCATAATGTGTTGATAAGGTGATAAAAATAAATACACGCGCAAATCTTATATATATATATTAATATTTATGTATGTTGTGTGTATATTTTTTTCATTGAGGCTGGTCCTTTGTTGTTTTTGTTGTTGTTGCCGTCAAAGCACAAATATTATTAAATTAGAGCGCGGCAAAAAATGAATAAAAAACAGGATACAAAAATATGAAACGTGCTGCTCATAAATTTACGCACGTTCAAATTCAAAACGTGTTCAAAATCTACACAAATATTCAAAAAAACATGCAAAAATTCAAACTCTGCCATTATTTAGCCTGTAAACACATATGTTTGTCTGCCTACGTGTGTGCGTGTGTGTGCGTGTGTGCGTGTGTGCGAGTGTGTATTTGAGGTTCACAAAAACCAACAATCAACATATGAAAACATTCATAAATGTGGCTCTGGATGTTTTCCATGCCAATAAGCTTAATGCCAACATTTGATGTCAATTACCATAAATACTAAAAAAAAAATAAAATAAAAAATAGGAAACAATATGAAACCAAGCCGACCGTAAAAAATACCCTAACTGTTACAATTTATTACGAAAAAAAGAAGAACGTGTAGCTATTATAATTATTTTGATTTTTAATCAAATTTTATTTGAAATCAATCGTCCGGAAAGTTCTTCGGAAGCGATGCGAATCGCACAGAAAGATGTGTATTTTTGATTCCGACTTATTTTTAGAGGCTTAAATAATGAACGCAGAGCGTAACAAACCGTATGCAAAATTCATGATACTCTCTGCTGGAGTGTGTAAAAATGACAAATAATATGCAACACACAACAACGTGAATTACGGAGGCGTTGAATGTCGAAGCTCGAATTAGATACATTTGAGGCTGAAGCGGTTGGTTAACCTTGCCATAAACATTCAAGTCAAGTTCACTGCCATTTCAAATGGTTCGCAATACTTTGGAAAATTAAAGAAATAAGAAATCTGCCAACTCGTCCTACTTTATGCTTGCCACAACTTGGGAAAGTAATTTTGTTGAAGTAGTCGGCAAAACGGAGAATAAATAAAAAAAATAAAAAACAAACCAACAAACAAACTTTCTGCCAAGCAAAATCAATATTTATCCAGCGAAGAATTTAAAATTTGTTAGCTCGGAATAAAAAACAGAATGTATCAAATGAAAATGGAGTTCAGTTGCGTTCTGTATGCTGAATTGATTTAAGCCATTTTTGTTATTTTCCAGCCAAAAGTTTTATTCCTCACCGTTTCTGGTCGTATTTGCATTTGGGGCCAAAATTCAGCTGGTTGCCTGAGGACCCACTTCAGCGCCGGCAACTTCAAAAGAACAAAAAAAAAAGAAAAAGCCAATTGGGCAATTGTGAATGGAAGCAAAATCAAGCAAAAAGATAAAATAACAAAAAACAAATAAAAATGTTGCAGTCAAATGTAGCCTGTTGCACAATACTCTGTTAACTGAAACAAGTTGAAAATTATCAATTTCACTTAAAAAAAAGAAAGAAAGAAATTGAAAACTATTTATTTATTTTGATGTAGTTTTAAAATGGTGTAAACTGTTTTAATATACATTTTAATATAAATTTTAATTCAAAATTAAATTTGCAGCTTATTTTAACAAATTGTTTTTATATAAATACTTAGTGAATTTCTCAAACATCTTTCTTCAACTACATTTAGCTTAAAATAAAATTAAATGTTTTATTAAAAAATAGTAAAGACCTTTAAAGTAATTAATTGCCTTTGCAGTTCACTTTTTACATGCCTAGCATAAAAAACTGCATCTTTATAAAAAAACACATGTGCCACATCCGATACAGAATTAAAGTACGTGTTTGCTCGAGGCACAGTCAAAACATATTGATTTTCTGCTGACCAATCGTGTGTGTGTGTGTGTGTGTGCGTGTGTTGATTTTGTGGAATATGTTTGGGTTTTTTATGCCTATGGCGCACATGTTTATGTCTCCGATGCGGCAACGTTGAGCAACGTGGCCAAATAAAATGCCAGTTAACGAAAATAAACGCGTGGAGCTATGCAGCCAACCCGTCCGCAGAGGGGAATGGGAAGGGAATGGGGAATGGGAAGGGTGCGATTCGCAAGCCAAAATAATAAATATAATGGGAAATTTACTGACATTCCGGTACAGTGCCTTCTATACACTAGCAAAGAGTTAATAGAGTTACTGAAAAGTGTGTGCAAACCTTTTTAGGTTATTGGAACTATTTACAAAAAGTCATATTGCGAGTAATTTGGAATATGTGTTTTCTTTTTGAATGACATAAGATTATAGTCATTAACAATAAACAATAAAAAATAATGCATATATTTAAATTTGTATTCAATTTGTACACTTTGTGAATAATAACTGACAAATTAAAATATTTTATTTTTAATTGGAGCTATAATCATTAAGACATTATTATAATTGCTTTTTCATTGTAAGAATTTTACACAACTTTTTTAAAAAAGGTTTCCATACTAATATATATTTTTATTCCATTTTGATTACTTTTTTTTTAGCTATGTACAAATAAATTTTTAATCTTAAATGCCATTGAGCGATAAAAATAGCTTTAACTACAAAAATTAACCTTTTATACTTCCTGAGAGCATCTAAGCTTCTTTCAGCTATTGTTTTCTGACCAATTCTCCTATTCGATAATATTTCATTTTAAATGACTTTATAACTTTTGTTTAAGCATTTGCTCCCCCCCCTTTGCTGACACGCTAGCATCTTGTGCAAATCTTTATTTTTGCATTATGTTTGCCACACCCCCATCCCCATCCCCATCCCTGCCCCCTCGGAAGTCACATTACATTTACACAGCTTTATCGGGGGCTCCACGCAGCTTTCACTTCGGTTGTTTGACAATTTAAAATCGACATTTTTATCACCCAATAACCCAGAAAGTTGCTCCGTTTGTTTTTGTAGCATCGTAAAGCGGACAGTTCATACAGTTTGTGAAGGTTTTGTCATCGTTTTGCCACCGCCGCCGCTGTTGCAACATAAATCATCATTTGTCAAGCCAATGTCCGGTCTCGGTTGAGCTCGGTTTAAGCAGCCCACTGGGTCGACAGGGCAATTTGTGCGGCATTATTGTCGAGACCGTGAACTGTCAGTCGGGCAATCAGTCGGTCAATCATTTGTAGAGCAAACAGTTCAGAAATAGTATAAATATGTGTGTGTGTGTGTGGCACATATTTAGAATAGTAGTTGGTTGCAAGCATTGTTTGCACACATAGATTAAATTGAATCAGCCACTAATCAATATCAAAAAGCCGTCGCATTGCCTGACAGTTGCCCCCCTTTGCAACTGTCACATATTCCCAATCCCAATCCCATTTCCATTTCCATTCCCATTGCCAATCCCATTCCCATCATGCTTCACGTTGTCGTCATGTCAAACAATCAGAGCTTGGCGCGTGTCTCGAGCGGTTGGTTGCAAATCAATCAGCATTTCAGGCGATGAACTTGTCAGGGCAACAAGTTGAACGACTGTCACAGCTGTTGTCGCATTGATTCATTCGCTCATTCATTCATTCATTCACTTATATCCTGGCAATTTTAAAACACCAATCCGACAGCGCGTCCTTCGATTGTTTGACAGCTAATTATTTGCTCCGTCGCGCAGCGCCAAAAGTAGATACTTTTGTACATTTCTAAAAGATTGCGAAAGTTGTTTTTGACATCCTGGCAACTTAATGACACTGGCTGAAAGAGCAAATTGGGCAATCAACTTAAGCTGAAAAACAGGACGAAAGAAAAGCGAAAATATACACGGTTTTGTACATTTCTAAAAGATTGCGAAAGTTGTTTTTGACATCCTGGCAAGTAAATGACACGGGCTGAAAGTGCAAATTAGGCAATCAACTTAAGCTGAAAAACAGGATGAAAGATAAGAAAGTATCTTCGCCTAAGGCGAACGGTAAAATCGTTATTTAGAAGTTTATTCTTTGACATGATTTTATTTTTAAATAATTTAATGAGCTTAAAGCTTAAGATTTAAGATATATAGACATTATTTGTTTGCGACTCTTGAGATTGAATATTTGTTCTGAGATTTCGCAGTGTATGCTATTTTGAATATTACATAATAATACATCCAGTTGTATACCTAATTGTATATATATAAATATTTTAATTTTAAAAATTAATTATTTCATTTAATTTTATTGTATAAATTTGAAACTCCAAATATCGCATAATTCTCTAATCAGTGATAAATAAATATATAGGTGTCATTTACGGCTAATGTCACTCGATTCGAGCTGATTTTGATTCCCATATCGATTGGGCTCATCTGCATTGGCAACCGGAAGGAAGCTGACTCCACTTTGCTTGCCTGCCTGCCTGGCTACCTGTCTGTCTGTCTGTCCGTTTGTCCGTCTGTGTGCCTGACGCATGCAATTGACAAAATACTTAACACACACGCACAGCGAATTTTCGTCATTTTTTATGATTTTTTATTTATTTTTATTTTTTATCGTTATTGACGAAATGAACGCCATCCAATTTGTACAACAATTGCTCGAGTTGACTTGAGTCGGATTTACCTTCTCCATTTCCATTACCATTTCCATTTTCCTTAAGCCACAAGCAGCTGCAGTCGCCTCCTTTTATTTCGTATATGCGACATGTGTGTCTGTATTTGTATATATGTATATAGTATGTTTATGTGTGTGTGTGTTTGTATTTGTGTGATCATACAGGAGCATAGCGATAAAAAGGTATGGCCTTTGCCCTTTGAACATGTCTTGGCAGTCGAAATGGGTAATCACTTCTTTTACATGATGCGGATTTCTTATTGTGATTTAGCTTTGAAATTTACATAATGTGGCACTGTCTTGATGCTGTCAAAACACACACATGGCACAACAAAATACAAAATACAAAACGGGAGAGCTCAGAGAGCTGTCCGTGTGTGTGGAGCAACTACAGGAAATGCGAACTACTCCCCATTCACAATTCACAATTTACAATTCACAATTCACAATTTGCTTAAAGTGAGTGCTCGGGGGTAGCTTCCAGACACAAACAAAACTAATTTATGCATAAGGGAGTGAGACAAACAGTAAAATAGACAGACAGCGAGACAATCAGACAGACAGACAAAGACGCAGACAGCTAAAACAAACACACACACACACACCTCTTGAATTGGATGAGGCTAAGATGTTGGACCCTCTTTCTGGTATTTGCATTTAAAAGAGCTGTCTTCGCAGCTTGCTTAACACCTCCTACAGTCTCAGCTCTCCGCTCTCTGTCCCTTCTCCGTCCCTTGCACTCCGGACAATTAGCTGGCTGTTTACACGAATCCACAAGATGCTGGAGCCTGCGCTTGCGTAATTAGCAACGCTGCTCAGCTCAAGACTTGAGGTGGGGACAGGAATGCTGAACGGCAGAGCGGCTGAACGGCTGAGCGGCTGAGCTCTGGCATGAAGAATTGTTGGAAGCAATTGTTTGTCTGTTTGCCAGCACCTTGACAGCAACTAAGTCAACAACAAAAGACGACAGCATCAAATCAGCTGCGCCTCCATCAGGCAACAGCAACAACAACAACAACAGTAGTTTAAGACTGAGATACGCAGTTGCAAGCACAGATGCAACCACTTTTTATACCCTGTAGTCAGCGAGACACGAACAGTCGTATACACTCATATTATTATAGTATATTATTACGTATTATTTTGTTATATTATTATTTTTATTTATTTTATTTATAATATATACAAATAATTTAGTTCGACCTTTTATTTTACTTTATTACTTCTCTCTGAATTTCCGAAAGCATTTTTTAAAAGTACTTTCTAATTAAAAATAAAATTGTGTTGCTTATAAGAAATTATTTCTAAAAACACGAAACGAAAAACTTCTCGATCTTTCTGAGTGTAGGAAAATTGCACAAATATATCTACTTATTTGTTTACGTTGCTTTATTATTATTTTTATGTATAGCTGCGGAAGAAAAGTGGCAAAGATTTATCATTATTACCCGATAATATTGTATCGATAATGATAAGCGCCAAGTGCTAATTGCCATGATTGGGTAAACACTGAAAAGTCGTAATCATATTAAAAATAGCTAAACGTTAGTGAATTGCTAATAGGTAAAATAAATCGTTAAAACGCGAGATAGAAATTTAAATAATAAAGTGTGAATGAGTCAATAAAATAAATGTTGGCAAATTTGCGAACCTTTAAACTGAGATAAGGGCCTTTTAACATAATACATCATTTTTTGATAAGCTGTTTTAAAATCGCTTTTAAGCAGAGATAGTAGTTTGACAGACGGTCATGACTATAGCGAATCGAGCATGACGAGCATGACTATAGCGAATCGGGAGTATCTACAGGTCGATCACTCTCAACTGCAAAAGTATGTATTTTTTAAGAAATTTCCGAGGTTCACTCTTATGCACTCCTGGGTTTGGCCTACACTTATTGTGTGCTCGTGGAGCTCTTATGTTACATTTAGATTTGCATTTTTATTTAGCGCATAAGTACAGTCTAGTTTTGCTTCTTATGGTTGATTCTTGAAGAATGCATTCTTTTTGTTTAACTCATGCATTCATTATGGCGATGGATAACAACGACGCTTTCTTGTGCATGACTGACTTTTTTTTATTTCTTTTGTTCGTCAGCATTAAATTCACAAAGACTCGACACTGTGGCATCTTCTTAGAAGTAGGGCGAGGGTGACAGCCCAAGGTCAGTTTAAGGAATGTTGCATTTTGTTGCAATGCCCCAACACATGTTAATGGCCAACGTGCTGAGCTTACGTTTGGAATGGACAGGGATAGCTGTTGAATGCAACACCTCTTCAGTGTCATTTATAATTGAACACTTTTCACACTCAAATCCACTGAAAATCCCTTTGAGCAGCTGCAGAAAATAAAATGCAACGCACATAATTAAAGATATGTCAACTGGACAATACATTCGTTGGGATTACGAGACCAGACCAAGCGCCATTTGCAGTCAGCTGATGAATCGCATGCTCTCTCTCAGCTCGTTCTGTATTAAAGAGAACCCGCTTCACCAAATAATAACAAAGCTACCGTCAGAGAATTAGAGTCAGTTTGACTCAATAGTTTACAATCTACCATTAGATAACACTTATCAAATCTCTCAAAATAAAAAAAATGCAGAATGCGAAACATTGTTGATAAAATTGTCGACTCATGCTGACATTAAACGTAACATTAGTGCGACGTTTAAATAAAACCGGTAAGAACGCTGTGGTTGACTGATCTCGACTACGATATACCCTGAACCCAGCTGTTAAATATATCATTGTTTTATTGTC
The DNA here is from genome assembly GCA_035042185.1 of Drosophila kambysellisi. Taxonomy (NCBI): domain Eukaryota; kingdom Metazoa; phylum Arthropoda; class Insecta; order Diptera; family Drosophilidae; genus Drosophila; species Drosophila kambysellisi. The sequence continues at coordinate 6,601,148 of JAWNLS010001251.1, read as the reverse complement.
AAGTTTACCTTTCAAAAGTTTTGCACACCCAAATGTTAGCATTCTGCAATTGTAGCAAAAACGGGTACTTGCGCCTGATGAAAAAATTAAGTTTAATTAAACTTAATTAGACGGAATGTCTAAGGTATACGAGACCCAATATAACAGATATTAAAGTCTCTAGCTCTTGTAGTCTCTGAGATCAGCGTGTTCATACAGACGGATGGAACGGAACGGAAGGACAAACGGACATGGCTATATCGACTCGGTTTTTGACCCTGCTCAGAAATATATTTACTTTATGGGGTCGGAGATGGTTACCTTTGGCTGTTATACATACATTTGCACAAAACCATAATAGAGGGTATAATTACCCGTTTTAAATAGGTTTACGGTATATTGAAAAAAAAATCAGTTAAAAACAGGCAGCGTCACTCAACATTGATCAGTGTCTACCTAACAGTCGCAAAATGTTGCTCGTGGTATATTTGCTAATCGCTGTAGCAGCGCTGGCGGCATATCTTCTGCTGTACACCATGAATTATTGGAAGAATCGCGGAATACCCCAAGATCCACCACATCCAATCTATGGAAATATGGTTGGATTTAGAAAAAATCGTGTAATACATAATATTTTGGAGAAGTACTACAACAAATATCGGAAGACAAATCATCCGTTCGTGGGCTTTAATTTTCTGCAAAGCCCTAACGCCTTTGTAATGGATATTAAACTGGCCAAGAATATTTTAATTAAGGATTTCGCAAACTTTGCCGATCGCGGACAGTTCCACAATGAGCGCGATGATCCGCTTACTGGACATCTCTTCAGTTTGGATGGCAAACGTTGGAAAGAGCTACGCCAAAAACTATCGCCCACCTTCACATCTGGCAAAATGAAGTTCATGTTCCCAACTATTATCAAAGTGTCGGAGGAGTTCGTACGTGTCATGCTTGAAGAAGTGCCCGCTAAGTCCGGCGGGTCTATCATTGAAATCAAGGATCTTCTGGCTCGTTTCACCACTGACGTTATCGGCACATGCGCTTTTGGAATTGAATGCAATACTCTTCGCACTCCTGAATCTGAATTCCGCAAAATGGGTCAAAAGTTCTTCACCGTAATGCGTCATGGACCTTTAATAACAGCCTTCATATTCAGTTTTCCTAAACTGGCACGAAAGCTGCGAATGCGTATGATTCCTGAGGATGTCCACCAATTCTTCATGGGATTGGTTACGGAAAGCGTCGCATACCGAGAGAAGGAAAATATCAAACGTAATGATTTTATGGAAATGCTGATTGAACTGAAGCAAAAAGGTAGTTTTACGATGGACAATGGCGAGGTGGTTACAGGGTTGGACGTTGGTGAACTGGCAGCTCAAGTTTTTGTCTTCTATTTGGCTGGCTTCGAGACCTCCTCTTCAACTATGAGCTACTGCTTATACGAACTGGCCCAGCATACAGATATTCAGGATAAGTTGAGGGAAGATATTAAGGGTGTTCTGCAGAAACACGATGGAAAACTGACCTACGAAAGTATAAAGGATATGATATATTTGGATCAGGTTATATCGGGTGAGTGCGAGTAATAATTCTGGAGTGTGGCGAATTCATAACTCACTTTCACTGTTTGTCTCAACAGAAACTCTTCGGCTTTATACGATTGTACCTTTCTTGGTGCGCAAGGCTCTTAACGATTACGTTGTTCCCGGTAACCCCAAATATGTTATAGAGAGGGGTACTCAGGTAATGATGCCAGCAGCTGCGTATCACAGAGATGAAGACTTTTATCCCGACCCGGAGAAATTCGATCCAGATCGATTCTCAGCTGAGAAAGTTGCAGCTCGAGACTCTGTTGAATGGTTGCCCTTCGGCGATGGTCCCAGAAATTGTATTGGGAAGCGTTTTGGAGAAATGCAAGCACGAGTTGGCCTGGCCCAGTTGATTCAGAACTTCAAGTTCACAGTGTGTCAGAAGACCGATATACCTCTTACATATGATCCCAAATCATTTGTGTTGGGTACAATTGGAGGCATTTATGTGCGTGTTGAGCGAGTTTAAAATTACAACACTACAATTTTGCTAATTCGCTTTGTTGTTCTGTGAGTCTTGCGTTGTTTTCAATGATGTCATAGCTATTGTTATGTACAATTATTTATTTGATAAATAATTATAAATAATTAAACAAAATTAATAAAAATTTTGAATGTAAGAAGGTTGAGTTTGATTACTGACGGTGCAGTTTTTTTGTTGCTATAAAAATATGAACACGTTATGTCGTTATAAGTAGTGTTGAAAATTATGTTATTTAACATTCAATGCAATCGAGCATCGATACTTATGTTAAGTCTCTCATTAATTGCTACTTATACTGTAAAGTAGCAGTCTTGTAAAAGCGCAAAAAAGTGCATCCGGTTTTTTTTCGGATCCTGGGCCCAGGCAGCGACGCGTCGCAAATTTTGCAGGGGTTCGCGACTTCGCTGCGACAACATCGCGGGTAAATGCAAAACCCAGTATTTAATGAGCATGCATGCGTGGGTGCGAACAGTTGCGCACCATTTCTAGAGCCTTAACGGGCTTTGAACTATTTGGCATGTCGAGACAATGATTCCTCTTTTAAGATTTTCACTACAAATTAAAATCACTTAATATTATCATCCAATTATTAATATTTTCGTAATATCCCAATTTGATTCTAAGCCCATACAATTGATTGAAAGCACTTCTGTTAAGAAACTACAAAACCTAAAAGACAGAATTCATGCCAATTGTGTAACATGATTACATACATATACCAGATTGAGCAATACAGCTACAACCTGTTTTAAAAGAATTAATATATTTAACAGCTGGTTGCTAGTCAAGCTCTCTTGACTGGAAATCTCCAACTTGCTTACGACTCTTTCGACTCTCCATTCCGGATTTCGATTTAATTTACTTATGTAAAGAGCAAAAAATAAAGCTTTGTGACTTACATTTTATTCTTAAGTTCATGGAAACAGATTGTGTTCAAAAATTAAAATGTTTGTCAACAATTAAAAACAATTATTCATTGGAATAAAAGCAGCTTTCCAAAGCAAGATTATGCTATCTTCCATACTCACATTTCGCCGATTCGCATTGATATTTTGTGGTGACGACTTTGAAACGCATAGAATTCCGAAGATAACTAAATACACTCACTTTTCGGCGATTCATGGTTATTACTATTTTGCAATGCTTTGAAACCCGGAGAGATATAAAAACAAGTTGTTTGCCTCTTTCGTGCTCAGTGTTGACCCTAAAGTCGTTGGAAGCAGTTCGCAAAATGCTGTTTTTAATTTATTTGTTCGTCGCTGTATCAGCGTTGGTGGCATATTTTTTGCACTACAATTTGAATTATTGGAGAAATCGCGGAATACCTCAAGATCCACCACATCCATTCTATGGAAATATGGTTGGATTTAGAAAATATCGTGTAATACACGATATTTTGGAGAAGTACTACAACAAATATCGGAAGACAAATCATCCGTTTGTGGGCTTCAATTTCATGCAAAGGCGCAGCGCTTTTGTAATGGATATCAAACTGGCTAAGAATATTTTAATAAGAGACTTCAACAATTTCGCCGATCGCGGACAGTTCCATAATGAACGCGATGATCCGCTTTCTGGACATATCTTCAATCTGGATGGCAAACGATGGAAAGAGATGCGCCAAAAACTATCGCCAACCTTCACATCTGGCAAAATGAAGTTAATGTTCCCAACTGTCATCAAAGTGTCGGAGGAGTTCGTACGTGTCATGCTTGAAGAAGTGCCCGCTAAGTCCGGCGGGTCTATCATTGAAATCAAGGATCTTATGGCTCGTTTTACCACTGACGTTATCGGCACATGCGCTTTTGGAATTGAATGCAATACTCTTCGCACTCCCGAATCTGACTTCCGTCAAATGGCCAATAAAGCACTCGTTGAATTGCGCCATGGCCAATTGTTAACGTTTTTCCAATTTAGTTTTCCTAATCTGGCGCGAAAGCTGCGAATGCGCATGATTCCTGAGGATGTCCACCTGTTCTTCATGGGATTGGTTAATGAAACTCTCGCATACAGAGCGAAGGAAAATATCAAACGTAATGATTTTATGGAAATGCTGATTGAACTGAAGCAAAAAGGTAGTTTTACGTTGGACAATGGCGAGGTGGTTACAGGGTTGGACGTTGGTGAACTGGCAGCTCAAGTTTTTGTCTTCTATTTGGCTGGCTTCGAGACCTCCTCTTCAACTATGAGCTACTGCTTATACGAACTGGCCCAGCATACAGATATTCAGGATAAGTTGAGGGAAGATATTAAGGATGTTCTGCAGAAACACGATGGAAAACTGACCTACGAAAGTATAAAGAATATGAGATATTTGGATCAGGTTATATCGGGTGAGTGCGAGTAATAATTCTGGAGTGTGGCGAATTCAGAAGTCACTTTCACTGTTTGTCTCAATAGAAACTCTTCGCCTTTATACGATTGTACCTTTCTTGGAGCGGAAGGCTCTTAACGATTATGTTGTTCCCGGTAACCCCAAATATGTTATAGAGAAGGGTACTCAGGTAATAGTGCCAGCAGCTGCGTATCACAGAGATGAAGACTTTTATCCCGACCCGGAGAAATTCGATCCAGATCGATTCTCAGCTGAGAAAGTTGCAGCTCGAGACTCTGTTGAATGGTTGCCCTTCGGCGATGGTCCCAGAAATTGTATTGGGAAGCGTTTTGGAGAAATGCAAGCACGAGTTGGCCTGGCCCAGTTGATTCAGAACTTCAAGTTAACAGTGTGTCAGAAGACCGATATACCTCTTACATATGATCCCAAATCATTTGTGTTGGGTACAGTTGGAGGCATTAATGTGCGAGTTGAGCGAGTTTAAAAATACAACAACGAAATTTTGCAAATTCGCTTTGTTGTTCAGTGAGTCTTGCGTTGTTTTCAATGATGTCATAGCTCTTGTTAATTAAACAAAACTAATAAAAGTGTTGAATGTAAGAAGGTTGAGCTTGATCACCGAAAATGTTTAATTATTGACGGTGTTTTTTTTTTGCTATAAAAATAAAAGTGTGTTGCACAGGTAATGTCGTTATAAGTATCAACTACTATTGTATGTGTTGATAAAATGAAATAAACAAATAAAGAATATATCGAACTAAAAATCTCTCTAGCGTAAATATTTAATAATATATTTGTAGACTGCAAATTTCAGAATTCGTCTTCAATTAACATAGCTTGCAAACCACTATTTAAAGCATATTATTAACAATAGAGAACGTTGCAGTCGGGCGTAACAGACTGTAAAATAATTAGACACCTTAAGTATTACCAGCTGATAACAGCTAGCAAAGAACAGGGTGTTTTATGCAATGAAAGAAATGCAAAACCCAGTATTTTATGAGCATGCATGCGTGGGTGCGAACAGTTACGTACCATTTCTAGAGACCTAACGGGTTTGGAACTATGTCGCATGTCGAGACAATGACCTACTAAGTCGGGTTATATAGAAAGGTACCACAATTTGTGGTCGAAGCTTAAAATTGGTTAAATTATATACATGAGAACTGGACAATACATTCGTTGGGATTACGAGACCAGACCAAGCGCCCTATGCAGTCAGTTGATGAGGTCAAAACGATAAACTACAACAGACAACAAAATGACAGACAATCACAATAAAATGTACACAATGATAAGCCAGACACATTTTTTAAATGGTAGACCATGTGGAAATCTGTTCACCTTTATCTACGAGGGTGGTTTGATGAGTACCTGACCTTGACGCCAGATGGCGCCACTATTGTAATATGACGTGACTATAGTACATAAACCTAAACAGCCACAGTGAAAATTTAAGTCAAATCGGACTTTTAGTTTTGTTTTCACCACGTGTCAAAGCAGTCGTGTCCACGCATTTTAGAAAAATGGAAAAAGAGCAATATCGGTCGGTGATTCGATTCTTCTTTTTGGAGGGGAAATCACGCAGTGAAATCAAAGAACGCTTGGATACTGTGTACGGTGACTCTGCTCCTTCGATGACCACCGTCAAAAATTGGTTTAGTCAGTTTCAACGTGGTCGCACGTCCGTTTTTGATGAGCCACGACCAGGTGGCCCGAAAACAGCAACCACGGAGGATAAAGTGAAGAAAATACATGATCTGGTATTGTCAGACCGCCGGTTGAAGGTGCGCGAGTTAGCTGAGACAGTAGGCATCTCAACAGAACGAGTGTTTCATGTCCTACATGAAATATTGGGTATGAGAAAGCTATCGGCGCGATGGGTGCCGCGTTTGCTCACACCAGACAATAAGCGCAACCGCGTGACCACTTCGGAGCATGGTTTGGCGCTGTTAAAGCGTAATCCGAAGGAATTTTTGCGTCGATTCGTGACTGTTGACGAAACATGGATTCACTGGTACACACCAGAGACCAAAGAACAGTCGAAACAGTGGACTTCACCTGGCGAATCTGCCCCGAAGAAGGCGAAAACTGTTCCATCGGCCGGAAAGGTGATGGCCACGGTTTTCTGGGATTCGAAAGGTATTATCCTCATAGATTACCTAGAGAAGGGAAGAACGATTACAGGGCTCTACTATGCCGAACTATTGGGAAGATTTGACGCCGAGTTGAAGAAGAAACGGCCCCATTTGGTGAAGAAGAAAGTGCTCTTCCACCATGATAACGCTCCCGCTCACACCTCCGGCGTCGCCCAGGCCAAATTGGTCGAATTACGCTACGAACTGCTGCCCCATCCACCTTATTCTCCGGATTTGGCCCCTTGCGACTTTTTCTTGTTCCCAAATTTGAAAAAGTCAATCGCTGGGCAGAAATTTCGGTCGAACGAGGAGGTTATTGCCACTACGGAGACGTATTTTGCGGATCTACAGAAATCATATTTTTTAGAGGGGATAAACAAGTTGGAGCATCGCTGGAATAAATGTGTAGAGCTGAAAGGGGATTATATTGAAAAATAAAAAATAATTTTTCCAAAAATTTTCGTTTTTCTTATGTAGGTCAGGTACTCATCAAACCACCCTCGTATGTTAAGAACATCTTAACTATCTTTAAGATCTTAACATTTTAGAGTCAGTTTAACTCATTATCTACCATTAGATAACACTTATCAAATCTCTCAAAATACACAAATGATAAAATGATAAAATTGTCGCCTCATACAGACATTTGACGCTATAATTGACTGAGCTCGCCTACGATATACCCTGAACCCAGCTCTTAAATATATCATTGTTTTATTGTCAAGTTAACCTTTTAAATTGCCCCCATTTCTTGTAGCAAAAACGGACAGTTAGAGTACTAAAAAAATAAGGCAGCGCATTTTTCTATTCGAAACATCTAAAGTTTCTATAACTGACCCGATGTGGTTTCCGACAAACGGGTGCATATACATACATATATAAACAAAAATATATTTACTCTTGAATCTATTGTAATGACAACCCTTTCTCACACATGCGCTTGCATATTTATGTATAAATGCTTGCGCCTGTCTAATTAAACTTATTCCGCCTACGGTATACGAGAACCAATATTACAGATATTAAAGTCTCTAGTTCTTGTAGTCTCTGCGCGTGTTTATAAAGACGGACGGAAGGGAACGGAAGGACATGGTTATATCGACTCGGTTTTTGACCCATGCTCAGAAATATATTTACTTTATGGGGTCGAAGATGGTTACCTATGGCTGTTACATACATTTGCACAAAACCATAATACCCTCTTTACCCGTTTTAAATAGGTTTACGGTATACTGAAAAAATAAAACTCAAATAAAAACAGCGTCACTCGACATTGACCAGTGTCTGTCGAACAGTCGGAAAGAACTAATCGCAAAATGTTTTTCGTGGTATATTTGCTAATCGCTGTAGCAGCGCTGGCGGCATATTTTTTGCACTACAATTTGAATTATTGGAAAAATCGCGGAATACCCCAAGATCAACCACATCCATTCTATGGAAATATGGTTGGATTTAGAAAAAATCGTGTAATACATGATATTTTGGAGAAGTACTACAACAAATATCGGAAGGCAAATCATCCGTTTGTGGGCTTTAATTTCATGCAAAGGCGCAGCGCTTTTGTAATGGATATCAAACTGGCCAAGAATATTTTAATAAGAGACTTCAACAATTTCACCGACCGCGGACAGTTCCATAATGAACGCGATGATCCGCTTACTGGACATCTCTTTAATCTGGATGGTAAACGTTGGAAAGAGCTACGCCAAAAACTATCGCCAACTTTCACATCTGGCAAAATGAAGTTCATGTTCCCAACCATTATCAAAGTGTCGGAGGAGTTCGTACGTGTCATGCTTGAAGAAGTGCCCGCTAAGTCTGGCGGGTCTATCATTGAAATCAAGGATCTTATGGCTCGTTTCACCACTGACGTTATCGGCACATGCGCTTTTGGAATTGAATGCAATACTCTTCGCACTCCCGAATCTGACTTCCGCAAAATGGGTCAAAAGTTCTTCACCATACCGCGACACGGATCTTTAATAACAGCCTTTATATTCAGTTTTCCTAATCTGTCACGAAAGCTGCGAATGCGCACGATTCCTGAGGATGTCCACCAGTTCTTCATGAGATTGGTTAATGAAACCCTCGCATACAGAGAGAAGGAAAATATCAAACGTAATGATTTTATGGAAATGCTGATTGAACTGAAGCAAAAAGGTAGTTATACGATGGACAATGGCGAGGTGGTTACAGGTTTGGATGTTGGTGAACTGGCAGCTCAAGTTTTGGTCTTCTATTTGGCTGGCTTCGAGACCTCCTCTTCAACTATGAGCTACTGCTTATACGAACTGGCCCAGCATACAGATATTCAGGATAAGTTGAGGGAAGATATTAAGGATGTTCTGCAGAAACACGATGGAAAACTGACCTACGAAAGTATAAAGGATATGAGATATTTGGATCAGGTTATATCGGGTGAGTGCGAGTAATAATTCTGGAGTGTGGCGAATTCATAACTCACTTTCACTGTTTGTCTCAACAGAAACTCTTCGGCTTTATACGATTGTACCTTTCTTGGTGCGGAAGGCTCTTAACGATTACGTTGTTCCCGGTAACCCCAAATATGTTATAGAGAGGGGTACTCAGGTAATGATGCCAGCAGCTGCGTATCACAGAGATGAAGACTTTTATCCCGACCCGGAGAAATTCGATCCAGATCGATTCTCAGCTGAGAAAGTTGCAGCTCGAGACTCTGTTGAATGGTTGCCCTTCGGCGATGGTCCCAGAAATTGTATTGGGAAGCGTTTTGGAAAAATGCAAGCACGAGTTGGCCTGGCCCAGTTGATTCAGAACTTCAAGTTCACAGTGTGTCAGAAGACCGATATACCTCTTACATATGATCCCAAATCATTTGTGTTGGGTACAATTGGAGGCATTTATGTGCGTGTTGAGCGAGTTTAAAATTACAACACTACAATTTTGCTAATTCGCTTTGTTGTTCTGTGAGTCTTGCGTTGTTTTCAATGATGTCATAGCTATTGTTATGTACAATTATTTATTTGATAAATAATTATAAATAATTAAACAAAATTAATAAAAATTTTGAATGTAAGAAGGTTGAGTTTGATTACTGACGGTGCAGTTTTTTTGTTGCTATAAAAATATGAACACGTTATGTCGTTATAAGTAGTGTTGAAAATTATGTTATTTAACATTCAATGCAATCGAGCATCGATACTTATGTTAAGTCTCTCATTAATTGCTACTTATACTGTAAAGTAGCAGTCTTGTAAAAGCGCAAAAAAGTGCATCCGGTTTTTTTTCGGATCCTGGGCCCAGGCAGCGACGCGTCGCAAATTTTGCAGGGGTTCGCGACTTCGCTGCGACAACATCGCGGGTAAATGCAAAACCCAGTATTTAATGAGCATGCATGCGTGGGTGCGAACAGTTGCGCACCATTTCTAGAGCCTTAACGGGCTTTGAACTATTTGGCATGTCGAGACAATGATTCCTCTTTTAAGATTTTCACTACAAATTAAAATCACTTAATATTATCATCCAATTATTAATATTTTCGTAATACCCCAATTTGATTCTAAGCCCATACAATTGATTGAAAGCACTTCTGTTAAGAAACTACAAAACTTAAAAGACAGAATTCATGCCAATTGTGTAACATGATTACATACATACGAGTATACCAGATTGAGCAATACAGCTACAACCTGTTTTAAAAGAATTAATATATTGAACAGCTGGTTGCTAGTCAAGCTCTCTTGACTGGAAATCTCCAACTTGCTTACGACTCTTTCGACTCTCCATTCCGGATTTCGATTTAATTTACTTATGTAAAGAGCAAAAAATAAAGCTTTGTGACTTACATTTTATTCTTAAGTTCATGGAAACAGATTGTGTTCAAAAATTAAAATGTTTGTCAACAATTAAAAACAATTATTCATTGGAATAAAAGCAGCTTTCCAAAGCAAGATTATGCTATCTTCCATACTCACATTTCGCCGATTCGCATTGATATTTTGTGGTGACGATTTTGAAACACATAGAATTCCGAAGATAACTAAATACACTCACTTTTCAGCAATTCATGGTTATTACTATCTATTAATATACTATTTTGCAATGCTTTGAAACCCGGAGAGATATAAAAACAAGTTGTTTGCCTCTTTCGTGCTCAGTGTTGACCCTAAAGTCGTTGGAAGCAGTTCGCAAAATGCTGTTTTTAATTTATTTGTTCGTCGCTGTATCAGCGTTGGTGGCATATTTTTTGCACTACAATTTGAATTATTGGAAAAATCGCGGAATACCTCAAGATCCACCACATCCATTCTATGGAAATATGGTTGGATTTAGAAAATATCGTGTAATACACGATATTTTGGAGAAGTACTACAACAAATATCGGAAGACAAATCATCCGTTTGTGGGCTTTAATTTCATGCAAAGGCGCAGCGCTTTTGTAATGGATATCAAACTGGCCAAGAATATTTTAATAAGAGACTTCAACAATTTCGCCGATCGCGGACAGTTCCATAATGAACGCGATGATCCGCTTTCTGGACATATCTTCAATCTGGATGGCAAACGATGGAAAGAGATGCGCCAAAAACTATCGCCAACCTTCACATCTGGCAAAATGAAGTTAATGTTCCCAACTGTCATCAAAGTGTCGGAGGAGTTCGTACGTGTCATGCTTGAAGAAGTGCCCGCTAAGTCCGGCGGGTCTATCATTGAAATCAAGGATCTTATGGCTCGTTTTACCACTGACGTTATCGGCACATGCGCTTTTGGAATTGAATGCAATACTCTTCGCACTCCCGAATCTGACTTCCGTCAAATGGCCAATAAAGCACTCGTTGAATTGCGCCATGGCCAATTGTTAACGTTTTTCCAATTTAGTTTTCCTAATCTGGCGCGAAAGCTGCGAATGCGCATGATTCCTGAGGATGTCCACCTGTTCTTCATGGGATTGGTTAATGAAACTCTCGCATACAGAGCGAAGGAAAATATCAAACGTAATGATTTTATGGAAATGCTGATTGAACTGAAGCAAAAAGGTAGTTTTACGTTGGACAATGGCGAGGTGGTTACAGGGTTGGACGTTGGTGAACTGGCAGCTCAAGTTTTTGTCTTCTATTTGGCTGGCTTCGAGACCTCCTCTTCAACTATGAGCTACTGCTTATACGAACTGGCCCAGCATACAGATATTCAGGATAAGTTGAGGGAAGATATTAAGGATGTTCTGCAGAAACACGATGGAAAACTGACCTACGAAAGTATAAAGAATATGAGATATTTGGATCAGGTTATATCGGGTGAGTGCGAGTAATAATTCTGGAGTGTGGCGAATTCAGAAGTCACTTTCACTGTTTGTCTCAATAGAAACTCTTCGCCTTTATACGATTGTACCTTTCTTGGAGCGGAAGGCTCTTAACGATTATGTTGTTCCCGGTAACCCCAAATATGTTATAGAGAAGGGTACTCAGGTAATAGTGCCAGCAGCTGCGTATCACAGAGATGAAGACTTTTATCCCGACCCGGAGAAATTCGATCCAGATCGATTCTCAGCTGAGAAAGTTGCAGCTCGAGACTCTGTTGAATGGTTGCCCTTCGGCGATGGTCCCAGAAATTGTATTGGGAAGCGTTTTGGAGAAATGCAAGCACGAGTTGGCCTGGCCCAGTTGATTCAGAACTTCAAGTTCACAGTGTGTCAGAAGACCGATATACCTCTTACATATGATCCCAAATCATTTGTGTTGGGTACAGTTGGAGGCATTAATGTGCGAGTTGAGCGAGTTTAAAAATACAACAACGAAATTTTGCAAATTCGCTTTGTTGTTCAGTGAGTCTTGCGTTGTTTTCAATGATGTCATAGCTCTTGTTAATTAAACAAAACTAATAAAAGTGTTGAATGTAAGAAGGTTGAGCTTGATCACCGAAAATGTTTAATTATTGACGGTGTTTTTTTTTTGCTATAAAAATAAAAGTGTGTTGAACAGGTAATGTCGTTATAAGTATCAACTACTATTGTATGTGTTGATAAAATGAAATAAACAAATAAAGAATATATCGAACTAAAAATCTCTCTAGCGTAAATATTTAATAATATATTTGTAGACTGCAAATTTCAGAATTCGTCTTCAATTAACATAGCTTGCAAACCACTATTTAAAGCATATTATTAACAATAGAGAACGTTGCAGTCGGGCGTAACAGACTGTAAAATAATTAGACACCTTAAGTATTACCAGCTGATAACAGCTAGCAAAGAACAGGGTGTTTTATGCAATGAAAGAAATGCAAAACCCAGTATTTTATGAGCATGCATGCGTGGGTGCGAACAGTTACGCACCATTTCTAGAGCCATAACGGGCTTGGAACTATGTCGCATGTCGAGACAATGACCTACTAAATCGGGTTATATAAAAAGGTACCTCAATTTGTGATCGAAGCTTAAAATTGATTAAATTCTATACATGAGAACTGGACAATACATTCGTTGGGATTACGAGACCAGACCAAGCGCCCTATGCAGTCAGTTGATGAGGTCAAAACGATAAACTACAACAGACAACAAAATGACAGACAATCACAATAAAATGTACACAATGATAAGCTGTGAAGTGAAGAAAAGATTATCACAACCATAATCATAATATATATTAAAGTGAGACACAATTTTTAAATGGTAGACCATGTGGAAATCTGTTCACCTTTATCTATGTTATGAGCATCTTAACTATCTTTAAGATCTTAACATTTTAGAGTCAGTTTAACTCATTATCTACCATTAGATAACACTTATCAAATCTCTCAAAATAAACAAATGCAGAATGCGAAACATAGTTGATAAAATTGTCGCCTCATGCAGACATTTGACGCTATAGTTGACTGAGCTCGCCTACGATATACCCTGAACCCAGCTCTTAAATATATCATTGTTTTATTGTCAAGTTAACCTTTTAAATTGCACCCATTTCTTGTAGCAAAAACGGACAGTTAGAGTACTAAAAAAATAAGGCAGCGCATGTTTCTATTCGAAACATCTATAGTTTCTATAACTGACCCGATCTGGTTTCCGACAAACGGGTGCATATACATATATAAACAAAAATATATTTACTCTTGAATCTATTGTAATGACAACCCTTTCTCACACATGCGCTTGCATATTTATGTATAAAGAAAATGCTTGCGCCTGTCTAATTAAACTTATTCCGCCTACGGTATACGAGAACCAATATTACAGAAATTAAAGTCTCTATGGAGATGGTTATATCGACTCGGTTTTTGACCCATGCTCAGAAATATATTTACTTTATGGGGTCGAAGATGGTTACCTATGGCTGTTACATACATTTGCACAAAACCATAATACCCTCTTTACCCGTTTTAAATAGGTTTACGGTATACTGAAAAAATAAAACTCAAATAAAACCAGCGTCACTCGACATTGACCAGTGTCTGTCGAACAGTCGGAAAGAACTAATCGCAAAATGTTTTTCGTGGTATATTTGCTAATCGCTGTAGCAGCGCTGGCGGCATATCTTCTGCTGTACACCATGAATTATTGGAAGAATCGCGGAATACCCCAAGATCAACCACATCCATTCTATGGAAATATGGTTGGATTTAGAAAAAATCGTGTAATACATGATATTTTGGAGAAGTACTACAACAAATATCGGAAGGCAAATCATCCGTTCGTGGGCTTTAATTTTCTGCAAAGCCCTAAAGCCTTTGTAATGGATATCAAACTGGCCAAGAATATTTTAATTAAGGATTTCGCAAACTTTGCCGATCGCGGACTGTTCTACAATAAACGCGATGATCCGCTTACTGGACATCTCGCAAGATTGGATGGCAAACGTTGGAAAGAGCTGCGCCAAAAACTATCGCCCACCTTCACATCTGGCAAAATGAAGTTCATGTTCCCAACCATTATCAAAGTGTCGGAGGAGTTCGTACGTGTCATGCTTGAAGAAGTGCCCGCTAAGTCTGGCGGGTCTATCATTGAAATCAAGGATCTTATGGCTCGTTTCACCACTGACGTTATCGGCACATGCGCTTTTGGAATTGAATGCAATACTCTTCGCACTCCCGAATCTGAATTCCGCAAAATGGGTCAAAAGTTCTTCACCGTAATGCGTCATGGATCTTTAATAACAGCCTTCATGTTAAGTTTTCCTAATCTGGCGCGAAAGCTGCGAATGCGCACGATTCCTGAAGATGTCCACCAGTTCTTCATGAGATTGGTTAATGAAACCCTCGCATACAGAGAGAAGGAAAATATCAAACGTAATGATTTTATGGAAATGCTGATTGAACTGAAGCAAAAAGGTAGTTATACGATGGACAATGGCGAGGTGGTTACAGGGTTGGACGTTGGTGAACTGGCAGCTCAAGTTTTTGTCTTCTATTTGGCTGGCTTCGAGACCTCCTCTTCAACTATGAGCTACTGCTTATATGAACTGGCCCAGCATACAGATATTCAGGATAAGTTGAGGGAAGATATTAAGGATGTTCTGCAGAAACACGATGGAAAACTGACCTACGAAAGTATAAAGGATGTGAGATATTTGGATCAGGTTATATCGGGTGAGTGCGAGTAATTATTCAGGAGTGTGGCGAATTCGTAACTCACTTTCACTGTTTGTCTCAACAGAAACTCTTCGCCTTTATACGATTTTACCTTTCTTGAGGCGCAATGCTCTTAACGATTACGTTGTTCCCGGTAACCCAAAATATGTTATAGAGAAGGGTACTCAGGTAATGATACCAGCAGCTGCGTATCACAGAGATGAAGACTTTTATCCCGACCCGGAGAAATTCGATCCAGATCGATTCTCAGCTGAGAAAGTTGCAGCTCGAGACTCTGTTGAATGGTTGCCCTTCGGCGATGGTCCCAGAAATTGTATTGGGAAGCGTTTTGGAGAAATGCAAGCACGAGTTGGCCTGGCTCAGTTGATTCAGAACTTCAAGTTCACAGTGTGTCAGAAGACCGATATACCTCTTACATATAATCCCAAATCATTTCTCTTGGCCACAGTTGGAGGCATTTATGTGCGAGTTGAGCGAGTTTAAAATTACAACACTGAAATTTTGTTAATTCGCATTGTTGTTGTGTGAGTCTTGCGTTGTTTTCAATGATATCATAGCTCTTGTTCTGTACAATTATTTATTTGATAAATAATTATAAATAATTAAACAAAATTAATAAAAATGTTGAATGTAAGAAGGTTGAGTTTGATTACTGACGGTGCTCTTTTTTTTGTTGCTATAAAAATATGAACACGTTATGTCGTTATAAGTAGTGTTGAAAATTATGTTATTTAACATTCAATGCAATCGAGCATCGATACTTATGTTAAGTCTCTCATTAATTGCTACTCATACTGTAAAGTAGCAGTCTTGAATAAACGCTGATTGAGTAGACAACGTTGGTGGAACACAGTATTACTTTTCTTATCCAGGCATTCCTTGACGCGGGAAAACTTCGCTCCAACAAGTAGCAACTACTATTGTATGTGTTGATAAAATGTTGTATTCAGAATTCGTCTTCAATTAACACAGCTTGCAAACCACTACTTAAAGCACATTATTAATAATAGAGATCGTTGCAGTCGACTGCAAAATACTTTGACACCGTAAGTACTACCAGCTGATAACAGCTATTAAGGAACAGGGTGTGTTATGCAAAGAAATACCGATCTTTGATATTTCACTTGACTTCGCTGCGACAACATCGCGGGTAAATGCAAAACCCAGTATTTTATGAGCATGCATTCGTGGGTGCGAACAGTTGCGCACCATTTCTAGAGCCCTAACGGGTTATCAACTATTTGGCATGTCGAGACAATGATACCTCTTTTAAGATTTTCACTAGACAATGTCGGTGAACTTTCGATTTTTGTGTCTGTTGGCTGTTGTTAAGAATGCATGCGAAAGAATCTGCTTTCATATTTGTTAAGCTTAAATTGCAATTTATTTTCCAGGCCGATTGTAGGTACATACATATCTTAACCAACAAAATGAATATATGACCCCAATAAACTGTGGTTGCTAGGTCGGATTATATAAAAAGATACCTCAATAATGGTCGAATCTTAAAATTTGCTAAATTATGTATATTATTTCCGTTAATTACTGTCGCTGTGAGAAGGTTTAGCAAATGGCTTCAAACCTTCACACAAATAAACAATAAGTTTGAATAAAAGGCTAAGCGTTGGCTTCTAGCCTTATTTTATATGTGAATAAACCTATAACGTATTTATTTGCAAATAAAGCAATCAAAAAGCTGCTAACGGAAACAATATCATTTTAATATTCAAAAAACAGTTTTCCGACTTCATAAGCACTTCCATATCTATAATATTTACTCAAGTACAAATTAAAATCACTTAATATTATCATACAATTATTAATTATTAATTGTCGCAATCCCCTTATTCGATTATAAACTCATAAAATTGATAGATCGCACTTCTGGTAAGAAACTACAAAACCTAAAATGCAGAGAATTCATACCAATTGTGTAATATGATTATATATACACATAACAAATTGAGCAATAAAACTACAACCTGTCAAGCTCTATTGACTGGAAAGCTCCAACTTGTTTACGACTCTTTCGACTCTCCATTCCGGATTTCGATTTAATTTATTTATGTAAAGAACAAAAAATAAAGCTTTGTGACTTACATTTCTTAAGTTCATGGAAACAAATTGTGTTTAAAAATTAAAATGTTTGTCAACAAATAGAAACAATTATTCATTGAAATAAATGCAGCTTTCCAAAGCAAGATTATGCTATCTACCATACTCACTTTTCGGCGATTCATGGTGATATTTTGTGGTTACGATTTTGCAACGCATAGAATTCCGAAGATAACTAAATACACTCACTTTTCGGCAATTCATGGTTATAACTATCTATTAATATACTATCTTGCAATGCTTTGAAACCCGGAGAGATATAAAAACAAGTTGTTTGCCTCCTTCGTGCTCAGTATTGACCCTAAAGTCGTTGAAATCAGATCGCAAAATGCTGTTTTTAATTTATTTGTTCGTCGCTGTGTCAGCGTTGGTGGCATATTTTTTGCACTACAATTTGAATTATTGGAGAAATCGGGGAATACCTCAAGATCCACCACATCCATTCTATGGAAATATGGTTGGATTTAAAAAAAATCGTGTAATACATGATATTTTTGAGAAGTACTACAACAAATTTCGAAATACAAATCATCCGTTTGTGGGCTTTAATTTCATGCAAAGGCGCAGCGCTTTTGTAATGGATATCAAACTGGCCAAGAATATTTTAATAAGAGACTTCAACAATTTCACCGACCGCGGACAGTTCCATAATGAACGCGATGATCCGCTTACTGGACATCTCTTTAATCTGGATGGTAAACGTTGGAAAGAGCTACGCCAAAAACTATCGCCCACCTTCACATCTGGCAAAATGAAGTTCATGTTCCCAACCATTATCAAAGTGTCGGAGGAGTTCGTACGTGTCATGCTTGAAGAAGTGCCCGCTAAGTCCGGCGGGTCTATCATTGAAATCAAGGATCTTATGGCTCGTTTTACCACTGACGTTATCGGCACATGCGCTTTTGGAATTGAATGCAATACTCTTCGCACTCCCGAATCTGACTTCCGCAAAATGGGTCAAAAGTTCTTCACCGTACCGCGACACGGATCTTTAATAACAGCCTTTATATTCAGTTTTCCTAATCTGTCACGAAAGCTGCGAATGCGCACGATTCCTGAGGATGTCCACCAGTTCTTTATGAGATTGGTTAATGAAACCCTCGCATACAGAGAGAAGGAAAATATCAAACGTAATGATTTTATGGAAATGCTGATTGAACTGAAGCAAAAAGGTAGTTTTACGATGGACAATGGCGAGGTGGTTACAGGGTTGGACGTTGGTGAACTGGCAGCTCAAGTTTTGGTCTTCTATTTGGCTGGCTTCGAGACCTCCTCTTCAACTATGAGCTACTGCTTATACGAACTGGCCCAGCATACAGATATTCAGGATAAGTTGAGGGAAGATATTAAGGATGTTCTGCAGAAACACGATGGAAAACTGACCTACGAAAGTATAAAGAATATGAGATATTTGGATCAGGTTATATCGGGTGAGTGCGAGTAATTATTCTGGAGTGTGGCAAATTCATAACTCACTTTCACTGTTTGTCTCAACAGAAACTCTTCGGCTTTATACGATTGTACCTTTCTTGATGCGCAAGGCTCTTAACGATTATGTTGTTCCCGGTAACCCCAAATATGTTATAGAGAGGGGTACTCAGGTAATGATGCCAGCAGCTGCGTATCACAGAGATGAAGACTTTTATCCCGACCCGGAGAAATTCGATCCAGATCGATTCTCAGCTGAGAAAGTTGCAGCTCGAGACTCTGTTGAATGGTTGCCCTTCGGCGATGGTCCCAGAAATTGTATTGGGAAGCGTTTTGGAGAAATGCAAGCACGAGTTGGCCTGGCTCAGTTGATTCAGAACTTCAAGTTCACAGTGTGTCAGAAGACCGATATACCTCTTATATATGATCCCAAATCATTTGTGCTGAGCACAGTTGGAGGCATTTATGTGCGAGTTGAGCGAGTTTAAAAATACAACGATAAAAATATTATTCCGCTCTTTGGCTGTGAATAAAAATGTTAAATGCAGAAAATGATTTGTTGAAAGCGATCTTTATTTGGCAATAGAATAATTACTTAATATTATTATATGTGTTGATAAGAAATATTTATTTCCATGAACCCAGTAAAAATTAAATAAAGAATTTGTATAAGAGTATGTAGAGGCCAAATCAATATAACTTTATCTATAACTGCACCATTTTGCAAATATTAATAGAAATGGATTTTCGATAGCAATAGAATTGTCAAGACATATAGTGTGAGTCATAACACGCGGTTAATACCCGATTCGAATAACTGTAGTACGGAGAGAATTTATTTGGGGGCAGCGTTTTCATCTCGCAATCTTTGAACTAATACTTTTATTTATTTCTTGTGCTCACTTTTTACTTGTTCAATGTTTGTTTAATATTGTAGCAGTTACAATTTAAATTATGTTCCTTTGCAAAATACGTCTGCTCTATTCTATATTCACAACGATTCACTCCTCTTCTTCTTTCTGTAGGTGCTCACACAATTGATATCGATGTCGATCGATCAATGTTAGGTACATAGTTGCATGTTAGGTTTCAAATGTTATCTTACAAGAGGCCTGCTACAACATCAAAATCTAACAGCGTCGCCTCTGCCGCTGTGTCTGTGTGTGTACGTGTTCGTTTCCATGCTATTCCCGTTACTTCTTCGGTTGGCTCAGATTGCCTGGCGGCACTGCGCTGTCTGCTTTGGGAACGGCTCCTCTGCAGCAACAGCTGTGTGCCTTCGTTTTTGAGCTAGTCCCGTTACTCTTGTTGTTCGTTTTGCTTATCATCTTCATTCTTAACGCTCACGAGCGGCGGCTGCGTTCGGTGATGATTTTTTCTAGACTTCACAGCCATACTTAAAATTTAAATTAATATTTTGATAGCTTTATTTTCAAATTTTAACACAGAGTTGTGATGTACATACATATACCGATACCGATCTTTAATATTTTTATTATTTTATTATGGGTACAATGCAGTTCTATTAAATTGTGAAAAATGCAGAGGTCCTCATAACCAACCTAATAAGGTATTTAAATTATTGACATAATTTGAAATATTGCCCGATAAGGAGTACCAAATTTATATATTTTAAATCGATAAAAAATCACATGGTTAAGTTATATCTATTATTATTTGTAATAAGTTCACTATATCATTTATATAGCCAAAACAGTTTCCTGACTTCATAAGCACCTATTTATAAGCATATTTATAATATTTACTTAAGTGCAAATTAAAATCACTTAATATTATCATCCAATTATTAATATTGTCGCAATCCCCTAATTTGATTCTAAGCCCATACAATTGATATAACGCACTTCTGTTAAGAAACTACAAAACCTAAAAGGCAGAGAATTCATATCAATTGTGTAACATGATTACATACATACATAAGTACATATACCAGATTGAGCAATAAAGCTACAACCTGTCAAGCTCTATTGACTGGAAAGCTACAACTTTCTAACGACTCTTAGAAGCAATTAGAAGCAAATATTCATTGAAATAAGTGCAGATTTCCAAAGCAAGATTATGCTATCTACCATACTTACTTTTCGGCGATTCACTGTGATATTTTGTGGTGACGACTTTGAAACGCATAGAATTCCGAAGATAACTAAATACACTCACTTTTCGGCGATTCATGGTTATTACTATTTTGCAATGCCTTGAAACCCGGAGAGATATAAAAACAAGTTGTTTGCCTCCTTCGTGCTCAGTATTGACCCTAAATTCGTTGGAAGCAGTTCGCAAAATGCTGTTTTTAATTTATTTGTTCGTCGCTGTATCAGCGTTGGTGGCATATTTTTTGCACTACAATTTGAATTATTGGAAAAATCGCGGTATACCTCAAGATCCTCCACATCCATTCTATGGAAATGTGGTTGGATTTAAAAAAAATCGTGTAATACATGATATTTTGGAGAAGTACTACAACAAATTTCGAAAGACAAATCATCCGTTTGTGGGCTTTAATTTCATGCAAAGGCGCAGCGCTTTTGTAATGGATATCAAACTGGCCAAGAATATTTTAATAAGAGACTTCAACAATTTCACCGATCGCGGACAGTTCCATAATGAACGCGATGATCCGCTTTCTGGACATATCTTCAATCTGGATGGTAAACGTTGGAAAGAGCTGCGCCAAAAACTATCGCCCACCTTCACATCTGGCAAAATGAAGTTCATGTTCCCAACCATTATCAAAGTATCGGAGGAGTTCGTACGTGTCATGCTTGAAGATGTACCCGCTAAGTCCGGCGGGTCTATCATTGAAATCAAGGATCTTATGGCTCGTTTCACCACTGACGTTATCGGCACATGCGCTTTTGGAATTGAGTGCAATACTCTTCGCACTCCCAAATCTGACTTCCGCAAAATGGGTCAAAAGGCTCTCACCATACCGCGACACGGAGCTTTAATAACAGCCTTCATATTCAGTTTTCCTTATCTGGCACGAAAGCTGCGAATGCGCTCGGTTCCTGAGGATGTCCACCAGTTCTTCATGAGATTGGTTAATGAAACCCTCGCATACAGAGAGAAGGAAAATATCAAACGTAATGATTTTATGGAAATGCTGATTGAACTAAAGCAAAAAGGTAGTTTTACGATGGACAATGGCGAGGTGGTTACAGGGTTGGACGTTGGTGAACTGGCAGCTCAAGTTTTTGTCTTCTATTTGGCTGGCTTCGAGACCTCCTCTTCAACTATGAGCTACTGCTTATACGAACTGGCCCAGCATACAGATATTCAGGATAAGTTGAGGGAAGATATTAAGGGTGTTCTGCAGAAACACGATGGAAAACTGACCTACGAAAGTATAAAGGATATGAGATATTTGGATCAGGTTATATCGGGTGAGTCCGAGTAATAATTCTGGAGTGTGGCGAATTCGTAACTCACTTTCAATGTTTGTCTCAACAGAAACTCTTCGCCTTTATACGATTGTACCTTTCTTGATGCGCAAGGCTCTTAACGATTATGTTGTTCCCGGTAACCCCAAATATGTTATAGAGAGGGGTACTCAGGTAATGGTGCCAGCAGCTGCGTATCACCGAAATGAAGACTTTTATCCAAACCCAGAGAAATTCGATCCAGATCGATTCTCAGCTGAGAAAGTTGCAGCTCGAGACTCTGTTGAATGGTTGCCCTTCGGCGATGGTCCCAGAAATTGTATTGGGAAGCGTTTTGGAGAAATGCAAGCACGTGTTGGCCTGTCCCAGTTGATTCAGAACTTCAAGTTCACAGTGTGTGAGAAGACCGATATACCTCTTACATATGATCCCAAATCATTTCTCTTGGGCACAGTTGGAGGCATTTATGTGCGTGTAGAACGACTTTAGTTGTAAAACATTTAAATGGGTTTAGAGCAATGTTGTCACACGGCAAAATTGTTGTCGATGTGGTCATATTAAAACACAAATTTAATTACATTTAATAAAAGAGATTAGCAAACATGTTTTGCCAGTGTATGTGTTACTTGTGTTCATTTCATAAGCAAATATATATAATTAAAATGAATAATACCAAGACAACCGCCTCTCCAGAACATAATACCATATGATTAGTACGTAGCTATATTTATATTTGACAAATGAGCTTGACAAGAACGAACTGTTTAATTTATTTCACAAGTTGTTTATTTTCTACTCTTGTTTAAAAGTGTGATAAGAAAATACTTTGTGTTTGCTTATCTTCATACTGCTTCAATAATAAAACAATTAGGAAACTATAAATACTTGTTAGATAACCATTATGTTCAGGTGCTTATCAATTTAGTAATACAGATTATCAAATACTTTTACTATCTAAGGAAACTTATAAGACAACTTAAAAATGTTTACAAATTATAATAAAATAATAAACTATGCAAAGACTTAAGAGCAGCCTTTATTTTATTGAGTTTTTGGTTATAGCATGACTTGTGGATTTTCTGCTGAAAAATCAACATACTAAGTATGTTTATATTTTTTTTTTTAACAAATTAAAGATTCAAAGTTGTGGGCCCAAAGGAGTGTCTGTCTCTGGAACTTAAATATGTACAACTCGCAATAAAATGAAGTTTTCAACCATTTTACTCATACTTGCTTAATCTGTAGCACCCTCATTTTCTTTATAGTCACTTTAGTTTCCCACCCTTTTTATTTTTACTGAGTTCTCATTTTTTGGCAACCAGTGAAAATTCTCTTTCGTTTATCTGTGCAGCATTTAACGCTTCAGCTATTTGTGTTATTTACATTCGAATTGGCACCGAATGATTTAAGAATAAAGATGCAAAAGTATTTTATAGCAGCTCGTGTTCTATTCAAAATTGTTTGGGTAAGCAAAGTTTTGATCGCTTTAAACTCCTATTTTCATATTCATATGTATTTTTATACACACTTTGGCTTTTGTGTTGCAAAATTTCTCTGTCTACATATTTTCCACTGATTCTGAGCACAACTTTCACAACCATTCTTAAGTTAGTTCAATGGGAAATTTGTTTTCAGATGTGGGTTATGTGTGCGTAAACTTAATCAAACTATTTAAAAAAAAACTCTATATAGGCGGAATCAGTGTTATTAATTTGCATTTTAGTTATCTAATGTCACCGCAACATGCAACTTGTGGAGAATGAGGCATGTGCAGACATTAAATATTTTATACAACTTTTCCTGGATCTAAAATGCATGGAAAAATTTAATTTAATGTGCAATTTTCTAACGGTGTAACTGCAAATGTCATTAAAATTAATTTCACACATTTTGCGGTCTGCGCTTACTTTTTACATTTGGTTACATCTGTCCTCAAATGGGTAGATAATAAATAAATAAATAATAAATTCGCAAGGCTATTAAGATTTATGAAAATATATTTTTTTTTTGTAAGAACCAAATTCCGATAAAATATAAATAAATCCTAATTACAATGATAAAGACAAGACTTGAAAATATTCATATTTAATTTTTTTAAAAATTAGTATATCATTATAATAATAGAATTTATGGTGTATAGAATATACACGTCAATAAACCCATAATAAAAGAATTAATAAACAAAACACAATTTTAGCATATTCAATATGTAAATAATTAATTACTAGCTGCTCGCCACAAATGAATAAGAAATTTAAATAAGTAATGATACAGCAAATTAATAAATAATTAAATTGCGCTGCATTTAATAAGCTAAAAGCAATTTAAAAATAAAGTAAGTTTTTCCTTAATATTTGAGGTCGTTGATTGCATTTGCTTAACAAAACACAATTCCAGACAATTTCGCGCTGCTTATGCAAATAAAAATTCGCAAGGGTAGCAAGTATCTTACGGATACACGCAACACGTTCATGAAATACTTCAGCCACAGCTCGCTGGCTACTCATTGTGAGCAGTCATTGACTCGTTTCGTAGAAATACTTTGAGTTGTGCCCCACCTTCACTGAGACTGGCTGTGGCCAAATTAATTACTAGTCTCAAACATTGCTTTTAGTTGTATGTTTGGCGCTCAGCTCAGTTAGAGAGTGAAAAACGAAATGAAAAATAAATCAAACAAAAGCAGGCAGCTGTAAAGAGGGGGGCAGGTTGTTCAACCTTAACATTGGCAATACCTTTGGCCAGCTATGCAGCTTTAATAAGCCGAATGCCAACTAACGTTGCCCAATTAAAGGAAGCCTCTTTCACTAAAAGATTTACTGCTCAGTTGCAGCAAATTACTCGACAGCTGACTGCCACTTTGGAAGTTACACTGAACAAAACATGGCAACATCTTGAACATTTTATAGTAACGTGAAAGTAACCAAAACTAGCTATTTTTATTAGTTAACTACATTATATAATTAATTACATAAAATAAAAGAGAAATAACGAACAAATTTTAAATGAACAACGATAATTATTTATTTCCTTATTTGCAGAGCCTAATTAAGTATTAAAATATTAATAAGCTAATTTGTACACCATTTTTTAAATAACTAATTGTAAGAATAGTAAATATCTAAAAAGAGTACTTTTATTATTTGTGTATATATAAATTATTAATATTGTTAAATAATAATAAAAGCTGCAATAATTAATAATACACTTACTCTATGCAGACGCACTATTTAAATTAAGTATGTATGTATTTAAATTGGGCTTTAAATTAATTTCTGATAGAAGTTATAAGTCAAAATATTAATTATGACAATTGTTTTTTGTTATTATATATATACTTGAATTTATACTTTCTTACTTGATTTTTATATTTATTTTATTTTTGTCCTCAAACACGTCTCATACCACATTAAGTGCAGTAGACTGGAACTGTTGTCACAAGCTTATAATTAAAATTATTTTTTGTGGCAATAGTTTTTTTTAATGAGGTAAAATTTACTTGAATTTTTACTTTCTTACTTGATATTTATTTATTTATTTTTAATTGCACACATGTGCAATACTGTCATACTATATATTATATATGTGAAATGATTTATGATAAATGATTTTTAATGAAGTAGCACATATTTTGTGTTTCCACAAAGTACTATAAATTCTCTGGCTTAATTTGTATTAATTAATTTTTCATTGTGTAAGCACATCTCATATTCAATTTGCCGTTAGCCAGAACAATCATGACAATGTCTATTGGCTTAATCCAAAGCTGCGCCGCACCCACTCCCTCTCAGACCACAACAGTAATGGTAGTGGGGGGAGTGCATTGCCACAGCCGCCGCACGGCAGCAGTTGCAATCGCAATTGCAATTGTTGCAACAACTGCAGCCAGAGACGGAAGTGTTGCACATGTGTGTATGTAAAATTCTTGAAGCGCAGCAGCATTTGTCCCCTCAGCTGAGGAGGTGGTAGGTGGGTGCAGTGTGTGTAGTATGTGTGTCTATGTTAGTGGATTAGTTGCAGTTGCTGCCTCAGCCAAGAGCAGTGAAAGCTGCACACACACAACAACAACAAAAGCAACAACAAACATAAAGTGCAACATGCCAGCAAAAGCAAACAGAGCTGAAATGCTGGTTGACATCTTTGTTTGCAAAAATGTTTACATATATTTATATATATATATATATATATGTATGTGTATATCGTTGACCACTCGAGATATGAGATATGCGTATTTTGCATGGCTGATTGAGGCTGTTGCGGTTGCTGTTGCTGCTCCAATTTGCGACACGCCACAGTCAGTTGTTGCTGCCACACTTCAGCAACTTCCATCCGTGTTGCACAAAGAGCAACAACACACAAAGGCAAACAAAGACACACACACACACCTGAGGGTTATGTCGCCGTTGTTGCTAATTTCCACTCTGCCGTGCGACGGCGGCAATTTCAAACTTCAGTTCAGTTAACGACGCGACGCCGCGCGGTTGCACAACTTGCCGAGCACATCTCGTAGCGCGTTTCAGACTTCGTGCCCAGTTGGCTATAAATTAAAAGTGGTACGCGTTATAAAAGACAAACGAATAATAATTCATAATACCAATAATAATAGTTACATTTATTTAAAACAAATCGGTTACATGACCAGAATGGTTGGCATGCAAATGTTATTTTGCCTATAGCTAAGCCAGCGTTGTCACTTTTAGCCACAAAACACTTGCTTGCATTAACACTTGAACAAACAAAAAACCAAAAAAACAAAAAAAAAGAAGCAAAACAACAACAACAAGCTCCAATCCGAAATATTCATTATGTAGTTGCTGCGTTTTTTATTATTTTACCCCAAAAAAGCGTCAGTCACACGTTTTGCGAGCTTCATTCAAAAATCCATGTGTTGTTGCACGAATATGCAAAATATGTCGCATAACTAAAATAAAATAAAAGATACACTAAAAAAAGAGATAGAGAGAAAGAGATAAAAAATGTTATTTCGACGCAGTTGTACGTATAATGTGGAGCAATCAACGCGACATTTTGCAAAGGTAAAAAACATTGCGTTGCATTTGCGACTATAAAAAAGTATGTAAAAAATACGTGCTCACATTTATGCCAGATGCAGATACAAATTTATATACATACATATACATATATATATATATATATATTTGTATACATAAGTTACGTGTACATGTGTGGGCGGTTGTTGGTCTTGCGCTATCTTGTGCTTATGGAGGCATTAAGATACAAGTACGTATCTTTCTTTGATATAATATGTAAGATACAAATACGCATCTTTCTTTGATTGTGGAATGTGGGAGGTGCTCAGCTTGCCTGCGGATTTTGATGTGGATTGTCATTCAGTTTTAAATGTGGTTACCTATTTGTAAAGGATTTCATTCGTTGACAGCCTTTCGCTATTCATTGGCGGAAATCAAACCGGAAATGAATTTCAGAATTTCTCAACAGCTTTCATATGGAACCTATCAGCACATTCTTTGCAACTTGTTAAGTGCCGGATCGAAACATTCAAATGCAGCTACTTCTCATTTGCATAATAATTAATTTTCAAAGGTATATGAATATAATTTATTCAACATTTAATTATATCTGGCTGCCTTTGCGCAACACAGACGCTTAAATAAATAAAAATAGCAATAATAAATAAAACCATTTACACAAAACTATAAGCAATATAAATAACATGAAAAGTCATAGATTAATTATGAATATTCAATAAATTAAAAAAAAAAAATCTCATCTTTTTTCTGCTATTTCTTCAATTATTTCCCATTCTAAATTTATTAATACAACATAACTTTGCAGATATATAAAACAGATATTAGATATTTTATTTTCTGGCAGTAAAGAGTACCCTTACTTTTAGCCAATGCCATTAAACAGTCAGTGGAAAATTGTTAAATATAAAAGGCCTGCAGCAATCGCTGTGCATTTCTTTTGCATCAGATTCCAATTAAGAGGCACAATGCACTCGTTTAATCTGGACCATAACAAAGATTACCAAAGAACGACTGAAAAGAACCAGTTTGGCCCAATGGTCCATCCAATGCAATCCAATCCAACTATCAATGGGATTTGTACACAAAGCGAAACAAAGTGCTAATAGGGATGCTAGAAAATCTATTGAAACAAGACAAGATACAAATGTCGAGTTAGAAATACCCTGTGGGAAAAACAGAAACACACAAAATTATACAAATTTAATTAAATTCTTAATGTAAATAATATACTTGAAATTTGTATATCAGAACCATAACACTCTTGATTATGTTATATTTGCTCTCATAGCCACAATTCAAATATTATTTCACTACTTTGATTCACATTTAAGGGGTATTCAAATGAAAATTCAGCACAAAGCAGAAGCGTAAATGTACAAAAATATCAAAAAGAAAAACAAATACAAGCAAAATGAAAACAGAAAACATCGAAGACAGAAAACAAAAATAATCATAAAAACAAGAAAAAACGTTGCAGTCGGACGTAACCGACAGCGAAATACTATGATTTGTGTGCAGCCAAGAAATACTATCCAAGTTTGCTTTTCAGTTTGAGGTAGATATAAAGTGGTAACCCTTCTTCGAAGTTTGGCAACTGTAGCTCTTAAATTATGGAAGATATGGGCATTTATTAGTTTTTGGGCGGCGGGAGTGGGCGTGGTCCATAATAATTATTTCCAGATTATTTGAGGGTGTTACTAGTAATATATCTTTTGAGATATATGATATTATTGCTTTACACCAACAGGTGAATCGGTTTAGGTAGGCGGTACCAGTAACATACTTTCAAAATTTGGTGACTAGTTTACAAATTAAGGAAGATATGCGCATTTAAGTTTTCCAAGGCCGAAGTCAGCATATGGGCATAGGACAAAATTATATTCCGAAAATCGGCATATCGGCATAAATCGAACCTTCAAAACGCCATAACTTCGTCAAAACTCAACGGATTTTCAAAAGCAATAGCATTTTAATCATAGTTTGGTCTCTAGATCAATCGTACATTTAAAGTTGAAAACGTGATTTTGGGTCGGAACATAAGTCAAAATTATAGTCCGAAAATCGGTATATGGGCAAATGGGCATAGGTCGAACCTTCAAAACGCCATAACTTCGTCAAAACTCAACGGATTTTCAAAAGCAAGGGCATTTTAATCATAGTTTGGTCTCTAGATCAATCGTACATTTAAAGTTGAAAACGTGATTTTGGGTCGGAACATAAGTCAAAATTATAGTCCGAAAATCGGTATATGGGCATAGGTCGAACCTTCAAAACGCCATAACTTCGTCAAAACTCAATGGATTTTCAAAAGCAAGGGCATTTTAATCATAGTTTGGTCTCTAGACCAATCGTACATTTAAAGTTGAAAACGTGATTTTGGGTCGGAACATAAGTCAAAATTATAGTCCGAAAATCGGCATATCGGCATATGTCGAACCTTCAAAACGCCATAACTTCGTCAAAACTCAACGGATTTTCAAAAGCAAGGGCATTTTAATCATAGTTTGGTCTCTAGATCAATCGTACATTTAAAGTTGAAAACCTGATTTTGGATCGGAACATAAGTCAAAATTATAGTCCGAAAATCGGTATATGGGCAAATGGGCATAGGTCGAACCTTCAAAACTCCATAACTTCGTCAAAACTCAACGGATTTTCAAAAGCAAGGGCATTTTAATCATAGTTTGGTCTCTAGATCAATCGTACATTTAAAGTTGAAAACGTGATTTTGAGTCGGAACATAAGTCAAAATTATAGTCCGAAAATCGGTATATGGGCATATGTCAAACCTTCAAAATGCTATAACTTCATCAAAACTCAACGGATTTTCAAAAGCAATGGCATTTTAATCATAGTTTGGTCTCTAGATCAATCGTACATTTAAAGTTGAAAACGTGATTTTGAGTCGGAACATAAGTCAAAATTATAGTCCGAAAATCGGTATATGGGCAAATGGGCATAGGTCGAACCTTCAAAACGCCATAACTTCGTCAAAACTCAACGGATTTTCAAAAGCAAGGGCATTTTAATCATAGTTTGGTCTCTAGATCAATCGTACATTTAAAGTTGAAAACGTGATTTTGGGTCGGAACATAAGTCAAAATTATAGTCCGAAAATCGGTATATGGGCAAATGGGCATAGGTCGAACCTTCAAAACGCCACAACTTCGTCAAAACTCAACGCATTTTCAAAAGCAAGGGCGTTTTGGACATATTTTGGCCTCTAGATCAATCGTACATTTAAAGTTGAAAACGTGATTTTGGGTAGGAACATAAGTCAAAATTATAGACCGAAAATCGGCATATCTGCATAGGTCGAACCTTCAAAATGCTATAACTTCGTCAAAACTCAACGGATTTTCAAAAGCAATGGCATTTTAATCATAGTTTGGTCTCTAGATCAATCGTACATTTAAAGTTGAAAACGTGATTTTGGGTCGGAACATAAGTCAAAATTATAGTCCGAAAATCGGTATATGGGCAAATGGGCATAGGTCGAACCTTCAAAACGCCATAACTTCGTCAAAACTCAACGGATTTTCAAAAGCAAGGGCATTTTAATCATAGTTTGGTCTCTAGATCAATCGTACATTTAAAGTTGAAAACGTGATTTTGGGTCGGAACATAAGTCAAAATTATAGTCCGAAAATCGGTATATGGGCAAATGGGCATAGGTCGAACCTTCAAAACGCCATAACTTCGTCAAAACTCAACGGATTTTCAAAAGCAAGGGCATTTTAATCATAGTTTGGTCTCTAGATCAATCGTACATTTAAAGTTGAAAACGTGATTTTGAGTCGGAACATAAGTCAAAATTATAGTCCGAAAATCGGTATATGGGCAAATGGGCATAGGTCGAACCTTCAAAACGCCATAACTTCGTCAAAACTCAACGGATTTTCAAAAGCAAGGGCATTTTAATCATAGTTTGGTCTCTAGATCAATCGTACATTTAAAGTTGAAAACGTGATTTTGGGTCGGAACATAAGTCAAAATTATAGTCCGAAAATCGGTATATGGGCAAATGGGCATAGGTCGAACCTTCAAAACGCCATAACTTCGTCAAAACTCAACGGATTTTCAAAAGCAATGGCATTTTAATCATAGTTTGGTCTCTAGATCAATCGTACATTTAAAGTAGAAAACGTGATTTTGGGTCGGAACATAAGTCAAAATTAAAATTGCACAAACCCAATATACTATATATACCTTCGGTATCATAGTATAAAAAAACTCAAACAATAAACACTGAGTTAAGTTTTATGGATTATTTAATTTCAATAGAATCCCATTTTGCAGATAAACATTTATTGTTTTTGAACGGTTTTATTTCAATTTCGTTTTATCGGTAAACTTTAATTTAATTACTTTTCCAGTCAAACTCAAATTTTATAATGTTTACATTGCGCTTCGCAACATGTGGGTCGACTCCATAAGCGCCTCAGAGATTTTATGTAAACATTTGGCAACGATTTCTTTGCGGCAAACTGCGGCAACAACAATTAGAAAGCAATTACAATTTATAGCATTTCACTGCCCCAAACGAGGTCAAACAGCTAAAGAGCGGGAAATACTTTTGGCTTGTCAAAAACAAAAGTCGCCGTAAATCAAATCAAGTTAATGAAAATTTGAAAGAGGACGCGAGAAACTCAAGTCGACACTTGACCAACAACAATTGTAATTACACAGCGCAAAAATAATGAAATTATGTTTTATAGCGCATCTTAAATCTTTGATGCTGTTGTGGCACTTACCTCAAAAACCCACAGTATGTGTAATAACTGTAAAGAAAACTACAGCACAACACATTAAGATACACACGCACACACACAACTCGACTAATGCGAGTTTAACAATTTTTGCGGTCGTGTGTAATTCTTGTTAAGCCAATTACATGCAGTGCCTCAGAGCCATGGCCCAGAGCCAGACTTAAACCAACTGAAATGAGGCTGGGCCCTCGGCTCGAGTGATGCCCAGAAGACAACTTCTGGGAAACACACACAACAGCAACAACAAGCAGCGCACAAGCCGCAGATGCAAACTTAGAAACAAGCAGCAGAAAATATAATAATAATAATAATAATAAGCAATGCTCAACTCTGTGATACCACTTAAAAAATATCTGATGGTTCCATTTCCACAAAGATGTAACTAAAAAATATTAGAGATTTTAAATTGTGGCAAGTTATAATTCGAAAAACTAAATACACATGTTCAATTTCAAATATTTATTTATTTAATTACTGATTTTATTTTAATTGCGAAGTTTCATTATTATTTGTGGAAGCAAAATACATTTTAAGAAATTTACAAATCAAATTACTAAAATGACAATTTTAAAATTAAAGAATAGAACTAACGTATAAATAATTAATGCGAATTTTAACAGATGCATAGATTCATGAAATTTATGAACATATTTATAGAATTACTTATTTATTCTATGATGAAAATATACATGCTTAATTTTTCAGCAATTAAATCTTTTTTTTTGTTTGCATAGCAAAGTTTGAGGCAATCAATATTTCATGCCCAAGTCATGAATGTTCTTCTCATATTCAGATGATTCAATTTCTAACCTGCCAAATATTCATTTACTATCAAATTGAACATTTCCTATTAACCGCAAAATCCCCAACAACAGCCCTTGAGCACAGGGAATAAAACACAACTATGCAGAAATTGTGATGCTTTCAAAAATGAAATGTCATTTCAATGTTGCGGTTGTTGGCTAACTGAAGACTCTTTGTTAGTTTGGGGAAGGGGCAAGCTCCCCAATGAAATTGGGTGTTTAGCTACATGTGGGCAAGGTATGTCACATCATTTCCGGTTTTCAGAGTTGCCAGCTTCCGTTTTGAAAATATTGGCAAACCTTGTGTGCAATGAAGCGATTACAGCTTGTAAGCAAATGTTTGCTAACCATCTGGCATTAGGCATTCAAACAAATTGTGGCACGTTGAGCAATTAGCCAATACACAGACAAAGGATGTCCTCTGAAATGTAAACAGAAAGACAGCAAAGTCAGCTCCCGTCTGTGTCGGGTTGTTTCTGAGCCAACACCTGCCGCAATAATGTTTTATCTGCAGCTGGAACTAAAACTCAGCAGCTTTTATATACACACTTCTCACTCCCTGGCTCACCACCCTCGTCTTTTCCACTTTATCTTCTTTGCAGAGCTCCGTCACTTTGTGTAATCTTGGCGTGGGCGCCACATTTGGCGAATCAATACTACACGACCTGCCACGGGACAGCACCGTCGTGACGAAGACAACCTGCGAGCTGCTGCGCGTCGAACAGCAGGATTTTCGACTCATCTGGGAGGTAAGCACACGGAATGTCCACAAATACCTACATACAGACATAATCACCTGTATATACACATACATATATACATTATTAATATTCCCCTGCAAGTCGAGTGTCTCGCGCAATGACACTGGCTTAAAACTACACCCAAATGAAGTTCGCAAAAAATATTCATGTTAGCTGTGTTTCACCGAAATTTGCGTAATACACTCAGAAAAAAATCGTAACAACATAAAGAAAATCGCTGTAAAACTAAAATCACCTTGATAAAAAGCCAATTAGAAAATTCTAAATATACTAAATTTCTTAAAATGTGAAAGGCTATTTTCTATTTTTTCAGAAATTTTTTCTATTTTATTCCTATTTTTATTTGAATTAGGTAAATTATTATATATTTATTATCTATGGAATCGAATAATTCTAATGTTTAGTAATGTTTCTGCGTAATCAAATTAAGAAATGAATTTAGGAACTTGGATATATTTTTCTAAATATTAAAAGTTTATTATG
This sequence comes from Drosophila kambysellisi, assembly GCA_035042185.1. Classification (NCBI taxonomy): domain Eukaryota; kingdom Metazoa; phylum Arthropoda; class Insecta; order Diptera; family Drosophilidae; genus Drosophila; species Drosophila kambysellisi. The sequence continues at coordinate 6,567,295 of JAWNLS010001251.1, read as the reverse complement.
TAAAAAATAATGTGAGCTTCACTTGATGAATAGAATAATGACCTCGATTACTTAATTTTTAAAATCTTGTCAGTGATGTTAGTTTTCGAAAGTTTAAATTTCGGTTTCGCAGATTTTATGTTTTAATTTTTAGGTATAATAAGAAAATCTTAAATCAGAAAGATTTTTCTATTTAAAAATGTTATATTATTATTATATTTATTAAACTTATATCAGGAAAAAATGGAAACCCTTATTTATAAAGTTGCTTGGCAGGTCTTAGAGATATACAACCACTTAGAAATATCTGAATAATAATCCGAACTGACATTTGGATATTTTCTAAATTTCAGTGCGATATTTTTTCTTAGTGCACAAGATATTTTATTGATATGAGTTTATTTAACAAAATAAACAAAAGCATAAGGTAATTTCCTGAATGCTGTAATAAACTTTCACACTTTTCCTTTGTTGCTCCGAAATCTTTAATTTGTTTGACTTGGAGTTTATTTAGCTAGTGTCATTGTGCTTATCAAATGGCAGAGGCGTCGCTTTTGATACTTATCTTAAGCATTTGTCAAGCCCTCATTAAAAGCAGCACCCACACACAGCAACACACACAAGATGACACTCACACACACACACACACACACACAACAAACACACACTCACACACCCACACGGATTGTCGAGCGTTGCTAACGAGCAGCTGTGGGCTGAATATTTGAGACTCTGGAAGGCTTCTTGCCTTGTCTTGTCATGTCTTCCTGGCTCGGGCTGAGCATTTGCGGTATTTTCATTGTCAGAGTATTTAATTAAAATTTCCATTAACAATTAATGATGCGACCAGGACTAGGCAACGTAACCCACCCACTATCAACTTTCAGGACATCAGCATATGCCAAACTGTCGTTGGATTATTGTCGTTATTTATTATGGCTTTTCTGTATTTTGGTCAATTACCAAATTGAATTTAAGCCTTATGATTAGTTGACTTGGTGGATGATCGATGGCATTAGCCATTAATGTTAATCAATAATAATGCACAACAGGTTTTATCTCATTGAAAAGAAGCAACTAATTAATTTGGATTGCAATTATGTATACACACATTTAATGAGCACAAAGTTAATTGAATTCGCAGGGACTTTTCGAATATTGAAATTTACTTTCTTGCAACAAGCTTTACGACATTTTGCCCCAATTTAGTCTTTTACAATCAGAACCATTGTATTTGCATTAGGCACTAAACCAAAATGAAAGCCACAAAATTAGGTTGTGAGGTTTTCAATTTCAATGTCAAAAAATACCAAAAGTTTGATAGATTCCACATACATTGTTGCGAGTTTACAAAAGATTCCATTTTTAGGGCGTACCTCATACACACACACACACACACACACACACAAACACACAAACACATACACACACACACCGCAATGAACTTCGCCCTTGGGGGCAGCAATGCTTTCACATTGAACGAGAGCACGCACAAAAGGTATAAGAAACACACACACACACACACACACACACACACACACACACACACACACACACACACACACACACACACACACACACACATACACACACACACTAACACACATAATGATGAATGCATATTTACCTTTTGGGTTACAAAAAAAAAAAAAAAAAAAAGAGAAAGAAGCTACAAAAGCAAATAAAGAGGAAAGTTACCTCAAATTGTGGCCACATTGCCTAACCCACTTGCCTCTTGGGGTGGATAACAAAGTAGCTGCAGCACGCAGCACGCAGCGCAAACATATATTACGTATCCGCAATGTGCACAACTTTAACTTGGCGCCACACACACACACACACACACACACACAGACTGCTAACGCTTGTGCCATAAAATGTTGCATTTGTGACTGCCACATCTTGTGGTAAATGAGATTAAATCAGTTTAAATTGAAAGTTTATTACGCGAGGAGTTGTTACTGCAAATTTTCACACCCAACTGCGAGTTGTGTGTTTTGTTGTGTTGTGTTGTGTGCTGGAAATTGTTCGATTTGTGCACAAATATTTACTTTAACCCCAGGAATAGCAGTGGGCAGTTGGAAAAGCTAATCTTAGGGAGATACTCCAGGCAGCTAATTCAACTAAATCTAAATTGATGCCAAGTAGCTGCCCGCAGCTCACTTTATAATTTAAAAAATGTATTTCTTTTCTTAATTCAAGAATAGATTTATCTAAAATGTAGCAAACAAATTTCGAAATTTTAAAATGCAAACAGAATTTAAAAACAACTTTTTTTTATTATTTTAGATAGTATATTAACGCTTATAATTATATTTGATGAAACTTTCTACAAAATATAAATTAATTTTAAAAATAATTATTTTTGTGTGTTGCATTTCTACTTCTTATACCCTTATTATTAAATTATTTAAGAGCTTGGCAACATATCACATTCCAGATACAGCTCAATTGAAGCCTTTAAAGATGACATTTATATCATATCGAAGTGGATGATAAACTTTGACTTAAGCCGCGATAAATTTAGTGGCATATAAACATATAAAAAAATAGTTTCTTTTTTGTTATGTGTTTTATTTTTAATATTACTATAAATCATTGCGGTTATTTACACACTGTAAATATAAATCACTTGTGCGACTTGCTCATTGGAGGTGATGTTAAGTAAAATAGTTTAAAATCTATTCAAATTTGCATTACGAATTACATTTACATGAATTTTGTATCTAAATTTAACGTGCAGGAATTACGCACGTAACTGTTGCAAGTAAATACAACAATTCGCTGCATACTCAAATTTAGACACATATTGATGTATTTGGAACGCTTGTTATGTCACTGGCTATGTGCTTCATGTTCTAAGTTGCAGTTGCACATGCAACCGACTGCAGCTTGTGCATGCACACAAATAAATACGTAAATTAAAACGCTTGTTCAGTGCAACATGCAATGGTGCATGTTGTTCAGCTGGAGCCGAGTGCCGTTGCGCATTTCTATTATTTATGGACAGTGGATTACATATGCCATCTGTTTGCCAGGCTACGATTGCCTCACAATGCGGCAGGCCATTCAGGCTAACTTTTGGGAATTATGCAATTTATTGATACTCATAAAATGGCCAAAATTAAATGCAAACATATTTTGAAATCGATTGGCATTGAAATTTGTGCCTGGAAATTGCGTGAGTCAAGCTTTTGGCTTCTAATTAAGTTGCAAATGAACGAGAATTTGAAATTTCGTATTTCAAGCGGAATTTGCCACATGATGTGTCACATGCATCCGATTCTTATTTCCGCAGGCAGACCATGAAGGTGAAATTGAAATAATTGCGTTTGACACGCAAATTGCTGCCTCTCCAATGTTGTTGCAACTAGCGCAGTTTCAGTGTGCCACAAAAGGCTTCGCTTAAGCCAGAAGGCATGTGAAATGAATTTTTAATCCTCATTGAAATTGATTGAGTTCTATTATTAATGGATTATTTTCCGCTTTTTAATTATATTCAATAATTAATTTTGCTTGTAGCTTTATTTTCAAGGTGGCTTCACTTCAATAATTAAATCGCCTTTTTGCTAATAGCTCAGAACCAAACAGTCTTAGCGTAAATTGGCCTTCAATTAAGCTGCTTGCCCACTTCCAGGCAATATGGCCAAAAGAATAGTCCTAATTACATTCCGAGCAGGCGTCACAGAGCCAGCACTCAACGTCTATTATTATTATTATTATAGCCAAGTATTCTACTGTTATTCAAGGTAATGGAAAAGGAACTCGCTCAACTCATTCCCACTTCAGCATAATTATTGGATTCATCATATCTAACGACTATCGTCACATTCCCTCATTGGTCCCGCTGTGCGTTTTGATAAGTGAAATGCTTTTAATTAGCGCAGACCCCAACGGCAACGGCAACCACAATACAAACGTTGTTTTTGCCGCTTATCAGTTGTGGCAGCGTTGCCCAGTGTTGCCAAGCTTCATTGGGAAAGAATACACTAATTCCTTGGCATGCGGGCCACTTACCCTTGCCCTTGCCCTTGCACTTGGCCTTGCCCTTGTGCCTAACCCTGATTGTTTACAAAAATGTCGCCACAATGAGCAAATGGCCAGTTATACACTGGAAAAAATCACACTAAATGAGAAATAGTAAGTTTTTCTCTTCTAAATAATGTGTAACTATTAAAAAAAAAGAAAGGTTTTTATTAATTAGAAAGAGTTCAAATGTGTAACTATTAAAAAATTAGAAAGAGTTTTATTAATTACTTTAATAAGAGTTCAGGGTTGTGCCTCCATATCATCTTACTTTTGTTGAACTATGATTAATTATTATATGAATGATAAGGGAACACTTTATTCAAGGTAAAACTAATTACTACATTTTTTTTTAAATTAGAGGCTACTTAAATTAAGTATTTACAAGTGATTGATAATTGATTAATATTATTATAGGTCAAAAAAGGTGACATCTGTTATAGCATTTAATGTTCTATGCAGTTTAATGGTGAAATGATTTCAAGTCAGATTTAAATCTTTATCACAAGTAAAAAAAATATATTTATATATACATATATATATACATATATATGTATATATATAAAAAAGCTGTTTTTAGAATTCTGTGTGCACATATCTAAACAATTTCTGAGTTAAGAAATAATTACTGGTTTTTAGAAACATAATTTCTTAATAATTAAATCAGCTTTCCTTGGCACAAAAAGTAATGCAGCGATTTTCAGACAGTTTTTCTGAGTGTATTAAAAGCGAGTCGTTTGTCGGGCACTTTGACAACCCTAGCAAGTGTCTGATAAGGCGAAACAATAGCAACGCAACGTGCAGTGGCAAAGCGAGAATCAAGTTATCAGTTCGCTCGACGACGTTTCACAGAAATTACCTGCAAATCAGCTTGTGGCGCCGCTTGGCTAACAAAAAATCTAACAAAACATAAAAAATAATGTGTAAAGGAAATCTAGAGTGGCTAAACTGAAAGTGAAAGTGTGTGTGTTGTGTGTAGTGTTGTGTGTAGTGTTGTGTGTGTGTGCAAATGTCAGCTGGTCAACTTTTGCGACAGCGGGAACGTGAACAGCGCCAATTCAAGCGTCGTTCTGGCCAAGTTGTGGCCAGTGATGAGGCGGCGCTGTGCGTGCTGCTGCGATACAGACATCACAGTGACAGCGAAAAGCAACTGTTTGCCCCAACAACAACAGCAGCAACAACAACAACAGCAGCAACAACAACAACAATGGGTGCTGGCGCCACATCCGCTGCTGTCAAGTTGCGGCGTCGCGTGCAGCGTCCACAATCAACGGCATTCGAAATGAGCAATGTACGCGTCATCATCAGCATTGAATTGTTGCAATGAGCAATCGTAGCAACAACAACAATAACAACAACAACAATGAAATTATCTATAACTAACTATTTATAAGCAGAACAAAACAACAATAGCTAACCCGTTATCAATTTGTTATTGCAGAAAAACAAGGAGTTGATGAATGACATTATTACAAATTGCAAATTAAAGAACGGTAAGTGGGAGTAAATTAAATTAATTAATTAAACAGCAATTAAAATTCTATAATATACAAAATAAACATAAATAAACGGTTGCTGCCCAACGACCGCACATTTATAAATACGTATTTACCATTATTCTATTATCAGGATTTGGTCCCGGCGTACAGCCTGCAGCTGCCACATCGCCCACAAAACGCCCACTGAGTCCGGATCACCCGAATCCAGCTCTGCCCATTACAGAGGTAAGCAATTAGTCCTTACATTGTATATCTATGTGTGTTGGTGTGTGTGTGTGTGGCTGTGTGTGTGTGTGTGCGTGTGTAACTGCCATAAATCACAGACACACACACTCTCACACACACACACACTCGCACATAGCAATTATTAATAATAAACAATGTCAGAACCATAGTTGACACTGAGACTATGTAACTTGTACTTCTTGAAAATCAAGTTAATTTCTTTTGGCCAAAAAGGCCAACAGGGTGACTGATTGAGCCATTTATCAATGTTGCAAACGTTTTTTTGTCGTAGAATAGAATAAAAGAAGAAAAAGAAAATTAGAAAACAAAAAGTAAATACTGCAAATGCAACATTATTTAAAATACATTTATTCTATACTTTAATATAGTAATTTAATATTTAAATTTCGTTAATTTAAAATTTCATATCCGTCCCAAAAGTGCATTGAATTGATTCAATATTTGGGATTCGTAATTAGTTAAAATTTTTTGTATATAATTCCTATAATTATGTCAACTTATTACTGAATAAAAAAAAAATCTATATATATATATATAATTCTTCAAATCAGGGTCATCTTTTCGTAATTCTAGGGTAGATTTATATAAAATATATTATTAAAAAATCTGAATTACTGTTTATAGGCTAAGGAATCCTTAAGCATTATAGCATTATTTTATTTCCGCAAATTAATCTTAATAGTTAAAAAAAAAAACATTACGTTGACATTTTTTATTCGTAAATTGGACAACTTAACAAATTTAGTCTCTGAAAGAACTTTTCTAAAAAAAAAGGATTTCTGAAAATAAAATTTGCAGTATATTTTCTGCTGTATATTTAGAAATTATCTCTTCTTTGAGATTATTTTGCACCACGATTTGTTTACCATGTGCAGTTTATGTGACTATATATAGTTGTCTTGTAATCCTTAAGTAATCTTTCCCTTTTCCAGACGCCGAGTCCTGCTATGAACCGCATGGGCTGGGCCCTGCGAACATTATTGGTGGTCGATAACTCAAGCTGTTTGAAGGATCGTAAGGTGAGCAATAAAGGCCCAATGGTCTGGCAACTAACTTTGCGAAAAAGCCAACACATATGATGTATGTATGTAATCAATTGTAACGGCATTTACGGCATTTCTTGGTGCTCAGGTTTCGGGCAAGTTAATACGCAAGTGTGCGCCCGGCACGGAACTGGTCGATTGGCTGGTTAACTTAGCCCCCATTGTGCACACTCGGGCCCAGGCGGCTGGCATGTGGCAGGCGTTGCTCGAGGAAGGCGTTCTGACACATGGTGAGTGTGTGAACTGTGTGAAGTGAGTGTGGGATTTTACACACTTGCCCACTTGGCATCGGTTGCAATTAATGCAGCAATTAACGCCCTCAAGCAATTTAACACATTGTTTCACATTTGTTGCAGTTAACAAGGAGCAGCCCTTCAAGGATAAATGCTTTCTGTATCGATTTCGCTTGGACGAGGAGGGCGGAGCACCCGCCGCTGGCTTACCAGCTGCTGAGGATCTCAGTGCAGCTAATGAGCACATACGTGAGGCACTGAGCGCACTCTTTCAACGTGGCCCCGATGCCACATTGCGCATGATATTGCGCAAGCCGTAAGTGCAATATTTATTGATTATACTGCAGTATATTTTGTAAACGATGAACTGGTCCCATAATGGCAAATGCCAAAAGTATGCAACCTCAATAATGCTTTAAGCCAAACTGGTTATTTTCGTTTGTAACCACAAAGCACACAATCACACACACAAACAAACACAATCACACAAACACACACACAAACAGTTGCCACACAGTGCGTATGATTGATATTTGCCTGCCTTGTCAATTAGTTACATTGTCGAATAAGAGGCAGGCAGTGGCGGGTGGGGGTTAGACCACAATTGCTGATATTTGCTTATAATCAAATCTCTACATATGCCCATACACCCCCCCTCCATCCACCCACACAAACAGTTCACATGAGCGCACCCCCGAGGAACTGGAGCTGGTATTCGAGGAACTTGTGCACATAGCAGCCCTCTCCCATCTATCGACGAGCATCAAACGCGAGCTCTCCTCGATAATCGTATTCGAAGCCCATGCCCAGGCTGGCACCATATGTAAGTATCGATTGCGGTCTGAAATTAGTTGAATTAAGTTACTGGGAAATTGCAATTGAAATTGAGCAACTGCTGATTAAATAGATGTTGTATTCTTAACTCATTTTTTTTATGGTTTTGTGCAAATGTATGTAACAGGCAGAAGGAAGCATCTCCGACCCCATAAAGTATATATATTCTTGATCAGGATCAACCGCCGAGTCGATATAGCCCCGTCCGTCTGTCTGTCCATCTGTATGAACGCGCGGATCTCAGAGACTATAAGAGCTAGAGAATTCAAATTTAGAATATAAGCTCTCGTGTACCAGGCTCAGGTCAAGTTTGCATTATTTTATCGATAACCGCCTCAGTTTCTGAATTATCGATACATTTCGATTGCCGATAGCAATAAATTCCACAATTTAAGAGGCAGAGACTTCTTATTTATACATAACATGCATATACATATTATTGATCAGTTTCATTAAGTTCTTACTTGTTTTAAAATTAAATAATTGGATGTTGCTTAGTAAAATTCTCAGTATTTGAATTCGCTTATCCCTTTTATGATATTGACTATATCGATGTAACTGCTGTAATCGACTGAGAATATATTTATATATACTTAAAATACTACCTGAATGGTTTAATTTTTGCAGCTAATTATTTTTACATTATTAAAGAACACATTCTAGAATAATGCTTTTAGCATCTTAATCAGTTTTGACTGTTTATCCTTCTTAGAATGTTGACTATATAGAAATAGCAGCTGTCATCAACAGAGTATATGTATACCTATATATTCTTGCAGGGCTAATTAAAGCCACTCAAGTGCAGCTAATTATAGTAAAAAATGATGGGAAAACGCTTTTAGTGTTTTAATCCGTTTTTGTTGTTTATCCTTTTATCCTTTTATGCGCCCCATTACATAAATGTCAACAAACGCCAACTACAGTATTCAATCAAGGCGACGAGGGCCGCTCCTGGTACATACTACTCAAAGGGTCTGTGGATGTTGTGATACATGGCAAAGGCACCGTTGCCACACTGAAGACTGGCGATGATTTTGGCAAATTGGCTTTGATTAACGACGCACCCAGGTAAGCAGCCGAAGGAGTAAACTCTTTGCCCTCTGCCCTCTGCCATCTGCCATGGGCAGATCCATTTAAATTTGTTTTTCCTCTTTTAACAAAGTGCACAATATTTTAAACTGTCAATTCGCTTGCTTAAAAGTTTTTGCTCAAGATAAAAGTTTTTAGACAGCTAACAAGGGCCAAAGCCAGACCATCAACAATTCGCTGTAAATCGTTTCCGTTGAGCAGCTACTCTTTAGTTTACTTTTGGACAAGTTAGGATACAAAATAAAGAAATATTCTATATATTTACAATGGCGGCTTTAAGCAGCACTCTTGCACTTGGCCAAGCACAACAATGGGCCCAAAGATTCAACAATTGCGGCCGAATAATAGCATTAGATACTTTGTTGAAGCTGCACAAAGATAAGAAGAGCAACTGCCACAGAATTGATAGCAATTTGATAGCAGCATTTTGTGGCATTTATAGCAAATCATTGTAGATTGAAACAAAATATTCGCAAAAGAGAAAATCTGCTCGAAGATTGTCAAACATTCTCTGGCAAAAATAGCTACTTATGATGGCAATTGGCCATTGCTGAAAGTAGCTCTTAAACTATCGAGTATTTGGAAACCAAGAAGAACCGGCAACAGCTTTTAACAAAGCCATAGAAAATGCTTTTAGCCGAAAGGCTTAAAACTGAACAAAGTTTCAGAATGCTATGAAAGTTTTAATGGATTCCCATGTCTGTATAATTTGGGGTCAATTGTGATGTTTTAAAAACATACATTCTTGATTATTGAAGCTTGACCAGCATTAAATTTTATATTTAAATTATTTAAACATCAGTTTTTTTAACTAAATGCGAACTCTCATTTCATATTAAACTATTAAGACTTATGTCCGGATTTTTGGATATCATGAATAAATCAATTAAATAATCCTTTTAACAATTCAATAACAAGCTTAACTGCAAAATAATTCACGTAATTCAATTTAAAATACTTTATGTACAATTATGCAAGGTATTAAAATTAATAGCCTACAATGTTCATTTATGAAAGGTTACCAATAACCTAATTTGTAAAGAAAAATAATTAATAACGATTTCCATGAAAATGCGCTTTTTGTGGGAAATGCGTTAATTGCATTGATGCACATTTTCAAATTATAGAGGATGTTGGAAGGCAGCAAGTTAATTTGTAAACAGTTTGTGGAGCATGTAATTAAAAGTTAGCAAGCCAAAGCCGGAATTGTTGTGGAAAATTCTTTGAGTTTTCAGTTTAATATTTGATTAAAGCACATCTTAAACTTCTTCAAAAAAATGCTTTCAGAGCTGCTACAATCGTTTTGAAGGAGAACAATTGCCATCTGCTGCGCGTGGATAAGGAGCACTTCAATCGCATCCTGCGTGATGTGGAGGCCAATACACTGAGATTGCAGGAGCACGGCAAAGATGTTTTAGTGCTGGAGCGTGTTGCAAAACAACGTGGACAACATTCAGCATTCAAGTGAGTGGCAATTGTATAAAACAAATGTACCCACCTCATTCCATTCCATTCCATCCCCATCCCCATCCAACCAGACGCCATGCATCAATTTTTAATGTGCACCCCCCTCAATTTTAATTGAAATCGCGCACCAAATTTGATGGCAGTTTTATCACTTAGTTGAACGTGACTGAATTACCATTTGATACTATTATATACCATTAACAGATATACCGTGATGTCGGGCACACCAAACAAAATGCTCGAACATTTGCTGGAGACGCGCCTGGGACAGACGGTCAGCGGCATGGATCCATTCCTCGATGATTTCCTGCTCACGCATATCGTATTTATGCCCGTGGTGCAGCTCGTCGATGAACTGGCCAATTAATATCCTTTTTACAAACTATATATGAAAATCACACTTTCAATAATTTCCCCTTTGGAAAATGCGTCCAAAAATTCCCCATTTAGTTAAATCGCAAACTTGCAGCAGCAGCTCGCATCTGTTGCAAAAGACTCCTGATGAGGCTTTTGTTATATTGTTATAAATAATATTGTTTGCGATTCAATTGAATTTCCTGAGCCACATTTTGTAGATGCTGGCCACGCGCTAGCGTTTACCAGGATCTTGAAACTCGGTCAGCAAGTCTACATTAAAGAGCTTATCCCACTAGACCCCAAATGCTCCACTTTGAGCGCAGCACTTTAAAAAATGCAAACACTCTGACCCAAACCCCCACCCCGACCACTGCCCTCGCCGTCGCCTAATGCCACCGCAGTCTATTAAGCACTTGGCTGGAAACCAACTCAGTCAGGACAGGAGTCACGTTCTCTCCTGGGGTGGATGGTAGATAGTAAGGCAAAAGGATGTTATGGGGGGGTAGGTCAACAAACATATCCACAACGACAGCTTAAGTGTTGGCAGCATGCAAACCACATATACACGCACACACATACACACACAACAAGCACACACACAAGCACACACACGGGGGCACACCCACACACCCAAAGGCCAAACATGAAGTCAGGTTCGTGACTGAAAAATGTCAAGTGAAAACAAAAAAAACACAAGAATGGAGAATGGAGAATAATTTCTTTGCTATTGCTAAATATTTAATGCTCTAACAAACATATCAAAAATCGTAAAAGAATAAATTTCAATTGACTTTTACCACAAGTATCCAAACACAATATCGGAAGTCCTTCCCCTTTCTACTGCTGTTAAGGGTTAATAGAATAGCTTGAATGTAAAAAAGATTGAATAGTCGTGCTCCAATAAACTCAAAACTTGTCCGTATCCGTATCCATTTTTGGTCTTACGTTTCTTACTTCTGGGTGGAGTTCCAATTAAAATCCTAACCAAAACACCTGTTGTAATTGGTGCTGTTTCATTTTCGAAATAGAAAACTTTTCGTAGTCCCAAATTGGAGCTGGCTTGAAAACTTTTCCGTTTTTGAATTGCGTTCAAGAATAAATACAACTTATAGAGTTATTATAGAGTTATTCACAAAAGTCTTTTCGAGTAGGTTTAGGGTCTTTTAGCATAACAAGTGGGGAAATCGGTCAGTGAACTATAGTCACCTCTAGAATTAAGGAAACTAACGTATCACTTCGTATCACTCTCCATTTGGGGCAAAGCAACTGCTAACGTCTAAGAGACAAAAGCCACAACCTAGTTGAAAATAACCTACACACACACACACACACGCATGTACACAACAATAACAGAGTCCTTGGACATTGGGTCAACAATTTGGTAATGTGTATGTAGTGCAGCAGCTGTTGAGGGGGGTTGAATGAGGCTTGAAACTAATCTCCAATCTGCATTGGAATACGTGATGTGCTTAAGAAGAACCCACTTGCTGACCCACTTTTTGACCCACCCACCCCCAAAAAAATAAAGCCACCACTCTTAGTTATTGTGCGTGTGCGTGCCAAAACAAGAGATTTGCAGGATACGCAAAATTCGAGTGGTGTGTGTTGTCCTTTGAGTTCAGAGATTGAGTTTTTGGTTACCTTAACCGCTGTGCACCTTCCATTGTGATGCGCATGATGAGGCCCAAACGCCCGAGGATCGCGAGTACATCATTAACTTTAAGAAGCGAGTCATCCAATTCATGCAAAAGTGGGTTATGGCCGTGCGACACGCCGCCTTCGAGGAGCCAAGCGTATGCGATTTTATAGAAGATCTGGCCGCCGAGGTGGAAGCCGATCCCGATCTGAACGAGGAGACGAGCATCATACACAATGTGCTAACGCAGATGGCCAGATATCAGGAGGATCGCAACCAGAATGCCGGTCAAAAGTGGAAGCTGCCCACAAATGGACAACCAATTTGCCTATTTAGCGGCAATGCGACGCCATCAAAAACAGTCATCCGGCCTGACGATGACAGTGAGTTGAAATTTAAATTGCAAATGCAATTGCAAATGCAATTGCCTAATGGGAGCACTTTGTCACATCATCACCATCCATCCCCTTGTCCCAATTTGCAGTCATTTTCCGAGTGTATTGTGCGGACCACACCTATTGCACCCTGCGCTTTCCCATGCACACCACGGCGGAACTAATCAAGGCCTGTGCCGCCGACAAGCTCCAGTTGAACCGTGGACCCGACGACCTTTGCCTTGTCGAGGTTAAGTCCAATGGCGAACGCTCCGTATTCAAAGACAATGATGTTAGCATACCTACGGGTCTAACGCTCAATGGCCGATTGTTTGTCTCCGTCAAGGATCATCTAGATGCTTTGGTAAGTCAACAAAGGTCCCCCAATCATCATCTCCTCCTCTGTTGCCTAACAATATTGTATTCTTTACGACACAGACACAGTTGCCAGAGCAGGAGAGCGCCATAGATGGAGTTGACATCGATTTGGAACTCTTGAGCACCAAAGAGCTCGCCTATCACATCACAATCTTTGAATGGGATTTATTCTGGGCGGTGCATGAGTACGAGCTGCTCTATCACACCTTTGGCAGACATCATTTTGGCAAGGTACACTTAAAGAAAATGCTCTTTGTTATCCTCAAGCTAACTTTGTTTGCGCTGTCATCAAAATACTTAAGACTTTGTCTAAAGAATTTATGCATACTCTGTAAATACTTGGAAGTATTTGAAAGGTGCGGCAGGCCAGACACTATTTTATATAGTCCTTTAGATACTTAAGGGTAAAGATGTTTTGATCCATGGAAGGATAGCTTATATTAATTAATTCAGAATGAAAGTTCAGAATAGGTGTTATTTTTCAGCAGTTTAAATAAATAACTCATTAGTAGCATAAGTTTTCGACAAGTGTAAGCTGGTGAGAAAAAGGGCCACATCCACAGTTGAGGCACAAGGACCAAGGCTGCCTCGTTGCATTGTTTGGCAGAAGTTTGAAAGCCAAATCGACTAATTAGGCTGAAAGTGCAGGCAGAGACCCCCCTTACTCCCGTGTCGGGAGGGGGTTGTGTTGGGGTTCTTTCTACCGGGCAAAAAGTTTGACGTCAACCTATTTACTAGTCTAGCTTTTGTCATGTAGCTGTAAATTGAGTTTTGGCACGAGTTATCTGCCAGAAATTGTTAAGGCAATTAAAGCTTGCCAAGATGTGTTGTCCAAGTTTCGTACTAATGCCGACTCTCCGCACAGATTACGGCCAATTTGGATGTTTTTCTGCGGCGCTTCAACGAGGTGCAATACTGGATTGTGGCCGAGCTCGTCTCCACGCCGAGTCTGAGCAAGCGAGTGGGTCTAGTCCGTAAATTCATCAAGCTGGCCGCTTAGTAAGTGTTTAATCACAACAACAATTATCTTTACTCTATATAAAATAATATACAATATTTAAAACGCACAGCTGCAAAGAGTATCAGAACCTGAATGCCTTTTTTGCGATTGTCATGGGCTTGTCGAACATGGCCGTGTCGCGAATGCATCAGACCTGGGAGAAGATACCATCGAAATTTCGGAAGATCTTTCAAGAATTCGAGGCACTCATCGATCCCAGTCGCAATCATCGAGCTTATCGCGTTTTCGTTGGCAAACTGCAGCCGCCGCTAATTCCCTTCATGCCGCTCCTGCTCAAGGACATGACCTTTGCCCACGAGGGCAACAAGACGAGCCTCGACGGACTGGTCAACTTTGAGAAAATGCACATGATGGCCCAAACAATGCGCACCATTCGCTTCTGTCGCTCCCGAAACTTGGGTAAGTTTGATAACAATATTAATCGGGGTGTTCTATAAATAATAATAATATGACCCTTCGTTATTTTCAGGTCTGGAGCCACCATCACCAAAGAGCGAGGGAGAAGTTCGCTCGTACATCAGCTGTTTTCGTGTGATTGACAATCAGCGGGTTCTGACCGCCATGTCACAAAAGGTGGAACCGACCCGGAAGCTAAATTAAAGTAAATTAAATGAAACAAGAAACAAACAAGTCGTCGTATTAGAATTAGCTCGTATTTAGTGTCTATAACGAATATTTAATTGGCTTAAATATTAAGAAGACCCATAAATACAGTAATCAGTGAAAGAGTTATGAGCTTAGCTGAATTGTTTTTAGCTGCCCTTTTTAGCGACCAACCAGTGCATTCTGAACTAAGCGCCGAAACCTCAAAAAACTAATCAGCTAACTTTATTCATATTAGCCAGAAGCAAAGTAAAGCTTTTTATAAGCTTGGCAAATATACATAAACTAAAACAACTATCTCAATTTTCCAAAATGAACTGAAACAAAAAACAAGAAAACTTTTTGCTTTAAAAAACATTTGGCTTTGGGTTGGAAAAGGGAGTAACCAAATTCCCAAGTCCAACGATAGTTACAAAAATAAAAAAAAAAAAATACAAATGGGCGTGTGTGATACTAAACATTTAGAGAAAGCAACAACAACTACAACAACAACAACAAACAAATACTATGTACTAAACCTATTTCCTACAACTTTACTAAACAATAACTAACAATAAAACAAAATAAAAGTTATACGAATATCCATTTAAAAATCATGGCTATGCACAAGTCCAATCGAACAGGAAAAAAATATATATAAAAGTGGAATCTATTTTTTTAATCAAAAAATACAAATCATATTTTTTTCAATCAATATTTGGCATGTCATAAGAATAAGCGACTTACCTGTATAATCAAATCTAGTTCAAGCTAGTTAATAACATATAATAAATATATAAGTTATGTAGGCGTAAGACATTTATTTAAAATTTTCTTTCTCTTTTATACATGTATGGTTTATATATATACAAAATGCATAAATAAAATACAACCACACATAATAATTATAGTCAGTTATTTTTAGTTGTTTTATTTTGTATAAAAACACTTATAATTTATCTTGAGTTGAGTAAATAATACAAATAAAAATATGCTAAGTAAAAGCATAAAAATCAAAAACACTGGAGAGGGACCTTGTTAGTTGTAGAATATGTACAAAAGAAAATGGCTTCATTCAAGATGTACTTATTTAATAGGAATTACTTAAAACGAGAACCCACAGAAAGTTCTTAAGGCAAGTGTGACTTTTATGGGGCCTATCTACAAAATTTCGTGTCTTTTATCTCAAAGTTCTAAACTCCTATGCAGGTCTTATAAAAGGCAACACTTGATATATTATATGTACATGTATATGTAAAATTAGTAAGCCAACGTAGTTAACTTATATTTATAGACATTGTAGTATCGAAAGAAACCAACTCCTCTCCCAAGAAGGTCTCTCAAACAACGACATACCACTTAGACAAGAACCACTACGTAGGCAACTATATCCTACCAGACCATACAACGTAGTATATATATATATGTATATGTATTTAATTATCTCTATTTCTGCACTATCTATTATAATTCTCGTATATCCAACACAATCCCGCACAATAAACCACAAAAGATACGAGTTCAGAGGTTTCTTCCACAACATTTTTAATGCAATTTTTATATAACTGCTAATTTGAAAAAATTGTTTATATTTTATTAGGTATATGATGAAATTTAATTTGAATTATAACAAAACAAAACAAAACAAAAATAAGAAACAAACACCAATTAAAAGAGAACTTAAGAGATTTCAAGCCTTTAATTACTTTATCTACCAAACGAAATGGGGAGTTTCTATCAGAATCCAGTCCATTAAGAATTGCTAATTAACAATATTAAATAATCTGTACAAAAACAATTTTCCGATATGTAAACTCATCTAAATATGTAGAATACATGTTTATTTAGATGTAGACCAAAACGTTGTCTAAATGGCAACACATATGCTTACCCATAAATTTAGATCTATATAGTTTAAGAAGCGTTTTCAAAACTTTTTGTGTAAAATATTAAGATTATTAAGATACAGTTATAAATATATACATCTATTTTGTAGCCTTTCTATGTTAGGACAAAATATAGTAATTCCTAATCAATATATAAATATATATATGTAAAAAAAAAGCGCTAACAAACGAAAGAAGAAAATTTCTAATTTTGAATTGTGATTCGATTTGACAATCCTAAAAGAATTTGTACAATTTTTGTTTACATTTATACAAAAGTTATGTTTCCAACTTTCTTTCTAGCACTTTGCATAAATTTGTATGAATCAGGTAAAAAGATCCAAGCTATAGCTAAACTTACATATATACCTCCGCTTATACAATCCAGGCACTCTATTTTCAAACAATATGTTTGTTAACCAATTTAAGTGAAGAACCAGTGAAAATTGCAGCAAATGTTCAAACCATCTAACTAAATGTTCAAATCAATGTTTACATCTCTAACGAATACAATCTTGACAATTTTACTCAATCATATGTATTTATGTATGTGTGAAGCATACCTTTAACATAATAAATTAAATAGACTAGTTTTAATGCTCATTGGAGCTCATAGTAAGAATACAACACCAATAACAAACTTTAATAAAATAGACTAGACTTAATAAAAAAAAAATGCTTATTAAAGCTCACAGTAAAAATAAAACACCAACAAACAATATAATAAAAATAGACTAGATTTAATAGAAAAAGAAAAAAAACTCAAAATGCTCATCGGAGCTCACAGTAAGAATACAACACCAACAAACAAACAAGTAGAAGGCCAAAATAACAGGCAACTTTAAAGATAAAAGAAAACAAAATTATCTTAAACAAATAACATACATACATACATAAAAATGCATGTTTGTCAAGTTCAAGGAGCAGCTCTTTTAACCATTTATAGTGATTAACAAAACCAAATAAATTTATGCAAAGCTACAAATATTTTAACAATAACCTTTAAATGTTACAAGCAACCTAAATATATGGACACCATGTAACTTTCAATGTCTAACATTTTGAACTTTAACAAATAATCAAATAAAAATTTTATGTGTTAGCAAAAAAATAAAAAGCAGAAATTTAAAATCATGTTGAATTATTTTAGCGCACCGCAAAAGCTCGTGAGCGAAAGCTTTCGTGCGTGTGGGGAAAACCTCAACTCAGCTGTGATTTCATTGCCTGACTGAAAGAAACAAGTTGGTTAACTAATTTTATAGGTGGCTCGAAAATACCCTGTGCTAAACTTATAGTTTTTTAATGTATTATATATGCTGCAATTTATATAAAAGATCGATATAAAAAATATAATAAATCAAGTAAGCCAAGCAACCGACAGGCAGATAAGCGACCTTTACAAGTCACAGAATCCAGGTAAGCAGCACACCCACTTAAAGATCATCGTGCTTACAGGGTATGTGATATATGCAGTCAATTTTGACTGATGAGAGAATGACGCGCCAGTTGCTCATCGAAGCTTGAACGTGCTGGAACTGAATCGGAGAAGAACGAGGTACAAATTTGTGTCCAATTATAAACGCAATGGCAAAACTAGCGCCTAAAATAAAGTTAAACAATGGCAGAGAGATGCCCGTGCTGGGCCTGGGCACCTGGCGATCATTCGAAACGGAGGCGTATCAGGCTACACGTGACGCCATCGACATCGGCTACAGGCACATCGACACCGCCTTCGTCTACGAGAACGAACAGGAAGTGGGTCGAGCAATAAACGAGAAGATTGCCGAGGGAACGATTAAACGTGAGGAGATATTTGTGACGACCAAATTGGGTGGCATTCACCACGATCCGGAGATTGTTGAGCGTGCCTTTCGCCTCAGTCTGAGCAACCTGGGTCTGGACTACATTGACTTGTATCTGATGCATATGCCAGTCGGACAGAAATTCCATGATGACAGCAATGTTCATGGCACCTTGGAGCTGACAGATGTGGATTATTTGGACACGTGGCATGAAATGGAGAAACTTGTTGATTTGGGACTTGCACGCAGCATTGGCCTGTCCAATTTCAATGCGTCGCAAACAGAACGAGTGCTGCAGCACTGTCGCATCAAGCCCGTGGTCAACCAGGTCGAGTGTCATCCGGCATTCCAGCAGCAGCAGCTGCGTGCCCATGCAAAAGAGCATGGAATTGTGATCTGCGCCTATTGTCCGCTGGCGCGTCCGCAGCCGGCACGGAACTGGCCACCCTTTTTGTATGATGAGCGTGCGCAGCTGTTGGCCAAGAAATATGGTCGCACTGCGGCGCAGATCTGCCTGAAATACCTTATACAGATTGGCGTTGTGCCGCTGCCAAAGTCATCGAATAAATCGCGCCTTGCCGAGAATTTCAATTGTTTCGATTTCGAACTGGCGGCGGAGGATCTGCTGGCCATGGAGACATATCACAAGGGGGTGCGCACAGTTCCATTCAGTGGCATGGCCCGGCACAAGTACTATCCATTTAACGACGAGTTCTAGTTTTACTAAATCAATACATTTTTCTTTATACTTTTCAATAAACACAACAAACACATAAATAATTACTAAATTGCATTTAAATATGCTAATAAGGGGAATCGTGTGATAAGCGAATCTTATCTAGAGTAAATGGAGTATCTTATGTAAAGCTGCTAGATACTCAAACAATAATTCTTTTGTCTTCTTACATATCTGCTAAATGCTTTTATTTTGTCGCTTGAGGTATTATAGTTCCTGTCTTATCTGTTGAGTGATTTGCAGTTAATTGCGAAATAAAACCTGTAAGCGGCAGTATTAATAAAGCCTAACTTTATTCTTGAGAATGTTTGTTGTTTTTCTTATTTACTTTGCTCAGGGTATCAACAAGTTGGTCTGTGTATTATGACTCATATTTTTTGGTATTTAAATACTAATTGTTTATTAGGATGACCATTTGCTGTTCAGCAAATTTCTTAAAATATTAATATGTACACACTTGCGCAGAAAACAGCTGTTTAGTTTATTTAGCATTTCACTTTTAACGCTTGATAAAAATTCCTTAAAATCATGTCAATTGTACTGAGATGCAATCAACGCACAAACTGGCTCTTAAGGGTACCAAGATGATTTTCTCTCATTTTCATATACTTAACACATGTACCTATATTTTGTACACTGCAGGTTTGCTATAGCTCCAGCGCCAAAGCGAGCGGCGATGCTGCCAAAACAATACCCAAAAATCTACTCGAGGATAAGCAAACGGCTAATTTGCAAAAGGAAAACGGAGCCATTTTCGACAAGCGACCATTCAAACTGCATCTGGATAAAGGTGAGTGGTGTACTCCAGCAGGGGGAATTAAACAGACAAGC
Source organism: Drosophila kambysellisi (assembly GCA_035042185.1). Taxonomy (NCBI): domain Eukaryota; kingdom Metazoa; phylum Arthropoda; class Insecta; order Diptera; family Drosophilidae; genus Drosophila; species Drosophila kambysellisi. The sequence continues at coordinate 6,547,276 of JAWNLS010001251.1, read as the reverse complement.
AAAATGTTTACATAATCGACAAAACACATGTTGCAACTTCCACAGACAAAACGTACAGCTGGTGCCTGTGCGGCAAGTCCAAATCGCAGCCACTCTGCGATGGCACGCATAAAAATGAATTTCTCAAGATTAAGCTGAGGTAAACAGCTGCCTATAAAACAAATAGAATATGTCTCAATATATCATCTAATTATCCACATAATTACAGGCCCATACGCTTCAAGGTGGAGCAGACTGGCGACTATTGGCTGTGCAATTGCAAACAGACGACGCATCGACCCTTCTGCGACGGCACCCACAAGCAGCCCCAGATCCAGTCAGCCGTTAAATAACTCAGCATAGCTTTAAGGTTGCAAGCAACAAACGCATTTTGTGGCAAATTGATGGGGTGAAATGAGAGGAGAAATGCACGAGGATAATTTTGAATCAAGCAACACTTGTTTTATTTTCTAGATTATAGAACGTTATTCATACACACATAAATAAATGCCTTTGAAGCCCAATAAACATGTATATTAAGTGATATATATATATATATATATATATGCATGTAATGTATAATATTTGTAAATATATATATATATGTTCATGTTCATGTTCATGTGTATGTTTGTTTAAGCTCAACAAAATATTTACAGCGTTTAGTGCTCATAGAAAATGAAAATAGTGCTTCAGACAGATGCATAGAAATTAAGCCAACTACAACTTATAAAACACAAGCAAATGGAACACAATTGTTTTCTTCTTTTTTTTTTTTGTTTATTTAAAGAGTAAATCCTAAGTAAGTCAGTGTATTTGTTTCAAAAATTAGATAGTAGCTTTTGTTTTTTTATTTCATTTTTAAACGATCGGATTTTTTACACATAAATTATAGAACTAAAAAAATGAGTTGAGAGCAAAAAATGGCTTAAATACTACTATACTCAGTAGTGTATGCATTTGCATCGATTGTTGCTGTTGTTAATTTAAGAAGATTGAAAATTCCAAATGCCATCTCATCTACATAACTACTGAGAGAGTTCTTTTCACATTTTACAAATCTACTATGCAGCAACACACTCGATAGTAACGACGAAAGAGTCAATAAAAATTATAAATTCATTAGTTTATAAAAAAAGACTTTTTGTATGACACACAGCAAAAACCAAATTTGAAACAAAAACCAAATTATTACAAGTTTAATTTAAAGTTTTTAATTTTAACAATTTGTGTTTCACATCAAGTCTTTCTGTCAGTTACTTTTTGTCACGCCTTTTTGTTTATTTGTTTCGTTTAGTTTTTTTTTTTTTTTATTTATTTCTCCTACTATAAACAATTTAGATGCAATATGTTGTGTTCAATTTACTAAATGGCAACAGCAGGCGCCGACTGAAGACGATTTGGTTGTATCTTTGTTTGCTTGTTGCAAGTTGCATGCTTCGAATATTTTGAATGCCAGGCATTTAACATAACACAGCTTTGTCTTTAACAAAATTGAGCAGTTCCAAAGCATTTATTTTATCTGTTCGAAAATTCGTGTTTCAATCTCGGCCAAAAACTGCTTGTCGCCATTTCGTAAATGTTTAAATTACATAATTACTAAACCAAATTGAATTAATTGTTTGTATCAATTGTCAATAACTAATGTACATGTATAATGTATATCTCATGTGTATTATTTGTTATACAATACATTTACCAGTGCTATGATGTGAGTGTGTGTGTGTGTTGTGTTTGTATCTTTGCATTTTGTATTGTGGTTTCTCGATGGTTACTTGGTTCCTTGTATAGTTGAATTGTTGTTGTTGTTGAAGTTGTAGCCGTAGTTATTTTTTATAAATTTGGTTTTAGTTTAGGTTTTAGCATAGCAAATTGTGTTAAATGTATTCTCCCGTTCGAATTTGAATATGTGTGCAGCAAACAATTAATCATCGAGGGCTGTTGACTGTTGTTGTTGTTGATTATATTTAGTACTCTTCGTCCTCTGGTGGTGCATCGTCTGGTGGCGCAAAGCCATCCTGTGTTGCCAAAAAATAAGAATAGTATTGATTATGCAAGTTGTATGCAACAACTAAAAAAGACTCTTCTCACGCCTACCTCAGTTGCATAGAGTATGTCCAAAATCTTTTGAATCAGCTGTGCTGGTTCAGCCTCATCGGCTTCCTGGCAACTGTGGCAATTAAAAGACTTGTTAAGAAAGCAGAACTAAATGAAGATTGAGTTGAACTTACAGTATTTCAATGTCGCGCAGCTTGGTGAAGTAGAAATCACGCTCTTTCTCCAGACCCTCCAGATTCAAACGCATGTCCATAACCTTAATAGATGGCAACAGATCAAGTTAAACTAATCATTTATGTTTCCTTATGGGTAACTTACCTGATTGGAGAGCTCTTCGATCTGATGATTCGATGCCGCACCGGCCGCATCACTCTTCTTGACAGCTCCCGTGCCGGCGATCATTCGATTCGGCGGCGTCGCATTATTTGTACGTGGCGGCACCTTAGAAACTGCTTGGATTGGATAAGAAAATTACGTTAATCCTAATATAAATTTAGTTGCACATAATTATAGATTTAACAAACGTGAAGCACTCGCGTCAAATGTCCAGCGTTCAAGTTGCGCTTTCTGTTGTGTTTCGTCATTTTGTGTTTTTGGTGCATTCAGTTTTGTTAAATTATAGAATTAAATAAATGAGCTTATGAACTAATTTCAACGTGCCACCAAATGTAGAATATTGTGTATGATTTTATATATGTACAATAATTTATCTGATGATGAAAGTTTTTGTTTTTTTGATGGTGTGGATTTGTGTGCGGAATGCAAACTAAGCCGAACCGAAACTAAAGCAAAACCAACCAACTAAAACCAAACCAAACCAAGAGAACCTACTGGGCTTTGTGGCTGTCGTTGTTGCTGCTGCTGTTCGTGTTTGTGCCGCTGTTGGTACACGCCTATAGGAGCTGGCAACGCCGCCACCGCCGCTTGTGCCAGGCAGAGATTTAGCAGCACCAGAACCAAAGCCCATCGGCGCACCTTCGCGCACACCGCTGGCATCATAATCTCTGCCATCGTAGTTGGCGTCGAAGAATTTTTTGAACCATTGCAAAAATTCGAAATTATCTTGGAAGCGACCCTTTATCAATTTGTCAATTGGTATTATCTAAAAGTAAAATGTGTGAGAGAGAGAAATAGAGAATAATATGCAGTGTTTTGTTGAATGAAGTGAGAGAGAAAAAAAATAAACAAAAACAACACAAAAACCAAGACAGTTTAAATAGTAACAAGACTAAAAGTTAAATTAATATTAAAAATAATTACATATGAGAAATGTGCACACTCAAAACAAAGAGACAACTGTGTGTGTGTGTATGTGTGGGTGTGTGTATTGAGTTGTGTGTGTGTTGGGTGCTGGGATGCGTATGCTTTTGGGTGGGTGCACTACGGTCACAAATATTGCCAATGCCATTTTTGTGTTTTATTTTTTAGCTGGTTTCAAAATTGATTTTTCTATTTTTGTTTTTCATTTGTGGTTTTCGCGTGCTTCACGTTCGTTTTTGTGTTTTTTTTTTTTGGTTGCCCACACGCACAACACAAATATTGTAAAATGATAGTAGACGAGACAGTGGCGTATACAGCGACGACCCATCACCGTAACCAGCTTCTGATATCATAATTATATCATCAACACCAATCTCTCAATATCGAGCGAGCCCATACCCGGTTGGATGCGCAATGCTGACATGCGGCTATTATTGATCACATGCTGATGCTGAACTGGATGTGGATGTTGCTGCGGGCGACGATGCATCAGATGCAGATCATTGTTGGTGCTTCCCACTCCGCTACCGGTGTGGCTGCCGGAACCGTTGCCCAGCTTGATGCCGCCCCGCTGGGCCAGTGGATCGTATTCACGTCCATCATAATTGGCATCGAAAAACTTCTTGAACCATTGCAGAAACTCGAAATTGTCTTGGAACCGTCCCTTAATAAGTTTATCAACGGGTATTATCTGTAGATGTTGTTGTTATTGTTGTTGTTTTTTCCAGCAGTTGATGTTGTCGATGTTTTATCGTTGGTTTGTAACGGAAATGTCAGTTAGTTACACACATATTAAAGTTAAACTTTTAATGGAATTTCAACAATTGGCTCCACCCAGCCCCAAAAAGAGTTGCCTCTTGGAATTTAGCTTAAACTTACGTTAAGAACAAGTACAGAAATAAAAAATTTACTTAATTATTACACATAATATTTATGGATGCAATGTGATCAATATTTGCAACTGATTTCAATATAGTCAGTAATACGATCACATTTCCATAATTATCAAATCATACATAGTTTAACTAATATCACAAATATCTTTACATCCGCAATTAAAATATTAGATATATTCCAAAAAGAAAGAAGTTTGATTTTTTGTACTAAATTTGTAAAAGGATTTACTAAATATAATGATTATTGCTCAGCCTAATGTGCACAAGGAATCAGCGCAACACACACAGCTCCTTCTCAATAATTATATGTATAACAATTAACTTTGTAAGTGTGCAAAACTTTGTGTTAGAAAACAACATAATTTAAAAATCGAATAAATATATAAGACTGGATAATATACAAAACATATATATATATATATGTATATATATGTGGATAAAGCTAGCTAGAGCTACAATTTACCTTATCGACGGACATTTTTTTGAAGCCCGCCTGCAAGATCTTGAAGTTCTGTATGTACTCATGCTCCAGATTTGTACGGAATTTGACACGCTTGACGGGCACTGAATTTGGGAACAACATGTCCATGAACTGACAGTAAGCGGCACCTAAATATAGACACGACATATAAATATATATTGAATAGGTGATCGGCGATTCGATTCCCATCTGCAGACTCACCCGTGCACAGTTCCTCAATTTTGGAGAACTGCGATTGGAGGCAATCGTTTACCCAGGCCAGCATGTCATGACGAGACAGATTCTCGGACGTCACATTTGTGGAGTATACGTTAACAGCCATATCTCTGTGAATCTCTTGTTGTTGGAGCCGCTGCTGCGAAAAAAAATAATATATATATATAAATTGTATTTCATAATTTAACTATGTGTGACATAAAAGGAGAAGGTGTGTGGGCGTGTGTGTGTTTGTGTGTGTATAATGCTGGTAATTACGGCTCAGCTTATAATTGTTTCAATTTTTTTATTTGGTTGTTTTTTGTTGTTTTAATTTTGGTGTGTGCATTGAAGCGTCGCAGATGTGCGTGCCTCAATATCAAGATCACGATAATCACAATCAAATGCAACATCTGCGGTGGCTTGTGGCTTGTGGCATGTGGCATGTTTGCACGATCGTTTGTTTTAAGTAGATAGCTGTGTTCGTACATGAAAGTTTACCGCTGCTTTTCTTTTTGTTTTAGCTGTGGTTGTTTTGCCAAATGTTTTTCACTAATTGTCTAATCCAAAAAAAAATAATGGCATTTGGACCAATTCGATAATAAATTACTTACCGATCTCTAATTAGCAGCTAAATGAGTAAACAGCGCTTTACCTAAGTTTCAAGATATTGCGGAGGTTTCCCGATTTTAATGAATTTTTGAAGGAAAAAAATCTTGGTTGTTTCTAAATTAAATTTGTATTATTTTATTTTATTTTTTTTTTTTAATTTTCGACAGGTTTATATGAACGACACTTTCGAATGCCTAACAGCAAGCATAGATCAAGGCCTACTTGAAAACCCACCCACACAGCAGCTCGGCTGGGCAACTGATCAAAACGAATTCAAATAGATTATTATGTGAATTATGTTAAATTAGCATAAATATTTACTCCTACTCCGCTATGGCGACTCTTCACAATTGGCATTAACAAATTAACGAACTTAATAAACAATCAGCAGCGATAACAATCACAGATCAAAATTAAAGTTCTCGACTACGAGACACCCTACTTTGCCAACACACATTATGAATTATATCAATGATTTATGATTCTAAAACAAACCATCTTTTTAAATTCACATTTCACGAAATTGCAAAGAGTACAGAAATTACATATCGTAGAGCTTCGTATGTTGAAAGGATAATAATTACATTACATGGGAACACTATATATTTATTTCGTTAATAGCAAAATATTGCTAGAGCAAAATTATAACACGACGACGTTGTTAAAGGTTCGAACATAGAATGCTGCCGAATTGCTTCGGCAGGTTTATTGAAAACTTCTAAATTATCTTACAGATAGATACAATTATTCTTATCCTACTTAGGAAATTATCTAGTTACATATTTACTGCTGCAAATGCGTCTAGACTCATTATCCTATCAGTTCGGAGAACACAATGGGTGCCGCGTACGTGTCTTTTCACGTCTTTACATATTTTCGCGATAAGAAGCCTCCTTAGGTATCTTAACATTGTAAGATTGGACACTATATAATATAGCTTTAATGGAAACATAGATAATTTTTGGCATTACTTGCTTTGTTTTTTCTTAAGCCATAACAGGCTGCTGTTCGTGTTTAGTCACAAAATTATACAATGTTCAAATAGCAACATTTCCAACAAGAAAACAAGTTTTTACAACATTTTAGGGATAACGAATAATGTTATTAAAAATTTGATTTGTTTTCGTAGTATTAACATGAGCAATTGACTGTATTTGACTTATGAAAATAGAAAATCAATTGATTTGCATAACTAAACGACACATTCCTTTAAACTACAGAGAGTTCCAGTTAAAACTTTTTGAGTTTACGTTTTTTATATTTTTATTTATCATATTTTTTAAGTTGTTTAGATTATTATTATACAAACTGCACGGTTTTTTTTTATTATTTTAAAGGCTCTTGGCTTTTAATACGTTTTGCTTCAGACAGCTGTTCTTCATTTCTTTTTTTGCCTATTGGCAGCTGTGAGAGAATCGCATTCTATAGAGTATTCTTTGAGTCAGTCAAGAGTGCATGACTAAAGATACCCTGTTGCCACACCTTTTCTTAGCACAAACACACACTTGATTGTAAAGTACAACATATAATTATAATGTAGAGTGGAGTCGTACTTTTTTTCTATTTAGTTGAGTAGAAGCGACATGCAAACGCGCCCCACGCTGCCAGCCAAGACACAATCAGGCAAATTTGAAATTAGAGTGGAAAACGCACACGAGCAACAAGCAGCGCAAATGCAACAAGAAACAAAAAAGAATAAGAGAAAAAAAAACGCACAAGCAGATATATATTTTGTATTTTGTATGGCGGCGATAGCAGCGCAATCCGTGCGAGACTGGAGCCAACGAACAATGAACTTGGACTGTGGTGGGCTGCAGCGACTGCGACTGCGACTGCTTCAGCTGCGGCTGCGGCTGCTGTTGGGCGGTTTTGGTTTGTCAACGCTTCGCTGCTGCCGATGTCGACGCTTCTTGAGACAGTCGGAAGCGAGCAGTCTAAAGCAGCAACAGCCGCCAGCAGTTAGCAGAGGCAGCGACATCGTCAACGGTTCTTAGTCACTGCATTGTCGGCTAGAGTTGCGCTTTACCGTTCATGCCAAAGAAGTAGTTCAGTCGTTCAGTTGTTCAATTATTGATGAGCGAATTTCTTCGTTCGTTTAGCTTTTTTCGTTCATCTAACTACGATAATCGTTCGTCTTGTTTCGCTCGTTATCTTTTGTTGAATGCCATTTTAAGTTAAGAAACATATTTTAAACTTAATTATTTTCTTCTAATTTTCATTTTAAGCTATCTCAAGAATAATTTTATGTTATTTTTTATTTTAAGTCAGCGGTTTGCATTTTACATGATCGCAAAAAATAGAAAACGGATAAAAATAAACAGATTCAATAAAAATGAAACTCAGAAAAAGTTATAATTAAATGATTGAATCAGGGAAACGAACTAATCGAACTACAATTAGAATTTGTTTTCCTTCATTTAGTTAGGTGAGTAGTTCAATGTTCAATTGAACTAAATGTGAACAAGTCGAGACAACTCTATTGTCGACATCTGCAGCTGTGTCAGCGTTTTAGGCATTTGGCATTATCAAGAGCAGATGGAATCAAAAAATAAATAACATGACCAATGCCACAACGTGGGCCTTAACACACACACACACACACACAAAATTGAATTAGCCGGCAGCCGAAATGTGCCTATAAATATCAGGCCAAGTAGTAAATGTTTGTGTGTGTGTGTAAACTTTTGCCACGTTTTGAGGCAAGTGCATTGAACCCAAAAAAAATATATAATCATTGCAGTTTGACTGTCATGCGGTAAAATACTCTGTTAACAGTGCAACAAAAATAATGCAAAAATAGTTATGGCATCTTTTAGCTAAGAGTTATTATATTCTATAAGATTTACTACACGTTGAAAACAATTTGCGTTATACAACCAGAGAAGCAAAATAGAAAAGAATACTCTCATTTGTTTTGTTGGGGACAGAGTATAAAAAGGGCGCGCTGCGATGAAAACTGAAGTTGGGGCAACAGCCGGAACTTGACTGTGCCCCGTATTGTTGCAAATGTTGTTGCTTATTGATTGAAGTGCAGGCAAAACTGTCCCAAATACACAACAAGTTGGAACAAAAAAAAACTCATTACGAGGGATTTGTTTTGTTTGCTGTGTCGAAGCCTGATGATGATTATTACTCAGTGTGTGTGTGTTTGTGGCGGGGGCGTTTGCCTCTGATTGATGTGTATGTGTAATTGCAGCGGAAGTTGTGGCAAATGGCTCATCGTTGCCAACCAATTAAGTAGCCATAACTTACTTATCACAAAAAGGTGACGTTTCAATATAATTTTAACATTTGCGGCACGATATAAATATCGACATCGATTATCGGCAAGTGTTTGTCATCGATCACACACATACACGTAAAAATTGCTATGTGTGATCTGTGTGAAAATGCCGGCGAGTTTTGAGTGAACGTCAGCGTTGGCGTCCGCTAGCTCAGCAATTTTAAGAAGCCAATCAAATTAGTAGCTAAAAGAAAACAAGCTTGAATCGGTAAAACATACATACACACACACATGCGCACGCATGGACAACAATCTGCGGGGGTTGCCAGATAAAAGGCACACACACATAACAAAAGTTGACAAGTTGACATACTGGCAATGACGTCATGCTAACAAATTTATATTGACAACAACAACATGGCATTTAACACCTGAGAGCGTCACAGGAAATGTACACAAAAATATGGCAACGCCAGTCGCAAAATGCATTTTTGCTTGTGTCAGGTAGCAATGTGTGCAGCGGCATCGACTCAGGCAGCAGATTAGCCGCAAAGGCCTCTTGACAATTTGATGTGGAATTTTTATGACTCTTCCTGTTGCAAGCGTGCAGAAGCCACACACACATACATGCACACACATTTTATTTTTGGTCACACAAGCACACACAGAAAGGAGACAGACGCGCCTGCAACACTGGGCGACATTTAAATGCGTACACACACACACACACACACACATGCATACGCATAGCATGTACAGAAGATATTTTCTGCTGTTTTGTGCTCAAGTGTTGTGCACTTGAAGTTTTCGGCAAGGCTATTTTAAAATCGCCACATATACACGAGAAACTCTCGCATTTTTTTTGTAGCCGTTGAACTTTCTTTTCTGCCGACGCCGCCTCTTCTAGATTTTGCCATGCACACACTTAAAAGATGGAGAAGCAAAAAAACGCCGAAGCCGCAACATTCACCAATACACACACATATATATACACTTGGAAACAGGCTTTTCTGCTTTTTGCCGTTGTTTTGATGTTATTCACACTCACCTAATTAATTGTATTATGGATAACCGTTGATTAAACTTAAGCCGTACCTTATAATAATTCAATGTAATTAACGACAAAGGAGTCAAAAATTCTATGACGAACCGTTTTCACGTAGTATTGTCGACTGCTCTCTAGTGTTGGCCAATTAACTTAGCTGCAGTGTTGGCAACGAGTGAAATACTGCTAGCGTCGTCCAGCTATGTTAACGCAGACGATAACGATAGGCCGACAATTATTTTAACATTTTCTGCAATCGATTTTTATTAAAAATTTAAAAAGTTTAACGGGCAACGCCCGTAATAAACGACATTTAGACTTAACTCTAATAAATGCAACAGTTTCAACAGTTTGAGCATTAAATGCCCACGAAATGCACAAAATCCACAATACAAAGACACAATTTTACATGCGGAACACACCAAACTTGGTGTCATGGCCAGCATTGTTGAGAGCCGCCTTCAAACTGAGGCCGAGCACCTGCCGGGTATTCGCCGGATCGATGATGCCATCGTCCCACAAGCGAGCCGTGCTGTAATAGGGCGAACCCTCCCTCTCAAACATCTCCACAATTGGCTGTTTAATTTTCAGAGCCTCTGCCTCGCTAAATTCTTTGCCGGCACGCTTCCGCTGATCCTCTGTAATCTGCGCCAAAACATTTGCCGCCTGAGCACCGCCCATGACAGAGATGCGTGAATTTGGCCACATGTAGAGGAATCGGGGTGAATAGGCGCGTCCACACATGCCATAATTGCCGGCGCCATACGAGCCACCAATGATCACCGTCAATTTGGGCACATTTGCACAGGCAACCGCTGTGACCATCTTGGCGCCATTCTTGGCAATGCCATGCGCCTCCGCGTCGCGACCAACCATGAAGCCTGAGGAGTGAGTTCAATAAATGACAAGTCAATCAATCAGTCAATTAATCCAATAACTCACCCGTTATATTCTGCAGAAAGACCAGGGGAATCTTGCGCTGCGAACACAGCTGAATGAAATGGGCTCCTTTAAGGGCGCTCTCCGAAAAGAGGACTCCATTGTTGCCCACAATGCCAACGGTGCGGCCATAGAGCTTGGCAAAGCCACAGACCAGCGTCTCGCCATAGAGTTTCTTGAATTCCGTGAAGCGACTGCCGTCCACAATCCGAGCAATCACATCTCGCACATCGAAACTCTTCGTCAGATTTGGGCCAACAATCCCATAAAGCTCACGGGGATCGTAGAGCGGCTCCTCCACGGATGCAGCAGCAGTCGAATTCTCAGGCGCCGTCGCTATTGAGTGGAGCAGCTGGTCGTTGTACGCGTTAGTTGCCGGCGTATTCAGATTGCTGACAATCTGCCTGGCCAAGTACAAGGCGTGCTCATCATCTACCGCATAGTGATCCGTTACGCCGGATGTCTTACAATGCAGATCGGCGCCACCCAAATCCTCCGCAGAGACTTCTTCGCCTGTGGCGGCCTTCACCAGCGGAGGTCCGGCAAGAAAGATGGTGCCCTGTTTTCTCACAATGATACTCTCGTCCGCCATGGCGGGCACATAGGCGCCTCCAGCGGTACAGCTGCCCATGACGACCGCGATCTGTGGTATGCCCTGCGCCGACAAGTTCGCTTGGTTGTAGAATATGCGCCCAAAGTGCAGTTTGTCCGGAAACACCTCCGCCTGGCGCGGCAAATTCGCACCGCCCGAATCCACCAAATAAACGCAGGGCAGGCGATTCTCCTGCGCCACTTCCTGGGCACGCAGATGTTTCTTGACCGTGATCGGGTAGTAGCTGCCACCCTTAACCGTAGCATCATTTGCCACCACAACGCACTCCGTACTGCTCAAATATACAAATCGAATGATTAATATGTATTCCATTTAAAACTATTTTTGACCTACCCGCAGACTCTTCCCACGCCGGTGACAATGCCACCCGAATTGACCACCTCTTCGCCGTAGAGCTCGTATCCGGCCAGAGTGCTCAGTTCGAGGAAGGGCGAACCCTTGTCCAGCAGCAGATTGATGCGTTCCCGCGCCAACAACTTGCCACGCGATGTGTGGCGCTCGTTTGCCTTGTCGCCTCCTCCTGTCAACACTTGGCTGGTCACATCTCGCAGCTGCGTGACCAGCTTGCTCATTTCCTTGGCATTATCCTGCAAGTGTTGCACAATGTGATTAGGTACACAGTTACAGTTATGTATATGCATGTTCTTACCTTAAACTCCGCTGATTGCTTATCGATTTCGCTGCTCAGCACATTCGCATCGCCCACGTGTATGAGACGCGTTTGGCTGCGCCGCAGCTGGCTGGCCATGGAATGCCGCAGAATTTGGCTCAATTGCAGCTTCAGCATGTTGGTGGAGCGGCTAAATGCAGTAATTTAATGGATATGCTGGGGTAAAGATCACAGCGCTGTTACGTCAGGTGTGAAAGCGCTGGTCACACTGAATTCACGATCAGCTGTCAGTAGTATAGCGCCATCTAGCGCGAAAAGTTGGAAAATCTATCCAAAACAGAGCATTTAATTCAATTACACCATAAAGCGCCATCTATTGTTCGCGTTCTTAAAACCAAATTTCAAAATTTTGTAATTATTCACGTAAAAATTATTTGCTTCAATAATTTATTTTACCCAATTTTGAGACAAATACCGACATATTTAAACACCCACTCCGAAGTAAATGACTTGGTTATTGAAAATTTACTCATGCAGCTCAAACTTAAAAATAAAATAAATAGTAAATAAAAATTACATTTTTTTGTATTTGGACTTTGGTAAATTTATTAGCTGTTTTGAATTGAAGTTGTTAGTTAGGAAAACGACATTGGGCATACCACAAACATACGATTTATGCTTAAAGATAGTTTACTATGCTAGGCGGTTCTGTGAACATTCCAAATCTTGATTGTGCACGACGCTCTAATTTCTATCAGATACGTACAGATACAGATACAGATATATAAACAAATATTTGATTTGATTTTTAAACATTAGTGGTAATATAGGTATTCAACGCTGCTAGTAGACAATCACATGACAAACATAAACATTGGCTTACTTAATTTATTTAGCTATTCAATTTCCGTTAAATATATAGGTTTATTCAGGCTAGTTGTAGTAGGTATATGTAGATTTTTCCTTAAAGCAATAAAAAAAATTAGATACTTTGAACTACAAAAATATGATATTAGCCAGTAGTCGGTCCTCTGATCTGATATCAATTTTGTGTTGTGTTCATATGTTTTGTTTTTGGCTTACTTAATCTTAATCTTGTGTAGTTTCAACTTAAAGCCGAGCACCTCGCTCAGCACACCCGAAAGGGCCGATAGGATGACCACCTTAATGGTTGTAAACAGATATGGATTGGCACTGAGACCAGAGATCTTGAATGGCGTTTCGAGCTCCTTCAGCAGATCGGCTGCCAACTTTAGTACGCTATTTGAGACCATTAGTTCCTCCTTCTTCTTGGGTTTTTGCTCAATTTGCAAATACAAATTGATTTGTTCGGTTATCAGCACCGAGACACTGCGATACTTATGCTGGATCTTCTGGCCCAGCGTCATGAAGCGCAGCAAATAGATTCCAATCGTAATTGACCAGATGAGCGCCTCGAGCGTCAGATGTGTGTGCAGATTAACCGAATCCTTGAGCCACTCAACACTGAGAAAGGCCAGCAGCAGCAAGGTGACTATAAATGCCGCAGACACAATTATATCCACGGAGCGCTGCGGACCGCGTTTCTAACAGTTCAAAATATATAAAAAAAATTAGAATGAATATTAAATTAAAAAATTTACATATTTTAATAAATGATTACCTTCAAATAGGAGCGCACACTTAGCCAGGTTTTGATGTTGCGCACCTTGTTGAGGCGAAAATGGGGCAGATTCGATTTGCGTGCCCGACGCGATGAAGTCAGATGCGAAAACAGTTTAGCATACAGAAAACTAAAACGAGCAAACGAGTAAAACATTAATTTTCTAAATATCAAAAATATTATCTTATCTGAGTAATGAAACGAAGCCCACAAAATATAATCGAGAGATTCGCTTGACTCGGAACATAGAAGAGCTATGCACATTTTCGAAAACATGGCATCGATGGAAACAATTATGGAAGAGGGATAATTAAGTTTACCGTTGCTTGAAGGTGCGCTCCGCCACAGCAAATATGATGAAGAGGATGAGCGTCAAGCAAAGACGTTGAGCAAAGCCCAAGGCCAGAACGGTGCGTTCCCACTGCGAATTGCCGAAGGCGAATCCAAGGAGTGTAAAAAGCGAGGACGACGACTTCTCCCACAGCAGCTGTGGCATATACAAATAGCTGATCTCGCTGGCCTTGTCCGCATCAATGGTGATCTGTAAGCGAGTATATGATATTAATTGCTAATTGATCCATTCCAAAAACACTTACCTCGCATAGTCGACAGAATGTTGGTATCAGCGTCAGCAGAAAGGAGAAGAAGACGCCTATGTAAATGTAATCGTTGGTGACGCCCAGCGAATCGACACGTTCAATAATGCACGAGGCGATCTCCAGCACAGACATCTGCGCCTTCTTCGCATCTCGCTGATCCCAAATGGTGCAGCTTACTAAGTATGAAATAATTAAATATATTATTGTATGAGTAATTCTGCAAATAGTCATGCATAATCTATAATTCATGATTTGTTTGCACTTCCTGAAAGTTGCCATTTCTCATGGTGTTTACTTACTGCGATCCAGACTGCTGTGAGGATTGAGTATCGTTGTGGGTGTTATGTCCAGTTCTGGCATCTCCTCGTCGCTGCAGGCCTGATGCTTGTAGCCGTCATCAGATTGATCCAGTTCAGAGGTGTAGCTGCAATCGTCACTGTTGGTGGTGACGCCCAGCCAATCGGTGGCAGATGTGTTACACTCCTGGGTGCCAGCCGAGGCTGGACTCGATATCATGTCCGCATCGTCGCATTCATCGGACTCGGCACAGCTGCTGGTCGATTCTCTGGCGAGTTTATCTGCGGTTGTGGTTGGCGCATTGCTGCTGCTGCTGCCACCGCCACCTCCACTGTTCGTATGAGTGGTGCTGTTGGTTATGGTGGTGGTGCTGGGTGTGCAACAGCTGCTGCTGTTCGCATTGAGACGCAAACGTAGATGACTGGCCGGTGTGACAATTGTTGGTGTGTTGTTGTTGCTGCTGGCATTGGCAGCATTGTTTGGCGAATGATTGTTATCCTCCCCGCTGGAGCTCTTGTTGTTCAGACTCTCGAAGCCATCGTCATCGCCAATGCAGCGACGCGTCCTATAATTGGTCTCCAAACTGCCGGCCACATTGTTCAGTTCAACGCTGGTCGAGGGCAGCTCGTTCTCCTCGAAAGTGGCATAGATCTGGATGGGTGTGTGCCAATTGACATTGCGCTTCTTATGTGGACTTTCCGGTGGCTTGAGATCGTACAGCGGTTCGGAGAGTGAAGTCGTGCTATCCGCCGCTGCTGCTTGATGCTGATGATGATGTTGATGTTGATGTACAATGGCAATGGCAGTTGTACTAGGGCCGCTCTCCTCGCCGGCAATTGGGACACAATTACATTGGTTCAACTCGGCGCCAGCTGCTGTTGCTTCAGCGATAAGTGGCGTCAATTTGGCACGCCGCGCACTCAATGAGTGACTGGTGCTGGGCTGTGAAATGTCCGCATCAGATTGACGCAAACTACGAATAGAAATACACATAGTTAGCATAGTAAGCAATATAAATTAAGCAGATAAGAAACTTGCCGCACAAACTTCTTGCGTCGCCGCAAACGCTGTTCCCTTGGTGCATTGCTCTTCTCACCAAATGTGGACATGGAAATGCGACGCAATTTGTTTTTGTTGCTTGCACCCGAACCAGCCGTATTCGTTGCGACAATTTGCGAGTGTATTAAACTAATCAGTAAACTAAGCGCACATGGTATTAGCAGAGCACTAAGCATATCAGCACTCTCCTCTGTCGGATGCTGCTGCTGCTGCCGATTGTTGTCATCGAGAGTCGTTGCATTTGCTGCCAGTTCGTAGACGAGGGGTGCAATGCGATTGCTGTGCAGGATGTATATGGCCCAGTTGATCAGTTGGGTGACGTAGAGGCACAGAATAAAGCCGAAGGCATTCGGCGTCGTCTGCTTGACCCACCATTGTGTGTAAAGTGGCAGCAACAGGTAACGCAAAATCGCCAAACGGATGACAGTCAGCAAGGTTTGTTTGGGCTTCGCTTTGGGAAATGTGGAACCTGTTTCAAAAATTATTATTAATAGAGATTTAAATCTTGTTTGTATAGTTGTAAACGCACCTCGCACTAGATCCACATCGATTAGTTCCGTTTTTAGTTTGGTGTTCTTCAGGTTCACGCTATTGAAGCCATCCAAAATGCGCTGCTCGACGGTTTTCTCCCATTCTTGTTTATCATAGGTGCCGATGCGTTTCTGGTACCTATTCCAAAGTCAAACAAATCAAATGTATTATTTGCTTAATCGAATAAAAATATCTTGTAATTGCTCACCATGCGACAATTTCATCCAATTTCATAGTAATAATGACATAAAATCCGCTGAATTGTCTTGCGCCCTGCTTGAGAAGCAACAAGGCAAAGATTTTGTATTCAGCTCTTGATCAAAGTGGAAGCACAATTACTGAAAAGCAGCTACGATTGAAGCCAATCCAACTTATCCAATATGAACAATGCTCGTTGATTTCTTGCACTTTTCAGTCATGAAAACATATTTTTAAACTGAAACTGAACAGTCTGTTAATTTGAAACCGGTTTGTGGCTAAACAAGCCGGGCTAAAACATATGCTTTAATTACCAAGAAGGAAATGATAGCGCATAAGCATTAGAATACTTGATAAGTGGTTTTAATGACACGTAATACAAAAAAAAATAATTAAAAAACCCCATCGGGAAACCCATTCAAGTTACATACGGAAAAACCAATCGAAGTTTCGTTACCCTTTACAGTAGGATTAAGAAATTAAAAAAAAAAACAAGAGTTAAGAAATTTTGTTTAATAATAGGAATTGGAATTTCCACAAATTTTCCAAGATGTTTTACATTTTCCATAGAAACTATTGCATAAGTCTATGAGAATGAATTTGAACTTAAATTTGCCATAGTTGCACAGCTTAAAATGTTAATCACAAAGGAAAGATTCAATAGCAGAGCAAATAGCATTTATAAATAATTATCATATTTAGCTTGTAAGAAAACCACAACAAAGGCGGAATTGCAAATCAGCTGATAACTTTCACCTTCACATTGAAACGCGATAAAAAGCTTTCTGCAGCTGAAGAGCTGCGATTATCAATGTCAACTTTGCAGCTGTAAAAATAATGTTTTCTTTTTCTGCTTGAGGTTGTTTTTTTTTTGTTTTGTATATAAAACTGCGAGGAA
Source organism: Drosophila kambysellisi (assembly GCA_035042185.1). Lineage (NCBI taxonomy): Eukaryota > Metazoa > Arthropoda > Insecta > Diptera > Drosophilidae > Drosophila > Drosophila kambysellisi. The sequence continues at coordinate 6,530,141 of JAWNLS010001251.1, read as the reverse complement.
AACACAAATTTTGTTTTTACGAGCTAGGGCTGTCTGTCGTTGGGGCGCCTCTGCAATGATGGCGAGTTCAAGGTGAGCCGTTTCTGCATGCATTGTGCATTGGGGCACTTTTTAATTAAATACACATAATATATTGCGCAGAATAAATGCACTTTACATTCATCGATTTGCAAATTACCTGAAAATTTTACAAATGCTAATCGATTTTAATACACCTCCAAATGGGCGCGCGTTATATTTGGCACTGTTGACAACACTTGTTGTGTGATTGTGTTTAAACTGTGAATTTAGAATGCACTACGCATACCAACGTTTGTTTTATTTGCTGGTCCTGTTGCATTTGCATTTATGGCCGAAATCAAATCAATTAACTTGGAATACAGTACGAAACAACGACGTCTTCCTCCTACGAAACTTGGGTGATAAGTGTTCAGTGCGACCGAACTCTGCAAGACACAAAATATGTCACACTACCACAAACTACGATGCATAGACGGGCACACTTGAAAACTATCGACTGTTACTTGCCGAATCGATATTAAAATCAAAAAGCTAGTATCGATACTCCCTATTTCAAATTAATTTAACTTTCACTTCTTTATCAGAAATAAATATAATTGTTAAATAATGAATGTTTAAGGAATGCATGAATAAATACATTTTAGCATTTTTTCCATTTTGATGTTGCCCATCTTAGCCATTATGACTGTATTAATTAAATGATAATAATAAATTAATTTATTAATTTATTGCTTTGATGTGCATTGTTTTCGCATCTCAATAAATCGTATATGTTGGGGAATAAATAGATCTCGCTGTGTGCATATATTAATCACACAAATTTTGATTTTGTTTTGCTTCAATGCCGCAATGTGCTCGCAGCTGTTGTGGCTTGGAAACACTTACGCATTTCACAATTCCTTCTTACACTTTCTTCCTCGCTGTATATACCGACAGTGGTACACACATAAACACATACATACATACGTATATACATCGCGTAGTTTGCGTGTTTTGTTTTTACAGGAAGTTTCGTAAGACCACCGAGCGTCGCTATATTTGTATAAATATATATGTATGTTTATATGTCTGTAGGTGTGAAGGTGCATAAACAAAGAATTGCATCGCAAAGGAGACAATGCGAAAGTCTCTCGCTCGTTGCCCAAAAAATTTCACCATACGCTTTGTACGATCTTGCATTGGGTCGTTTCTCGCTCTATTGCTCATTCCGAAAGCTAATGCCAAAAAGCTAAAATGCCCGAAATATAAGATCCCTAAAGCTCGCGACTGGGTCTCTTCAATGGCATAGAATGTTCACCAAAAGACTTTCAGTTGCGAGCGGACCTCTGCACGGAGTGGAACAAAATTGAAAAACTAAAAGAGTACAGTCCGCGGAAAATATTCAATTAATATATATATATATACATATATATATATATATATATAAGTATATATATATTTATATATATATATATAATCTAATTTTTCACATATACCCTATATATATTTTTGCCTGTATGCGCACAAAGAATATGTATTAGTGTACGCCAAAGAAATAAGATTTTCAACTAAAAATAGTGCCATAATTTTGAAAAAAAAAAAAATTTTAATAACGACAACGCAACTAAACGACGAATTTTTAACTAACTAAAAAATAAATAGATAAATCCACACACACACACACCACACGCTCGCATGTTTGGGCTCAGAGTTTAAAAAAAAAAAAAATCGCAACGGCCAAGTCAAAAAGTTGAATTGAAAAGAACGTATTGAAGGAAATCGAAAGATGACATTCACGCGATTAAAAACTCTGACATTGCTCGTGTGTACGTTACTGGCACTGAGTTTTCCCGGATATGTGAATTGCGCTAACAAGAAAGGATCGCAGCCAGCTGCTGCGGCGCCGCCGCCGCCACCGCTTGAACCAGAGGCCGTCATCGAGGAGGTCAATGCCAAGCAGTTGGAAAAGCTGTTGGCCGACAAGGATTACGTTGCCGTTTTCTGGTGTAAGTACACATACACACACAAATATACACATATATATTTATATATATATATAACTATATATATATATTTATATATCTAGTAATGTGCGAGATATGTGAGATCCGGGCACAGCGATAACCATTCGATTTAATCTGCTTCACAACGCACGATGGCCGTGCGACTCGAAATAGTAACAGAAGCCATATTATATAAATTTTCTCTAGTGAAAATTCTAAAAATTCGCATACAAATGAAAATATGTGAAAAATTTCGTTGTACGAAATGTCTCGAGATTTTCATTCGGTTTAGTTTTTTTTACGTTTTTTTTTTTTTTTTTTTTTTGTTTTTTTTTGTTTTTTTGTTGGTAGTAGTCTCTGTTCGTTTTTTTTCGCTTTTTGTTTCTATTTTTCCCTCCGGCTGTCTCTTTGCGTTTCTGTTTATGAGCAGCAATCGCTTTGGCTGTGAGAAATTGCCGTGGTTTTTGTTCTTCTTAATTTAGTACTATCTGCAATATGTATCTATCTCTGATGTGTGTCGTCAGAGTAGCTTTTGAGGCTTTGGACTCTCAACAAAAAAAAAAACGATTGAAAAATTGGCCAGTAAATAAGCCAGCCAATGGGGGCGCCCCCTTTAATTATTGTAATTAGCTATCGAAAGTGGGGGTCATATTTTCACAAAAAAAAAAAACGAAGAAATTTCTAAATTTACTCTCCTTTTGCACCAAAGAATTTCCTTTTTTATGGACTGCCATTAAAAATATTAACTGAATAAACTGTTGGCATATAAAATATAGAAACTCGCATAAACAAAACGCTGTGTGCTAATAATTAATCAGTTTTAAAATAGCTATGATTATATATTTTGGCAATCACCTTCGGATCTTGGATATGGTTACTTTCCAAGGAAAAATAGAAAAATTACTTCAATGCCGTAAATGAATTAAAAATCAACTTGAAACGTTTTCAAGTTTATCAAATGAATGCATTTGTTAATGCACGAAAATAATTAAATTCGCTATAGCATTGACATTTCACAATTTTCCAAAATTTATTCTTCTTGACACTGAACTTATTTATGCACACGAAAACCTCAAACAAGCAGTAAAAGAAAATCAAAATACTATAAATGAACCGGAGAAAAGCCTACGCAAATGGCAGCTAATTGAATTTTGCTTGTAATTCGCCAGAACGAAAATTTGTTTATTAGTTCAACTAAATGCCATTGATTTGATTGCAGTATATTGCTACCGGATAGCATATATCTCTGAAAACTGGAGGCAAATACAATTGAAATCAATTCAAACAATGCGTATACGTAATATAGATGCAACATCTGTTCCTTCTTGATTTGATGCCCATAAGAAACAATAAAACCGAATTCAAATACTTGCTTACACTAAACAAACGAAGTTCAACAAGTTAAAAAGTTAACACGAATTAAGCTCGACCACCAGATACCCTAAGCCGAAGATATTCAAACTATATAACTATATGATAAATAGTAATATACAAATTTCTTCTTAGTATTACAGTTTATCAATGTTATTTTAGGATATATTCTTATTTCCTTCGAAAAGCAGTAATATGAATTGTTGCTATCGGTAATCGATTCTTATCGATACTGACACAATTTATGAAGTTGTCGATAAATGGTCGACAAAATCAATCGGCTTTAATTATTTACAGTTGATCAATTTTATGTTAAGGGTTATTCTTACTGGATCGGAAAGTTGTTTGAAATTTGCAGATTTTATTGCTTTAGGTAATTGGTATTATCGATATTATAAGTACTTGGAACGAAATCGATAAAATGACGATAACATTAATCGGTCTTATATGTTTAAAGTTCATTCATGTTAAGTTAAAGAATATTCTTACTGCTTAGGAAAGCTGTATCAGAAGTGGTGAACTTTACTGCAATGGGTGATTAATTCTTATCGATAAAATAAAAATAAAATAAACTTAATGAAATAAATGAGAACTTGCATTTCAATTTAGCTCTCTTAAGCTTCTAAAATTAATAAAATTAATCAGTCCTGTGTGACTTCATGACTAATCGGAAATGCTTTCTTCTGCCCGTTACACACTTTTGCACAAATTATTTATATAGTTGTTAAACATTTCCAATGCATTCTGGGTATAATTATATACATATGTATATATTTATAATTATAATTATATACAACTATATGAAACAATTGCAAACCTATTTTAACTGGCGCACATCGTTGCCAAAAAATAAATCGCGAAGAAATTTACTTTTGCATTGATGCTATTGTATAATATAGGGGCATGCAACCACCCAAAACCGACGACGCCAACACATCGGTAATGGCTTTTTGTGGTACAATTCATTTCCCCAAAAATGGGCGCATAAATTTTTATGAATTAATTTACCAAAATTATGTTGGCAGTTGTGCACACATTAATAGCTTATCATATATACACACACACATATATACCATATATACCTCTTATATATACAACCCTGTTGACCATATACAATAATAATGAAAGCAATGCAAATTTCTGCTGCTGCTGTCATTTCATTCACTAGCCTGGGCTCTGGGCCCCAGAATGCCATCACCGGTTCTTGCTCTTTGGTGTGTATTGTGAGGGATGATGTGGGATAATGGGGGGATGAGGGGCGAGTCTGTGTTACCGATGAGGCATCCTGTATCGCTATGAATAATCGCCGCGGCATTTGGCGTCACACGCGACAGTTGCTAGCCGTCAATTTGTGTTGGTATCTTTATGCACTTTTCCGAGAATCTCAATCGTTAACAAAAAAAAAAAAAAAAAATATAAAAAAAAAAAGATAATTTTATAATGCGACCAATTGTTGAATTGCTTACAGATGCGCGTAGCTGTGTGACCTGTGATAAGGTTTTAGCGGAACTCGAAAAAATCGACGATGACACCGATTCATTTGGTGTGGATTTTGTTAAAATTAACGACAAACGACTGGCCAAACAATATGGCATCAAGAACTTCCCAGCGCTGACTTACTTCAGGTAAAGAAAAAAAAAAACACAAAAAGAAAAAAAAGAGAAAATTTGAAAGTTGCATTTGCAATTAACGATCCTCAGGGAAAAGGAGCCCATCATCTATGATGGCGATCTTATGGATGAGGAGGGCGTGCTCGATTTTCTAACCTCGCTCGAGGCCATGGATCTGCCCGATCGCATCGAGGAGGTCAACGCAAAAATATTGCTCAAGATTATCGAGGATACCGATTTTGTTGCCGTCTTATTCTGTGAGTACAAATCATTCCTTGCTCTCTCTTTCTATCTTTATCTTTATCTATAATTATTATTTATTGGTGGAATATTTTGATTATTTATACTTCAAAGCAGTTGCAGTTTTTAGCGTTCAAAAAAACAAAGTTATAATTAAAACAAAACAAAACAAAAAAAAAAGTTAAGCTCTCTTGTGACTAAAATTCATACAACTTAGGTACAATCGATAAATACTATCTTACCTAGTTATGTATTTAGATGTAGATATATTAACTTTATTATCTTGTAACTTGTAACTAACAATAAGCAAATCAACGGCGGCATCTTAACTAAATATATATATTTATACTATATTTATCTATGTACTTATATACATACATACATAACGGCGGGCGGTAATTGTTGCCCCAGACATTCTAAGCATATTTACATAAGCCAATATATATGTATGCGTTGTATCTATTCAAACGGTAACAGGTCCTGATCATGAAACATGCCCACCCAGGGTAATGGGTAAGTTTGTGCATATGTTAATGGGTTGCCTTTGACTTGTGTCCTCCCCCCCCAAAAACCACTCAAAACACCCCCAACCTACTTTCAACCTAGTTTCCAAATTAAAACCAAACTTAAACTTATCCAAATCAAAACTTTGCCAAAAAAATGTAAACTACATATGCACAAAACCCTCACCAACCTTTGTACCTATACCTGTAAATATATTTATATATGTAAATATATGCAACACTTCCTAACTGTCTCTATATATGTGAACTATATTCCATTCCTTATCTGTCGCCCGCATTAAACACTTGCTAATCTTCAATCTGCTAGTTTAACTAATACTATTTAATGAGCAAAATGAGAAAAAACGTTTGGTTTTCCTAAATAAGAAATTGTTTGTAAACAGTCAATTTTATTTAACTATTCGAATTGAGATACAGATCCAACATTTATTTATTTGCCAGGATTTTGTCTATCCCAGCTTTCCGAGGGTGCCCAGATTTTAAAAAACTTGATTGTAAAAATTTAAACAATTAAGTACTTTTGAACATTGTTTTTTTTTTTTTTTTAAATCAGTATTTTAAACAACATACTTTTTCGCGGCTATCGTGATATTCACAAAATGAGGTATTTTAATGAGAATATATGAAATAGTCCTTCTTAAAAAAGTATTACAAATATATAATTATCGAAACTATTAATTTAAGAAGTGATATTCTGATTCGCATAGTATTTCGTTGGTTATATATTATATTTAGTATTATCTAAATTTAATATACAGATATTACAAATTTTAATTACACATCGAGTACAAATTTAAAGAAATTTTTAAAGTCTCCACATTTGGAAATTGCTTGTGTGACGTATTTCTTTGAAAAGTGGAAAAGTCTATACGTGTAACGATTTTTTTTGAACTGATAGAAAACTAGCAATGTTTCAAATTTTAAAATTTACTTATATATATATATGTTGGAGTGAAGTTTCCCCGCGTCAAGGAATACCTGGATAAGAAAAGTAATGCTGAGTCCCACCAGCGTTGTTTACTCAATCAGCGTTTATTCAAGACTGCCACTTTACAGTATGAGTAGCAATTAATGAGAGACTTAACATAAGTATCGATGCTCGATTGCATTGAATGTTAAATAACATAATTTTCAACAATATTTAATAAAATTGTCGCCAAACAAAGTTTATATATTTACATCCAAGGAAAGTCCAAGCATACATTTTGTATATATATATTTATATATAAATGTATATATATTTACTATATTATTGGAATATAGTTCTGATGTTAACTCATCATGTAGTCCACCATTGGGATGTAATGTAAATATAACTGGCAAACAAGTTGGCAAATGAAAAGAAAATACAAATATTACGTATACGTACAAAAATAAAATTACAACAACAATAACAAGAACCAGAACGAGATTCAGAAGGAGCAGCAACAGCTCTTACCAATGAATGTCTGGGCTCAGCGCCAGACCATGTTTGCAGCCCGGCGGACGCAACCAGCCCCGCCCAACGAGTCTTATAGAAAACAAATTAAAAGAAACTGCAACAACAACAATAGCAACAGCAACAAACAAACACACCACTCAAATTGTGTCTGTTGGTGTCTGTTTTAATCAATTATTAAGAATAAATTTCAGTTATGATATAATCGGAATAGATCGGCAGCATATATAGAGGGAAATATATGATGGAACAAAGGAAATGAACATTTCGATAGAAAACATAAACCAATTGGGTTTATTGCGAGCTGTGCGGGGTGGGGATGGGGGGTGGGGGGCCGCAGCGACACCAAAGTGTAGCAGTTTTATTTATTTGTTTTTTTGTTCTAAGCTCATTTTTTTTTCTTTTTGTGTTTTTCAACACATCAGAGCCACCTACAATTTTGGGTTTATAAATAGCAACTCAAGCAGTTGGTTGGCCAACAAAATGATTTTTCGTTGCTGTTATTTTTGCTCAATTTTCAGACAACTAACTGTATATACGCGTGCATATATAGACGCACATGCAAACACACACACACACACACACACTCACAGGAATACATTGTATGAGTATGTATGTATGTACTCGTCTGTATGTACATACATATATTTGAATACGACATGTATTTTTATAAAGCGCAGACAGCGCACAAAGGTCTTCGCATAGATGATCAGCATGTTGCATGTAGCATGTAGCATGTAGGTGAGACAAGAACAAGATATTCTGGCTCCGTCTGTTCTGCATCCATTGTTCTGCCTTTTGTCGAAATTTCTAAGCGCATCGACAAACGCACATGAGTTTGGTTGGGATCTCTGTTCTATACCCATTATTTTGGTACCCCAATCTAAAGTGCATTTTAAGATTTATTTTTGATTTATTTACACACTCCACAATTTTTAAAAATTAAACAGAGTTAAAGATCAAATTATACACAAACCAATTAATACTTAAAATTAAAAAATAAAATAAAATAAAAGATATAACTTTGTGGGTTTTAAAATGTTAAATGGTTGAATTTTCAGTGCTAGATTGGGGAAACCCAGAAAAATATTCCAAACGGTTATATTTTTAATATTCATTATAATTTAAAAAAAAATGTTTAAAACGTAGTCTGAAAACAGAGCAATATTATAAAAATGTTGAAAAATCATTTTAAATAAAGTTTGTAATAAAAATCAGTTACTTATTAAGTGATAAGTACAATAATAACATCTTAAGGACATTTAGTAAACAAATTGGGCAACCTAAAACGAATGCTTATGTCTTAAGACGTTTACAGGGTATAAAAGAAAAACAACTTTTGATTGTATTTTGTTATTTAATTTTTTTTTGCTTCAAACTGCAGACAGACAGCAGTTTTAATTGCTTTAACATATAGCAAAACATCAAGATGCTGGCACTCACGAGCCGGCATGGATGTCATTATGGGCAGCTCTTTAGTTGCAGCCAATGCAATTTTACATAATAAATATATATATATATATATACATATATATATATATGTGTGTATGTGTGTGTGTGTGGATTTAGTTGTGCGAGTAAATGCGGCAAGTGTGTGCTCTAGCCGACTGACTTGCACTATTTTTAGTATTTGGCCAAGTCTGCGGCAAATTCATTATTGCATTTTGCATACTAAATGTACGATTTTAGCAAAAACCTGTCAAAACTATAAACATAAACATGTTTAGTCACTGGCGCAGTAATATATTCATAGAATATACATGTGTATGTGTGTATCTGTGTGTATATCTGTAACTGTGCATGCGTGGGTGGGTGTGTGTGCGGGTGTGTGCGTGGGTGTGTGTGTGGCTGTGTGTGTGGCCTTGCCACCTTGACAAAATACACTCACCCAGTGAAAATAGCTCCAAAGAAATTTATTCGCTGAGTTTCTTGTTTGAAATCGAAATATTGAGGACATTTTATTTTTTGCTTAAGAATTTATAAAACAATTCAATATAAATTATTAAGCATTAAGCATTAAGCAAGTCTACATTTTTTGAAACATAATAGCCTATTGTTTAATGTTTAACTCAATTTATTTTATATCTATGTGTTATGCATATATAATCAAATAGATAAACGTAAAGAAATTCAAAAGATATAAATATAAAAATACTTTTTTATAGTTAAAGTTTATTGAATTGTGTGCTGAAGACAAAGCTGGCAATTTGTAAAATAAATATTTTAAATTGTGATATATATATATATATATATATATATTACGTATACGTGGCGCATGCCAGAAGGAAAGCTCGATAAAGACAAACGCAAAGCAAAACTGATAAATGTGGGAAGCGCAAAGAGCGAGCTTTCATATGTGCCGTTAGATGTGGAAAGTGAAAAAGGTAAAAGTCGATGTTTTCCCAATAAATTGTATTTATAGGTAAATTTCGTTTATCGTTATCTTCCTGAACAATTCTGTTGTTCATTGTTTTCATTTCCGTTGCAGGGGCAAACATCAAACGCAATTCTCAACAGGTTGTAAACAAAGATTATACTTAAAATTTCAATTTTGTATACAAACGATTTAATGGGATGGTGTAATGTGGTTTTCAACACCATTTGTGGCAACACCCAAATGAACCAAACCCATTTGCAATTGCTCAGAGCTCTCACGATTCTATTCTTGTCTTGCATGCACCCTAACGTCAATTTGTTCTCCTTTACACTATTAACCTTAACCTTACAGTTGCACACGATAATGGTTCGATAATTACAATACTGATGTACTTATATACCAACAACAACAAAAAAAACCCCCCAACAACAGCCCCCCAAGCAAACAAATACTAATAGAATACCATACCATATTTGTTGTGCTAGTATCCAAAAAAAAAAAAAAAAAAAAAAAAAAACCAAGTCTAATGTCAACCATAGCAGGAGTTACAGAGCTTAAGTGAAAACTATATCTAATCTTTGCACATCGTTTATCAGATAAACAGCAATGCCGCAAGTGCGCCAAGGCCTTGCAAGAATTGGAGAATATCGACGATGAGGCCGACCAGCTTGGCATTGGTTTTGTGAAAATACACGACGAGGCATTGGCCGATGAATACAACTTGGGCAATCTGCCGGCATTGGTCTATTATCGCCACCAGACTCCGATCATCTATGAAGGTACAAAACACCAGCTCCCTTACATGTAGAAGTTGTTCCCCCCACATTCCTCACACATCATATAATCCATATACAAAACAAATAAATCAGAACAAATCGTTCGATTGTTCCTGTCGCCTAATTATCGATATGTGTGTCTGTGCCGCAGGTGAGCTGCAGCGTGAGGAGGATGTCTTGGAGTGGTTGGTGCAAAATAAATCGACCGGTGATGAGGATGATGTTATCGAGGATGTTACCTCCAAGACTCTATCAACGCTGATTAGCAATATTGATAATTTGGTTGTGCTATTCTGTATGTATATTGACCCGAGATGTAGAAAGTTAGATGCAAATGTTTATCGATCACAATCACGCATATCATCTACAGATGATCATGGCAACGATGATTCGATGACCGTGTTGGAGGAGCTCGAACAGATCGACGATGACTGCGATAAGCATGGCATACAGTTTGTTAAGATCGATGATGTCAAGGCGGCGTCCGAATACGGAATCGAATCGGTACGGGACATAATTGCATCTGAATTGTTGAAGGACAGCAATATTGATATATTTGATGAATCTATGATTTGTAGATTCCGGCAATTGTATATTTTGAAAAAGAAATTCCAAACGTGTACGATGGCGATCTCATGGATGAGGAACAGATACTGAAATGGTTGTTGGGACAGTTGGAACGCGATGAGATCGAGGATGTCACCGATGAAATGCTCGATACAATGGTTAAAGAAGGACGCGTCATTGCAGTGCTGTTCTGTAAATATACATACATATATACATACATATTATCCACAAGAAAAACCTATGGCGCATTTTCGCTCATCTGTCGTGTTTTGCAGACGACAACAACGACAAGAAATCCCAAAAGGTCCTTGAAGAACTTGAGAACATTGACGATGAATGCGACGCTTTGGGCATTACTTTCGTGAAAATTGACAATCCCGAGGAGGCCGTCGAATATGGCATCAATAAAGTTCCTAAACTGATATACTTTGAAAAAGGCATTCCAACTATATACGAAGGCAATCTGGAGGATGAGGAGAAGCTATTGAAATGGCTCGAAGAACAAACAAGTTCCGATCAAATCGAAGACATTACCGATGAAATGTTGGATTTGATCATTGAGAAAATGCCACATGTTGCTGTGCTGTTCTGTAAGTGATTTCCCGCACAAACCAAATAAACCGGATACCCCATTTCAGCTGTAGATAATGTATAGATCGTATATATAAATCGGATATATATATATGTACATATATATATTAAATGTTGTACCTTGTAAAATCGGGATGTGTCTGAGTGTCTGCCATATAATCGTAACAAAACAAAAGCTGCCTTCTGCTCGATGTGCTTATCAATTTATTAATTTTAAAACCGCTTCAACTAATACATAAAAAAAAAACTAAACCGGAAATTCTCCAGTGATTTTAGTAACAATTTCGGGTATTTATATTATTCAAATCGGGTAGTTAAAGTTAAAAAATATTTCTTAGTATGAAACCAGTTGCAAATATAGAGAGCTTTTCAGTAGTGAGGGTCTTTAAGTTTTAGAAGGCCTGTAGAGCGTTTTCCATTTTCAATTGTCATTGTAAGGACATGAGAATAACTGATTACAATCTTTCGCAGATGACAAAGATCAAAAGAAATCACAGAAAGTTCTCGCCGAATTGGAAAACATCGACGACGAATGCGATCAGAACGATATTGCATTCGTGAAGATCGATGACGATAAGGAAGCTAAGGAATGGGGTATCGATGAGATACCATCGATTGTACTCTTTGAACGTGGTATTCCACACATCTACGAGGGTGATCTGATGAAGGAAGATGAGCTACTTGGCTGGCTGGTGCATCAGAAGCGTTATTCCGAAATTCCCGAGGTCACCGATGAAATGAAGGACAAATTGGTCGAGAACACTGAACATTTAGCAGTTATCTTTTGTACGCAATCGAAGCACACATTTAACTCACTGAACTTCAACTAATTAACATTATTATTTGAATCGACAGATGACAAGGATGACAAACAGGATATGCGTATTCTGAATGAGCTGGAAAACATTGACGATGAGCTCGAAAAGGAGGGCATCGTCATCGTGCGCATCGATAATGCCGCCGAGGCCAAGGAATACGGTCTCGATCATCTGCCGGCACTGATCTACTTTGAGAATAAAATACCTGCCCTGTACGAGGGCGATCTGATGAACGAGGATGAGGTGCTCGAGTGGCTGCTGGTGCAGAAGAAAACGGCCACCATTGAGGAGGTCACCGATGAGATTCTCGTCAATCTGATCAATGAGCACGAGTACGTTGTTGCCTTCTTTACGGGTCCCTGCGAACCGGGAGAGGCCTGCGATCACACCTTGGCGGCGTTGGAAAGTATCGACGATGAACTGGATGAGGCTGGCATCATATTTGTTACCACCGAGGATACCGGCATCGCTAAGAAATATAACGTCAAATCTTATCCACGATTGGTGTTCTTCAGAAATCGTGATCCATTGCACTTTACGGGCGATTTGGATGACGAGGACGAAGTATTGGCCTGGATCACTGATGACGAAACCCTCGAAATTCCCGGCAAAATCGAGGAGGTCAATGTTAAAATGCTGGACAAGATTTTGGCCGAAAACGATCATGTTGTCGTGTTCTTCTGTGAGTAAACAAAGCATTTCAAAATTTACTTTTCTATTTACGAAATGATTTTCCACTTTACAGACGCCGAGGGGGATAAGAAGGCCCAGAAGATCCTCAACGAATTGGAGAACATCGATGACGAATGCGAGGAAAAAGACATCGACTTTGTAAAGACATCCGACGACGATATTGATAAGGAATACGATTTGCCCGGTTTGCCGGCACTTGCATTTTATAGACATAAGTTTAGAACAATTTACACCGGTAAGTAAATCTATAGATCATATGTGATATTATATAGAACTTAAATTATAACAACACGCATATATTCGAAGGTGATCTGATGAAGGAAGAGGAAATCCTGGAATGGGTTATCGATTTGCATGAATCGACGGCTGATGTCATCGAATCGGTCGATCGGAAAACGCTGCAAGTGTTGATCAACGACGTTGAACATCTTGCCGTTTTCTTCTGTACGTTCTCACAACAATTAAAATAATTAATATTTAAATAATGTTGAATAATTGCCATTAACAGACAATGATGAGTGCGAAACATGCCCCGGTATTTTGGAAGAACTTGAGAACATCGATGACGATACCGATAAGCATGGCATTCAGTTTGTCAAATCGAATGATGTGAAGCTGGCTCATGAAATTGGCATTTTCGCATTCCCTGCTTTAGTCTACTATGAGACAGGCGTTCCGATCATGTATGATGGTAAGCGATTATATATTTAAATATAGAGTCTAAACTCATGTAAACTCACCTGTCGGTGTTTATTTTCTTCTGTTATCTTTTGTAGGTAATCTCAAAAATGAAAATCGTGTGCTGCAGTGGTTAATCAATCAAAAGAGTAAGCGTTCTTGTTTCAAATGTTTTCTCTGCTTTCTAACTCACGCTCATCAGCCAAACATTCAGTATCAAATCAGTTGAGCCCACAATATCTTGGCCGAACTAAAAGAGATTGCATATCAAATCCAAGCAAGTCGGATATATCCAAATATCATTCTACCCGTTTATAGCCATCATATAAAGAGCAAAACGTAATCAATACTTTTGATATATATGCTATATACAATAGGCAACGATGACGATGGAAGTGATGAGAAAATAGTTAAGTTGAGCTATCCAAAAGAAAGTGATCTGGATAAGAGAGCGAAACTAAAACGCCTACAGCAAACGATCCGAAATGAAAAATTACGAAAACATTCGAAAAATGACAATGACGATGACGAGGACGAGGACGATACTAACGACGATAACGATAACAATGATAATGATGACGAAAATGACGATGATGAAGACGAAGACGAGGACGAAGACGAGAATGGAGAAGATGAAGACGAAGACGAAGACGAGGACGAGGACGAAAATGGACAAGATGATGAAGACGATGACGAGAATGGAGAAGATGATGAAGACGAAGACGAAGATGCGGACGAGGACGAGGACGACAATGATGATGATAACGACGACGATAACGATGACGATGACGACAACGATAACGATGACGATGACGACAACGATGACGATAACGATGATGATAACGATGACGATAACGATGACGATAACGATGACGATAACGATGACGATAATGAAGACGATGACGATAATGATGAAGATAATGAAGACGATAACAATGACGATGATAATGATGATGAAGACGATAACGATGACGATAATGATGACGAAAACGACGACGATGATGATGACGATAATGATGACAATAATGAAGACGATAACGATGACGACAATGATGACGATGATGAAGATGATAACGATGACGGTGACAATAATGACGACGAAGACGACGATGACGACGATGAAAATGATGACGATGAAAATGATGAAGATGACGATGAAGATAACGATGATATAGATAACAAAGACGATGATGACGAGAATGGGGACGAGGACGAAGACGAAAACGACAATGAGGATGACGACGATAACGACGACGACGAAGATGATGATGATGATGACGATGAAGGTGGAGAAAATGACGATGGTAACAATAAGGATGACGATGACGACGGTGATAATAACAACGATGACGATGACGATGACGATGACGATAACGATGACGACGACGACGACGACGACAAAAATGATGACAATGACGAAGAAGAAGATATCAGCAAGCAAATATATAAGCATAAATCCAAAGGCAGAACGATACATCGGCTTTCTGATCTTTGCGCGGGTCATCTAATAGATGAAATAGGTAATACGTGAATGTGAGTTGCCATTGCCGCACTAACTGAAGTTGTTTATTGTTGTGATCTCTTCCCTGACCTGCAAAAAAAAACACCAATAAAAACACAAAATATGCAAAAACAACACAGATACTCCAAACGTAACGCACACTATAGCATATTAATTGTCTATCTACAGACCTCGATAAATGGAATCCCAAAAATGCATTTCACAAAGGTAACAAAAGCATCTACTCGCGATATTCTAAATGTGTTGCGCATAGCTTTTGTGATAAAAAGAGAAAAAAAATAAGTTCATCTACACCCATATGACAACAATAAATTGAAATTGGAGATATACTATATACTCACACACACACACACGCACACACTAAAAGCCTCGTCAATGTTTGCCCTCGTGAATGTATTAAGACCTATCCAAAGCTTCGATCTACCTACAATCTTGTTTAAAGTTCCCAATTTTAAACGTCTACAAAAAGTGAACAAATTTGGTATATAAAAAAAATAATGCAAAAATCATAGCTGACACAATGTTTGAAAATATATATTTAAAAAAAAAAAAAAAAACTATTATAATCTGTTATATTATGAAAAGTTATAATTTAATTGTTTGTTCAAAAAAATAGTATAACAAGAAATGGTTAATAACTTCATTATTTTTGATTATTGATATAATTATATTCTCTACATAATAATACATAAGCAATTGTTTTTATCTGTTAGTTTATAAATAATATCGAAACCGCTCTGCTTTATAATTTTACAACCAAAAAACCAAAGGCGTCTTTGTGCAACGTGATAAAGTAAAAAACTAAACATAAAACAAAAACAATATTAAAAACAATTACGAAAAATGTACAACGATCCAAACAATGAACTCTAGTATAAAAACTCAATTAGGATTGAAAACCTGTACAGTCAGCATCAAAAGCATTTTGTCAGTTATTAGTTGAGTAGCAAAATTATTGTTCAAAACAAATTTAAAATATTGTTCATTCATAAAGCACGCTTTTTATTACTCTAGAAAGAAATCAATCTATCAATCTATATGCAAAAAAAAAAATTAAAAGAAAAAATAAAAAAAAATACAATGAACATCGTACTAACTGCTCTTTGTGGTAATTTTGAACGTGTTGAAAAATAAAAGCATCTTTTACGACTTTTATTTCGTATTTCTCGCCTACTCTTTTATGCATTTTTGTTTACTTTTGATTATTTCGTAATGAACTTTCTTGTTAGTGATTTCTTTAAAAACCAAAAAACAAAAAAAAAAAAAACAAAAAAAAAATTTTGTTTAAAGAACTAAAACAATCTGACAAAATGTTTTTGTTTGTTTGCTCACACAGATGACGAATGTTTCTATGTTGGATTGGGTCACGACGGCCATTCAGCTAAGCGCGGCAACAGTTTTGTGCCCAACGATTACAAACCATTCCAATGCTGTCCAACCAAATTGGAGAAGTCAACGAAAGTTCCTAAAATGACGGCCCAACGCATCGGACACAGCGATGGTGAATCGAGCAAACGTCAAGGTGGCAATTTCCAATTTGGCGCCACATCGAGCACTCCAAGCAAACCAGCACCAAAGCCCATCGCCCAAAAGAAGCAGTCCAAGCGCCGTGACGATAATAACGACGACGACGACGACGATGATGATGATGATGATGATGTGCCCCTGGTGAAGGTGTCATATGCGAACAAGCGATCTGGCCAAGCGGCCAAGAAGCCCATCCCCAAGCTGCAGCAGCAGCAGCAGCAGCAGGACGACGATGAGTCCCTTGAGGTGCAGAAGACAAAGAAGTCGTCAAAGAAATCGGGCAAGCTGAATGTTAAAACCGGTACGTCGCGTTCCCCCTCAACATATTAAAACAAGAATAAAAAATACCACTACATATATAATATTATTTTTTTGTCAAAATTGTAAGACACAAACTCGTTTACAGATTGTTCAGTTTTGTTTTGAATCATTTTGCTCACACTTGTAATTGTTGTTGTGCACACACACCACCCACCCACCCACCCAACACACAAATACAGACATATCTGGTTGTAATTTGATTTGTATATTTCTCTCTCTCTTCTCTTTTTTTTTTGTGTCTTGCAGGCATTAATTTTTTGCAAAATCGACTAAAAAATTTGTATGACCTCGTTTTTCAGGATATCTCTCTGTGGGAGTAAGGCAACAATTTTAAACTGAATAACAAATATAAAACAATTCAATGATTGATTGTATGATTCAATGATATGCAATAACTAAAGTAGCACGCATACGCAGTGTTGTCATGTTGCCAAAAAGCAAAGAAAAAAATAATTACAATAAAAAAAAGAACAATGATAAAAACAATAACAAAAGCGACAGCACGAAAGCAAAGCACGCATATTTTTAAGAACTAAGAAATCTGATAATTAAATAAGCATCAATTGTAATGTGTGATTTTGTTTGTGACTGTCATTATCTGTAATTTGTAAGTGCAACATGCATCCGAAAAGACAACGACAACAACAACAACAACAGTAACTTAACTCATCTGGTTGTGTAATACTAAAAATTTGAACTACACTGTGAATCATGAATGATGGAATGAGTTTAGTTTTTGGAGGAAGAATGCGTTACTTTAATATTAAATATTAATCATACGTTCGCCGACACCTGATCAAATGTTAAAATGTTAAAAGAGAATCTCTTGAAAGCAAAACTCACAAATGAAACAAAACTAAAAAAGAACTGTTACTCTTTGTTCCACACACGTACTGCAGCGGTTATCGCAAGTAGAAAATCAACTGGCCGGCGTTACTATTATTAAAACTTTAACTATTATTATTATTATTATTAATAATGGTAATGCTGGCACGCAACTCAAACAACTACAAATCACTAATTCACTTATCGTAACTTTTGGTACTTTTGCACTTTTGACTACTCACTTTTGAGGCTGCCTGTCTGTAAAACTAAAACTAAAACTTAAACTAAAAAAAATACAATTGTAAACTAAACTAAACTAAAATTTGTTGCATTTTGTCAATGGATTTCAATTGCGCAAACAAAACTTTGTTCAAATATTAAGCAATTACTGCAACAACAAAAAACTTACTATTAACAAACAAATATATATCAATTTCTTCAGATCTTCAGGTATATATTTAGCTAAAAAAAAAAAACAAAACAAAAAAAAAACAACAATTCGTAATTAACAATACATACAAAAAATATCGTCAATAACTGAGCATAAACTTTTTGATACTACTTACTACTTTTTTTGTTACAATATACAATTTACCTTTATGTATGTAGCTAGTATAAAAAACGAAAGAAAAACCAAAATATTTTTTAAACATTTTTACAATGAGTAAAAGAGAAAGGCAAACTACAAAGCAACTATTATACTATTTACATAGCTAACTGTAAACTGTGTGCTTGTATACCTCCTATCATGCATACTTGTATATTTTATAGCTAAACTTATTTTCTCTGTTGTTGTGACAATTTAAAAACACGAGCAAAGCAAGAAGAAGCAAGCGCATATTTAAAATATAACAAAACTCGCCAATATATATTCATCATACCATACAGTTCGTATAATTAATATTATCATGGAATGGCTGTTAAATCTCTGATTCGATTTGTACACACTGGCCTCGCAGAATGCTCGCCATATTGTTTTTTTTTTTG
The DNA here is from genome assembly GCA_035042185.1 of Drosophila kambysellisi. Lineage (NCBI taxonomy): Eukaryota > Metazoa > Arthropoda > Insecta > Diptera > Drosophilidae > Drosophila > Drosophila kambysellisi. The sequence continues at coordinate 6,511,273 of JAWNLS010001251.1, read as the reverse complement.
CTCACTTCTGAGAGCCAGTTTGGGCTCACTGTTAGCGATTTGTTATCGATATTTGAAAAATATCGAATTCTAATTTTATTTTCATTAGCTTATTTTGTAAGCCTTTTTCACTGAGAGTCACATTTGTCTTGTAAGAATTTTAAAATATGTGTTGTTGAACAGCAGCTGTAAAGATAAAAAACAAAGAAAAAACAAAAAACAAAAATAGAAGGGAACTCAAGCAATGTATTTGTTAAAGTTTTATTAACTCTTTTTAAATGAACTATTTATATAATTATATACATATGTAATAACTGAAAAATATTTTTGTAATATTGAATAACGCAAAGAATCAATTGTAAATTTCACATGAATAAATAAAAAAAACAAACACATAAAAATTAGGTTTCTACTATAATTAAGCGTTCGCACAAAAAAAAAAAACAAAGAAAAAGAATAAAATGTATCATGTTTTGGTTGTTATTGTTGAAAGCATTAAATTGATTTCAATACTCGTCAGCGGTTCTTGTTCTCAGCTATATAAAACGATTTGTTAAACTTATGTATAACCAAAAGATATTTTGCATTATTCTAGAAAATGTTGAATACATTTTAAACCAAATGTTTGCTATTATTTTTCACTGACTTAACAAAATGGCCCAATTATATTTTCAAGATTATTGCGGCAATGACAACCGTGAAAAAAAGAAATACTAAAAAAAAGAAACAAACATTTAATAATTTAGCTTAAATAGAAAAATCTATTGATTGATTGACAAACTGCAGCCTACAGGTATGTTGAAAATGATCAAATAAAAATAAAAAATGTATCACACGATAAGCACTATTATTTTATTAAAAGTTTACTATATTTGATGTGCAGGTAACTTGGATAGTAATGATGAGGTATTCAATTGGATACTGGAGCAAAAGGCCGATCAAAGCATAGAGCTTATTAATCGAGATCAACTAATTGAATATATAGGCACCAAAGACTTTTTAGCGGTTGTCTTCTGTAAGTATGCACAACAAGTAAGGTATTCCTAAGTATAAAGTTCTAAAAACAAAAACAAACAAATTCAATCGATATTCTTATGAGAGTCTGACAATGCGAGCCCACTAAAAACTGTAACTGCCCAAAAACAAGCAAAAATCGAACAAAAAAACTGTTTCTACGATTTTGTCGAAACAATCTTAAGGAACATTTTTGGCAAATGCGTATCTAAATATTTACAGATAAAGAAGAAGATCCTGACGCTCCACGAGTGCTCCGACACATTGAACTGATCGACGACGAGGCTACCGAATATGGCATTTATATTGTGAAAATGCACGATAAGCTGATGGCCAAGAAATATGGCTTCAGAAATCCACCTGGAATAACCTATTTCCGCAAGGGCAAATACATCAACTACGATGGCGATATCGATGATGAGGAGGAAGTTCTCGACTGGCTAACAAGTCCCGCCAACATGGAGATGACCGATCACATTGAGCAGGTTAATCGCAAGATGTTTGAGAAAATACGCAAAAATTCCGATTATGTTGCGGTGATATTCTGTAAGTACAACTAGTAAGTAAAAGTCGAGCGAATATATGTTAGTAATATGAATATTTATTTACAGACAGCGATGAGTGCAAACAGTGTCCTCGCGTCCTGGCCGAGGTGGAACACATCGACGATGATGCGGATAAGGCGGGCATTGATTTTGTCAAGATCGACGATAAGCAAATGGCCAAGGAATATGGTGTCTTCGCACTGCCAGCCATTGTCTTCTTTAAGCCCACATCTAAGGAGCCAGTTATATATGCCGGTTGGTACTAGTAGAAAAATAATATATATATAAATATAAATATACTTATGTATATTATGCATTTAATAGGTGATCTTTATGAGGAAGAACAAATCCTATCTTGGTTGCTTACGCAAAAGGATCCAAGTGGAGATGTTATTGAAGATCTCGAAGGCGAAAGGCTCGTTCACTTGATTGAAGAGTCTGGCTCCATAGCTGTGTACTTCTGTAAGTTCAATAAAAAACCAAAACGTGCGATACTTAATTAACAAATACGAGATTTGATTAAGTGTTAAGTTTATCAAGCGTTTTTTAACAGCTGCAATCGGTTTGGTGACATGACCTCATATCGAGTACACAATTCTAAATTCTAAATGTGTGGCATACTTTGCAGCGCCTCGAAACTTGTCTCTTAACTGTTATCTCATTGCCAACAAACAACAACCTCATGTTACATTATAGCCAAATTCAGGTACTCGATATGATTTCTGCTCACTCTTTTGCGCAAACAGTTTGCAGCCAAAAAAATTGTTGGGAATATTTTTCGTAACCAATCAAAACGTTAAATTTTTTAAGCTACTATATATTTTATCAACGCTCAATTGTATCTAACCAAAAAGACTTTTTACAACATTTATATTTCTATTTAAAAAAAAAAATTTAAACAAAAAAAAAAAACAACACGTAACATCGCACTAAAAAACAAAAAAAAAAAAAAAAATTGATAAAACGTAGGGAACAAAACGAAGTGTGATATTTGCAATTCGAAAGCGGTTCGCAAGGCGCGACTGAAAAAGGAGCGCGAGCAGCAGCAACAGGATGGGGGCACCGCCAGTGCGGCCGCCGCCTTTGGCAGCGATCCTGAGGCAGCAGCAGCAGCTGCCGGCGAGCCAGGTGGTGCTGGTGGTGGTGGCGATGGTGCAGCAACGGATGCCATGACCAGCAAACATGATGATGGTAGCGCAATACGTGACAAATTTAATAACATTTGTATAGACACCACAAATGGAATGAGTCCAATAATGTTTAACCACAACCACAACAAACACACACGCACACACGCACACACACACACACACACAAACACGCACACACATGTACATACACCTCCATATGTATGAGAATGTCTTACCCGGTATTATGATGTAGCGCACCTCAAAACTTCAGAGCCCTCAAACCCACAACACCGAACTCTATATTACACTTTCCCCACCAAATGTTTTGCTGTCTCACTCTCTCTCTGTCACTCTATCTCTATCTCTATCTCTGTCTCTGTTTCTCTGTGCGTTAATCTGTGTCACATTTGCTGCGTTGTGCCACGTTCTATGTTATATGTATTATTATGCTTTTCTCAACACACACACACACAAGTTTCCAATCTGTTCCCCACGTTGTGCTAAGTGTAGTGCTTGCTCGTAGTGTTTTCAACTTCCCCCCACTTGTTTAGTGTGCACTCTTTGTTATAATATGCATTTGCCCGTATTCCCCCAATCACTGCTCTCCTAGATGCCGATGGGTGCGAACAGTGCACCAAGGTGCTCGAGGAACTGGAGAATATAGACGACGACTGCGACAAACACGGCATCACATTTGTCAAGACACGGGACTTCTCCGTCGCCGATGGCTACGGTGTTCACGAATATCCGGCTCTGGTCTACTTCGAGGGTGGCATACCAAATGTTTTTGAAGGTAACAAAACAGTCTTTTGTAACTGATTATCATATGAGTTTTAATCCACTTATATCGTTTTCCAGGTGAACTCAGTGAGGAGGAGGAGGTTCTACAATGGCTTATAACCCAAAAAACTGAAGATCGCATTGAGTTAATCACACGTCAAATGCTTGAAACTATGGTCGAGGAAACACAATATTTAGCCGTGTATTTCTGTAAGTTATCAAAACGACTCGGAATTAAAACCACTTTCATAATTATCACACAATATCAATTATATCCCTTGGCATTCGACCACCACCACTGCACGACCACAACACAAATATCTCTCCACGCACCACAACACAACCAAACCAATCCGAAAATCAAACCAATCCCGCCACACAAAAAAATAAATCAAACAAAAAATCGGTGCAAAATTAGTGCCGACTGAGCGGAAGGGCAAACCACCCGCTTACTGTCGAAGTTTCTGCTCACCCTCTAGTCTTAAAGAAAGCAACCTGACCACTACCTCCAAACACTCATCCAGCCAATTCGTACAAAACTACATTTCACGTAAAAGAAAACGTATCCAAAAACAAGGTATTCCGTATTTCGTGCACACAAATCGCAACTTTCAAAAATCAATTGAATAATGCGCATGTTTTTCCCGAGCTCTAACAAGATAAACTATATAGTTCTATCACATTATGCCTAAAAATACTCTCTTACTAAACCAGGCTTCCAAACGTATTATCGACCAAACTAAATGACCCATTCGTTTAATTAGTGTATTCCTCTTTTTGAATTTCGTATCAAATGTTGCGAATCCCTTGTAAATAGAGTATTTAGTTTGGGCGCGAATACCTTTTGTTTTGGCGTTTTCTCTATATTCACTCTATATTCTCTATGCGTGCCTATCATTAACTTATCTAACTTATCTACTACACGGCGTACGCTTCACATTCCTAAGTCTCACATCATTATCTGAATACTTATCTAAGATATTTATTTCAATCATTTGCCAGACAAAATCAATTGTAATATCTGCGATCAGATATTGGAGGGCCTTGAACTGATTGATGATGAGTGCGATGTGTTTGGAATACATATGGTTAAAATCCAGGATCCTCAGCTGGCCAAACGTTATTCAATCAAAACTTTCCCGGCCTTGGTCTATTTCCGGTAGTTTTTGTGCAACGGCAAAAATAAAATTGTATATAATCCTTGACATTTAATTCCTAGCAATGGCAATCCACTGCTCTTTGAGGGTGATCTGCAGAATGAACAATCTGTGCTCGAGTGGTTGATTGACGATGATAATCGCGAGTTGGCCGATGAAATCGAGGAGGTCAACGAACGCATGCTGGATCGCCTAATGGCTGAATCTACTCTGTTGGTGGTATTCTTCTGTAAGCAGAACCTATCCTATATATAACATTTTTGGAGTATTACAATTGGCATTTGGTCTGCAGACGATGACGATTGTGCTGAATGCGAAGAAATTCTTGAGGAGCTGGAGGAAATCGATGGCGAGGCTGATATGTTTGGCATTGACTTTGTTAAGATCGCCAGCGTTGAAGCAGCCAAGACATACGAAGTGGTCAATATACCCTCTCTGGTATATTTCCGGTGAGTTGAAACAAAAGATTCAGTCCGATAAAACTTAATTAACATGTATTTCGATTGAATTATAGAAAACAAGTGCCGGTTTTATACGATGGCGATATGCATCAACATGATAAGGTCATCACCTGGCTGACATCGCAGGATGTATTCGAAATTAAAAACGAAATCGAGGAGGTCAATCGCAAAATGCTTGACAAGCTGCTCGAAGAAAACGAATTTATTTCCGTGTTCTTTTGTAAGCAAAGAAATCGCTCAATTTGCATAGATAGTTTTATAGAAGATTGGTGTTTTTTTTTTTTATTAGATGAACACAATCAGCCGGACAGCCTTGCGGCGTTGGAAAAACTGGAAAACATTGACAGCGAAACCGATAATCTGGATATAACCTTTGTGAAAATGGCCGATTCGCGCTATGCCAAGAAATGGGGCGTTACCAAACTGCCAGCCATGGTTTATTTCCGTCGCCGTTTTCCTAGCATATATAGAGGCAAGTACAATACGGTTATTTAAATTTTCCGAGTTTTGGAGATGTGAAAGCACAATTTATTTATATAAATTTAACGCTCAGGGTAACTATTTTATTTAATACTTAGGGCCAATAATTGGTCTATGTGTGCTGACCTCTCTGGTCAGAACCGTCTAACCAACCTACGGCCTTGTTAAGTCACTCAGTTTGGTCTATTTCTTACATGGATACAACAATTATATATGCCAAAATTTCTGCAATCTGCCTTGAATTAAAAAATTAGGGCCTTGTCAATTTCCTAAATTTGAGATCGATTTTATTCCGAATATTTGTAATATAAATACATAATAAGGAATACCAGCTACGTTTGGAAAATGTATTTTTATCTGGTCATCCTTATATCTTGCAGGCGACTTACTCTCGGAGGATGAGGTGCTCGAATGGCTGCGCAAGAATCGTTTCCGCCAGCCGGAACTGAACATATTCATGTACGCTCTGATAGCACTGGCCGTGGCCTTTGTTGTCTACACCGCGTTCCTGCTGCAGTGCTTCAAGCCGGCACCACCGCCACCCGTGCAGCATCCGAAGCAGTCGTGATGGGACCGAGTGGGTCAAATGTGGACGCTGCTGGCTTTATTTCTGCTGCTGCTGCTGTGTAACTAGAAATTGTTGAATTGAACATACGATATTGCAACTACTACAACAAGGGCGTGCCTGCGTGTAGAGAACGAAGAACTGGATGAAGGAGTAGAGAGAGGACGAGAGCGTGAGCGAGAGAGAGGATGAGAGCAAGTGAATTAATTTAAAAGCGAAAGGAACACACACACACACACTATTGACACAAAACTCACACACAAATGCACACACACACACACACACACACCCAGACATTATCATGCATACATTAAATAACGAACTATCATCATGGAATCGTCTAAATTAGACGACTTTAAGAAATGACTTTAGAACGACAGTGCCGAATATACTGCCCCAAGTATTGTGCGAGAGTCCCTGGTGACAGAAGATTGCAAATATTACATACTATATATTTTTACATATACTACATTTACCTTTGAGAGAGAACCGTGTTTAATGAGTCAACTTTCTGGCTGCTTCCATAATTAATCAATATCAATATCAATATGAATATAATTTCACTTCACAATTGTGTACTTAAACATTTTAACAAATCTATCAATAAACAATGAATACAACACTCAACAGTCATAGTAATTACTTTTAAAATTATATTTAAATACAATTACAATAATATTATATGATATTAAAGCAAAAATAATAATTTCTACAGTAAACTATTACGGATTAATAAAAATAATTTAAATAAAATTCTTGAAACATATTATTTAAATAGTTCCTTTCTTTTTGTTTAAGATTTTAAGCATGAGCTCACTTTGCCACTCAAACTGGAACTGAGTTGAGTCTCGGTCGGCAACAGAACACAAGAGGTTTATCTATTTAAATTTCAGGCGGACAGCCCCCTGACACTATTGAATTATGCGATGTTCATTTGAAATGTACCCGTGTTGTTGTTGTTGTTGTGCGATAAATATTGAGCCATCGATTTTTATCTATTTGATAGTAATAATTGTTTATCAGGGAGATATCAGCGCAGAATTATCAGCCGACAAATGCTGTTTTATTTTTAAACCCTTCGCAGTTTGAAGTTATCAGTCTGAATTTTCAGCAACAAACCTGCGGGCTTTTTTTTTTGTCACATGAACATTGAGAGGCCCTGTCCCGTGAACTCAACTGTTATCTCCGTTCAAATTTCAGGCACCCCGAAGACAGCAGGCTCAATTGATTATAGTGACACTACACTATAGCAAACTGTCATAAATTTTAATCATATTAATGTAAATAAATATATATATATATTTATATATGTTTATAATTGAAAATATAACTAAGTCTAACTAATGTTTAAAACTTCTCTAGCCTGCATAAAAATTATATTTTGTATAGTTAACAGTTAATTGGTAATGTGATTAGTTCTCTGGTTGAATTACTTGAATATTATCACTCTATGATCTAGTAAAATAGGTCATAAGTCCATAGCACATAAAGCCAAAAATTAATAATACTCTTGCGATGAACGTGAATTTTTTTTTCTGTATCGACATTTAATAAATAATAAAAAAAAATCCAATAACCAATTAAACTTCCTTCTTTTGTACAAAAATGTCTTACAAATCTTACCAACATTACGTAAGAACTATAACTTTTATGATAAACAAAAAAAATATATATTATCTAAATAAATATTCTATAAATTGATGAAACAATGAAACTGTTTAAGTTACTGTGCTTGCTTCAAATTTATTTTACTTTTTTAAGTGGTTTACCAAATTTATAAAATATAAAAATTACAAGACGGGAATGAATTAGATGTTTTTTTCAAGACAAGACAGTTTTCAATTTACATATGAGCCCAGTTCGGGTTGTTTTACTGTACCGTAAGCAAATACTCAGAATAATTAATTTAGTCCAAGTCTTTAACAATATTTAAGAGCTTACGGACTTAAATCCAGTATGCTTGGCGTGTGTAAATATCACTAGATACGCGTTTCCGAAAGGTATATAAGGTGCTAAGTTGCTCAGATATCGTGTCATATAGAAAATACTTGAAGTACAGCCAACACCATGAACGATCACGATTTGCTGGTGGCCAAAATAGTGGTTATTGTGGTCATGCTGCTGGTCACATTAATCTTCTGTTTCCTGCCCTATGTGCTGGACATTTGGTTCAAGTGGACAAGACGTGCGAAGAGCAATGCTCGGGACTTCCTCGCTGTCCTCTGCCTGCTGAACTTTGGCGGCGGCGTTCTCATTGCCACCACATTCATCCACATCCTGCCCGCTGTGGTGGGCGTTGTGGGCGCTCTGCAAAGGTGCCACATGCTGGCATGGACGCCATTCGCTCTGCCCGAGATACTGATGTGTACCGGCTTCTATCTGATGTACTCCATCGAGGAAACGATGTATTTTGTGGTCGGACGAAGGCAGCGAAAAAAGCGGAAGGCAAAACAGCTGAAAATGGAACAGGCGGCAGTGCTGGTCTCTGAAAAGCAATTTCAACCTAATGAAACGATGCAAGTCGAAACGGTGCAAACCGAAACGGTGCAAGTCGAAACGGTGCAAGTCGAAACGGTGCAAATCGAAACGGTGCAAGTCGAAAAGGTGAAAATCGAACCGGAGAAAGTCAAACTGGTGGATGACGAACCGGAGCAGCCCAACTGGATGCGTGGCCTGGGTATTATAGTGGCACTGTCGCTGCACGAACTGTTTGGAGGCATGGCCATTGGACTGGAGGAGAGCGTGGATACGGTTTGGTTCATGTGCGCTGCCATTGCTTGCCACAAGCTGGTGCTGGCCTTCTGCATTGGCATGGAGATAATGATGGCACACACCCGTTGGCTGATTGCCGTAATCTACCTGGTAGTGTTCTCAATAGTCACACCCATTGGCGTGGGCATTGGTATTGCGGTCACTGAGAATTCCAGCGCGAATGTGCCGAGCATTCCGGCTGGCATCCTGCAGGGCATCGCCTGCGGCACCCTGCTCTACGTGGTCTTCTTTGAGATTGTGGCCAAAAATCATGCTGGCTGGCGCATATTCTTATGCTCACTGGCTGGTTTCCTGCTCATGTTTGGTCTTCAAATTGCAGGTGAGTGCTATATGTGAAATATTTCCATACAATTATAATTCATCTGATCTTTCCCATTGCAGTTGTCGAAGCCGCTGGCAAAAGCGCATACGTATGTCCTAGCTGATTCCACAAATAATACCCAAATTATGTAGGATTTATATTCATAATCTCCTTAATCTCTCGCTACTTGGCGCAAATCACAAGTATATTTAAAGCTAAGCTCGAAAGACAACAAAACTCGACACCATCAAAAAAGAAGCTTAAGTGTATTTCGAACATCTTACATTGACCTTATTTATAAATGTATTTTATTTTTGTATATTACAAATAATTTTATATATCGTCGATGAAAACATTTAGTATAATTATGTTACTGAAGAAACACTTACTTGATGGTACCTCAAATTTGCAAGACTACTTACAGTAAAAGAAAAATACAAGAAAAAAAGTTATTAAAGTACTTTCATTTAACCGAATGATTCTACAACACCTATATGATATAGTGGACCGATGATGATTAATATTTTGGGAGTTAAATACGAGGGCAATTCCTTAATAGATTGTTCCTATGGCACCTGTGCATATAAAACAGATGGGGAGACGGATATGCCTATATTGAATTTATATATATATATTTAATGGAATAGGATATGTCTCTTGCAATGAATACAAAATTGAGTTACAATATTAAAAGTTAATGGTTGGATTTCGAATACTCTAATTTTGAGGTTTTGGTCCTAAAACACATTTTCCAAAATGTTTCGGTTCCTCCTTGAAGTACTTGTCAATTATGACTCGAAGATCGTCGATTGTTACAGACAGAACACTTGCGCGATATTTTCTATAGTCTTCCGGTGACACTCTCACAGTAAAGTAATCCAGGCCAGTTTCACCAGGCGGTGTTGGCCAGTCGACCAGCTGCAGCACACCCAACTTTGCCTCAAGCAGCATTTCCTCATTCAATTTGTCGCCCAAATCTTTTAGACAGTCGTAACATCTGTCGAATACTTCCAGTGTCTTCGTAGAGTGTGGATCACGATAGCTATGGAATGTGAAGAGGCCATCATACCCGATCTTGGCACTCGTGCCATAGGCCCCATTCTGCTCACGCACCACCCGCCACAGATACTGGGCCGTCAAAAGCTTGGCCAGGACACGCAATCCAGGGTGGTCCTCATGCAAATAGGGTACGGCATAAAAAGATTTGGCGCAGTAGTTGAGAGCGATATTCATATCATAATGTTTGTAGCTCGGCCTTAGCAGATGCAATTCCGACGTGTCTTTCATCATCTCGAGGCTGGGCAGGCTGTCCAGGAATCTTTTGTAGTGCTCCAGGACGAGTGGTTGTTGAGCCTCCGAACTGTTGATGGCAACACTCATGTTGGCCTTGTTGAAAACCCTCGAGCCGATAGCAGACAATTTGTCGCGAATCTCTTCGATGTCACGTTCTTGTATATATTTTTTCATGAAATCTATCTGATCGATACCCAATAAATAGGACTTCAAATTGGAAGCATCACTGACCAATGAGGCGGCACCCATCAAGGCATACAAGTGTCCAGAAACTAGAATTCCCATTGATAATTTCGAAATGTAGTTCTCGATGAGCATCCTAAGGCGATCCGAATCTACAATCCTGAAGTTGAGCATCAACTCCTCGCACACTGCAAACATATCGGGAACGTTCTTGTCGAGGGCATAAGTCGACATCAGCATACCCACTCGATATTGTCTATAGTCCTTAATATTTTCGACAACTTTAGCCTTGAAATCAATGCCGGAAGTCTTTGAACGAACCAGCTGGTTGAAATCGCGAAAGTTGTGTTTGACTGTGCCACAGTTTTGAATAATGTCACAGAATAATGGCACGAGGATGACATAATCTGGACTGAAGCCCGTCGTATTCAAAAAGGAATAGAAATAGGTTATTCCATTGGTGGGCACCTTACACAGCTGTGTGGGCACACCTTGAATGAGCTCATCCATTATATTGGGAATCTTCAGTGGCTCCTGCACATCCTTCAGTGTTAGACATGGCAAACAATCAACGTTTTCGATTAAATTTTGTTCTGCTTTCAACTTAAGACCGTTCTGGTAAATCGCTTCAAAATCTTCGGATCTAAGGTTTTTAAGCTTTTGTTTGAGCACCTCTTGTGTTGCCTTTTGGAAATTCTGCTCGTAGGATTCGTCGGCCGACATGGTTATTGTGAGTTTGTGTGGGTTTTTGAGAAAATATTTTTCAACTTTTTGCTGCAAATAGTGCTTGTTCTCTTTTAAAGTAGATCGCAGCTTGGCAATGTTATCCATAACCCGTAGATTGGCCACAATATCACCGCCATGATTCCACAGCGACATCGAGCCATAAAAGACGGCACATCCAAAGTCAGGACCCTGGTGCTTTACCGCCAATTCCATATTGTGCAGAACACTCTCCACATGATTGGGCTCAAAGCCTTCGTTGACGATTTTCTGTACAGTTTGCTCATAAAGCTCATTAAATCTGGCAAAGTCCTCGACCTTTAGCCCTTGTAGGCCAACCAGAAAATACGTGTCTCGACATCTAAGAAAATAGCCAGTGTTCTTGTTGAAGCCACCCGAGAAGTTTGGCTCAATCAGACTCTTGTAGAAGGCCGAGTTGGGACCCCGGATCAAAAGTTCCGTCAGAACATTCATTTCAAAGGTACCCTGAACATCGGTCCTATCGCACATTAGCAACGCAATGGAAATTTGATTTTGCATCTCCGGCGAACCGCCCAGGATATCCAGTCGACAGGGTACATGTATCTGGCGCGGCTCTGACCAGCGGGGATGGGGTGGTATGCAACTGAAGGACGTATCAATGGAATCCTTATTAGCGAAATACTCTTTATCGATGTATTCAAGTGACTTCATTGAATCGAAGGAGCCGTAACAAAATATGCGACCATTGCTTGGATGAAAGTATTTGCTGTAGTACTCCAGCAGATCCGAGTGCTCTAAATTGGGAATCTCCAGTGGATCCCCGCCATTCATATAACGGTATGCCGTATCTGGCAGTATGCATTTTAAGAGGTGTTTTCGCAATATTCGTGAGTTATCCGAAAGTATTCCAATCATTTCGTTGTAGACAACTCCTTTAAACACAAGTTCCGATTGCCGATCGTCCACATCCTTGTGCTCAATTCGCCAACCATCTTGGATGAAGTTCGAATAAGTGAGAAGGGGCCTGCAATAGTATTCAAGTCTAAAAGAATTCTGCCATAAGAATGCGTTTTGTGTTCATAACTTACGCAAAAGCACTTTCCAAATAGATGCGCTGTAGATTCCTAAAATCGACCTCATTCCTGGAGGCGCATATAAAGTTGGTAAGATCCGTCGTAGACAATGCATTCTGATTAGTTCCAACTGATCGATAAAGCATTTTTAGGAATGGATCTCGAATTGGAAATTTTTTGGAACCGTCCGTCGCAATGTGCTCCAAAACGTGAGTCAAACCCGTGTTGTCCATGGGTGGTGTCCGAAAGTTGACAGAGAACACATTGTTGGCGTCGTTGCGATCGATATACCAAAACTCAGTTCCTGTCCTCAAATGACGCAGGGTGTACGACACAAGCTCAAAATCGGTGACACCCTCGATGCGCTGACACTGGAATCCATGGTATACCTGGCCCTCTTTATATTTGTAACCAGGATCCATCATTACATCTGGCATCGCAAGTTGAGACACTACATCTGACTGCAGCCTGACATCCTTTACTGTTAGAGGCTTGAAATGTCGCCTGATAGATTGCGAGTAAAGCAATCTTCTAAATGATGGTCGTACTGTCCTTATTTGTTTAAGACGTCGAAACATTTTAATGATTTAAAAGAATTACAATTTTTTTGAATTTTTAAAATTTAGCAACTTCAATATATCCAGCCAAACCGATTAGATTTCTATTTACAATTTATGTGGAGCGCCTAACAAAACAATAACAAGTGTGTGAATTTTGAAACTGTATTGAATATTTGACGTAAATATCTTTTTAATATCTAAACGTTCTTCAGCTCATAGTCTACATTTTCTAAACTTAAAAAACCAGTTACCTGTTTGAAGACAAGAGTCGTGCGACGTCATATTCCAATTTGTTATCCGTCTATAATTAAATAAAAATAAAATATTGCAAATGCATTTCATACATTTAATAATAACAACTTTTCAAATTCATGCCCAAACGCACTAATGATTTGGCAACAAGGTAGAGAACAGAAAGAAACTCGAAGTGGTCACCGTTATTAAGAGACGAGTAGACACTGAAAGCGAAAACAAAGAATGGTGGTGAGTTTTGCGATCATTCGGTGCTGAAATTAAATTACACAAACATTTCAACAAAGTTGTATAGTCACATAATTAATAATAAAGTAAATATGTATTATTTAAGAAACCCGATAATAATGCAAACAAACTATTATAATAATAAATAGAGGCAAACATTTGTGATTTGTGGGTATAATCTGGTACAGCGGAGGCAAAAGTCGTGGTGAGTTGCCGAAAATTCATCAACGACAGGGTTGAGACGAACCATCAACAGAAGAAATAACATAGTGTTAAGTGTTACCTGTTAACAGTCACAAATGTGTTTGCACTGTTAAGGTTACAGACGTGTTAACATAACATCTTAGTGTAGATTCAAAGTGCAGATGAAGCAAGAAAAATCAACCAATATTGTGAAGGACATCATGAATTAAAATACTTTAATTTAATATAATATAATATGATATAGTGGATCCATGATGATGAATATTTTGGGAGTTAAATTCGAGAACAATTCCTTAATAGATTGTTCCAATGGCACCTACGAGTTACCAAAGATTCAGACTGTCAGAGTTATGTGCATATAAAACAGACGGGTAGACGGATATGCCTATATTGAATTTATATATATATTTAATGGGATCGGAGATGTCTCCTGCAGTACATACAAAATTTAATTACAATATTAAAACTTATCGGTTGGATTTCGAAGACGCTCTAATTTTGAGGTTTTGGTCCTAAAACACATTTTCCAAAATGTTTCGGTTCCTCCTTGAAGTACTTGTCAATTACGACTCGAAGATCGTCGATTGTTACAGACAGAACACTTGCGCGATATTTTCTGTAGTCCTGCGGAGAGACTCTCACATTAAAGTAATCCAGGCCAGTTTCACCAGGCGGTGTTGGCCAGTCGACCAGCTGCAACACACCCAACTTTGCCTCAAGCAGCATTTCCTCATTCAATTTGTCGCCCATATTTTTAAGACAGTCGTAACATCTGTCGAATACTTCCAGTGTCTTCGTAGAGTGTGGATCACGATAGCTATGGAATGTGAAGAGGCCATCATACCCGATCCTGGCACTCGTGCCATAGGCCCCATTCTGCTCACGCACCACCCGCCACAGATACTGGGCCGTCAAAAGCTTGGCCAGGACACGCAATCCAGGGTGGTCCTCATGCAAATATGGTACGGCATAAAAAGATTTGGCGCAGTAGTTGAGAGCGCTATTCATTTCATAATGTTTGTAGCGCGGCTTTAGCAGATGCAATTCCGTCTTGTTTTTCATCTTCTCGAGTCTGGGCAGGCTGTCCAGGAAGCTTTTGTAGTGCTCCAGAACGACTGGTTGTTGAGCCTCCGAACTGTTGATGGCAACACGCATGTTAGCCTTGTTGAAAACCTTCGAGCCGATAGCAGACAATTTGTCGCGAATCTCTTCGATGTCATGTTCTTGTATATACTTATTCATGAAATCTATGTGATCGATACCCAATAAATGGGACTTCAAATTGGAAGCATCACTGACCAATGAGGCGGCACCCATCATGGCATACAAGTGTCCGGAAACTAGAATTTCCATTGATAATTTCAAAATGTAATTCTTGATGAGCATCCTAAGACGATGCGAATCTACGATCCTAAAGTTGAGCATCATCTCCTCGCACACTGCAAACATATCGGGAACGTCCTTGTCGAGGGCATAAGTCGACATCAGCATACCCACTCGATATTGTCTATAGTCCTTAACATTTTCGACAACTTTAGCTTTGAAATCAATCCCGGAAGTCTTTGAACGAACCAGCTGGTTGAAATCGCGAAAGTTGTGTTTGACTGTGCCACAGTTTTGAATAATGTCACAGAATAATGGCACGAGGATGACATAATCTGGACTGAAGCCCGTCGTATTCAAAAAGGAATAGAAATAGGTTATTCCATTGGTGGGCACCTTACACAGCTGTGTGGGCACACCTTGAATGAGCTCATCCATTATATTGGGAATCTTCAGTGGCTCCTGCACATCCTTCAGTGTTAGACATGGCAAACAATCAACGTTTTCGATTAAATTTTGTTCTGCTTTCAACTTAAGACCTTTCTGGTAAATCGCTTCCAAATCTTCGGAGTCAAGGTTTTTAAGCTTTTGTTTGAGCACCTCTTGTGTTGCCTTTTGGAAATTCTGTTCGTAGGATTCATCGGCCGACATGGTTATTGTGAGTTTGTGTGGGTTTTTGAGAAAATATTTTTCAACTTTTTGCTGCAAATAGTGTTTGTTCTCTTTCAAACTAGATCGCAGCTTGGCAATGTTATCCATAACTCGTAGATTGGCCACAATATCACCGCCATGATTCCACAGCGACACCGAGCCATTTAAGACGACACATCCAAAGTCAGGACCCTGATGCTTTACCGCCAATTCCATATTGTGCAGAACACTCTCCACATGATTGGGCTCAAAGCCTTCGTTGACGATTTTCTGTGCAGTTTGCTCATAAAGCTCATTAAATCTGGCAAAATCTTCGACCCTTAGCTCTTGTAGGCCAACCAGAAAATGCGTGTCTCGACATCTATAGCAAAAAAAACCAGTGTTATTGTTGAAGCCACCCGAGAAGTTTGGCTCAATCAGACCCTTGTAGAAGGCCGAGTTGGGACCCCGGATCAAAAGTTCCGTCAGAACATTCATTTCAAAGGTACCCTGAACATCGGTCCTATCGCACATTAGCAACGCAATGGAAATTTGATTTTGAATCTCCGGCGAACCGCCCAGGATATCCAATCGACAGGGTACATGTATCTGGCGCGGCTCTGACCAGCGGGGATGCGGTGGTATGCAACTGAAGGACGTATCTATGGAATCCTTATTAGCGAAATACTCTTTATTGATGTATTCAAGTGACTTCATTGAATCGAAGGAGCCGTAACAAAATATGCGCCCATTGCTTGGATGAAAGTATTTGTTGTAGTACTCCAGCAGATCCGAGTGCTCTAAATTGGGAATCTCCAGTGGATCCCCGCCATGCATATAACAGTATGCCGTATCTGGCAGTATGCATTTTAATAGGTGTTTTCGCAATATTCGTGCGTTATCAGAAAGTATTCCAATCATTTCGTTGTAGATGACTCCTTTAATAACAAGTTCCGATTGCCGATCGTCCACATCCTTGTGCTCAATTCGCCAACCATCTTGGATGAAGTTCGAATAAGTTAGAAGGGGCCTGCAATAGTAATAGTATAAGTCTAGAAGAATTCTGCCATGAGAATGCGTTTTGTGTTCATAACTTACGCAAAAGCACTTTCTAAAAAGATGCGTTGTAGATTCCTAAAATCGACCTCATTCCTGGAGGCGCATAGAAAGTTGGTAATATCAGTCGTAGACAATGCATTTTGATTAGTTCCAACTGATCGATTAAGCATTTTAACGAATGGATCTCGAATTGGAAATTTTTTGGAACCCTCCAACGACATGTGCTCCAATACGTGAGTCAAACCCGTGTTGTCCATGGGTGGTGTCCGAAAGTTGACGGAGAACACATTGTTGGCGTCGTTGCGATCGATATACCAAAACTCCGTTCCTGTCCTCAAATGACGCAGGGTGTACGACACAAGCTCAAAATCGGAGACACCCTCGATGCGCTGACACTGGAACCCATGGTATACCTGGCCCTCTTTATATTTGTAACCAGGATCCATCATTACATCTGGCATCGCAAGTTGAGACACTACATCTGACTGCGGCCTGACATCCTTTACTGTAAGAGGCTTGGAATGTCGCCTGATAGATTGCGAGTAAAGCAATCTTCTAAATGATGGTCGTACTGCCCTTATTTGTTTAAGACGTCGAAACATTTTAATGATTTAAAAGAATTACAATTTTTTTGAATTTTTAAAATTTAGCAACTTCAATATTTCCAGCCATATCGATTAGATTTCTATTTACAATTTATGTGGCGCGTCTAACAAAACCACAACAAGTGAGTGAGTTTTGAAACTGACTGTCTCTTTTTAATAACCAAACATTTTCTAAACTTAAATGAACAATCGACAAGTGTTTTTGTTACTTCTATTTTTGTTTAACAATATTTGAAGATTTCACATGTACAAACAAAATGACAGTTTATAAAATCAAGTAATTTAAAAATGACAAAATACTTTTAAATGTTAATGCAACAGCTTCAACATATTTACTTTCAACATTCTTTTCAGTTTGACCGACAATAATAATCAAATCCTATACTTCATATTCAGCTATAGATAGTGAAATTCAGCCGAATTCACGCGTTCAATCTGGTTCCCAGGCGATCGTGTTTTGGCCTGTCGATCAGCACTCCAATATATAATTTATTGCCATCTGATATGAGGGTTTGAGATATATAAGTGCTGCGCACCACCAGCGATTTGTTCGCATTTGTCGCTGGCAGTCGGTGGTGCGCAGATGTGCGGTAAACAGACAACGTCGGTGGTGGAAATTATTCAGGAGCGCGATACGACAATGGAGGATCAGCATGCGTTGCTCGTTGCCAAAATTGTGGCTATGGTGGTGCTGATTGTGGTGACAGTGATTTGCGGCAGTTTGCCCTACATGCTGGATCGCTGCTTCAAGTGGACCGAGAAGAAGCCGGAGGAGACACGCGCCTCGACAGTGGTGCGTTGTATCCTGTACTTTGGCGGTGGTGTACTCGTCTGCACCACATTTGTCCACATGCTGCCGGAGGTGATTGAAGTGGTTGAGCACCTGCAGCAGTGTGGCATTTTGGCTGCCACACCCTTTGCCCTTCCCGAAATGCTGCTCTGCACCGGATTCTTTCTGATGTATGCCCTGGATGAGTTGATGCATGGGATTATGCAACGCCAGCAGCAGAAACTGAGCCGCAAGGAGTCGCTGGCCAGTGAAGCGTTTGAGCGGGGCCACAGCGTGAGGCACAGTGTTCTCATCAGCAGCAACCCCCCACGCACAGAGGAGCCAGCGAAATCTACGCTAGCACCCAAACATTGTGAGTCTGGACATAGTCACCTGCCGGTTGAGGCCACTAGTGATGGCTCCTCAATGCGTGGATTGGGCATTATACTGGCCCTGTCGCTGCACGAACTATTTGAGGGCATGGCCATTGGACTGGAGGGCGGCGTTGGCACAGTTTGGTTTATGTTCGCCGCCGTCGCCGCTCACAAATTGGTGCTCGCCTTTTGTGTGGGCATGGAGCTGTTGGTGGCTCGCACACGGACCACTCTGGCCATTATCTATCTCATTACGTTCTCGATTGTCACGCCCATCGGCATCGGAGTGGGGATTGCAATTAGCCAACAGGAGAATGCGAATCAGCCGAGTGTTCCCTCGGGGATACTGCAGGGCATTGCCTCGGGCACATTGCTCTATGTGGTTTTCTTTGAAATCCTGACACAGAATCATGCTGGCTGGCGTGCCTATCTTGCTGCACTGATTGGCTTTGCCTTAATGTTTGGATTGCAAATACTTTGTAAGTGCATAACAAAAAACAAAAAAAAAAAAAAAAAAAAGATGAGACTTTGACAGACCATATGTCTGGCTTAAGTTATCATTGTGCATTTGATTGATGTTTAGAAAGCCATGGGCATTAATAATACTACTCTTGCATTACGAATTTGTTAATAACTTTACTTCACTTATCTCTCCCTCTCTCTCCCTACATTCTATATCTCTGACAGCTGACGAAGCGGAAGGTGCTGATAGCGATTCCTGTTCCTAGCGAGTGTCTTAATATAGATATAAATAGTGTAATAAATTGTTAAATATTAATAATAATAATAAAAGTTATGTTATCTTTTTGGACAAACGAGCGTTGTCAAATGTGAATGAAGTGCCATAAAATAAAAATCCAAAGAGTTAAAAATTAAGTCAACATTAATTGAATTTCAAACCTGCGCGCTATCGACAATCAACTTTTCGCTGTGTGTACACACTGGACAAATGCTGTTTAGTTAGCAGAGTCTGTTAAAAATGTTCTGAGAGAAATGTGCAGTGGCGTTGCTAACAGAATATAATTGATTGGTCACGAATGTAATAAGATATGTAAAATGAACATAATTTCAAAATTAAGCACATACTATTCCTAATAACATAAATATTCGAAATTGATTATATTATTGGCAGCGTTAGTTATCATTGCTTTATGGTTAAAACCCCAAAATTCTCCGCCCTACACCACTGACTTTCTAACAGTAGCAACCACTCTCTGAGCGTAGCTCTTTCGAGCTGAACAGTGTGTTAACAGCCACATTTGAGCACAACATTGGACAAAATCGTATTTCTCATAACTGTTAATAGTTGTAGAACTGAACGGTTGTGCGTGCGGAAAAAAGTTAAATTTAAATTTTCAAACCAACAACACATTCGTAAAAATTCTGTCTCATTCACTTACGTGTGGACTTTCTAAATAATAAATAAAACAAAAATCGACTGATTTGCTTGAACTGATTTAACGCCTTCCCAATATTTGGATGTGAATTGTATATATATTTTAAGTGCGTGCGCTCGCCTGCCTTCCTGCCAACAATATTTCTCTCTCTCTGTTCCCCGCTCTGAAGCAAGTGTATGTGTGTATGTGTGCGAAAGCGTGTGTAATGTTAGTGGGTGCATTTGTTTATTTCAACCGCCAAATAGTACTCTACTTCTCGGTGAACTTGCGTTGCTGGGCGGTGCTGTAATTATCCACCTACCCGCACTCCTCCGCCCCTGCTGCCCTTATATTCAGGCATTGTGCAGAAAAATCGAAACTGCCGCACATTGGTTGACTGAGTTCTTCTGACTGCTCCAAAACCAAAAACAGAACACAAAGGAAAAGTGAATTAAGCAAAACAAAAATAAATTATATTGAATGCTAATTTGTGACACGCACTTTGTGTGTTATTATAAAAAATAGACCAACAAATTTATTGTACATTTACATAACTCAATCGCGTAGCACAACGCTGACAATAATTTTTTTTAACAAATTGTTGTGCAATTTGCATGCAATCAGTAAAAATAAATAACAATATAAAAACACGAAGCAAATCCTACTGAGCTTTAATATTCCATGAACATTGTTTGTCGCCTTGGGCCCACTGTGCTAACTGTAAACAAAATAAAGAGAGAAATACCAAAGTGCTTTACATTTTAGTCGCCAATAAAAATAAAAAGAAATCGTCATTTGACTCAAAATGTAAACTGTTTAATTTAACAAAGCGAACAACAAAAAGAAAACGGCGGAAAATGGTTGAGATTGTAATTTAGCTAATTAACAATTTACGATTGCGATATCCACTTGGAAATAACACTCAACTTGACTGAGGACAGGTGAGTTACATTAAAGCTCTCAAATAATTTTATGATAAGCACTTGAGCCAAATATGCATATGCATAACATATAGAATATGGACGGAAATTATCGGAAGGCAAATTGACTTTGTGTCAAATATTACACATACATATATATATATAAATATATATTGTACACACACACACACCACATAAAATATATACGAATGTATGTTTTTTATTAGCTGTACATTATAGACATATCGCATGATTAATGCTTGTTGACCGACTCGACACATTTGTTATTATTTTGTCTTTGAAATCAGCTGCTATCTATTTTAAGTTTTTTCTTTCGTTGTTGGAAAATTATATTCAAAAATACAATATTATTTCAATATTTTGCGTCATTGCCTTCAGTACTCTGTTAATATGAGTAAGACGCAAAATGCGAATATTTTTAAAACTGATCCTAACTTTTTGATGGTCTTTGCACTGACTTATGCAATTAAGAACTTATAAATGCGTATCATTGCATTGCAATGTTTAAAGAGAACTATGAAATATGGAATAAAAAAAAACAAATTGTACTTTCTGATAAGATAAAAGCTCTACGAAATGTTTATATGAAAAATCCCTAAATTTATAGATAAGTTACAACTTTATGCCTTGCCTTACGATATTATATATTTGTCACATTGAAGTTGGCATATTTGCCGCAATAAAAAATACACATAAATATAAATGAATATTTATTTAATGGAAAATACAATAAATAAAAATAAATGTATTTGAATTAAAAAGTAAATATAAAATTAAAATCTGTCATGCACATAGGATCTCAATATAAAAAAGCTGTCAAAAGTATATTGTATAGTTATTAAATAAGATTTTTTAGGGTTATGGCTAGATTAAAATAGATGAGATGCTGTTTGTTAAATCAGTTTTTTAATCAGAGCTGTTAATCTCAGCCAAAAGTAATTTAATTAATTAATATACAAAATGAAGCAAACGAAATTGATAAAGCCGCAAAGTCTGCCGCATGAAATTATGGCCTTGGATCACAGAAAATGAATTCCCAAACTTGGTCGCGACAAAGAGTCTGCATGTAAAACGAAGCTTTTTCTTAATGCTTTGGGCCAGGCTATTTGCATAAGCCTAAGTCAGCAATAGGAAACCGCATAGCACAGTTTCAGGCACGCACACACACACACACAAACCCAACTTACATAAGTCAAAACAATCGCCGCCATTTTGTCGTTCATCTTGAGCCAAACATTTGGGTCCTATTGTTTTTGTCTGAAGAACACCCTCTGCTGATCTGGCCCAACTCAGTGTCAAGTGCCCCATTTGGCACACTCACATAAATATATAGAATATATATACATATATGGATAGATTTATGTTGATATATATACATGGTTGATGTAATGTATCGTTTCTGACACTTTCATGGTTTCATGTTTTTTTTTTGTGTGTTTCTTTGTCTATTTGTAAATTTGATTTATTGTAATCGAAAACCATTCTCCGGCCACTGTTTCTCGTTGTCCTTGGCCGAAGTCTTTGCACTTCGATGGCGCAAAGCCGTTGGAAGCCAATTATTTAAACTGGCTGCAGTTTCTGAGAACAAGTTTCCATCTTAAGCAACTGCTCACATGAACTTTGTTTTTAAATTGCTGAACGTTACCAAATAAAACGAATTTGGTTTAACAAATCCATTAAGATTTAAATACTAACAACAATTTAATGAAGACATACTGGTTCTAGAAAACAGCTGAAATACTTGTAAGTGAAATCAGCATATTTATATATTATTATAATATTGTTGAAACTCATTCAAGTAAAAGCGGGGGAAAAAAAACGGAAAACAGCTGCACAGCTGATAAAAAAAAACAACTACATTTTAGCGTGTCGACAATTAAATACACTCGCAGATATCTTGTCTTTTAATTGATCGACAAAAAAGTCAGGAACAATAAAATTTGGATTGGAGCTAATACTTAAACCGACCACATACTTATTGATAGCAAATTTATAATATGGCACTCCGATAATGTTACCTTTTTTGACCCGAAATTAGAATAGTTTTTTGTTGGGATATTTGACTATTATAAAATACAAGCACTCTGGATCACATAAATTTTAATGTCTTTTTGCTTTAGTACACAACAAAGAATCCATACATGGGTTCATATTAAAATAATGACTTCACCAATGGTTTCATTCAATTCGTTACATAATTCTTACCATAACTTTAACATAGCCTCAAAGAAGAGTATGTGAATTCCAGTAGTGGCAATGTGTGTCATTGTTAAGACCCAAACAGCTGATTATAATGTTTGTGAATACAATGAATACATTGCTATGAATATACACAATCATTCGTGCATACACGAGAGCGCAAACACACACACACATGCATATTAACGAAACGAAGCAAGTAAGAACGTTGTAGTCGAATGAGCGTGACTACGATTTACCCTGCAACTAGTTTTTAAATATATGATAACGAATGCTTGGGTTTCTTATCCGATATTGATGAAATTTGTGTAGTTGATCAATAATATGTCAAGGTTAATTATGTATACATCGATAGTTATCGATAATCGCGAAATTTGAGAAAATGAAGAACAATTTAGCGGCACGGGTATACAAGAACTTACATTCAAAATTTTGAGATCTTGAGCTCTTATACTATCTGACACAGAGGAAATGGCAACATTGACTCGTTTATTGCTCAGTGCTTCCTTCTGCCTGTCACATACTACACAAATAATATACCCGTTTTAACCATTTGTATTTTGCGTTCAGAGTATTAATACATAAAATCAATAAAAAAAAACAAAATATTTATCCAACCGGTTTGCCGCAGCTGAGACGTGAGACGCATTCTAATATCATGTGAACGAGATAATGATGGTGTAGGTGAAAATTTGAATGACCTCGAGACGGGGCTTTAATGTGGTTTTAATTTGGCTTTAAGTCGGTATAGACCAATTGAGCAACACCTTATAGATTAGCATATATTAAATATCATGCAGGTTGAATGACAGCGGGGCATGCACTAATTAATTTCAAAGATCCGATTTCGCAGTCAATGAACTGCCGATGGCAGACAAAACAAGTTTTATCTTTAAGAAATTGTAGTGTAATTTAAAAGTACGGCGGATATTTTGCAGCTTGTCTTATCTTATCTTAAACGTGTCATCGTTTTACGTAAATGCGCAGACACTAAATCATCATTTCCGCTCTTAGACACAACCTAAATATTGCATAATAATAAAGATACTACCACTAAGCAGATAGTAAACTTTGTCTACTTAGTGATACTATGTAGCATACATTTATTTAGGCTTAGTTCTGTGCTGCTTGGTGATTTGTATGCAGGTCACATGGAACCGATTGGTTTTTCTGGGTTTCCCCCAATAATTGCTATAATTGTTTGATCATTTTAAATTTTAATAGCCACAGATTAGCTAAATTTATCATTTAAATTTACATTTTTTATTTTATGTCCTTTAATTTGTGACTATAATTTTAAATTAAATTATTATTCTGGTTTTTTTTTTAGTTTACATAAATATCACTTGTATAATTAGTATCTATTTAGAATACATTCAAATTATAATTATTGTAAACGATATTTTTATTATAGAATGAAATATTATACTTATTATGCACATGCAAATAAAACTTACTTTAGGAAACTGTTTGCAAATTTTGTATAATAATGAGTTAAACATGCGATTTTTGAATTAGTGGCTCAAACTTTAGACTTTTAACTTCTTTATTCCGTTGCGAAGGACACAGGGAGGGGTTTAAGCCACGTGCTCTTCGCATGCCCATTTGCATAAGCTACTTTTTATAAAAATCAATGTGGTTTGGTGAGGGGAGAGGGGAGCATTAAAAGAAAACACACACTGTTGTTGTTGTTGTTGTGTTGTTGCTATTAAACGTGCGAAGCGAACAAAGTGCAAATTCTCATTTTCATGCACTCCAAATGTCAACGTTGTGAAAAGTCGAAAACTGGCTATGCAAGTCCGGTCTCTAAGAAACGCGAGAATAAATATAACTACAAAATTCTTATCTTGAAATCCAGATGTAAATGAACGCCCAAACCATATGTGTTTTATAACCCTGTAAATAGGTCTTAGTAGGCTTCAACCCTCAACTTACAAAGCATTGGCAGTTCTGTTAAGCAAGTGTTGAAACAGTGCCTTAAAAGAACCCCTGACCAAGTCTTAATAATTCAAAATTCTCTCAACTTGTCGCTAACAATACTTCTACGATTTTGCTTTATATCTCACAAAATCCTGTCATGCAAAAACTAGCTGATAGTGGAGAATATCTCCTTGAAGATAAAGAGATATTTTCTTATAACGTTGAAGCATCTAAAATTTGGCTTCAAGAAAATGAAAATGAAATAATTCCAATAGAAAATGTATGCGCAATCATAGTACTCCATATGGATTAGCGTTAAGAAGTCAAGGAATTTTGAACTCTAGAAAACTGTTATAGTTGTATTATACGATGGAGATGTTAATCAGCTCTACACGTTCCCTTCAGCGTGTTTAATAAACAAATATCAATTAAATAATTACATAATATTTTCATTTTACAAACTAAAACGTTGAACCTCAGAAAGCCACGGAAAGTAAATATGTATAAATAAGTATAAATATATTAAATATGCATTTATATATAGAATATACAAAATAAGCATGAAGTATAGATTATATTCGCTGCGATTGTGACGCACTGAGTCATTTTATAGAGTTTTTCTTAAATTGTATTTATTAGACATCATTTTAAATATGGAATTATTAATTTTTAATAAAAGGATTAAAACGCGTAATCTTATCATGTTGAGAATAAAGGGCTTTGTGTAGTGGCTATTTCGCTACCCTAATGCACTCTGGATTTATTGCCACTTTCACTGTGATGTTAGAGACGATTGTGTCATTTTTAAGTGAGTGTGCACACACACACACACAACGTGTCGTTATAGATGAGTGTGTTTTTTAAAATGAGTACGCACACATGGACAATTCGAATATGAGAGCATATCTATGTATGTATGTAGCTCAGTCAGCTGGTAAATTTCCACTGGCAGCGGTAAAGTAAATATTGTTAGTGGTTGAAAATGCTAAAGGGCATTTAAAAAACTGAAGACATACGCATTTAATGCGACAGGCAAAGAGAGAGACAGAGAAAGATATAAGAGTGCATGAGCGAGAGCGGTGCAAGGGTACAGTGAGTCGAGAGGGTGAGTGCACAAGATGTGTATGCATATGGTATACATATATATACACTTATCTCAATCATGAGAGTGTCGAAGCCGCATCGTCAGTCAGTCATATTTTGATTTCAAGACGCTTTGGTTGCTCAACACAAGCGTAGAGGAACTTCAAGAAAACAACACCAACTTCTAACAAGTCGCCGAGTCTTTCATTAGTTTCTTTGTTTTGCTGAACAATCAATAAAATTTATCGCAAGCGGAAATATTGTTTTCAAGTAAGTGGATCAATTAAGCGAGTGGACAAACAAAAGAAGATAAAAGTTTAGAAATATTCGTCACATGTTCATTATAATACAGAAGCCCTCAGCTTATTGACGTTAAGTGCTAAGATTTGTATACTACGATACCGCAGAGAGCGAAATAAATAAAATAACGGTTTTTATAAACAAAGTCTCTTAAAATAAAGTGAACTAGAAAAAACAAATTAATTAAATTAACGAAAAGTATACAGCACCTTTTTTTTATCTGTATGTATTTTTAATACTTTGATTCCAAAGGTGTAATAGTATATTAGCTTTGTGCAATGTCCGTCAAGTTGTCTGTCCGACCGTTCAGTTACGCCCAAGTGCAACGTTTTGATTTGATTTTTTTTTAAACATTTTTTTAATTATATATTGGCCAAGCCTCCCCTAAAAATTAATATGTCTTCCATTGTAGTTACAGCTAGAATAACCAAATTTTGACAGCAGATTATTGGTAGAGAGCTTCATAGATCATAAAATTCAGATTACTAAAAACCTCCTTCAAAAGTGGTAAGCAAATTTCTGCCCACTTATGCGCCCAAAAATTGAGAAAACAGATAACAGACATTTCTCCCAGAGTAATCCTATGACAGCGCTTTTGAGTGTTTGGCTTCCAGCTGATATTGGACCTGGTATTAAAAGGTCGTAACCGACTGCCACATTCTCCCTTGTTTTTTTCTATAATTACATCATATGCCACTTGTCCTTGCCGCTTGGCTTGCAATGTCCTTGGTTCTTGGTCCATGGTCCTTGGTCTTCGTTGCCTTGATTGTCTAACCCTAACGATTATCTACAGATGGCTGTCTCGCCTTGTTTGTGTTAGCCGCTATAAAATTGCGAGCGCATGAAATAATTTTAATTAGATGTGACCATCAAAATTGTTTTTAATTTTTTCACTACCGTTAAAAATCCATTCCGCATCTTTTATTATTCCGTTGTCGGAAAAATTAAATCAACTGAATTTATGGGCAATATTTTAATTCTGCTTCGAAATTGACTTATTGTGGATTAATAAACATATTCGTGAATAAAATTCAATTCCAATTTCATTTGCATGATAAATTGAATATTTTTTCCGTTAATTGAAGACAATACGGAGTCTAAAGCATATACATATGTGTGAATAAATTAATATCATTAATTCACAACTGTATAACGTATTTCTATTTCAGTAGCTGTTGTTTATTTATGAGCGCAACAAAGTATTAGTGCATTTTTAAGAGCATATCATATTTTAGCTCTAACTCTATTGATATTCATATATTCAAACTGATATCTACACTTTGTGGAGCCTACAGACGAGTTATTTCATAAATGACAAGCTGTACAGAGATTTCAATCGGATCTTTTGCCCATTTGCATTTCAGTTAATTGCAAATGCAATCTTAACCTTTGCACTTTCCTAACGATTTGCGTGCAAATGCAAATTAAATGCCACACTTAGATTTTTGATTTGATGACCTTCTAGCTTTCATTTCAAATAAATTATATTCGCGTGTTTCAATTGTTCATTAAAACTGTAGAATTATATTAAAAAGAAAATTGATATGTATAAATCATAAAATGCTGTGTTCACGTAAACATGGGATTACCTCATGAAAAGCTTACGAAGTTTTTCTTGTATTGAGTTTTGTTTTCCTTTTTTTCTTTTCTTCTTTTTGTTGTTTTATTTTTTGTCTTATGAGCATGGAGAAAAATCTCAAAGGCAGTTCTCAAACAAACACACACATATGCAATGTTTACACACACACACACATACTTGTACTATTTATAAAAATCAATATTAACCGCCTTTTGCAAGTGTACGTGCCACAAACTTTGTCAAGTTTAAGGCAAAAGCATAAATTATCCTTTAGCAAACACATCAGGCGCTTTTGCTCCCACCCGTTCTCTCCCCCTCTCTCTCACTGTTTCTCTAGCTCTCTCTCTCTTCCCCACTTTATATCTGTCATTTCTGTGATAAAAAAGAAAATACTGCAAGAAATGTAAAAATGCAAGTTTGCATTTTAGGGCCAGAACCATTCAAAAGTGTCTCATGCAGTTTATTGTTGCTTTTTGTCAGTGCTGCAAAACACAGCGGCGAATAAATAACATCAAAGCACGCCGCAGGGTGTCTGTGTGTGTGTGTGTGTGTGTGTGTGTGTGTGTGTGTGTGTGTGGAATTGAGTGTCTACATTTTTGTGTTGCCAGCATTTGACTCTGCCACAGTGACACCTTTTTGTATGCACTTGTTTGCCAGTCACACACACATATTTAGACTCTGTTCTCAAAGGTTAAAAAGCAGTTTTCTGGTTGTTTGACAGCTTTATGGTAAATTTAGAAAACTTTGAAAATTGCCTTAAAAACTATAAAAGTTTAGTTATTTAGAATAAAGTATTTTAAAACACACACTGAATATTAAGAATTCTTTGTTCACAGTTTAAAAAACAAAATTACACTAGATTTAAAAAAAGAAAATCGCTGGCTTTTGGAAAGGCATAATTTTCAATTTTGAAAATATACACTCTAAAAAATACTCTAAAATTCAGTGTGTTCACTGGTGTTAGGGTATTACGCAATCGACAACCTTTTGGTCGTGTTTTTTGCTGCTGCAAGTTTCAAGGGGTTCAAATCTACAAAAAGTTGTCAAAGCGACACAAGTGTGTGGCTTACTAGCTGACAGCACGCTGTTTTTTATATAGCATTGCCTGGTTAAAATAAATGGAATTAAATAACAAAAGTGCATAAGAAAGCAGATTATTGTTATTTTTTCAAGTACCAACACTTATAGTTGTTTTTTGGCTCTTTGACATATCAGTCTTTTTTAGTCTTTAAGTTTAGTAGTCTGAAAACTACAGTGAAGCTAAGAGTATCAGCAACAACAAGAAAGGAGAAAGAGAGAGAGTTTGAGACAGAAAGAGATAATATGAATTCTGTTGGATTACTTCGAGTGATAAATAAATAAACCAAATCGATGAAAAATTTGATTTATGAGTATCGTATATTTTAACTGTACATATAAATGCTTTTAATACAAATTGTTATGTTATTAATATTTTATTAAAAACACTTAATGGTTTCATAAATTTAAGTTTTTTTTTGAGTACTTTTATAAAAATATACAGTTTGAGGCAAATTTGAACATAAAGTATTTACAAATTTTCACATTATTTCTATTAGCTTGTTAATTGAGGAAATTTGATTAGGGTTAGACTGTCAGTAAATAGCATTAGTAAAGATAAATATTACTGGAAATGATTGTTGTTTTTTCGTTCAAGATTCAAGAATTACTGTAAAGAAAACTTTATACATTTGAGAGCTTCCAATTTCTAGATTTCAGATTATGTTCCAGAGAACAGAAATCGAATCATGATCGAAATCAGATCGCAATTGATTCAATTAGAATCTAATTGCAGAGCATTGAATGGCAGCAATTGAATTGAATGTTTCTGCCTAATGACAATTGATATTTATTGAGAACTTTTCGCTTGTACTTGAGATTTTTTGTTTGAAAAGTCTTTGTCAATATTTATTCTCGTTCTTAAAATGGAATTTTATGAGTGGATCTTGAACGAGGTCAATAAAAATGAATGAACGTAAATGCGAATGTCGTCGCAGAGTGAATAACAGTGCTAAGAAGTTTATTGCCTAGTTGGCCTAATTATAAAGTTTAAAGACTCTTTCACCATTAAACAGTAAAAAAGCAAAAATAACTGGCGTAGGTCAGCACCAAATCATTTTGTATTTTTATCAGACACGAATAGTTGATTAGCTGTGGTTGGTAGTCAACAGCAATGAAAGTATTTGGAGCTTATCACACATATTTGGTTAATCACACAATAATCATAAAACTCTAAATAACTCATTTAAATCTTATCTTAAAATTTAGAATTCAAGTGTCGGCTGTTTAATTTTACTGCACTCAGTAGTTGACTTGAGATTAGTCGGACTCATTTTGATTTTTTACCTGCAGGCATTTTTTTTTTAATATATATCAATCAAGCTAAATACATCAATCAAGATTTAAATACATAGAGTAACTATTATGTTTAGGGCTGGCTACGTGGTATCTTCTAGTCGGACCCTTTCCGTCACTTTCCCATTCATTCTCTAGTTCTCGCTCTCTCTCTCTCTCTCTCTCTCTCTCTCTCTCTGAATTTCTCTTTGATTGAAAGCTGTCGTATTTTGTTAGTGTAACAACATAAATCGGCCCAAATTACGTTGAACATATTATTCTTTAGTTCATTCTGTAAACATTACTTTTAATATGACAATTTGTCATCAACCAACAAAAGCACAGCATAAAATAATATGCTAGATTGCTTAAAAAAAAAGGTCGCTGGACTATAATTTACCTTAAGTTTATAGTATGCTACTTAAATTTATTTGTATATAAGTTAAGATTTAATTTAAAACTTGCTTAATCTGGAATAGTGATGCCAGCTATCACTTACAAGAACAAAACATAACATGAAAAAGTACTGATTGACTTAAAAAAAAAAAAAAAAATGGGAAAAAGGCAGAGAAAGAAGCATTTGTTAAATTTTTAGAATTTTTACAGACATTTTTTATAATTTGACAATTCAAAATTAAAATTGTTAAAAAGTATTATACATTTACTTTAAACATAAAATTGGAATTAACGTCTGTGTTGCAGATTTCGCGATTTAGTTTTCAGCTAGGATAACTGGCTAAAAGCTATTCCAATCCCCTCATTCGACAACCACAACGTCGAAAATAAAAAGTAGGATAAATGTAGCCTCAAAAAATCGTTCATTTCTTTCTGACTCCGGTAGTAAATCGATAAATGTGAACTTTCTTAATTATTAAACTTTCCAGGCAACTTAAATATTTAGTTTATTTTTTGGTATGTTTTCCAAAACATGTCTATCAAAAAGAGGATAAATTTGCATCTCTGATCTGGAATATGTTGTGCATCCAGCTCTGACAAATGATGCTGGTGAAGAATAGTAACCCTTGTATAAATTATAAATGACATAATAGTATCTACAACCTCATCCGACTTATGGTTACAGGGCAGATACCTTCTTGACAGGCATCGCGACGGGGATGTGAAGTGGCCGCATGTGGGGCAGGTAGTGCGATAACTATACTCATTCGTATATCAAGAATATAAATATATATATAAATATGTATAGTGTGTAAGTAAGCATAGCGCTAATATGCACGACGCATGCTGCTGCTGATAAGAAATTTATTAGATTAAAGCAAACGATTGCCGCGATTACATGCGAGATGCCAGTTCGCCCCGGCTGTCGTTTTCATATTGTTCGGGTTCTGTTCTGTTCTGTTCTGTTCTGTACTGTACTGTGTTCTGTCTTCTGTCTTTGTTCTTTTCCGATTTGTTTCTGTTTTGTGGCCGAGGCTTTTGTCGCCGAATCGTTTTGCTCATTTGTTAGTCTGGCAGGCAAAGTGCCACAGAAATGTCGGCAACCGCAGCCGCTCAAAAGTTAAACCCCCGACGAGGATATATATTTTAATCCATTAAGTGCTTAACCATGTGGCTTCAAAATTATTGTTTTGTATCGACGCGACGTTACAAGTGTGTTTTAAATTTAAAATATAATTTTTTTAATTTTTACGTTAATTTTTGAGTGAAAATTGATTAACCAATATTAATGCATACAAAAGGAATTCAATCCTGAGATAACACGGTAACTGAAAGTGTAAGAAAGTCAAAATTAAGCGATTTACTCTATTTGTGTATAATCAGGTATATCTTTAGTGCCTGTTGAAATTGCCCATACAAAGAATATACTTTGTAGTTTGTGTTATCTGGTCAATAAACTATACCATAGACAATGTTATAAAGTATATAAAGTTCATATATACGCTTCCTCAAAAATCAACCAGACAGCACCAAGTGTTGAATGATTACAAAAGTGACTTGATTATTTTATAATTCAGTTAAAGTCTTTTTGTAATTGCAATTGGTGCTTACGAAACATTCGAAGAGTTACGTGTTTGGATTTGTGAGTGAAAATAACTTATCAGCTAATGTTAAGCTCTGTTGCCAAACCGTATTATAAAGATAATACACATAACGCTATTTTTGCCCCACACTCAATTAACCATGTGCTTATAGTATTTGTAGCTTATCAGCTCGTCATGCAATTAATTGGCATTTGATAAGCCACTTTGCTATAATGGATAGTTAAAAAATCTAAGCACAAATCATTTCAAAAATAAAATGCGTCTTGCCTTCTCCATAAGCAAATAAATAATATATACTTTCTTGTATATATATATATATATATATAGGAGTATATAATAATATGCAATGGCTATCGAGCATTGAACTTGGCACAGCTCGTGACGTTTATTCAACCAGTCAAAAACAAATACGTTGAGAGTGCTTTCAATTTCAAGCAGCTGCTCGCTCTCATTGATAACTGCACACAAACTCAGTTTGGACTAGCCTTTGTTCAAGAAATGTGGCATTCATTATAAAAATAATAATAAATTCGGTCCAAATGTGTACACAAACTAAATGACTTGCTATTAATAGCTATTAGACAAACTGCCTATCTGGGCCAGTTGACATAAATCCAAGTCAGATTTAATTGAAAGGTTTTATGTGCACCCGTTTGCTTAAGTGTTTGGGCTAACCATATTTAAAGTTAAAAATATTAAATTAAATGGAACGGGACTAAATGAACATGCAATTTAAAATATCTAATATGTAGTTAATGGTATATATAAATATAAATATCATATAATGAACGTTTATTAGGCTAATTATTTATGAATGACAAGTGCCATAAATAATAATTACATTTTTCTCTGAAGAGAAAAACTATTGAATTTGTCAGTATGTCCTTGCAGTGGCTAATTTATTTATTTAATGTCAACTAATATCAGTAGAGAGTACAAAATTAAAAAAACAAAACAATAATAAGTTAAATTAATTGCTTTATGCATTAAAATTTAAAAAAAATATATATAAAATTACTGGGAATAATTAATTGCAAAAAATAATAAAAGTTAGTATGAATTTGTTATGTTGTTAATGATATTTAATAATAAAAAGAATATGACTGACATAATTTCATTAGGTATGAATAACCGTCCTGATCAGCATTTTAAGCCGATTCGATACAGTCATGCTCCTCTGCTCGTCCGCTTGTCCGCCTATTTAAATGCCGAAGCAGATCACCATATAATATATCTGCAATTGAAACAATCAGTCAAATGATTAGTTCCTGGAAAAACACTTTTACCAAGTATATATCAAAAAACTTGAAGCCAGCTACTTAAGTGGTATTCTTTCGCTGAGTCTGTTAACCTCTATTATCGGCTGATATGGTCAATGGGTGTGTGCACTTGACACATTGAAACTGAAGTGCAAAAATTTGTGTGGATACCACACGTGTCCATATTTATATATATATGTACAGTGTATCACACCTCATTTGGAACAGTGACTAGCAAAAATTTTAAAGTGCTATAAAGTTTAAACAAGGAAAAAAATGCAAAATGTTTAAATGCCAATTAGTTTAATGTTATATCACATTTTAAAAGGAAACTTTAGTTTTTATGCAAATATTAATTAATTAATTAAAATTAGTCAAAAACTGAAAACATATCCAAAAAACGTTTCACAGCTTATTTGAAACAGTCTTAAGAAAAGTGAAATATTTGGCGTATGAAAGCTTAAATAAGGATTTTAATACTTAGTATGATATCCTTTAGCCTTAACAACTTCGCTTAACCTATTATTCATGGACGATACCAGCTTCCAACTAGTTTCTGGACTGATCCTGCTCCACTCCTCCATCAGAGCATTTTGAGATCCTGTTTGCAGGATATGTTGTGGTTCCGGATATTATTTTCCAGCAGAGCCCACAAATTTTCAATAACATTTAAGTCTGGAGACTGGGCCGGTGGAATTATCATGTGGGGGCAGTTCGATCTAAGCCAGGACTGTACTATTCCGGCCTTATGCCTGGGGTCGTTGTCCTGGTAGATCCGGAAAGTACGTCGGATTCCTATTTTTTCGGCACTTTGGAGTAAATTTTCCTTTAGTATATCGAAGTACACATTACTGTCCATTGTTGTTTCAATGAACACAAAATTTCCGCCGCGGGCTGTCGAGATAGATGCCCATACCAGGACACTTCCTCCGCAGTGCTTGACTGTTGCCTTTCAGTTTTTGGGACTCAGATCGGTATTGGAGTGTCGCCACACATAATTCCGTCCGTCCGAACCAAAAATGTTTAATTTGTACTCAAATTCAAATATGATTGTGTTCCAGAACTCCAAATCGTTGTCCAAGTGAATTTTGACGAACGTCATCCTAGACCCTATGTTTTTGCTTTTACAAATTTCATTTTCCATTGTTCTCGGGCATTTAAGTCATGGTGGCGCAGAACTTGGAGCACAGTTCCCATACTGGTCTTTTTCCTTATTTCATCCTGCACCTATTGAGTCAGTTTTTGAGCCGATAGCTTAAGATTTCCCCTTGAAATCTTGATGATCCCCGGCACGTCCTGCTCGGTGAAAATCGTGTTTGGTGCAATTCCGCCCTTGTCTACTGTCCGATTTTCGTCGACGAAACTCCGAATGATATAGAATACAGTTGAGGTGTTTAGATTGACCATTTTAGCTATTTTTCGAAATGAATATCCAATTTTGAAGTGTTCCAGGATGAGTTTCTGTTGATCAATGGTAGTCCGTTTGGCCATTGTCCTTGTTGGCAGGTTGCAGCCCAAATGCGAGAAAAAACTAAACTGACTTAAAAGGTTGGTCTATTTCTACCGTAAATATCCAACTTTAGGTAAAAAATCCGGGTTTTATGGCACCCAGGTGTCCAGAATGTAACTGTTCCAAATAAGCTGCGATCATAAAATTAGGTACTTTTTTACATAACCCGACCTAGCGGGTGGGGAAATCCCAGTTTATTAGGGTCATATATTAATTTTGGTGGTTAATATGTGTACCTGCCATGGGTCTTTGGAATTTTTGAAAAATAATGCATAATGAGTTTATGGCAGGTAATTGAAATTTTTGCTAGACGCTGTTCCAAATGAGGTGTGAGACACTGTATATATACATATATAATATAAATATACGTTTAATTTATTGGCTGACTTGAGACAAATTAATATACATTTCGCGTTGTTTGCTGCTGTGATTTATGCTCAGTGCATGTCTATTTATCTATACCGTTATTGATGAAGACCATCGCAAATAACATGTATATATATATATATATATATGTATATGATAAAGAGATGGTCTTAATGGTCGTGGGGCTTGTCAATTTGGAATCATTTATTAAAGCGCTTACTACAAATCGCAAATAATATCCCT
Organism: Drosophila kambysellisi; assembly: GCA_035042185.1. Taxonomy (NCBI): domain Eukaryota; kingdom Metazoa; phylum Arthropoda; class Insecta; order Diptera; family Drosophilidae; genus Drosophila; species Drosophila kambysellisi. Next base: position 6,475,703 of record JAWNLS010001251.1, on the reverse strand, counting down.
CTCTCTGTCACTCACTCACTATCTTTCTCTCTCTCTCTCTATTTGTGCTTACAGCAGAGACTGTGGCTTAACAAGCAGCATCAGCTGCTAATCGAGTACAACAACAAACATAAATCATCATCAGCGCACACAACGAGAAGAGGAGAGCAGCAACAACAACAACCAAATTGCGTTAAAGTTGCCAGCCCAAAAAAAAAACACGAATATCCGTAAAATACGCATTCAACATACGCCGCGTGTTCGCGCTCTCCGCAATTCTGAAACGCCCTGTGAAATTTAAACACACGATATGCTTGCGAAAAGGCCGCACAATGCGCCGCGCACTTGACACGCGTTGATTTACCGTTATTGGCAGCATCAGCATCAGCATCAGCATAAGCGTCACAGTTACATTTCCCCAATCGATCAATCGATCAATTTGTCATCTTTGTTTCGTTCGTTTTTCGTTTTTTCCGCTTGTTTTTCATCTGTGTGCATTCGTTTTGGTTATTCGAAGTGGTAACGCATGTTCGTGTCCGGGCTAAAAACGTTAACTGGCAGCTACAACTGCAACAACAACAACAACGTCCTCAAAGGCAGCCAATTTAATTTGCAGCCAAAATTTGGTGAATTGATTTTTTGCTGGTCTGTGTTAAATTCGCTAACGTTCTTAATGAATGACTTCCGGTTAAAGTCACTTTATCGTGCCACTAAAACAACATCCCCAACTAAGACAACAGCAGCAGCAGCAGCAGCAGCAGCAACAACAGCAGCAGCTGCAGCGGCAACAACGACAACACCCGTTGGCAGCTCCATTAAAAAGTTAACTGGCGACAATAACAACAAATCATCAATAACATTTGACAGCAATAGCAACAATAATAATCCCCGTACTTACAACAACAGCAGCAAATCGAATAAAGTGTTTCTTCATTATATTCCGCGCGATCCGCGTCTAAGAATTTTTAATAGAACCGCCACGCTGAATAAACACTTGGCCCCCCACAATTCACAACGCACCCAAAGCGAATTGAATATAACTGATGATTTGTGCAATTATGGTGAATTAATCGGCGGTAGTGATTATTGTAATTACGATAATTCCATAAATTATAAGAGCAAACAAAAATTCAAATTTCAAGTTCCACTGTTCAAGTTTTAAACAATAGTTTCTCGAGTTACTATTTTTTTTTTGTTTGAGTCGACTCATCATTAAAAAAAAAAGCGGCGACTGCGACGCCGACAGCGACAGCCTGTGGAGCTAAAGGTAAGCCCAACAAATAGTTTTTAAACACAATTAAAACAATTCCAATCATTCATCAATCACATAATGTCTTGTCAAAACTAAACCGATTCTTAGGTTTGTCATAACTTGCAATAAGCGACACAAACAAATACAAAAATACATAAAATTAAAATGAAGATTTAATATTTAAGTTTTTTAACTTATATTAAAAGAAATGACGATAAAAAATGTTATTGCAAAACCCAGAAAAAGTAATCAGACCGAAAATAAAAATGGCAGACAGCGTAAATTGGTTAAAAAGTAATCGAAAAAGGTTAGCCAACAAATAATTAGTAAAAGAAACCCGAAAGAGTCAACGAGAAGGTCTAGAAATAACATAAAACTTAAATTTGGCACATCGGTGCAGCGGAATCGAATTCCCCATTTAATTATTGAACTACAAACATAAACACTACCAGGTCAATAAGGAGGAACGTATCTCTGGAATATGGGGTTCATCAGAATCGTTTGACAAATTTAATGAATAAGAAGAAGAACTTGAATAAACTTACAGTTATTTGTTAATTTGTCATATTCCCTAAATCTATTAAGTATATAGGGCAATTTCCATATGCAATATCATTTGTTTGGACATTTCAATTTGGAAATTTCGAGTCAATATTATTATTATTAGCCAGCTGGCTAAATGCATTATTATTTTGGCCCAGTTGTTTGTTTTAGGCCCCCAGAAAACACAAGTCATTTCGGCACCTTCCTATAGACTGTATAGCGATCTATAAATAGCAGCAGACTGGCACTTTGCCAAATACAAAAAATAAAAACATAAACAACGCCGCAGAACACAAAACAAACAACATTTTCAATTGCAATTCATATTTGTAACATTCAGCAAAATCAGCTGTTAAATTCTCTGAGAGGATCTCAGAAGAGGCAACACAAGCGTCATTTGGTCCACATCTCTTCTGCTTTTGGCTATTTATTTTGGGGTCAAGTTGAAGGCGATTGGCGAATTTATTTTCAATTCAGAAAAACAGTTCCGACGCGAATTTGCTAACGAAATGAGATGTGTTGTTGTTTGTGTTATTGTTATTAATGTTTTTTCAGTGACAACAAACACGAGTTGTTTGCAAACAAACAACAAGAAAACTGAAAACAATAAACAACAAATTGACGATTCAATTTAATCGAATTTTGTGCGAATGCCGATTTCGTTTTATAAGTATTATAAGTTTACATTATTCGCATTATTCGTTTTTAATGTAAATTACTGATTTCATAAGCCAATCATTATAAATAAAATAAATCCACAAATTGAGGAAACTTTAATAAAGTGTAGAACAAACATTTAAGAAACCTGCATCAAAATCATAATTTTCTTACGGTTCCCATCACGATGATATCAAATATTGCAGCTTTACTTTAAGCTCTTAACAACATTTATCAGTGTTATTCAATAATAGTTTCTATATTTCTGTTTCGCAGTGTTGATCATTTGGAAATCGGATTAGACTTAGGGCAAAGCGTAAAGCAATCCAAACCCAAATCCAGCTACTTAAAAATATAGAAATATTTTGCTGAAATCTATGTAACTGTGTGTTCACAATTAATTGCAACAACAAGTGCAAATTTTTATCAGAATTAATAATTAATTAATACAAATTTAAAAAAAAAAAAAAGTAACCCACTCACACACACACACACACACATATAAAAGTAAATATATATAGAGCTGAAGACAAAATGGCCAAGACCACGGCTGCACCACAGAGTGAAGGCAACGAGCGCAGCAACAATTCCAACAGCAACAACAACAACAGCGCTGCAGCTGCCAATAAAAACAATAATAATATTAATATTGATATAAATACGAGTAGCGGTAAATTGAATGGCAACATTTGCCAGCCAACTCTGCCGGCACCGGCGAACACACCACTCAACAAGGCCATAAAACATGACCTGTTCCCGGAGGTTACATTCTGCAATCTGTCCGTGGAGGAGCTGCACGATGGCGCCGGTCACAGTCGGGTGGTTCACAATCGGAACAGCATCATTGCCATCGATGCGGATGGCAGTTTGCTGACCAGCCTCATGAATGGCAGCCAGGTGAAGAAGCGCAAGCGTTTGATATCGAATGAATCGGGAGACTCCATCGATTCGAATAGCACCGAAAAGAAGACACCCAAAATGCCCGATGGCGGATATGGTTGGGTTGTTGTCTTCGCCTCGCTGGTCGTCTCCCTCATTTGGGATGGTCTCTCCTTCTCCTTCGGCCTGATCAACACGGCACTGTTGGCCTATTTTGGCGAGTCGCCGTCGAAAACGGCATGGATTAGTTCGTTGTTTTTCTCGGTGCCACTGCTTATGGGTCCCATCTGGTCGAATCTGGTGGATAAATACGGTTGCCGCAAGATGACCATATTGAGTGGCCTTATCGCCGGCTTTGGGTTTGCCCTCTCCTCCGTCTGCAACTCCATTGAAATGCTGATGATCACGTTTGGCATTATTAGCGGTCTCGGGTTGGGCATTGGTTATGTCACCGCTGTCGTATCGATTGCCTTCTGGTTCGATAAGAAGCGTAGCTTGGCCATGGGCATTGGCGCCTCCGGGACAGGCATTGGCACCTTTCTCTATGCCCGTCTCACACAATATCTGATGGATTCGTATGGGTGGCGTGGGACCACGTTAATCTTGGGCGGCACCATTCTGAACGCCTGCGTCTGCGGCGCCCTGATGCGCGATCCCGACTGGCTAATCGAGGAAAATCGGCTGGAGAGCCGTTCGCAGAGCGTTACCACCTTTTCCAATTCCAGTGTGTGCTTGGAGGAGATTAAAAAGCTGCTGGACACGGGCATCACCAAGGAGGCCGTTCTCGACACGCTCGTCACGAAGAACAACACGGAGGCCAATCAGCAAATCGATGATCCCCTCGATTCGGGCCTCAAACGCTATCGCAGCGAATTATTTTTACCCACCTTTCTGAGCGCCCAGGAGCTGGACAGCATCTGTGAGGTGAAGAGCTTGAGCCGTCGTTCGCTGAGGCACAAAGAAGGCGCCGAGGCGCCCTCTCGCGACAATCTCTTGTCCATGTCTTCCGGTACAGCAGCCTATGTACCAACGGCACCTATTCTAGGGTCACCGGATGATACGTTCATGGGTGGCATAGCACCCGAAGTTGTCGAGGCCTCCAAGAAGAGCTACTTGGCATCGATAGAGACGCTGTCGCCATCGGAGAAAAGATCCTCGGTTGCGGGCGGCTCACCAATTGGCTCCCTACGCTCCTCGGACGAGGGCTATCTCACACAGAAGCACAACGAGACGACATATGCGAGCTCGCGGTATTCCCTCAACGAGAACATGTTCATGGCCAAGCACAATACGCCGTCGATGTCCAACTTGAAGCTGAACGGACTCCGCCACAATTCGGTGGATATTTTGAGCGATGACATGCACACGTACTACATGTCCGTCAAGGAGGAGTCCTATGCGCTGCTCGACCAACATCCCAGGCTGCTCATAAGGCCGACAGTGATTGCCATTCCCGAGCATGAGCAGAACAGCGAACTGGCGCTGAGACGCGCTCGCCTGGACAGTATTACGGGTATCCGGCGTCTGTCCCGCTCCAAGAAGCCCAGCCAGCATCGCTCGAATCTGCGCCGCAACATCTCCATTCGGAACTCGAACTATCTGAAGGACATGCGCATCCATCGCAACTCCATACACTATCGGGGCGCCATGCTGAACACGCATCGATATCGTTTGCGAGCCTCCTCCTGCCCGAACATCTATCGCAACTCAATGACAACCATTGCCAAGGAGGAGAAAGATGTGAGTATCCATATGCATTATATTAGATGGTACTAACATTAACCAATGTTGGCAATATTTGCAAAAGCGCTTTCCGTATCCATTTTTAAAGTTTACTTTTAGGTGCTTTCATCTTGCACAGCGCAAAATTTTTCCATTGTGAAAATGTAGAATGTAAATGTACAAAATTTTCATTGTTTTGTTAAACACGGAAACCAGAAAGTTTTGCCTAAATTAAAGCACTCCTGATTATGAGCAAGATGCAAGGGTTTCAGAGTTCCAAGTGTTTAATACAAATTATAAGATAAAGTTGGAGTATTTAGAATAATTGTAAAATAGCTTTTGTAATTACAAAAAGAAGCAATTTTTCACCTAAGGGTAAACCTTTAAATGGATACGGTATAGATGAGGGTTCCTCTAAGTAAAGTCAGCAAACTAGCTCGTTCGTCGATTCTAACACTTATCAGGCGAGTCCAAGTCCAAGTTGAGCACGCTTGACAACAGCTGTTCCGTATTGTATACATTATCGATGCTCCACAAGTAAATAAATATGCTATTTATATATATATAATTAGACTAGACGAACACATTCTACTGGGTTAAATGTGTGTGTGTTCCACTTTAAACTGATAAGCGGTCACTCCGGGACCGGGTTTCGTTTCCGTATTGCCTAACTTCTACTAAAAGTAAATCATTAATTTTTGTATTTCTTTTCCTTTATCTGTACAGACCTGGTATGATAGCTTTGTGGACACCATGAAATCTGCCTTTGACTTTTCACTGTTTTTGGATAAGAAATTTGCGCTCTTCAATCTATCCACACTTTTTTTGTTCATTTGGTAAGTATTAGTGGCCTCAAACTGCGCACATTAAAAATATGTGTACCTTGTGGATATGTTTGTGCTAAAATTAATATATATTAATATATTAGAAATATTAACGGCCATAACAAGTCGAAAACTGTCAACTACAAGTGTCGCAAATAATTTTTGGCAAAATCTCAAAATTTATTATGCTAAATTTGTGAACGTGAACTCAAATGAATTGCTTTTGAGATTAAATTTTACTACTTTTTAATCTGAATACGATTAATCCGCAATCAATTGACAATTTCTAACAGCAGATTATAAAAGTCGAACAAATTGACTTATTGTAACCATATCATTACAATACTTAATGGGTAATTATCTAATGGAACTCACGTCTCACAGGTTCATCATACCCTATCTTTATCTGCCCGAATATATGAAGCAAGATTACGAGGTGAGCGATAGCGCAGTTCTCATATCGGTAATTGGCGTTGCGCAAACGGTGGGCATGATTGGGCTTGGCTATCTGGGCGATCGGCCCTGGATGAACATCAATATATGCTACTCTCTCTGCATGCTGGGTAAGCGACAAATATACATATATCGAACATGAAAAGCTAACATTTTGTTGTTTTAGTTTGTGGTGCTTCGGTGTTTTTTATGCCCTTGCTGATCAACAGCTACAATGGACTGATGACGATGTGCATCATCTTTGGCTTCACGTTTGCCAGCTCATTTTCATTTACGCCCAGCATACTGGTCAGTATTGTTGATTTGGATGATTTCACTTGTGCCTACGGTTTGGTGCTGCTGGTGCAGGGCATCGGCATGATTGCCGGTCCGCCCCTAGGAGGTGCTATCTATGAACTTATGGGCAGGTATGTTCCACAATTGTGATTGTCATCCAGTCGAGCATCGTCATTGGTCTGATTATCTTTGTGTATTTTTTGCAGATGGGACGACTCATTCTATTATGCGGGCATATTTATAGCACTCTCCGGCGTCTGTTCGTATATGATTGAGTTTTGTGAGAAGAAAGCAACTAAGGAGAGTGATAGTGATGTCTCAGAGACTAAAAAAGCTCAACTTTTACATTAGGTTACATACAAATATAAACACACAAAATGTCTCTAAAGGAAACCAAAAATTAAAACAGAAACAAAAATCACAAAAATATAATTCAAGGTACTTCAACTGACAAAATTTAGTGCAATTAAGCAGTGCTGCGGCCTAATTACAAACACACAAATTATGGACTAGCATTAAATGTTATCAAGTTTCTTATGTCAAATGCTGTTGCAGCTAAAAAAAAAAAGAAAAGAAAAAAACAGAGCAAATTAGTAGATAATTAATTAAATACACGTTATTCACAAGTAAGCAAACAAACAAAAAACAAAAATAGACTTGAAAACCAATTAAAAAAGGAAGCAAATTAGATAGTTAACGAACTAGGACAACTACATTGTACATTTGTATGTATACTCCAATAAAAGAAGAAACACCTGCATACTTATACCATGTGGCTCAAACTAACCAACTATATACCAAAATTTAATATCAATGCAGTGCATCACTGCCATGCGCAATACGGGTTGCCCAATTTGTCTTCTTTATAAACGATTAGTTTTAATTGTTGTAAAACCATATTTCACAAAATGCCTCAAATTAAGTGGAACAACAAATACCAATACAAATACCAATCTATGTAACGTATGCAATAACTTAAAAGGCAATTTGCAATTAACTTAACTCACAACGTCTTCAAACCGATAAAAATGAAATGATTAGAAATAAAATACATAGCTTTTGATTAAGTAAAACTTATGTAAATATGAAAATTCTAACGATAAATACAAATAATTATAAAAACAGCACCCGAATTGCAAATGATTCGCAACATATTTAGAAGTTCTTCAAATTTTGTCATAAAGCAAAAAAAAACGAAACAGTTTAAGTATTATTAAACAATTAATTGAGAAGTTTACGTAGCGCACTGAAAACCATTTAGCGTATACCTAACACCATATAGGGTTATTTTTACAATGCAAAGCACAGTTTAATTTAGGATAAAAACAAATGAACTAACGGCGAGATACAACATCTACGTATGCACAACTGTAGATGTTTCAAAAAAATCACCAAAAACATTTGTTTATAACCATAAGCACAACAGTTAGCAAATACAACAAAATTTAAAATAAAATGCAATTCTAAACTGTTTACAAACATCAATTAAATAATCATAAATATATACATATTTAGAAGACATTATTCAAATAATAAATAACAATAATAATTTTGATGAAATTGCGTTTTTCTATCCCTTTGGTGATGTTACAATTAAAGGAATATTGGTTTGTATTTTTATAATATTTATTGTGTATATTAATTAGGTTTTAATGCTTTGGGTCTGGCAAATACAAATGTTTATAAATAATTTGATTTTATTTCATTTTGTTTATAAATTTATTTTTCGGCATTTATTTAATTATGTAAACTTCGTAATTGTCGGCGACATAATCAAATTGATTAAACAATATCACCACGATTTGTTTTTGTTTTTGTATAATAATTATATATATTAAACTTATATATTATGTCTGTGTTTATTTACTTTTTAGGCATGACTGTGTCTGTGTTTGTATATATGGTTATATGTTATGCAAATTACACAAAAACAAAGCAAATGCGTCCAAAAGCAAAACACAAATACACATGTGTATAAAGTACTAGACGAAAAGCAGCCACGACTAACGGGAGAGATGTGGTTGACCCTTTGATTAAAACGAATCGTAATAAGAGAAATTCACATAGTATGTTTATATAGTATATATATATATCTTACACCACTCCACTTATCATCTCTGCTCATCCAAAATGTAACTAGCAAAACTAACTAAATGTACACAAAAATATTTGTATTTAATATACGCATCATTTTTTTGTTGTTTAAAGTTTATAAAATTTAGAAATCACGCACGACACATTTTACATACACATATTGTTCATTAGTTTATTTAAAACTGGTTTTAAGGTTTTTTGTTTTTAATTTCTCTATTGGGTTTTACTCTTTTTTCAGCGAACATATAGTTTGTTTTCATTCTTGTTTTTTTGACATTATGCTTAGTGCTGAAATGTGTGTTTAGTAATTGTGGTTTACTAGTATCGCCGCTAAGTTTATTACGGTTATTATTTTGCTGGAAATGAAAATATGAAAACAATAGATCTGCTACCACTACCTTCTAAGAGTTAGTCACTAGTAGCTTTTACAGAAGCGGCTATCGGCTACGGCTATCCCAAGTGCAGGCATCGGCAAACAGTAGTTTATTCCTAGCAGCAACCATTATTTACTGCACCACCCGCACCGCCGGATCCGGGCAAGCCTGGATTTGTGATCGGTGCCTGTACCCCGATTTTAATGCCATTTGCCTGCAAACAAAAACAATTAAATTAATCATTACACACTATTTATGAAACAACTAATTGTATACCTCATTATTTATATCAAATACACCCTCCTGTATCTTTTCGTATATCTCTTTGGCTGTATTTATGAAAGCCTCCTCCACGTTAGCGGCTGTGCGCGCCGATGTCTCCATGAAGACAAGACCATGCTCGCGTGCGAATGCCTCGCCCTCCTCCTTTTTCACCTCACGTCTGGAGTCCAAATCGCTCTTGTTGCCAATCAGCATAATCACCATGTTCGAGTTGGAGTGCTGGCGTGCATCTTCCAGCCATGTAGTCAAATGATTGAAGGTCTCGCGCCTCGTAATATCATAGACAAGCAAAGCGCCGGCAGCGCCACGGTAATAAGACCGTGTAATTGATCTATTTGGTGCAATCAAAAAAATAATCAGTTTCTTACAATACAGAATAAAAATAGTTTAGAGTTTAGTCCATATGCACCTGAAAGCCTCCTGCCCGGCTGTATCCCAGATCTGCAGTTTGATTTGTTTGCCATCGATGGTTATCATGCGTGCACCAAACTCAACGCCAATTGTCAGATCGTGCACCGGCTGGAATCGCTTGTCCGTGAACTGCAGCAGCAGACATGATTTGCCAACGCCTTGAGAGATAAGCAGAATACAAAGAAAACAACACAACAAATATAGTAATTGCACCTTATGAAATTTAAGTGATTAAGTGAAAGTTTTCCGCTGTCGTTTTCACAAAGCGAAACGAAATGACATCATTAAAATAAATCATCCACAACTATAATTTACTTTACAAAAATACTGGAAAATAAGACCACCAACCAAGAGAAACGTGCTTTGTATCTCTAAGTCAAAGATGACAAGCCGAACGTCCATTCCTTAAGGCTCCGCCCCAAATCCAGCGCCTCCTAAACACTATCAATTTGGTACCAGACCATTTAGCTTTTATTTTATATTTCATTTATAAGCTATCAGATATTCAGGAACCCCTTCTTGAACTTGTCCCACTTACGAGAGAAGAGGATGCATCTACTGTTCCATACTCCTCAGCAAAACAAGCTCGATATCGTAGCAAAAGTATTATGTGAACAGTCTGACAGAGATACCAAGGATCTGGCCATTTTCAAAGATTCAAAAGCATCTGATCTAATAGTAAAATACTTCTAATAAACAACATAAAACTATAATATTGGTCCCGTAAAATTTTATCTCCATATGTCTGTGGCAGCTTGCACAAAATATTGTCCATCTCCAACGTCCTTTAATCACGAGCCACCCAAAAATAATGTTATTCTCTTTCCTTTAAGTTTTTGTATTTTAATGATTTTAGCGAATTTTTTTCGCATAAAACGATAACAACAGCTGTTTAATTGCTATCAATCAAAAGCTCTGTTTTCTGGACACACATACAAACGGACATTTGCATATGTGATATGTGAGCATATGTGAGTTATTATCACAGTGCTGATAAGCGAAACTGAATTTATGACTCCCTCTACAACATTTCCCATTTCCATATCAAAAACAACAATATGCTAAAATAGGGATATTTTTTGAGGGTGGGATGAGCGGACAAACAGCATTTGAGTCAACAGAAATAGTAACAACAGGGCTGTAAAATACGGAAAACCCCCCCATTAACTTCAAGAATAGTGTGGAGTAACGCCCGCGCTTCTTCGTAAAGAGGCGTTGTTAGGGTATTATTGATTTTTCCTTGCTGCGCGTTTGATCTTTTCCATAAAGCAAGCAGACGAACATACTGCGGGGCTGTGGGCGGTCAGTAGACGAACTTAACTCGACTTTGGCATAACTGTAGTCGAAGAGCAAACTATATGCATATATATAAATATATACATATATGTGGAGGTCGGAGCACAACGCAGTTTTTAGTTTATTATTTGTCTTTGTTTTGTTTGCAATGCACAATTTATTTTTGTATAATAATCGCACAAAACTTTTACACACTCATATGGAATTCGTCAGAAGCGAACACTCACCAGTGTCGCCAATGATAATATATTTGAACAGATACGCGTAGGACATTATTGCTGCTAATTAGTTTTCAAAACGCGTTGATTATGAACTTTTTAAATAATTATTATCGTAATATCTGACAATAATAATACGCAATTGCAACTTGTGTAGATTTAGCAAGCTGACACTGATGATGACGACTGTGGCTGGTAATCGACGGACGTACACATTACCAGGGATGCGGAGAACAGGGTTGTCAGGGCGCAACAGTCTTTAGTCGGTCTATCGATAACCCAGCCCTATATGTATGTATGTACAAATTTTTTCAGAAATTTTCTCTCGCACAAAGCGATGCGTTTTAGCTCAATTTGTAATTAATTCAAATGTGAAATGAATACACGAAAATAGTTATTATCATTTATTCTAAAACCCAAAAAACAAAACTGCATTTAGCTAGCGCCTTCGACTTGTGCAGCGTTTGCTTCCGGGTCGCCAAGTCCACTTTTCTCACTTTCGTGGTCCACACAACTGGCCCCTAAAGCGTAGGTGAGGTGTTTGTGTGTGTGTGCGAGCGTTGTGTGATTGAGTGAACCTGTGGGTGAGTGTGTGTGCGCGTTGTTTTGTTCCTTCCTTACTGAGGCTGAGGCAAGGTGAAACATGAAGATGGCTGACGGCTCGACAATATTGCGTAGAAACCGACCAGGCACAAAATCAAAGGTAAGCTCTGCTCTATCAAATATATAAAACATGCATATATGGAATATATCAAACAGGATTTCTGTCGCTGGCCCGACGAGCCGCTGGAGGAAATGGACAGCACACTGGCCGTGCAGCAGTTCATACAGCAGATGATCAAGCGAGATCCATCGAATGTGGAGCTGATATTGACGATGCCCGAGGCACAGGACGAGGGTGTGTGGAAGTATGAGCACTTGCGGCAATTCTGCATGGAATTGAATGGATTGGCTGTGCGGCTGCAGAAACAATGCTCACCGTCGACGTGTACGCAAATGACGGCCACCGATCAATGGATATTCTTGTGTGCTGCCCATAAAACGCCCAAAGAGTGCCCCGCCATTGATTACACACGGCACACACTGGACGGCGCCGCTTGTCTGCTGAATAGCAACAAATACTTTCCAAGCAGGTATGTTTGATTGAGCGCGACAAGCAACTAGCCGCATAATGATTCAAGTGTTCTGCTCACCCACAGAGTTTCCATTAAGGAGTCGTCGGTGACCAAGCTGGGATCGGTGTGTCGGCGTGTTTATCGCATATTTTCGCATGCGTATTTTCATCATCGTCGCATCTTTGATGAGTTCGAGACGGAAACGTATCTATGCCACCGATTTACACATTTCGTCACAAAATACAATCTCATGTCGAAGGAGAATCTGATTGTGCCCATCAACGAGGAGGAGAACGCAGCACCCGGCGAAAGCGAAGCCTAAACAAACCACAACAACCACTGCAGAAACAGCAAACAATAAACAACCACAACACAAATGAAAACCATACAGCATAAGAAATTAGTGACGGACAAAGCGCAGTCATTCTCATACACAACTCACTTAAACATATTTATAATATATATATATATATATATTTACGAATAGCTTGCATTAGATTCAACGATAAAGGCATCATTCTGTTTTTTTCTTCTTCTTGTTATGTGGATACACCAAGAGAAATGAGTGGGCCGCAAGAAGTAAATTGAAAATCATTTGCAAATTTCTGTGTTTTTGTAGTGCAATCGACAAAAAAATAAACGTATAAAGCCCTATGATGAAATTAACAAATTGCTAAATTCAGACAGCTATACAGTTTCCCTACATAATTCCGTTACGTTATAATTACGATTATGTTAAAATTCTTATTTTAAATAAATTATATGTAGAAACACACGCAAAATACATCAACACCAAATTCGATATTTCTTTACCGAAACCCAAAAAAAAAAAAAAAAACTAAAAGAAAAGAACACAATTTTATATATATCAAATGTGGAAACGCAGTTGTACCAAAACTAATACGTGAAGTTTACTATCAAAACCTATTTAAAAAAATAAAATCGAAACAGCAACAAACCAACACAAATAGGTTTCTAGTCTAGTCTAGACAATGTTCACCTCCAGCATTCGCTGCTGGGCAGCCAGACGCTCAAAGCCCAACCGGCTCAGATCCAATGTGCCATATTTGCCATCCAATATGAGCTCGGCAATGGCTCGGCCCACCGCTGGCGTCTGCTGTATGCCATGGCCACTAAAACCGGCCGCTATGTACAGATTCGAATAGTGTGGATGTCGTCCAATGATGCCATTCGCATCGAAGGTGTTGTGATCGTAGTAGCCTGCCCAGCTGCTCTGCACTTTGAGCGACTCGAAGGCGGGCACCCGATTGGCCAAGGTGGGCCACACATCCGACTCAAAGTAGCCATGATCCACGTCCAGGGTGTCGCAGTTGGGCTCCTCATCGTCGGCGGGACTGCGACCGCATAGGAAATTACCGCCCAATCCATCGGGACGAAAGTACGAGCCATTGGGATCGATAGTGAGAGGTGTGTCCACTCCAGGACAATTCGCGCCTTGGGTATTGACGACGTAGACATACCGCTTTCGCGGCTCTACAGGCAGTGGCACACGCAGCAGGTCCACTCCCACACCGATATTGGCCAGGCGTGCCACCTGGCCAGACCAGGGACCAGCAGCCAGCACACAAGTATCAAACTGCACGTTGCGTTGTGTGCCATCGGCACTGGCCACCACAGCGGCGGAGAGTGCACCAACGGGATTCCACTCAAAGCCCACAATCTCACCATTGGCAAACTGGGCACCAAGCGCGCGCGCCTGCTTCTTAAAGCCCATCAGCAAGGCCCAGGGATCGAACCAGCCCTCCTTGTCGATGCCATAGCAGCCGAGCTCAATCTCATCCGTGCACAACCAGGGAAAGCGACGCCGCAATGCCTCCGCACCAAGCAGCTCATTGCGTCCTCCCAGCTCATTTTGCAACTTGGAGTTGCGCGTCAGCGTTTCAGCACCATTTTCGCTGGCCAAGGTGAGATATCCATGCGGACGAAAGTTCAGATCCACATCGCCCAAATGAGTGCGACAGCTTGAAATGAAATCGTAGCCGAAGAGCCCCATTTGTATATTCTCCGCCAGCGAAAACTGTTGACGCACACCGCCCACGGAGAGTACAGTGGATGCCGTTGCATACTGCGAATGGATTCAGTAATATATATTCACGTATGGCTATTCTTTGAAGTAACTCACACTCGCATCCCGCTCCACGACGAGCACGTTGAGCTTCTTCTGCTCAGCCCGGCACTTGAGCCAATAGGCAGAGGAGGCGCCCATACCGCCGCCACCAATGATCAGCACATCACAACGCTCGGGCAGAGGATCTCCGCGAACGCTTGCTGCTGCACCATCGATCTTACTACTGCTCTGGAAGCGAGATTGCTGCAGTGCAGCAGCCGATCGCAAAACACGTCCCAGTCGCAGCATTATTCGCACTGAGCAATTGTGCGGGGAACCCAGCTCAGCGGGAGCTGTCTATTATCAAACAATGTGCTCGACCAGATTAGATTCTCGTTCTGGTTATCTAAGCGAGTAAATATACTACAACAATGCCAGCTTAACAATGGTACAATTTAGCCTATCTACAGCTCGCTTATCAATTAACTAATGCGCGACAAAGTGTTTTTGGAATACCCTCTACTGTAATCACAAACAGTGATAAACTTGGGAATCAGTTCCAACTACTTTTTAGCAATTCCATTGCTCATCATTTTAGCCTTGTTTTTTTAAACTATCTCTCTCTGGATAAGTGGTGTACTCAAGCTGTAATATACTAAGTAATCTGTTCCAAGTTGCTACGAATACTTTTTGAGTGCAGCATTAACTAATCCCAAACAGGAAATGGGTTTATTTAAAATTTCATATTTGCGAAATTGATTTCGTATTAATTTGCCCATAATTTTTGCATACTTCAAATTATATTTTATGTTTTGATGAGGGTCAAATGAATTCGCACCAATTTTCAAAAATTATGAGTAACATTTCAGAATTTTTCAAAAATCAAAAGTGATGAAATTAAGCTAAAGTACAATTTTATTGCACCAATAACTGGAGGCAAGCAGAGAGCAAACTTTTAAAGTTGTCACAAATATTTTTTCCGAAATGGATGCACACTCAATACTTTATTTCTTAACGAAATTGAATTTGCACCAACAATAGTTAATTTCTAGCAATTGTTTGGGCATCAATTTAGCATCTTTTAAAAACTCTCTCAGTAGCGTATGTCAAATTCGCATTTGTAGTCGCTACGTCTGATCTTATCATAAATAATGACTAATATATGTTGTATATATTATGTATATGTTTATATATGTATGTGGTTGTTTTATTGATTAGATTAAGGGGCCCTGACTACTGATAGCTTTGTCTCCGACAGGTTTGCCTTGTGTTGTGTGCTTCTGCTGTTGTTGTTGTTGTTGCTTATTGCGACCAAATCTTGGACGCTTATTTGTGCGTCCACCTGTGGCACTGGATGCTGATGCAGGTGACTTTGCATCGAACGTCCAGAAATTGCTGTTCGTATTCGGTTTTTGCAGTCTGAAAGTGAAATAAAAGTCATATGAGAAGATACTCATGAGAGCAGATGTTGTTACGAACCCCTCGATGCTATCGGATAGCTCATCCAGGCTCATGAGTATGTGTATGGTGGGTATTTGGCGGGTGACAACGATTTCTTCCAGGCCATCCCTTTGTGGCTTCCAGTGCTCCTCGACGCTGCACAAAAATACACTAATTGTAGTGACCCTTATGCAATTTAATTCGAGCAAAAACTCACCTAGTTTGGCCTATGCGGGTGACTTGAAACAGCGGATGACTGCGCTTGAGCACCTCGGCACAAGATATGGTTTTGACCACACCACCGCCGGAGCCGCTCCACACCAGACTGCGGTATTCGCCTTTGTTCAGCGCCGATTGAGCAAATTCTATAACATTGCTGACCTTAGTGCCGCCCTTGACCTAGATGGATTGGAATGTAAATACAAATGTCGATCGGAGCCAGAGTCGAATTCATTTGAAACTAACATGCATCCATAGGAAATCCTTGTGCGTCTTCGGCATGCAATCCTCAAAGGGTAAATCCGATTTGCTTAGCTCCTGCTCCACATTCTCCGCCTTGCGATAGTGCATCATTTTGCGAACCTATAGTTATTTGATGAAACCATTAAATTTATGCAACTTGATTAGGGTATGAATTTGTGGCTGACTCGCAGCAACAACCTTGAACCAGAATTTGTAGTACTTCTATGCTGGGTATACTAAAAGCATGCCTTATAAGAGCCTATCCATCCACTCATAAACTGTCTTGCGCAGTTATTGCCACGACAGTCTGTGCAAATTGAATAATTGCCGCATTATGAGACGAGAGTGAAGAGCGACCCCTGCGCCCACGCCAAAAGGAAAAGCACTGAAAAACCCCACGCAAACCATTCAACTTGTTAACAAAAAATTTCGCCCGGCTATGGCGAGAAATAAAAAGCCCTGCTTCCGACAATATCAAATAGATATGGACAACACCCAGACAAAAAAATAAACAGGTCTTAGGATTCACTTAGAAATTTTAAACATCCAAAAGATTACTACAAGTAAAGCGAAATTATGCAAGCAATTTCGAAAAAATAAATTAAAATAAACCAGTTTATTGAAATTAAAAATAAACAAAACCAATCAAATGAAAAGGAAAAACAAACAACAAATTAGGTAAAGTAAGATCCAAACTTTATGAGGAGAATCAAACTATATCCCAAAGTATTAAACCTAGTTCGTTGGTAAATAAATTTTCTATTTCTAAAAGTTCGTTGTTAAAAAAAATATTCAATTCCATTCCATTCGCCAAGTGAAAGCGTATCAAGTTTTCCCTTGCAGCCTTGAGGAATTGCGCATGAAGAGGACTCCAAGTAAATGTCAATAAAAAAGCATTTCTACAGCAATTAAATGCGCGCGGCTGCAGCACAAATTTCCCATTAAATAAAATTCTGCTGGTGTCGGGCTCTAGACAACAAGGATGACAACCGGCAAGAAGACAACGGGAGCAACCAAGATACACACGCACATAGAACACACACATTCCCCTTCCGTCTTCAGCACGAAACATCGTAGCATGCCACTTGTTGAAGCTAAACAACATTTGGCTGAGCAAAATTGGTGGGGAGCAGATCCCAAGAGTAAGGGTAAATAGCTCTGAATTCGACAGCATCAACGAAAGTTTATTAATGAACTTTTCACAAAACTGCGGCTGTGGGCGGTTTCTCATGACCCACACACCCACACAACCACACAACCACACACCCGCACAGCCACACACACACAGACAATTATCGCATGTCCTATTGAGCGATGAAAACGCAGACAATTCCACAATTCAATGCAGCGGAAATAGAGAGGAAAAAAATGTGAGGGAACCTGGGGGGGGTGGTCGTTTTTGGAATGTTACGAGGAATGCCTTCGAAATACCAAGTGACAGGCACTGCTCCGGACTGTCTCATTGAGAACGTCATCGTTATCATCATCGTAAGAGGAACATCATTATCATCTGTGGCATCGTCGCCATTCTTTTCAAGTACGTTACGTACCACAACACCGCGCAACAGGCAATCCAATTGTTTGCCAACTTCTACACTTATATAAATTGTTATCTCTCAAATGCAATTCATATAAACAAAAAAAAAAAAACTTAATTGTACCTAAATTAATTGTTCGATTAATAAACTAATTGCACAATCAAATGTTTGTTGGGTTATAGTAGTACTTTTTAAGCACAATGGATGTAGCTTAAAAATACCATTTGTACTCCAGTAATTTAAAATATATTTTCTAAAAAAAAATACGCTTACTCGATTTATTAACCTTTGTAAGCATATTTAAGTAACCTAACATTTGTTGTAATGTGTGATTCCATTTTGGTGCGGAAGTTATTAATAAAAGGAGTCTGGCACAAAGGAAAAAGGACATGATGCCTGCCAAGTGGGTTCTTCCTTTTTTCCCGCAAAATCTATTGCAGATGTGGGTGTAGAGTGCTTGTCGGAAGGGGGAGGTGCGACTTGTTGGTCTTGTCTGCTGACAATGAAAAGCACGTTTTGTAAATTAACATTACACACATTTGGTTAAATACATTACATCAATTTCCGCAAAGGGATGCGAACAACACTTTAAATTAGAATCAAGATGTGCAGAGCATTTAACATTTCTATAAATTGAACCTGGCAACTTTCAAATGATTCGCAGCAGTGCTGCATATTTTCACGCACACTCGCATACTTTCACACACACACACATATATATATATATATATATATATATATATATATAAATATATATATAAATATGTATATATATATATTAGAGGGTGTTCGCTATAGATGTTCAGCTATTGAGGTCAATTCACTGCCAAAGAAATTAAAATATATCTAGTATTAATTTTGAAATAAAAATGCGGAAAGTTAGTTGTAATTATTTTTGTTCTCGAAACATTTTATGTATTAAAATGCTTTATTTATCTATAATTTATTAAAACAAATAACTAAATTAATTGCATTATTCTTTACTTTTCTTGGGTTTTTTGAATAAAACATTTTCTATGACAATTTGTAGTTGGTTTTTTTCCCATCGTTTCCACTGTGTACCGCAAATATTTCATTTATTTCCACACCCCATCCTCAATAAATGCAAACCCCATTCCGCCCTTTAGCTGAGACTGCTCCCACAACCAACCCTGGCCAACTTTCTCCGTGACTGCGAAAGTATGCATTCATTAGACATGCCAACAGGCAGCTGGGAGCAACCGAGCTTAGCTCTTGGCCAAATCGCCGAGCCAGGATCATTTGAGGTTTGCAAGCCGTGGCCAACGGTTCACAGTCGCGGCCATAACGATTTGGCTAGCAGTAAGTGGCAGTGGCAGTGGCAGTGGCAACAGGCAATTTTTAGTGTTCATAAAAAAGCAACAAAGTGGCTCCAAAACGACATTTGGTGAATTAGTGCACAGCATTTCGAATTACCGTTAATTACTTTGCAACCCGGTGTATTTTAAGAATCCATTTAATATTATTATAAACAAAAATACAATTCAAGGCTCGGCAATTTATTTATGCCACAATTTACACAAGCAACGTTGTAAATAAAAATAAACAACAACAAAGTTAATGAACTTGGCTGCTGTTCGGGTTGCAGGTATTTGAACGGTCTAAACAAACTATAAGTAAATCTACTAAATAAACTGAATACAAAATTAAATGTGTGTTAAAAATATATTATGAAATAATTACACAAAAATTTCGAAAGAAAGCGTTACACTGAAATAATTATGTACTGGATAAATACGGTTCTTAAAAAATTATGTGCTTAAAAAATATGTGCTTGCCTAATAATTTTATATAAAATATAAAAACATATATAAGAAGTGACAATCCATAAAAGCCACATTTTTATTATAATAATAATAAAAGTATTTAGGATGTTTATATATTCTCATTTTCATTAAACCCTTTAATTTATTTTATTTGCAATTTTAATTTAGTCATTCACTTTATTTTGTAATTGCAATTAAAAACTTTAATTATAAACTATATATATATTTTTTTGAATTCGCATAATCGGAAATAGTTATACGACAATTAAGAAGAAGCAAATATTACAAAAATGGATAGCACTGAATTTCGAAAACGTGGCATGGAAATGGTTGAATACATTTGCAATTATTTGGAAACTTTGGGCGAACGGCGCGTTACGCCCAGCGTGGAGCCCGGATATCTGAGGCATCTGTTGCCCAGTAAGTAGCCACTTTTTAATAAAAAACCCAAAAAAAAATGTATTTGTAAATAAAACAAGTACTTGATCGAAAAACAATTTAAGGCCATGATATTAAAAAACCATGTGTTCCAACTTTGGACAATCCAATTGCTAAAAAATGTTAAATATTTTGTTCTTGGCCCTAACCTATTTAGGTTTGATAAAAATAAAAATAACTTCATTAAATTAGTTATATTTCAAAGATTTAAATTTAGATTTAGCATCACTGTGTGAATTTGACTTCATTTAATTTATATATAAAACATATCAGATGCCAAAAAGAGTCAATCTTTTAAATTACGAAGAGTTGTTTAGTTTAAAACGTAAGCAATTTTTTGTTTATTATTTTTTTCATATTGTTGAAAACTTTTTTATCTTTCTCATATTTAGCATATAGAAATAAGTTTAGTTTTAAAATGTTAACGATATTTCTATATCTGCCTCTACGATAGCTGAGGCCCCACATGAGCCGGAGGATTGGGATCAAATAATGAACGACGTCGAGGATAAAATCATGCCAGGAGTTACGCACTGGCAGCATCCGAGATTCCATGCATATTTCCCGGCGGGAAACTCGTTTCCCTCGATACTGGGCGATATGCTGGGCGACGGCATCGGATGCATTGGATTCTCATGGGCTGCCAGTCCGGCCTGTACCGAACTGGAGACCATTGTGCTCGACTGGCTGGGCAAGGCCATTGGGCTGCCGGAACACTTTCTGGCGCTCAGGGAGGGCAGCACAGGCGGCGGCGTTATTCAGGTAAACAACGTCGATTTCTCTCTATATATATATATATAGAAATTGTGCTGAGATTGATTGCTAAAAATTAATGGCACAGACATCGGCCTCGGAATGTGTGCTGGTCACGATGCTGGCGGCGCGTGCACAGGCGCTAAAGCGTCTCAAGGCTCAGCATCCGTTCGTGGAGGAGGGCCACCTGCTGTCCAAGCTGATGGCCTACTGCTCCAAGGAGGCGCACAGCTGTGTGGAGAAGGCAGCAATGATATGCTTTGTGAAGCTGCGCATTCTCGAGCCGGATGAGAATGCGAGCCTGCGGGGACAGACCATTGGCGAGGCCATGGAGGAGGATGAACTGCAAGGCCTGGTGCCGTTCTTTGTGTCCACTACGCTGGGCACCACCGGCTCCTGTTCCTTCGATAATCTACCCGAAATCGGTAGCCAACTGAAAAAGTTTCCCTGCGTCTGGCTGCACGTGGATGCAGCCTACGCTGGCAACAGTTTCATCTGCCCCGAATTGAAGCCACTGCTCAAGGTAGATATACCAAGATTTGGTCAGTAATTGAAATCGTTCTGAACATAATTATTTATTAAATCCTTTTTTAAAATAGATTTCTCGGAAATTAAACTGAGAAAACAAAATATTTTAAAAACTGCGAGAAACAATATCTATCAGGTTTATCGCAAATTTTAATGTGCTATTTTACTATTAAAAGTTCACATACAATTTCATTTATTTTTCTTATGTTCGAAAGAAATTTTATTTATATTTGTTATCATTTTTTATGCTCGTTGTCGACATAAAAACGCATGATTTTCAGAATAATATTGTTTTGAAAAATGTCCGAAATCCATTTGTTCTTGAACAGGGTTGGTTGTTTCCAAAAATTAGAGATTTGCTTACCTACAGCCAACATTTCCAAAAATTTATAATTAATATATCTAATTTCCAGTGTTTTTATACTATGGTATAATCCGTTGAGTTTTGACAAAGTTATGGCATTTTGAAGGTTCGATCTATGCCCATTTGCCGATTTTCGGACTATAATTTTGAAAATTGACTATATTTTGAGTAGTATTTCGCTGTCGGTTACGTCCGATTGCAACGTTCTCTCTTGTTTTTATCCGTGTAGACTGAATTTATACAACAAATTTTTGTAACTTTTATCTAATATCAGTATTTTAAGATTTAACATTTTCAAACACTTTATATGGCTTATAATTTCATAGTATTTAAGCGAATATTGACTGTTATAGCTAACGTTTTTTATATTAGAAAGGATTTTCGTGTAAAAATAAGTATATTGCCTTTCTACTTTTTCTAGCAATAAATACTATATTTTAATTTTGTGGCGATTTTCCAAATATCACGATTCTATTTATAAACACCAAAACATTTTAAGCATTAAAACAATATATGATTAAATATGAAGTCGAATTCTGGCCGGATTGGAACAAATAAAAAAGTGTTGAGCAAACCATAAACAAAAAAATAATGATAATTTGTTAAGGATTCTCGTAATTGAATTATATTTGCATTGGCTGTCAATCTGTAACCGATCCGTATGCAAACACATGCATACATACATACACACATACACACATCACACATACACATATGTGTAGCGTGCACAATGCACACCCATCATCCATGTGGCAGTTCAGTATGCTAATAAACTCTAATGGTCCGCACAAACAGGGCATCGAATATGCTGACTCATTCAACACCAATCCCAACAAATGGCTACTGACCAACTTTGACTGCTCGACACTTTGGGTGCGCGATCGCATCCGTCTGACATCAGCGCTGGTCGTGGATCCGCTGTATCTCAAGCACGGCTACTCGGATGCGGCCATCGACTATCGTCATTGGGGAGTTCCACTCAGCCGACGCTTTCGTTCGCTCAAACTGTGGTATGTAGCGCCAAATAAAAAATAAAAAAAAAAACACCATCTACAAAAAACGGACTTTTGAGTGTCAGGCGTGAATTGTTGACTTTTTTTGTTGTTGACTAATGTCAAATAAATATTGTTTTTTTTTTTGTTGTCATCTTTTATTTTTTTTTTGGCTCTTCGAGTGCGCCAAACTTGTTGCTTAGCTTCGAGTACCCTTGTTGCGAAGCATGTGCCTTTATTATTTACATGCGACTTAGTTGCAAAAACAAAAAATAAATGAAATAAACTAATGCTAAATGTGCTTGAAAGAGGCGCACCTCAACATGACATACATATAATATATATTAGACACAAAACATTTTTGTTGAATAGTATTTGTGTTAATTTTGCAATTCAAATCACAAATATCTATAATCTAAATATATATACATAAATAGATATATGTATATGTAGAAGTATATGTATATTTCTGGCAATATTGAGAGTCTTAATATCTTAATATCTGATCAGATCTGATCTGATGAAGAGGTGCACTTAAATTTTTGTTACCAATCTATTCTCCATAATATTTAAATAATCTTCATCAAATATGCTGAACTATTTTTAGAGTTCTTAGATAACCTATCTTAAACCAGTTTAATAAACATGAATCCGGGTTTATTAATTTATTTTTTCTTATATTACCTTATCTGCTTCGAAATGTTTATTTTATCACTTCCTAATTGTTTAACACATCATAAATTAAATATAATATTGAAACCAAAAATGGAACAAATGAATTTTGCTATCTTATGAATGCCTAAAATTACATAATACTATATATTTTACAACCGATTCTTTCATTGTGAGACTTATGACAGTAATTCGATTTCAACGATTTTCGGTCATGGGAATCATTAGAAGCATAAATTATGAGTTTGTTTACAAACAACAAAATTTGTTATCCAACAACTGATTTTTATTATATAAAGTCCGACCTCGATGAATTTGTATGCAAATAATAATGGAATAAAAATGAGAATAGCTGATGAGATTTTTATTTTAAATATTTTATGGGAGCTATATTACATAGTAATCTGATATATCTGGCTGCGGCATATAAACTGCCTGCAACAAAAATACGAATATAAGCCAAGTTATTTCAAAAAGATTAAAGACTGAGGAACTAGTTGCAAAAAAGAAGATAGCACAATAGGCTCGGATAATGATGCTGACTAAAAATATATATACCCCTTATGGGATCGGAGACGTCTTTTTCATGACAAAATTATAATACCCTCCATAAGGGTATATAGAAAAAACGTCAAACTTTTATTGTGAAGAAGCTTTTTTGGTAATTGTTTTTTATTGGCAGGTTTGTTCTCCGCTCTTATGGCATATCTGGACTGCAGCATTATATACGTCACCATATTAAATTGGCCAAACGCTTTGAGGAGCTGGTGCTCAAAGATAAACGTTTCGAGATCTGTAATCAAGTCAAGGTGAGTTACATTTTCAATTTCGAATTACGAATTTTGAATTTACAGCAATTAATCATGTGACGGGTTCAAAGCACTTTTTTGTTTGTATACACAACAAATTTTTTATGTTCATTGTTGGTCTGCGGTGATTTTTATAATCCAATTGTGTGGGTGTATGTGTATAGTTGGATGTGTGTGCGTGTGTGTGGCCTATTGTTGTGCATGTTAAACATTCATCAGCGATTTTTATTTTTCCTCTCTTTTTTTTTTGGGAAATTGTTTTGGTTGCGACTGACGCAAGTAACATTGACTTTGACTTAACTCGAATCAAATTATGAAATTTGTCTTGGCTATTTCCAAATATTTCCAAATCACGTCAACTAGAGGCAAACGTGGCAAATTGCACGTTAAATGCCAAATTCCGAGAGAGAAACTGCTGCAAAAATCTGGTAATTGAATTATTTTGGCTTAATTGGCATACAAATTTGTTCAAATACAGAAAACAACAAGAAATCAGTTTAATCTCGACTAGAAAATATCCTGTACTCTGATTTATGAAATATGTTAAATATATTCGATATATATCTATTTTTTTTCTCAGTTTCATTATGGCCAATCTCATTTACTAGCAGAGTATAGGGTATTTTTTTAGTTATACGTGACGTGACAGCTGACAGCTACTTTGGGCCAGTTTCTTAGCCACTAAGTTCAATTGTTTTTTTTTTTTTTAACTGCTCCACATCACGCAATAAGCCGTCCAAATTACGTATACGCAATGTCATTTAAAACTGAACTGTTTTGCTTTGTTTGGCATTTAACAATTGCGATTATTCACATTTGTTGGATGTGGCATACATTGTTGTCTATTTGCAGCTGGGACTGGTTTGCTTTCGCCTCAAGGGCAGCGACAAGCTCAACGAGAAACTGCTGAGCACCATCAATGAGTCCGGAAAGCTGCACATGGTCCCGGCTAGTGTCAATGAGCGCTACATTATCAGGTTCTGTGCCGTGGCACAGAATGCCACTGCCGAGGATATTGACTATGCCTGGGACATTATAGTGGACTTTGCCAACGAACTGCTGGAAAAGGAGCAGCACGACGAGATCACCGAGATCATAAATCGCAAGAAACAGGACACGTTGGCGCAGAAGCGTTCGTTCTTCGTGCGCATGGTCAGTGATCCGAAGATCTACAATCCGGCCATCAACAAGGCGGGCACACCAAAGCTATCCATGGAGCTGCCCTCGCCGGTGGTGAGTCGCGGCAGTGCGCCCATAATACGCACTCAAAGCTCTGTGGATCACAACTCGTGGATATCGTGGCCCTTGGCTTTTCTCTTCACCAGCAACAACGAGGACAAAGGCAACAATTGCTCGCTACGGTAAATTCTGAGTTCACTTTCTAACTGTAATTTTAATGGGTAAAATGGCAAAAAGTATAAGTATAATTATATATATATCAGGAAAACAGTCGAGTCGATATAGCCTGGTCCGCGTTAAAGACTATAAGTGCTCCAGACTTCAAATTGGGAATAATTGTTTTCGAATACTCAGCGCACATCAAATTAATTTGAATTTTTTTGATAACTGTTCCTGTTTCACAAATATCGATATATATCGTTTGAAGATAGTAATAAAATCAACAAATCTAAGGCTTTCCAATTGATAGACTTCTAATATTCATTTATTTTATCAACTGCATAATTTCATCAAGGTCGATTAAGAAACACCAACCTCACAGGTGTGTTTTGAAATTAAAAAAAAAATAAATTTCTCAAAAAATAAAAGCAGGAAAACAAATATTTGTTTATGTTTTTGAGACCGCAAAACTGAAATCAATAAAAAAAAATTTAAATTACTTTAATCGCCAAGAAAAAAAGGCGGAAAATGAAGTAATTAGTTATTTTTGTTTTAAGATTCCTGAATTTAAACATATTGAATTTTTGTAGGATGTGGTTTATTTAATTACACGTTTATTATTATAATTAGAGTTTATTAATATTATTATCGGGTCTTTCTAAATAGTACATATTCACTTTAACTTTTTGATGAATGGTTTGCGTACTTTATGCGCGTGCGTTTCCAACGAGATCTCGGCACCGAATGCTCGCAAAACTCACTCACATTCTCTCTCTGTTCTCTCTAAGTGTCCCGTCTTTCAATAATGGTGACCACTTCGAGTTCCCTTTTGTTCCTGACGTTCCTTGTCTTATGTTGTCACCGTTTGCCTCACTGCTGGCGCCTCTGCTTATAACGAATTGCGCCTCTGCTCTAACGGCTTCTCTCGTCGACTCTAATACAGACAGCCTTTGTCGTCGCTGTACCAGACTTTGCC